>CAWUPB010001184.1:9727500-10977500 GCA_963924115.1 Dovyalis caffra
TGAGTTTAATTTCTAGATTTATGGAAGAACTAAGCAAACTTCATTTTGCGGTAACTAAGATAATCTTATGCTACCTACAAGTTACTAAGGATTTTAGGGTCGGATATTTAAAAGAAGAAAACGACAAGCTGATTGGTTTTACCGATAAGTGATCGAGTAGGGAGTCTTGATGGTAGGAACAACACATCAAGATTTATTTTTTCTTAGGCTCAAATATCATTTCATGGATTTCAAGAAAGAAAAGTTCAGTTGCATTATCATCGATATAAGTCGAATATATATCGGCTAATGAAGTAGCTTGTGAAATAATTTGGTTAAGGAGAATTCTCTCTAATTTGCAGCATAAGGTTTTAAAACCTATTATCATTCTATGTGATAACAAGTCAACCATTGCAATGACAAAGAATCCCGTTTTTCATGCAAGGTCAAAGCACATTGAATTGCGGCATCATTTCATTCATAATATGGTTAACAAGAAAGAGCTTTATCCGGACTTCATCAATACCAATGATTAACCAGCGAGATATTCTCACCAAAGCAATATCTTTAGAGAAATTTCATCGGTTCAAGAAGTTCTTAAAAATTACAAATTAAAAGCGGGTGTTGAGAAGTGTAAAGTAATTTGTAATTTCAATGTTAGCATTCATGTGAATTAAAGTCTCTTTATGTTTTCTAGAGTTTTTGGAATGTGTAGTCTTTGTGGTTACTAGAAGTTATTCATGTTTACTAGATGTCTTTCATGGTTTCTAGAATAAGGAACTTATTATGACTCGAGGTTTCTCAATCAAGGATTTAATGTCAGTTTTGTATGGTGTAATAAGAAAAAAATCAAATTAATATATGAGGTATTAAGCTACAGCTCTGCCTAAGTATTTTCATCAAAAAATTCTCTTTTCACTCACTCAACTTCCATATATTTCCAACACACTTGCATTCTAGAACTTACAGCATATATGGGTGCTAACTTTTCCCAAGTAGCCCGAACAGTGGTGACTCCAACGAGATGTTTAACTAGGCTGGTGGAGAGAGAGCTAACGATCCAACAAAGAATGATTTAGTCCTTTGTATACTAATCATCAAATGCTAAGTCTGTTTCAACAGGAGTGGGGGAGCTTCCATCGATGTTGTGGGCAAGTTTATGACCATATAACGGGGGTAAGAGCTATGTTTTCCATAGGAGATAATTGGTGGAATTAAGCTTGATGGATAGTTGTGGAGTGACATTAGGATATGTTGATTGTTGCTGTGTTTGGTTTGAAATAAGCATGTTCTGAGTTGGTGAGTCAGAGACTGAGTCAGGAGCTGGTTCTGTCATAGTAGTAGCTGAAGTATTTGTTTAGATGAAACTTGGTTTTTAAAACTTTGAGTATGGACAAAACTGATCCCAAAAATCTAAACTCTAAGAGGGATAAAGTTTGTTTCAACAACTGGTGTATTACTAGATGAGCTTTGGGCTGACACGTAGTGGGGCTGTTGGCGTGCGGGCTGGCAACAAATGGGCAGGTTGATTTATACGTGAGGCGTGTGGGTTTATTTTTAAAGATTTGTTTAGTGGTTGGGTTTTTAAGCCTCTTAATGCTTTGATACCATGAAAGAGTTATGTATATGTGAAGCTTAACTTTGTTTATGTGTAGATGCATGTATATAAGAATCAGATTGTATTCTACAAGAACTCTGATAGAAAAATATATATAAAGACTCTGTTATAGAGTCAGACTTCTATAGGAACTCTTATATTACATGGGTAGTAGCTGTATAGATAAACATGGTAAGTGGAGGATAATCTTAACAATGAGTTGCCCTTGCCGTGTGGGTAGCCTAGCTGGATAGATTATCCTTATCAATTTATTGCAGGAGTAACATTAACTGATCCACGACCTAACATTTATTGTGCATACACAATATTAGGGTTAGCCTTTTCTTGATCATGTTCACAAAAACCTCTCTCTTGATAACTAGTTGGCCAGAGACTCACTTGATGATGATAAGCTAGTGGGGCATTAAAGAAAGCTTCATGACTGCTAGCATCTAGGTTTTTTCTTTCACGTGCTTATGCAATTGGGTTGTGAATTATAGGTACTTGGCCTATATGATCATTAAGGCCAATATCTCTTGCATGATTTTTGTTCCCATATTGGTACGGAAAAGGATTTACTTGCTTTAGTGAGAGTATAATTCTTTCATGATCTGGCTCTTGACGATTAACTAGAAAAGGACTAGCTGCTTGATGGATTTCTAGATTTCTTTTTTTTTTTTTGTGCTTGAACAATTGAGTTTGGGAGTAAAAGGTGCTTGGGCTAGATGACCATGGCTAACATCTCTTTCATGAATTTCATTCTCATGATTAATTTGCAAAGGACTAGGTTGTAACTTTGAGAATTGAACTATTCCTCTCTCTATCTCTTCAGGATTATTCGAACATAAAGGAGTAGCTATTTGACGACTTTCTAGATTTCTTCTTTGTTGCACTTGTATAGTGGGGTTGGGAGTAGAAGGTGATTGGGCCATATGACCATGATGCCCAATGTCTTTTGTATGAGTTTCATTGATCTCATAGTTTGGCAAGGGACTAGGTTGTAACCTTGGGAGTAGAATTCTTCCTCTCTCCATCTCTTGAGGATTAATCAAACCACATTGTGTATAGATATTCCCCTACGACTATAATTCCAAGCCTTCTTTCCTATGAGCATAATAATTTATACCTAAATGGTCATCGTTAGGTACCGTACGACTTGATCATTCGCTGATCCTTTCATCTTTAACAACTATGCGTATTTTTCAATTTTTTGTTTTTCCTCTTGTTATGTCTTAGAAGATCGAGTTAAGTGGTCTACCTGATTTTACAGTAGCCAATTCTCCCGTTTTACTTATCTGGGGAATTAACTACTCTCTCATAGTATCGCAGAGGTCCATTAACTTTGTCTTTGCTCCAACATGATGCTTCCCATATCATGGACACAACAACCTTTTCTCTACCTTGATCGTCAAGATCTCTTAACATCCTTTCCATATTGTCCACCGTAAAAACCCTTTAAGCAGCTTCAAATTTATTCCGTTTGCTTAATGGGAAGTGTGGACGAAAAAGACAATCATTGGGGCAACATCTTCTTTGATGATTGCATGATGCATAATTTTTTGAACTATTATTACTATTACGATTGTCATTGCCTTTAGAAGACATTGTTGAGAAAATACTCTTCTGAAAGAAAAAAAAGAACACAACAAAGCACAATTTGAAAACCCTATTTAAGATTGATGGAGCATATAATATATGGTAAAGGGATCGCTAGAAGAAGGATATATAAGTGCCTTTATGTTAGTTGAATGAACTAAAACAAATAATTACCATGAGGACTTAAAAGGATTTTGACGAATGGGCGATTTTGTACCAATGAGTTTGCTTTCTAAGGGTTGGTGTTCAAGCTTAAAGTCAAACCAATCTTTTATTACAATGTTGTCTCGTGGCAGTTCAAATTAACATTAGTCTTGTTAGCGTCCAAATCCTTATACATGTGGGATTTCTAGTTCAATTATGAGTGTGGTGTTAGAATGATAGTTAGCATAAGAGTCTCAATTTGCTATCAAACTATATATTATATTTAATTAATTTTAAAAGTAAACTATCTTAATTTGTTTCTTTAATCTATCCCCATCCTTGATTACTTGAGTGACAATGGTGTATTTTAGTTTCTTGAGTCAATTTAATAGTGCAAGTAAAAGAAAATGGTGACGTTTGTGTCATCATTTTGAGGGATGTTGGTTTGTCATATTTGGTGATAGAGGGAGATTGTTTGTAAATAAAAAGGGTGAGGTGGATGCATGGAAACCTTAATTACCCAAGGAAGGTTGGAATCTGAAAATGTACGACATCCAATTTTTGGTTTGCAGTTGTTTGGCTTTTTATACATGTGGGATTGGTGGTCGATGTGGACAAAAGTTGCCTGCTTATTCGTGTAGTGTCCATATTGCATAGGTTTTGCCTTTGCGAAATCGTAAAATATTACTACATCAACTTTGACAAATTTGGCTGTTGAAAAGGGGTTCGTCACTTTGAATTTGAACTTTAAGATTAATATTTTAGAAAATTATTAAATTTCTTTTAATGTATCAAATCACTGCGTCAAAAAAAGAATTTTTATTTTATTGATGTACAAGTTAATTTATTTTTGAAAAAGAAAAGAAAAATGAAAGCTTTTTGGTTGCATATGAAAGAATGTTTCCCATAATAATTGAGTCATAAATGAATAATGTTTAGAAATTTTAAATGAATTCAGTGAGAATGTATTTTAGTTATCTGTTTACATGTGAATTTGTTTTAGATCTTATGCCTCTGTGGGGTAAGTGTTGTGGATTTCTAAGATTAGTTGCCATTATTTTGGTTAAAGCCATTACCTCAGTTTCTTCCTATTAATTTATAATAATTGCTTTTTTAGATGTTCCGGTGTTGATCTTTATCGCATTATCATATGATCACAACATAAATTTATAATTTAAAAAATACATATACACACACACGTAGACAAAATCGCCTCACGATAGACCATCATCTCAAGTAAGGTCACCTTAGAATAGATCATTTACTTAGGCATGATCGCCTTACAATAGACTATCGTCTCGGGAAAGGTTGCCTAACGGTAGACCACTCACTCGAGCTGGTAGCTTTATAATAAACCATTCACTCAAGTAATGTCACTTTACAATAGATCATCATCTAGGTAGAGTCGTCTTATAATAAACCATACACTCGGATAGGATTGCCTCATAATAGCCCATTATTTAGATAGGGTTGCCTAATAATAGATCATTATTCAAGCGGGATCGTCTCATAATAGACCATCATTTTAGTGGGGTTGCCTAACAATAGACATTGAATTCTTCTTTTTCAAGACGAGCAACTCTTGACAATAAAGCCATGCGAGTGTGTATTTAATTTTTCAAGGTAAGTCATCATCGACAAGAAGGTCATGTACTTGCATATTTAATTTTTAGGATAGATTGTTCTTGACAACAAAGCCATATATTGCATATTTAATTTTATGGGTAGGTTTTCCTTAACAATAAGGTCATGTACTGCATATTTAATTTTTTAGATAGACCGTCCTTTAATTGGCCATGCAATGTATATTTAATTTTCAAGACGAGTCGCTTTTCAATTTAGTCACGTATTACATATTTAATTTTCAAGACGAGCCGCCCTTCATAATAAGATCATCCCATCACGGTTTTACTTTCGGGTTTAATCACCCAAAACAATCAATCAATCTCTAAAAAAAATAATTTAGCATATTAGAAAAAGTTATTGAAAAACATCTTTTCCATGTGACTTCATGCCATAAGTGTTGTAAAGAAGGGCCAACTATTATAACCCTAAATTTTTTCATTTTTTTGTTGTTATTTATTTCTTATTTTATTTTATTTTATTTCATTTTATTTGACTTTATTTTGGAGTCTACTACAAAAAAATAAAGAATGAAAAAAAGATAAAAATACAAAAAAAAATGTATATAAAATATAAAAAATTTCAAGAATCATATCTAGGGACATAATCGCATAAAAAGAAAGTATAATTGAAGTATTTAGGGGCAAAATTGAATTAATTGAGAAATTCAAAACTTAAATTATACTCTATAAGAACCCATTTGATAAAAATTATACTTTACAAATACTGAAATTACATGAAAAAGGGCACGATTGAGGACAATTGAAATTCATAGGGACCAAATTGGAATTTTAGAGGGAACGATAAGACTAAAATCAAGCAAATGACTCTGTCGTCCCCTCCGACCTAGAATCTCTCTTGGGATTGCTCCTCGGTCTTTCCTAAGAGACAAATCTTCCCCTAAGTTTTTTTTTGAATTGCATTCATCGTAATTCTTAAGTGGAATTGATAACGATCAAGAATCATGCCTCAACGAATTGATTTGGTTGATCAAAGGCTAAACTTCAGCTTTAGCGGCTAGAATCCAGATTTGACTAAATTGATTTTGGAGAGAATTGAGCAATTTCCAACCTATAAAAAGTTTTTTTTGTTTAGGAAAAAAGGGTAGCAAGAAAAGGAGAAGAATTCGGGTTGAGAGAGAGTGAAAATCGAGAAAAAGAGTAAAATTTGAGGGGGTTTTTTAGAGTTTTTGGTTCCGGCATTTTTTGAGAAATTTCTAGATAGGGGTTGGTGTTAATCAATTTACGGGTTCACGTTCTTCATTTTCTAGGGCAATTAAAGAGGGTTTGTTTCTATTTTGATTAAGATTTTGATTTTTTAGGTGGAGAGAGATAAATCGAGAGTAAAGGGTTGAAAATCATGAGATTTTAGCATTTGGGGTTCCCGGGTTGTTGCATTTTCCGGGCAACTCGTTCTTAGTGTTCTTCATTCTAGGTTTCTTGTTCTTCATCCGTAGTGTTTTTTGGGTTCTATTTCGGGATTCTAGGCATTGTTCAAGCAACAAATACCAATCGTGAATTCCTTCATCATCCAAAAATCATCTTGACTCATCCACCCAATTACTCGCAAAATCACGAGTCATCTTCTTCAAGTAATTCATGTCCGTTTTGTTTTCTTTTTCCAATTTTCATTCTTGACTTCCTTTAGTTTAAGCTTCTCATTATCTAAGCATTAGATGTTAATTTGTTGACATGAAGGGATAAAAATAGTTTATCGAGTAGTCTTTAATGTAGAAATTATCATTGACTTTCTATGAGGAATATGAGGAAGAGAGAGAAAATGAAGAACAAAAAGAAAAACAAAAAGCTGGAGAGAGAAAGAGAGAGAGAGAGAGTGCCCGAAACTTTTTTTTAATCCAAAATTGGAAGGAAAAAATTATAGGCCTTGTTTGTAGACCTAGTCCAGACCCTTTCGAAAAAGAGTGTGGGTTGGGCTAAGCTCAATCCCTATTGATGGCCTAGCTTAAAAAAAATTAGGTAGAAGCTGGTTTCTATACGACTTCTACCCAAAAATAATAATAATAGTAAATAAAATAAAATAAATATATACTATAGAAATAGGAACTGGAATTAGTCTAGTAGAAAAAAAGAAAAGAAAAAAAAAGAAAAAAAAGGTAGTCCAAGCCCATTAAGATTTATTTTAATGTTTTATTTTATTTTTTACTTAAGTCCGAATATTTTGGTTTTTCTTTGTATTTTTATTTTTTGCATTAATTTAGATTTAATTTTTTTCTTTGGAATTTATTTAATTAACCTTAAATTTTAGAATTTATTTTAGTACTTAGGTTAGATAATTATTTAATAAAAGAATTGTTGAGTGTCCTAATTTTTAGGGATCGATAATAATTTTTTTTATCAACAAATAATAAAAAAATACTAAAAATTAATTAATTAAAAATCTCAACGAAGTCTCCTATTTGATAGAGATTGTCGTTGATCAAAATTAATTAACAAAAATTCTTAATGAAGTATTCCATCTAATAGGGACTATCGTTGTCAAAAAATAATAAAAGGTTCTTAAAGAAATCTCCTATCTAATAGGAATTGTCGTTAACAAAATAATAATAATAATAAATTTTCCTAACAAAGTCTCCTATTTGATAGAGATTATTGTTATTTAAAAAATATACATCATCAATATTTATTAATTAGGATGTTCTTTAACACACTCGGTTGTATCGATGTTTAAAGTAGATCCGATGTTTTAACCGACGTGTCGCCCTACGAAAGGGGGCGACGATTGTTTCAATACGATGCCACGTCCAAAACTAAAAAACTTAATTCAACATGGAAATTAGAGTTTAAATAAAAAATAACTTGGCACTAATAAAAATAATTAAGGAGATGAATTTATGACTAAATTAGGCGTAGTACCTTTTCTAAGAAAAGACATCTTTGGATGATCGATATCTTTTCAAAGCATAACCAACTCCTTACATGAAAATTTCTACATCGGTGCTATTTTTAGATTCCCGGTTCTTTAATATTAGGCGGCGACTCGCAGTTAAATAATAACTCACATCTCTAAAACTTAGAATTTTTTGAAAGTCCCATCGACATTGGATAGTGACGGAATGACGACTCCAATAGGGATCACTAGAGTTAGACCATAAATTTAATTCTTGTAAATTCATTATCTTTATTTGTTTTTACCATTTTATTTTCTGTCTTTTATTTCCGAAGTCATTCATTTATTTTATTTCTTGTAATATCTCAATCTCACTTTTGCCAACAACTAATCAAATAAATAAATAGGCTCTTTTT
This sequence comes from Dovyalis caffra, assembly GCA_963924115.1. Classification (NCBI taxonomy): domain Eukaryota; kingdom Viridiplantae; phylum Streptophyta; class Magnoliopsida; order Malpighiales; family Salicaceae; genus Dovyalis; species Dovyalis caffra. The sequence continues at coordinate 9,735,703 of CAWUPB010001184.1, forward strand.
TAACTTTCTTTTCCAAGTAAAAAATTTTCAATTTTTTTTTAAAAAAAGCTTTTTCTTTTCAAGAATCATTATAGTAACAGCTGACACAAAGTTTTCCCATTTTCTTGAAAATCAAAGCATCATCATAACACATAATTTAACACCTAAAATTTTCTTTTTCAAACTCTCTCGCTCACTTTCTCGGCCAAAAACAATCTAAAACAGAATTATAGGAACTTATCCTATAAAGGATATCAAAATCAAACATTTTGCTTCATTTTAAGTACATTCTTGGCCTAAAGATTCAATCTTTATTTCTTTTACACCAAGTTTGACTTTAATTCTTTCACTTTCTAAAAACGTCAACAATTCAAAGCAAATTTACTTCCCTAATTACTCTTTGCAGGATAAAAAACAATAGATTATTATTAAAAATAAGATGAAAATTTAAGCGAAAAGAAAACTTACCTTTTTAACTCTTGTTTCTCTTGCAAGACTTTGAGACAAAGTTTAGTGAGTTATGCGTCTTACTGTCTCATTGAAAACTAGAAATTAAGATATATTAGAATACGTATCCTGAGGCTAATAATAATCTAACGGTTAGTAATTTTGATGGGTGGTGAGGAGGAAGGGAAGAGGAAGAGAGAGTCTGGACGAGTTGAGGGCTGTGCTGAGGCAGGGTGGGGTGTGGTGGAAGAGATAAGTGGCTTTGTCTCAAGGACTTCGGGTAAATGAGAGTTTTTTGGTTTTGTATTTCAAAACAAAAAAGATTTTCGATTTAAACCGAATCAAAATGTTCAAAAACCAAACTAAACCAAAATAATTTTGGTTTTTCAGTTCATTTATTTTTAAAAAAAAATTGAGAACCGAACCAAAATTAATATTTAGATTTGATTAAATTCGATTTCTCTAATTTAAACCAAATAGTGTTCACTCTTAACTAAAAGTGAATTACAGGTTTAGTGTATGAGGTCCCCTGCTTTCACCTTCCGGTTGTTTGTAAGATGCTAGCAGGTTTTTCTTTTCCTTGGATTCTGATGCCTACTGGCTTTGTATCCTTTAATTTGTCAATGAATATAATACCTTTCTTAATGGAATCAACACCTTTCCCACGTTATTCAACTAAGAAATACACTGAATGCTTCAGGCATTGGGTTGCATGGTTAGTAAAGGTATATCATACTGATTATGGCAAGCAGGTTTCGATTTTCCAAAAAAAGGTTAAATTTTGATGCTGATTTCTCTTTATATCTTACACACAACAGTAAAAAGTGCCTGTTTTCAGCCAATGCAACAAGTGTTAGATTAGTGAGTGTAAGGATTAACCTTGGGTCAGTTCCTCATGTGTGTTTGGAGAAATCTAATGGCATGGGTTTTTGAAATGCCTTTTCCAGATGAGAATCAATACAGCTTTGGAAATATCTCAGAATTTTTTGAATATTGCATACAGAATATTTAAAGCATAAAATTGGGTCGCAGTTTATTGAACCAGATGTTTTAAATATTCATTTTCTTACAAAAGGCATCGTCTTTATTTTTTTAAAACTAGAAACTCAAGAAGCCACCTTAAATTTGGAACTCTCGTGCACATTAACACTTTTTTTTTAACAAGCTTTTGCTTCAGCATCTGAATTCATATTCAAAAACAAAACAAAACATTTAGCAGTTCATTTTTATACAGCAGCAGCCCACGCAGTTAACTCCAGAGCCCTTAATGTCTGGACTTTTTGGCCCGTCAATTGTTGTTTTCAGTTCTATAGACTTTATAAAAAAGAGTAAGGTGGAGACTAGACAAGTAACCTAAAACTCTTCGTTTTTGTATTTTAGGCCTTAGCTTAGAAGATCCGTGGGGTCAGGCGAGCTAATCTGATCTAAGCTCTGATATGGATAGACCACCAATAATGATGGTGACAACCATAAATGCCTTTAGGTTACAACTTTTGACCTTCTTTTAGCTAATTCTTTCTTTTATTTCCCATTAATTACCATCGTTGTTGCATTAGTTAATCAAGCAATTCTTTCCATTTCATTATCATTGGTTGCCTCCCTTCTCTAACACTTAAACCAACAACCACCACCAAACCTACTTAATTTGTTACCCACATCTTAGCTCTGGCCTTGCACTTAAAGAAAAGAAAAGCCTTGAGCAATCATTCTAAATTGGATGAGTTACTGCACTAGCTAGTGGGTGATGTTAGGCTCATAGGTTGTTTAAGCCAGCCTGATCTCCCTTCAAATATTCGTACTTAAGCCACTTCTTTTCTTATTATGTTTTGTTATATATGTATGAGTGCAGAGAAATGGAAGAGTAGTAGCTGCTTGGCTTCAGGATCAAGAAAATGAGTACAGCAAGATTTATCAAGTGTGTGACTGTAGGAGATGGGGCTGTAGGAAAGACATGCATGCTAATTTCCTACACTAGCAACACCTTTCCAACGGTAGCTTTTTCAACTTTTCTTGCAATGGATTATTTCAATATTAGGCATGAAATTAATTACCTTGTTTCCTTGTTTTGGATAGGACTATGTTCCTACAGTGTTCGACAACTTCAGTGCTAATGTGGTGGTAGATGGTAGTACAGTGAATATTGGATTATGGGACACCGCAGGTAAGTTCATTTAATTTGCTCAAGTCTTTTTTTTTTTTTTTTTTGGTAAAGGTCAAGTTCTAAAATTAGATTAGTCCATACATAGCAGAGTTAGATGGGAAATGGGATTCGTATAGCCAATCCGAACTAGTTTTTGGCTAGACTTGGCTTAAATTGTGTTAAAAATGCCATTGAGGTTTCTCAAGTTTTCACCTTTTGAATACAGTGGCTGATGAATTTATGCATTTTGCAGGGCAAGAAGATTACAACAGGCTAAGGCCACTGAGCTACAGAGGAGCTGATGTGTTTTTACTGGCCTTCTCCCTTATCAGCAAGGCCAGTTATGAGAACATTTATAAAAAGGTTATTTCCTTTCTGGTCTAAAATCTTTTTCTTCACATTTTGTTTATAATTTTTTTTCTCAGTTTAACATCTTCAAATTAATAGAACCTTGACATATATTGTGTTGTGTTCATCTCTAAACAGTGGATCCCTGAGCTAAGACATTATGCTCCAAATGTGCCAATAATCCTTGTAGGAACCAAGCTTGGTGAGCAATATATATTATCATAAATAAACAATTTGGTAGAAAATGACAATTCATCTCCATATATGTTCGAAAGATTCAAGAAAATGCAATCCTGTGTTGCTTCTCTGTCTGTATTTGTTGTTTCCCCAGTCACTTGTTTCTTACTGATGTTTCACAATGTTTCCGTCACATCTGATTTTGCCCGTCCGCTTACTTGCAGATTTGCGAGAAGACAAGCAATACTTGGTAGATCATCCTGGCGCAGCACCAATAACAACAGCTCAGGCATGTCATCCAACGTAAAAGTAATAAAATTACATTAACATACGTATTGTTGAGTTCCTAAAATACGAGATTGATGATGAGCAGGGTGAAGAATTGAAGAAAATGATCGGTGCTGTAATTTACATAGAGTGCAGTTCCAAAACACAACAGGTGGATATGCTTAAATTTATAGTAAATTCAATTCAAAGCTGTGCCATAAAACATCATGTTTGTATATACTTATAAATGAACAAAAAATTGTGATTTAAGAACTGCTTAACAAAACGAAACAAGGTCAATCAAATGAGGTGACCATTAACTTAATTCAATTCTATTTGCAGTTTGATATGAAAAAAAAAAAAAAAACTCATTAAGTGTTGGAAGTGTAATTCTTTCTTGATCTTTGCTTTTCAGAATGTGAAGACAGTGTTTGATGCTGCAATAAAGGTTGCTTTGCGGCCACCAAAACCAAAGAAGAAACCCCGAAAGCAAAGAACATGCGCTTTCCTCTAGTTCCTCTCAATTTCATGCCATAAGTTTTCTTTACAAAATTTGTCAAAGGAATACAGTCCATTTTGTTGGAATTACTTATTTTTCAAGTAAGTTCCCTCTGGAGCTATGTACGTAACATCCATAGGGAGGACTTCAATGCCTAAAGTTGTAATATGAGTTTTGTACATCAGTTCTTAATTTTATTTTATTTTTTTTGGCAATCAAGAGCAAGCTTGTTTTTCCATTAAGCTACAAATCTATTGCTTATTCATTCACTTGCCAAACTTTGGTTAGTTTACCTCGTATCATTAAAATCTGTATGAATTCTTTAATTTTGACGTGGATAGTGTATTTTTTATTATATTAATTAAAAGACAAAATTTAGTTTCTTTATGCAAAAGTGGACCCAATGATATGTTTGAACATAAAAAAAAAAAAAAAAAATGGATTAGATAATCTACATTTAAATCAGGATGAGGAAGGGGTGATTTGAGTCATAGGAGAAAGTATCAAATGATGATATAATATTAAAACAAGCAGTGCTCCTCGGTCCAGTAGTTTTGGAGTTCTCAGTTACTCAACCAAAGGTTCTAGTTTTGGTATCAATAAATCAATCATACCCAACATTTTTTGAAACCCAAGGGAAAGAGTAACGATGTTCTACGAGATTGCGGCCCATACACCGTGTAGGCCTACTCGGCTATGATTTGGTCACCCCAAGTCTTCTGGGCCAGGGAAATTGGGGATTTCCTCACAAGTACTTTTTACAATCCTTAACTAGCCTTTGTGGTTAGCATCAAGAAAATTTTCTATGAATAAAAAAATAAAATAAATCAGTAAAGCATTGAATTAAATTACAGCAGATGTCCTTCTTTCTATTCGTGTTTTATCCAGCATATATTTTTCCTTTGCGAGGATATATACATGTATCACCAATTGCATAATCTAATGCTAATATTTAATCAAAATAGAAAAATAAAAAATAATGGGGATTGACTTATTGATCTAGCTAACTGGGGATGTGGTTCTAGATGACAATGAACAAATATCTACTCTATTAATTCAATTTGTTATCCTATTCATAAAAAAATAAAATAAAATAAAAATTTTACTCATTTATTATTAAAAAATCATCATATGATTTGTACTGAGTTCATACCCAATCCATATTAGTTTACCCATTCATTTAATATCCATTAAATATCCGCTAAAAATAATTTATAAAAACTATTCATTTTAGTTTCTATAATTTTCAAAAAAAGTTTTTTGGTCCTTAAATATTTTTTTTTCATTTTGATCATTTATTTATAAGTTTTATTGGTACTCAAAATTTAAAAAAATATTTTGATTCTTAAATTTTAAAGTTTATGGAATTAAATCCCTATATGTTAATAAAAATATAAAAATAAATTAGTGGGTATTAATAGAGTAAAAAATAAATATCTATATTCTAAAATTATATTAATGGATAAATATTTTTTACCCTAAGTATTTATTTACTTTTACTCACTTCGATATTGATTATATATTTTTAATATATATTTATTAAACAAGATAAAACGGATATCTATTTTTTCCCTGACTTCAAAATTCTCTAATTCATGTAAGTTAATTTAGTCATGCTCTTTTTCCAAATATCAACAAAATATAAACTTGGCTTCTCTAAAAATTTGGGTTGAAGGAATTAAATTCGAGCTCTTCTCATTGGAAAACTGAAGTACGTAACACCAGTGGTTTATTTATAGTCTGAACATAATTATAAACCTTTCTCAAAGTTCAAAAAAATGTTTGGCCCAGTTTGGTCTTCCAATGCAATTAGTTGGTTCATTGATATACGACTAAAGAAAGTCTCAACTCCTCCAAATTAAATTGTCAAAGGGGAAAAAAAAAAAAAACAATAATACAGTACCTGGGGTTTGCTGTATTTGGTTCTCTAATCAAAGTAGTAGCCGGGCCAAAACAGAGGATAGTCATGGTTCTTGAAGCCCATGCCTCTGACTTCTTAACTTTATACTATTTTATTTTATTTCTAGTTGCCTACTATTATAATAAGTCAACCATCGATGCATGTCCAAAATCCAAATATGAAGTTGGATATCATTGTTTTCAAGCTGTTTGTTTAATATGTTATAAACTAAGTAAAACTTGCTGAAGAAAATCTTTAAAAAATAATCTTTATATTAGTAGTTATTGATTATTTATGTCAAATAATAAAAGATAACTTTATCAAATCAGATATTTAATTTAATCAGAAATTTTAACTCAAAAAATAGAATACAAACATTCAAATAACATAAACAAAGTGAAAATGTTTTTATAAATTTAATAACAGATTGAAAATTTAGCTTATTATATAAAGATATATGAGAATATATATTCTCCAATAAATAACAAGAATGTTTCATAATTAATTAAATGAGGTAAAGGACAACCTAATAATACATTTTTATTTTTTATTTTTGAACGTATGGATACGTCATAAATGTCAAACATCTATTTCAACATATACAATTATAAGTAGAAATTTGAGCTTATATCTATTTAGTTAAAAAAAAAATTCTCTTACGATCTCAAAAAATCATTTCAATCTAAAAATTTAAGTTGACATTTGAAATTCAAAATATGAATTATAACAATAATTTATAATAATGTCACGTTGCTTTAAACCTGAAATTTTAATGATATAAAATTGGGCTTTTATTTTTTCAATTAGTGATTTTTTTTTTAAATATTGGACAAAGAATAATTATGAGATGTGATTACACCGCCCAATGTCCATTTATCCCATCTTAATAGGTGCAAACATTCTAATAGATGCATGTTATAAAAAAAAAAAAATGATAACGATAATAAAATTGAAGAGAAAGATGATAGAAGAATGAATTTCATTGTGAAATAAGATAAACATAAGAGACAACAACTCCAAACAATTCTCTCAATCTCTAAAAAATACGTTTACACAAACTAATGAACAATCAAGCTTATTTATAGGTTTTAAAATTAGAAAGAGAATTAAAAGGGGCTATGAATAATTAAAAATACATAAATTATTGAATCAATTTCATCATCCTTTTAATTTCTCATATTTAATGGTGAATTGAATCATATTAAGAATTATGAGTAGTGGAGATATGAAAAGCATATGAACATTTATATGGACATTTATTATTTCATAACACTCCCCTTAAATGTCCATTGTACAAGAAACATATTTCATTAAAACCTTACAAGAAAAAAACACAATGGAAAAAAAATATATAGTGAATGAAAAATAATACAATATTTCTTTTACACATTAATCTTCATATTGGGCTCCTCCTATTGAAAATATTATTTAAGATCTCTAAGGCAACGCATTATAATCTTATGAATCATCTTTTAAAATGTTTGTGATAGGTAATGCCTTAGTGAACAAATTTGCCGGATTGTCACTTAGTCGAATTTGTTAAACATTAATATCACCATTCCGTTGAAGATCATGTGTGAAAAATAATTTTGGTGATTTATGTTTCATTCTCGTCACCTTTGATATATCTTTCTTTTAATTGAGCTATGTAAGTAGTATTATCTTTATAAAATATTGTTATAACTTAATTGCTAGTGGATAAACCGCATGTTTCTCAAATATGATGGGTTATTGATCTTAACCAAACACATTCTCAACTTGCTTCATAAAGTACTAGTATTTCTGCTTGGTTTGAAGATGTGACGACTATATTTGCTTCATAAAATGTCATGATATAGTTGTATCATCATATGTAAATACATAACTAATTTGTGAACGAGATTTACATGGATCGGATAAATAACTTACATTTGTATAATCAATTAATCATGCTTTTTATTTATTGAAGTAAAATAAGCTAATATCAATTGTTTGTCGGAGATAACATAATATATATTTAATTTCATTCCAATGTCTCTTTGTGAGAGTAGAACCATATCATGCTAATAATGTAACACTCTCGGCCTAAAGGAAAGCCAAGAACGCTACCGACAACCTCGCACCGTTAGTACATAACTAGTTTGTGATCGAGTTTTACGTGGATCGGATAAATAACTTATATATTTATAATCAATTAATAATCTCTTTGATTTATTAAAGTAAAATAAGCTCATATCAATTATTTTCGGAGATAACATAGTATATATTTAATTTCATTCCAATGTCTTCTTGTTAGAGTAGAACCATATAATGCTAATAATGTAACACTCCCGACCTAAAGGAAAGCCAAGAACGCTATCGACAACCTTACGCTCTTAGTATAATGAATGTGAAACGAAGCCTCATGTTCTCTACTTCGTATGATGCACAACGAAAGAAATAAATTACCCTATTATATAAACCATAAATGATGTTTATACATAATTTGGTCTTTAAACTCTAAACTTATACCTATAGCACACACTTTGGCAAACTCGGCTTACTCCAAGCGACATTCTCAATGCCACACATATCTTCATGTATCATTTAACCTACACACCACAAGACAAACTATGAGCTAATGCTCACTAAGTGTAATGATGCGTGAATGCAAAGAAATTTATTTTCATGATATTGAAATTCATTTTTTTATGATTCGAGTGCACCCTATCCGATGTATATGCATTCGGCCCTCCATGAAAACCGGTTATGTAAAAAATCATGAAAAACACTAGACATGTCCCATGTGGAGCTTATGATGCTCACAAAGAGTTATTCATTCTAGTTGTTTCCTTGAAAATATGTAGATTTCGTTCTCTTTATATACATTGAAATCATGATAGAAATATTTTCATGACGTGGATGCAATCTAAATGCATGACCTCACATAAACATAAACAAACCATCATTAAGCATCTATTGACATGAAATTATAACCAAATATCCTTAAGCATATTCATGAATCCAAATTCATCAACATGACAAATATTCAGTTACTAAATAATCATATAAACGCATAACTAAATAACTTCAAGTAACCTTCACCAATCCAAATCCATTCTTTAACCTCATGTGTTATTTAGTTATTAATTAAACATGTAAACATAATATTTATAAGCAATTAATCATCAATCAAAACATAGAGACACATCAATCCATAAAAATCTTCAATAAGCACATAAACTTATCAATTCATGAATACATAGTCCTATGACACCTAAGTCTTGTGGTATGGGGGATTACATTTACTTAACAAATAAACACACTAAAATATAGGAATGTTAAGATCCAAGATATTACAAATAAATTTATAGAAAATACTATATCAGGTTGAGTATTATTAGAAAGTTAATTAATGCACCAATTGCACTAAGGTATGGTGCTTCATGACCAAAGAGTTCTTTGTTTTCTTCTTGAGATCGGAAAAAAAATTTTGGACATCAAGTGAATGAACTACTACCTGGAGTAGTCAATGGATGAGTCTTATCTATATAGAATTGTTGTAGTACTTTTTTTTATATATGTTGATTGATGAATAAAAATCTCATTCTCTAAGTACTAGAACTACAGGTGAGATAAAATTTTATTTTCCCAATGTATTTTATATCAAATTCTCTTTTTAAATAACTTATGATACTTTGACTCTCTGTAGGAGTTCTAATAATATTGAAATCATCAACATTTACAAAAAAATAACACAAAATCCTTTTCAAATTTTTTATAAAAATACATGAACAAATAAAGTTATTGTTGTAATCTTATTTCAACAAATATTCATTAAGGTGATTATACCACTTGTACACGCATTAATAATAAAGAGTAGATATTAAAAACTAAAAAATAAATATAAAAAGTATAGTATAAATTGAATTTTTAAAAACTAAAATATTAAAATAATTCTTATAGAGATCTCTATAATTCATTTTTCAAGAATGTGTATTGCATGTTTCAAGTATTTTAAGTCTTAGAACTTTCATATAGATATCATTTTGAGTGAACAAATAAATTATGATCGCTTCCATTAAATGCATACATATGAAAATTTTCATATATTTTACCGAGCTAATGAGGTAACAAAATGTAATTGCATCCATTATAGGAAAATATGTCTCCTCATGATCAATGTTAGGTCTTCGCAAAAACTCTTGTGTTACAAGTCTTACTTTGAATATCATGATCTCATCTTTCTTAATTTGTTTTTCTACAAATATCCATTTGTATTCTATTTGCTTAACATTTTCAAATGTTTTGACTATGAGTTAAAAAACTACTCATTTTGTAAAAGAATATAATTATGTTTGGATTGCTTTTTTCATTTAGGTCAATCATCTTATTGTCAACATTCCTTAATATATTTAGGCTCGGGATCATTATTTTCATTCAAAATATCAATTGCAACATTGTGAGTAAAAATATTATCAATAAATATTTATTTTTGGTCCCATTTTCTCATAATATTGAAATGAGCTATAGAAATCTTTTGATTTTTTCAAGCATTTGGACTTCTTCCGGAAGCCTATTATTAGAAATGTCTTTGACCATTTTGTAAATATCTTCTTTTTTGACATTTTTATCTTGATTATTTACTTTTTTCTTTTGAGAATTTTTCTTTTTAGAATCGATCAATCTTTCACACTTCGGACATGCTTTGGATTCATTTGATACCACATTAATAGATTGTTCTTTTGGGATATCAATTCTAATAGAAGCATTCTCATTGAGAACATGTATTTTAGTTACTTCTTTTGAATCCGAGAATGTATGTAGCAGCTTGGTTTGTAAGATTTTATAAATAAATTATCTTCTAAACTTCTAGTTCATATTATTTTGTATGAGGATCAAGTTGATATAAAGATGGAGTAGTCCATATATTTTTTTTGTAATATTTTCAATCGCTTATTTTTCTTATTCTCTCCTCATATTATTGAAAAAATTATTTTATCAAAATAACTATCGATAAATTGAGTTGTAAAAATATCCCCTATTAATGCCTCAAGATATTTAATTAGTGAAGAAGATTCATATCCAACATATATTTTTAATCTCCTTTGAGGACCCATTTTAGTTTGTTGTGGAGTAGCAATAAGGACATATACTCGCACAATAAAAAATCCTTAAATGAAAAATATTTGATTCATCACTAGAAACCAATTGAAGAGAGAAGACTTGTGGGTCTAATGTTAATAAGTATTATTGCATGTAAGATTGCATATCCCTAAATATAAATAAGGACTTTTATTTTTATAAGTAATGGTCTACCTATCAATTAGAGTCTTTTGATAAATAATCTTGCTAAACCATTCCGAGTATGAACATGAGCAACGGACTATTTAATATTTATTCTAATAGCCAAGCAATAATGATTTAATGATTGAAAGGTAAATTCACTAGCATTATCAAGACTAATTATTTTAATGGCATAATCTAGAAATTATGCTCGTGATCGAATTGTTTGAGCTAGAAACCTCGAAAACGTTAGTTTTTGAGTAAACAATAAGCATGTAACTATCTTATGAACACATCTATTAAAATCATAAAATATCTAAATGGTCCATATGGTGGGATGAATTAGTCCACGAGATATTACTTTGAATACGTTATAAAATTATTGGATATTCAATCTCAATTTTACTTGGCGATGGTTTAATAATCAGTTTACCTTGAGAACATGCGGAACATAAAAATTCATTGGATTGAAGAATTTTGTATCTCTTTAATGGATGCTCATAAAAATTTTCAATAATTTTCACATCATGAAAGACCTAGGATAACCCAACCAGTCATGCCATATAATAAAAGTATTTATTAGTTTGTTTCAAATTGTTCGAGTGTTTGTAATAAAAAAAGAAAGAAGAAAAAGCTAGTAATTACTCCAATATATATTTTCTACCTTATATAATTATTATAATATATAGGTATTCAATATTTTCAATATTTGTTGTCTCAATATGATATTCATTTAGATGAATATTTTTGAAACTTAACAAATCTTTTATGAAACTTTAAAGAGAATAATACATTATTTATAATAAAAAATTTTCCTTTTAGTTAATAATATATTTACCTCTCTAGAGCTTTCAAAGTTTGTTCCTTCAAGTAATAATTTATTCGTTCTTTTAAAGCCTTCAAAATTTATTTCTTCGGTAATATATTTGCTCTCTAAAGCTTTCAAAATTTATTTATTCAAGTAATAATATATTCGCTCTTTTAGAGCTTTCTATTAGATCAATACTATTAGATATAGTATTAACACAAAATAAATAATTAAATAAATATAAAATAAATAAATTCTTTATAAATATAAATATAAATATAAATAAATAAGTAGTAAAATAATTTTGTAACTATCTATGTACAATAGAAAATATAAAAAATATAAAACATCTTATTTAAAAATATAAAAGCTAACAAGTTATTAATTTCAATTATCATTATTCTGATATATAAAATTAGCTTCTATATTTTACTCTTTCATTTTCAATGTTGCTTGATAAAGCTCAACGAGAAGTTTTGACGTACGACAAGTACACGATCGATGTCCTTTTATGTGATACCAATAACATTCATTTCAAAATGATGGCTTAATCCACTTTTGGTTTTTTTTTTTCATAATTTTTCTACTTCGGTGGTAAGATATGTCGCTACCCGACGTCTGGATGGGACTCCTCAAAATAAAATGATATATAATATAGCTCTCAATGTATCGATTTTTATTTGCGGAACTATTTGCAGAGCTTGGAGTCGCCACCTAGTATTGAAGGAACTAGGAACCTAAAATTGGCACTCGGTTCGGAGATTCTATGGTAAGGAGTCGTTCACGCTTATGGGAAGATAATTAATCACCCAAAAGTGCCCTTTACTAAGAAAGGTACCACATCTAGCTTAGTCCTAAATTATCTCCAAAAATATTTTATTTTTGCCAAATTATTTTTCAATTTTTGAGACTCCAATTTTTCAAGTCAAATTAAGTTTTTTATTTTTGAGCGTGGCATCGTATTGAAACGATCGTCGGACCCCTTCCGTCGGGAGACACGTCGGTTCAAACATCGTATCTATTTTTTTTGTCTCGACATAACCGGTGTGTCGGAAAACACTTGTTTATTAAAATGAATTTTTGGCTAACAACGAGTCCCTATCGGATAGGAGACTTTGTTAAAAGTTTTATGATGATTTTTTTTTGTTATTTTTCTTTCTTTATTTTTTTATTTTTTATTTTTGCATAAGTACTATTTTTTAAAATATTTTTTTATTTTTATTTTTTATTTTCTTTTTTTATTTTTATTTTTTAGTGAAAGATTGTCATCAATCCCTAAAAATTTAGGAGACTTGACGATCTTCTACTTATTACTTACTTAGCCTAATTCTAAACAAATAAATTAAAGCTATACGAATAAAAAATCAAATGCTGAAATTTAAATTAATAATAGGTGTGCATAAAATAAATTCAAGGGTAAACTCGGACAATTACAAAATATTAAAATGAAAAATCCTAACTAACATGCATAAATACACCTAACATTAAATTTACAATAAAAATAAATAAAGACCATTTAACATTTAAAAAAAAATTAAAATAATATGCATAAAATTAAAATGTAAAATTTATTACACATATTTTTTTGTTTTTTTTTAAATTTTTTTGTTTTCGAGTTGAGTCGGAACCGATCCGGCCCAAAAAAAATGATTCGAGTCAGGTCGGAATCAATCCAGCTCAAAGGAAAGAAAAAAAGAAAAAAAATTCTACTGGCTGATTCGAGTCCAGCCCAACCGAAAATGGGATGGGCTAAGCCCAATCTACACCTAAAAAAAAACAACCCACAAACAACCCCTTCCTTTTTCCATTCCTGAATTTCGGATCAAAGAAAAAAAACTCTCCCCTTTTTTTTTCTTCATCCCGTCTCTCTCTCTTTCTTTTTCTTCTTCTTCTTCCTCCCGAAGTCGCTATCTCCATGGACGAACCGGTCTTGGTTCGTCCATTCCATTCCATTTCCCTTATTTCTTCTTCCTTCCCTCCTCTTTCTCCTCTCTTTCCTTTTCCCTTTTTCTCCTTCTTCTTTCTCTCTCTCGTCGAAGCTGCCATGGACGAACCAAAACGGGTTCGTCCATGGCAACCTAATTCCTTCCCTTTTCTTTTTCTCTTCCTTTCTCCTTTCCTTTCTTCCTTCCTAAACGTCTTAATCCGTCTCCGGATCAAAAAGCCCCAAATCAAATTTTTTTAAAAAAATCCCCAATTGGCCGAACTCGAGTTTTGATTTTTCTTCCAAATTTTCTTTCAATTAGACCTAATTGACTTGATTTCAAGTGAAATCAAGTCAATTCAAACCCTTTAGAACTCAAAATTTTGAAAACCCCCAAATCAATTTGTTCAAAATTTTATCAAGAACTCTAGATTTAAATTTTCATCAATTCGGCTTCAATTTGGGGTTTAAACACCAAATTGAAACTGCAATTGCCTTCAATTAGGTTTAATTTGTCATTCCCGAACTCAATTCGTAACCAAATTCAAAAATCCCCAAATTTCAAAACACAAACCTAACTTCGTCAAAACCGAAATCAACAAGAAATTAAATGGTATTACCTGGAAGGGTTGATGAAAACGGATATGAATTCCGACTTCAATTGGGGTAATCTCTTTCCCTCTTCTCGAATTTTTTTTTTTGGCTACCGATTTCCTCTTTTTTTGTTTTTAATTTAAGGCTCTTAATTGTTTTACTTATCGCCCTCTTTTGATTTTCGGACTGAATTTTTTCCCCCTCCCCCTTTTTATATGATGTTGTCGTACACACACACACACACACACACACATATATATATATATATATATATATATGTGTGTGTGTGTGTGTGTGTGTGTGTGTGTGTGTGTGTGTGTGAATGTGGCTTGGTTCTCCACCATGATGGTGTGAGATTTTTTGCGGGATATGGAGTGGGGTTGATGGGATTGTGGTTGTGGGTCGTGCGATGGGTGAAACTGCTGGGGATTGACTCGGTGAGGGAGGAAATTCTAGGCTATGCTGGGGCTGGCGAGCGGGGAGTTGGTTGATAATGCGACTGCTAGAATTTGCGAGCAGTAGGGTGACCGGCGAGCGTGTAGAGGGAGATGCCAAAATTGTTGACCATGGAGGGGAGAAATGGCACTGCAAGTTGAGGGCATTGATTCGCTGGAAGTGGAGGGAATTGCTCGCTGGAATTTGGAATTGTAATTGGGAACCAAACCGATTCCCGCAACTACAACCAAAACCGGTTCCATGAACCGGGAGGACAAGATCCCGTAAATTAGTTCCAGGCGGGAGTGGGACCGGTTATCCACTCCTGTGCAAGTTTACAATTTTTTCTTTCATTTTTTTTTATTTTTTTGTAATTTTGCAATTTTGGTCCTTGAAAATTATTACTAGGTCAACTTAGTCCCCGTACAATGTAATCTAGTCCTTGAACTCCGAATGATTCAATTGCATCCCTAATGATTGTAATTATTTTGAATTTAATACAATTGCATCCCCGAATATTAAATTCACATTTTTTTTGTATTTTTGTATTTATTTATTATTATTATTATTATTATTTGCAAAGTATTAAGTGAAATGGAATAAAGAAAACTAATAACACAAATCAAGATAATAAAACAAATGAAATAAAAGAAAACAAATAGCCAATTAAAATAAAAAATTTTGAAATTTTGGTTATGACAGTTGCCCCTCTTTGCAATGCTTATCGTGCAAACATTAATTGAAATATAAATTTTAAGTTAAGTTTGCTTAGTGAGCTTGGAAAGAAGAAAATATGAGAAAAATAAATTAACATCTACTAAAATGACCTAGTTGAGGATGGAATGTCATGCGGGAATGCAATGACTCATGAAAACAAAGTGCAACGACCTTGTTGTTAAGGGTGGCCTACTTTGAAAATTAAATGTGCAATACAAGAGAAATTTGGAGGGTGGTCGACCCCGAAAAATTGAACATGCATTACATGGTCAACTTAGAGGGCGATCAGCTACGAAAAATTAGATATACATTACAAGGTCAACTTGAAGGACGGCCGACTACCGAAAAATTAAATATGCATTACATGGTCAACTTGGAGGGCGACCAACCCCGAAAAATTAAATATACATTACATGGCCAACTTGGAGGGCGACCAACCCCGAAAAATTAAATATGCAGTACATGGCCAACTTGAAGGACGACCAGACCCGAAAAATTCAAATGCATTACATGGTCAACTTGGAGGACGACCAACCCCGAAAAATTAAATATGCGAGTACATGCCCAACTTGAAGGACGGCCGATCCTAAAAAATTAAATATGCATTACATGGTCAACTTGGAGGGCGACCAATCCTAAAAAATTAAATATGCAGTACACAGATCAACTTGAAGGACGGCCGATCCTAAAAAATTAAATATGCATTACATGGTCAACTTGGAGGGCGACCAACCCCGAAAAATTAAATATGCAAGTACATGGCCAATTTTAAGGACGGCCGACCTCGAAAATTAAATATGCAAGTACACGGCCAACTTTAAGGACGGCCGACCTCGAAAAATTAAATATGCATTACATGGTCAACTTGGAGGGCGACCAACCCCGAAAAATTAAATATACGAGTACACGGCCAACTTGAAGGACGGCCGACCTCGAAAAATTAAATATGCATTACATGGTCAACTTGGAGGGCAACCAACCTTGAAAAATTAAATATACAAGTACACGGCCAACTTGAAGGACGGCCAGCCACCGAAAAATTAAATATGCATTACATGGTCAACTTGGAGGGCGACCAACCCTAAAAAATTAAATATGTAGTACACGACCAACTTGAAGGACAACCGATCCTAAAAAATTAAATATGCATTACATGGTCAACTTGGAGGGCGACCAACCCCGAAAAATTAAATATGCAGTAATTGTCTGGGCGGTTTACTCGTCGTGATGACTTGAGTTGACGGACCTTACCCGAAGTGGAGCTGGTCATTGGATGTTGGGTTATGCGCTTGGGGCGGTTTGTTATGAGATGACCATGCCCGAGAGGATTTAAGAGAAACTTTGAATTTTCGTGTCCTTGGTAATTCGTTACCTAGGACTTATCCTAGTTTTTCTTCTTTTTCTTTAAGGTTGTAGAGTACACGAAACAAAACTTAATATGATGATTAGTTGGGGTACTCGTAGGAGCCATAGGCCGCTCCGACTCAAATCCCCCTTTCAACTTTTCCTTGTCGGCTATTCGGGTTTCCGATGCTTGTTAGTTATTCGTCATCCGAGTCTTATGACCTTGCCCCCGATCGAGTCTTGCCTTTCTTATGAACTTGGTCTCATCCATTGTTCGATTACTTATAGAACGAGTTGATCATTTCTATTTTATCTCTGATTGTGGCTATTCCCCGGTATGATCGATCGTCGAGTGATTTCTCACATTGGATAATGTTGTATTGGGTTCATTTCTTTGCTTTGGTGTCTTTCTTGATAACTTGAGATACCATGTACCTCTCGAAGTGTTTAACAACTTTGCATTTCATGAATTGCTTCTTTCGTGGAGAAAGCTATGTAGATCTTATTCGGGGATTTTGATTCCGAGGTTCAAACAAAAACCCACCGACTTTTATAGACTTGTCATGCAAACGTTACGGTATGGCTAGTGTGGCTTTTGCATTTATGTTTGGACGTGACATTTGAACAATGATCAAATTATGGGTTTGATGGTAGTAAATGTTGCTTGCCCCTAAGTATTGTCCTTTGGCACCAACCATGATTTGGCAAAGCTTATGTCTCGATTTTGACTATCCGTTTTCAATAAAATTCAATTATAGGTGCTCGAGAATCTGCTACTTGTCCGATTGGTAAACCATCTCAAGTTAGAAGGGACTTTTACTAGTATGTAATGCGAGCTAAGGCATGGTTTCTTAAAAAATGGTCAAATAGGCTCAAACGGTGTTTTAAGGTTCTATTGACATCGGACCATTTTTTTTTACTCAAACGTGATTAGAGGCATGTTCGATTGTGATTACGTCCTCCTAACTCATGCTTTTTTCT
This sequence comes from Dovyalis caffra, assembly GCA_963924115.1. NCBI lineage: Eukaryota > Viridiplantae > Streptophyta > Magnoliopsida > Malpighiales > Salicaceae > Dovyalis > Dovyalis caffra. The sequence goes on from CAWUPB010001184.1 coordinate 9,753,507, forward strand.
TAGTTGGGGATTGGGATTTGTAAGGCAAGTTACTTTTTTCTTTAACGTGGTATGAATCATGGTGGTTTGGTTCTTTCTTCTCTCGTGTCGGTACGTTTTAGAAAGATCATGATTTCATTTCTCTCACGTTCCAAAATTTGGTAGTGACTTTTTTTTTTTAGCATTGAGTTTTTATGAAGACAAGTAATTTGGGTGACATGCCTCTTAAGTCATTGTTCGAACAATCGATTTGCCTCCAATGTGAGGGGTGGTCCGAGCTCGGGTTTCATGAAAGGAATAAAGGCTCAAAATTGGTCTTTCAAATGGTAAATTTTGAATTTGAGTATGATAAACTTCCAACGAAGGCCTTTCCTCATTCAATCAATAATAGTACCTATCCCGACAAGTTTCATTTTCATTAGCCCCTTTTTATTAGAATAATATTTAGATAGAACCCGCAAATTAAAACACGTGCTACATCATGATCATGGGTGGTGCCACGGGAGCAATTCGGGACGGGGCCAAATGAACAAGATTTAGGTTCAATTGTGATTTGGTTTCATGTTTGTTTATTTCTCCCCTTTTTACATGTAACCTTTGCATGACGAGTCCGAGCGCCGACAAGATATATTCATTCCTCTTCATCAAGCTTGTCACTTCATTCGTCCGTTATTGTAGACAAAAGTAGTGTCGAGCGATTATCCCCGAACTAAAATCTTGGTTGCTTAGTCTAGTCAAGAATAATTTTCATTACATGCAAAATGGTCCGACCAATTTCAAAGGCACATAGAAACCACAAGTTCCCTTCGAGTTCATCGGCACCTTTTTTTTTTTTTTAGGTCGATTTAGCTGGCTATCTATTAAATAGAATACTGCCTAAACATCTTAATTAACTTGTATGTCATTCATAAACAATATTAATAGAGATCATGAGAGGATAGAAGAGGTTTTTTTTTTTTTTGAGATCGAAGGTCGAAGACATACAAAGATAAAAGAAAATAAAATGCAAAGCACATGTTTGGCTTCGAATTTCATTCTTTATTTCGAAAGAAGAAAATGTCATTTCTCAAGCATAGTATTTCTTTACTTGCATTAGAGTTTACGGGTTTGACTATATCATCCCCATCCATATTAGTCAAAAGAAGTGCACCTCCCGAGAATACCTTCTTTACTACATACGGGCCCTCATAATTGGGTGACCACTTGCTTCTATTCTCTCCGGTATCGATAGAATTTTTCGAAGCACCAAATCTCCCTTACAGAATTCTCTTGGTCGAACCTTTTTGTTGTATGCATTGACCACTCTCTTCGATACATTCGTGCATGACAAATAGCCGTCAACTCTTTTCACCGATCATGTTCAACTGTTCATATCCGATTCGAGACCATCCCGCTTCTTCCAACTCGTGTTTCCATGAGTATCCCGAGAGAAGAGATTTCTACTTCCAAAGGTATCACCGCCTCCATCCCGTAAACCAAGGAATATGGGGTGGCTCCCGTAGACATTCTTACGAGTAGTACGATATGCATGCGAGCATATGCGAGCATTTCATGCCGATCTTTATATGTAACCACCATTTTCCGTACGATTTTCTTGATATTCTTGTTTGCGGCTTCGACCGTCCCGTTCATCTTAGGCCGATATGGTGTTGAGTTCGAGTGCTTAATTTCCATCGTTTGCACAATTTCGCTATCATCTTTCCATTAAAATTCCGAGCATTGTCGGTAATTATGGTGTTCGGCAAGCCGTATCGACAAACCAAGTTTTTCTCTATGAACCGCTGGACCACTTTCCGAGTGACATGAGCATAAGAAGCGACTTCGACCCATTTAGTGAAATAGTCAATTGCCACCAAGATGAAACGATGACTATTGCTTGCTTTTGGATTAATAAGGCCAATGACATCCAATCCCCACATGGCAAAAGGCCAAGGGGACACCATATTGTTCGAGTGGAGCGGGAGGAGCATTGATCCGATCTCCGTAAACTTGACATTTATGACATTTACGGACATACTCTATACAATTCCTTTTCATCGTTAACCGAAAATATCCACATCGTTGCATTTGACGAGTCATAGTGTGGCCATTTGCATGGGTTACACAGATTCCTTCATGGACCTCCTTAATCATCTTCTTAGCCTCTGCGGTATTTAAACATCGAAGAAGTGTTCCGTCAAAACTTCGTTTATACAAAACCTCACCATCCAAGTAAAAATCCATAGATAATCTTCTCAAAGCCTTCTAATCTATCTTGGAAATGCCCGAGGGATACTCTCGATTCTTTATGAATATCCGGATGTCATGGTACCATGGCTTGCTATCCGTTTCTTCTTCAATAACACAACGAGTAAGTTGGTGAATTTCTGATTTCAATACAAATGGGCTGTATCCCGACTCTCATATCAAGTCGAGTCATCAAAGCTAGTGTTGCTAATGCATCAGCAAACTGATTTTTATCTCTCCCCAAATGAGCAAACTCAATTTCATCAAACTCTTCGACTAGTTTGGTCGGATAAGCTCGATAAGGTTTCAACTTCTCATCCTTGGTTTGCCATTCTCCTTTGACTTGGTAAATTATCGGCATCGAGTCGCCGTATACTTTAAGATTTGTGATCCTCTCGTCTATAACTGCCTCTAAACCATGTATGCAAGCTTCATACTCGGCTATGTTATTGGTGTAGTCAAACCGAAGTCGGATGGCTATTGGATATCGCTTACTATCCGGAGAGACTAGTATCGCTCCTATACCATTGCTCGATACATTCACTCGCTCCATCAAAGTACATAGTCCATTTTTCAACATCGGACTCCACTGCTTCAATTTCGGATGCCATGATGTTCTCACCGGGAAAATCAAAGTTCAATGGTTCATAATCATCGATCGCATTGTCCGCCAAATGGTCCGCGATTGCGCTCCCTTTCACCGATTTTCCGGTCATGTATACGATATCATATTACGCCAATAAAACTTGCCATCTTGCAATTCTACTTGACAAATATGGCTTCTCGAAGATATACTTGAGGGGATCCGTTTTCGATATCAACCATGTCGTATAGTACAACATATACTTGTCTAAGCCATTGGGTGCTCCATATTAGGCCGTAACATAACTTTTCTAAGGGATCGTATCGAGACTCACAATCGGTGAATTTCTTACTCAAAAAGTAAATGGCTTGCTCCTTTCTCCCGGTATCATCATGTTGCCCCGAACATAACCCATTGCTGACTCGGTGATCGTCGGATACGGAATCAAAGGTCGACCGAGCACGGGTGGGACAAGAAGAGGAGGATTTTGTAGATACTCTTTGATCTTATCAAAGGCCGATCGGCATGCATCATCCCAAATTCTCGGATTGTTCTTTCTCAAAAGCCGAAAGATGGATTCACATGTAACCGTGAGTTGTGAGATGAATCGGGCTATGTAATTCAAACGGCCTAAAAAACCTCGAACTTCCCTCTCACTATTGGGTGCCGGCATTGCTTGGATGGCTTTAGCTTTGTCGGGATCCACCTCTATCCCTCTATTGCCCACCACAAATCCTAGTAGTTTTCCCGATTTGATCCCAAATGTGCACTTGGCTGGATTTAACTTCAACTCGGTACTTTCTCAATCGCTCAAACAACTTTCTCAACGTCTATATATGATCTCCTTCGAGGCTTTGTCTTAGCGATCATGTCGTCCACGTACACCTCTATTTCCTTATGCATCATGTCATGAAAAAGGGTAACCATAGCCCATTGATAAGTTGCTCCGGCATTTTTCAAACCAAATGGCATGACTTTGTAACAAAAGGTTCCCCATAGGATGATGAAAGCGAGTCTTCTCCATGTCCTCCTCTACCATCTTGATCCGATTGTATCCCGAGAAACCATCCATGAAGGAGTAAGTGGAGTTCTTTGCAGCATTGTCTACAAGCATGTCAATATGGGGCAATGGGAAATCATCTTTGGGACTAGCCTTGTTTAAGTTTCGAAAATCAACACACATCCCGATCTTCCCATTTTTCTTGTTGACTACCACGATGTTTGACACCCAAGTTGGATATTTAATCACTCGGAGGAATCCGACTTCAAATTGCTTGATGACTTCTTCTTTGACCTTTATAAGAACATCCGATCTCATTCTCCTCAACTTTTGTTTTACTTGGTTTATGATCGGAGAATATAAGGATTTTATGTACCACTACACCAACATCTAAACCGGGCATATCCTCATACGATCGAGCAAACACATCCATATACTCCCGTAGTAAGGCAATCAAACTCTCTCTTTCTTTTTCCGATATCGTGGTTCCGATCTGCAGTTCTTTTTTATTATCTTCAATGCCCACATTTATGTTTTCTAGCTCCTCTTGATGAGGTTTTATGGCTCGTTCGGATAACTCGACTAGTTTAGTAAATTCATCCACATCCTTATCCTCAAATTCTTCTTCATCCATGACAATCAAATTCTCCTTAAATTTAGGCCAAACATGTTCGATGTAATTATTTTGGAATTTTAGAAGACTCTCATTTTCTATATCCCCGAAAGTTGGAAAATGTGAAAATAAAAGAATGGAAAAGAAAAAGAAAAAGAAAAATGGCACGGTGTTTAAGAAAGTTCATGATCTCATATTAATATCATAGATAAATGCTCTATACAAGTCTTTCTTGGTATCTTGAGCTAGATAACCAAAAGATTAAGATGTTCAAAATGAAAAGAAGCAGTAAATTACTCAATAGTATAGGTAGGCGGAATCTCCTCTTCCTTCCAATTATTGAGCCCCTCACCCGATGCTCCTTCCTTGATCGGCAAGTCAATAGGCGGCATTCCCTCTCGAGTGTTGATAATTCGTTGTGGCAGCATCACAAGCCGAGGAATAACCACTATCGATTCGGGATTACCGACTTCTTCATTCCTTGACTCCCCTCTAGGTGATTGATGGACGGATCCACCACTCGTTGCCTCCAAGTTCACTACTTCATGATTCCGATTGATGACACAAGCGAGGCTAGGGGAAAGTAACTCGAATGTGAGGAATCATAATCCTTTCTTCATTAGGCTCTCGACCTCGTTTTTCTTTCTTTTGCTCAATAACCCTCGGATAATCCTTCCTAGTGGGTTTGAATCCCGGACCAAAACGGTAATCCGAATTCGCTTGCATCAACATATTCATAGCTCCCAACATTCCGACATTGCGATCACAATTCCATGGGAGTCCATGTTTCATCAAGCATTTTGTCACCATCATTGTAGCCACGGACACTTCGGCCTTCTTCGAAAGGTATTCTCCGACACCGATCCCGCATTGACGATTTCAAATGCATGTAGATTACCATCTCGACTTCCTTCACTCTCAATATAAGGCATCGACACATTTTTTAGCAGAGGTAGTGCCTCTTCTACCATCACGGTGACTAGTTTTCCATTAACCACATATTTCAATCTTTGGTACAACGATGAAGTCACGACCTCAACTGAGTGAATCCGAGGTCTTCCTAGAAGCATGCTATAGGATGGTTGAATATCGATGACCTATAAAGTAACTAGAAACCGATTGGGCCCGATATCCAAGTTGATATCAATATCTCCTATCACCTGTCTTGGAGATCCATCATAAGCTCTAGCCATCATGCTACTAAGACGCATGTGAGATGCATCCACCGGTAATCGATCCAAAACTAACTTGGGTAAAACATTCAAAGCAGACCCATTATCGATCGTAACTTTGGCAATCACATGTTCTTTGCATTTGACCGTGATGTGTAACGGCTTGTTATGGCTCGTGCCTTCGGGACCCGAGTTCATCCTTGGAGAAAAATAAATAGTTGGTAGCTCGAATTCTACCCACTAGATTTTCCATGGCATCGGCGGTGACCTCTTTGAGGGACATATGCTTCATTTAAAACTCTTTGCAACACTTTTCGATGCGGTTCGAACTCATGATTAATGACAAGCAGGGAGATCTTGGCGGTGTTTTCCTTAGTTGATCCACCACGCTATAGTCACTATTTTTCATCACCTTGAGAAATTCAATTGCCTCTTCATCATCTACAGGCTTGTTTAATTCTCTAACCTTCGTGAGGTTTGCTACTTCCTTGCCTTTTGCCTTTCCGGATGCTTCTAACTCTTCGGGTGTATAACAACGTCCACTCCGAGTAAGGCCCGTTACATCACTACCCGTTGACATATTCATGATCGGATAGTTATGATTGATCGTATTGTAAGGTGGGGTTAAACGGATCTTCGGCACTCGTCGAATCATCCTCGGAGGCCCATTGCTCATTGGTTGGTAGCGGCACAAATCATCATAATTGGTTCCCTATGGTGAAACCATGCCTACAAAATGCTCCCTCCGTGCCTCCTCTACTCGTAGAGTCCCTAGAATCATCATAGTTTCTACCTCCTTATGAAAATCCTCACACTTATCGATATCATGCCCTTTCACTCGATGATACCGACAAGATCGGTCCCAATCATCTCCGATTTGACGAGTTAATTGGTTTTTTAAGGCAACCAGCTTGGGATAGCATTGTGTATAACCCGTCCATAGATACCTTCACCTTCTTCTCCTCTTGATCGGACTTCTTCCCTTTCGAGTGTTATCATACCGACATTACTCCCCCGCAAGCATGACTTGGGAGTGGATTAGTATTGATATTCGGAGGGCTTAAATCATCAAAACTTATCCATTTATGCTTGATAAGCTCCCTCACTTTTCTCTTAAAAGCCAAATAATCCTCGATGGAGTGCCCATTGATACCATTATGGTATTCACATTGTTCATGGTTTTTGTACCATGAGGGAAATGGAGGTCACACGAGCTCTGCAGGAATAGGGACTACTTGCCCTATATTGACCAATCGTTGAAACAACTCTTTTAGAGAGAATGGCATGGGTGGTAAAGGTTCATAGTCTTCTTTATTATAGTTGTAATTACGGTTGGGCTGATTGCGTGGTATTTGGTGAAAATTCGAAGGACCACGAGGTGGTCTCACTCGAACGTGGAAATTGGTTGTTTTGGTAAGTGGGTACAGTGGGATGATATTGGGATGGCATATTTGGTCGGTAAGGTGGGTAGTTTTGATTTGGTGTTGGTGGTCTTATTTGGGTGGAGGGAAAGGTGGCGGCTATGGTATGTTTTGGATATTGTGGTTGGGGGTAAAGCGATGGTTATGTTTGGTAATGGCTTTGATTGGTGTATTGTCTTGAGTTGTTCCAATAGCTTGGGGGTCTATAGGTTGCCACTTGATTGACTTCCCCTTCCCTTCTCTTGGTTCCCATGCTTACCTTCTTTTCTCGCTCCCCGGAGATCTTTTCAGCCTTGATGGCTAGCTCTACTCTTTCCGCAATAACCACTATATCCGTGAAGTTTATTGAAGTATTTCCAATCAAATACTCAAAGTAGGGTGCTTTGAAGGTATTTGAGAATATAGAGATTAATTCGGGCTCGGATAGTGGTGGGTGAATCCGAGCGGCCACTTTGTGCCACCTTTGTGCATACTCTTTGATCGTCTATTTAGCCCCCTTTTCTATATCTTGTAAGTCTGACCGGTTCGGAGCTACCTCCATGTTAAACTTGTATTGCTTTAGGAAAGCATCCGCCAAATCTTTCCACCTTCGATCTTAGATCCTTCCAGACCTCATATACCGACTCAATGTCGACCCACCTAAACTCTCATGGAAGAAATGTATTAGCAGTTTTTCATCATGTACAAACTACGCCATTTTGCTACGGTAAACCCTCGAGTGGGTCATGGGACATTGAGTTCCGATGTACTTGGCGAAATGCGGGACCTTGAATTTTCTTGGAATTATCATGTCAAGTACTAGGCATATTTCGAAGCCTTGATCGGGTCATAGATGTCTCCTTCTTCAACGGCTCTCGGACGTTCTTCTAGAGCCATTAACTTGTCTATACTTGCACCTTCAACTTGTCTTATAATCATGAGCTTCCTCCTTTATAGGATCTATTACGGGAGGGGGTGGCCTTTGTGGCACTTGTGGATCCGTCGGATATGTTCTAGTAGCATATGAAGTTTCAGCATAGAAAGCATCTTGGTTGGTTGCATGTGTGTTGGATGGCCCAACTTGACCGAGCAATGGAATTGCGGGTAATATCTCGGGTTGTGTCCGTTCCCGATTCAAGATACCTCCCCTACTTACTCGCCTCTTGAAATAAGATCCTCAATTGTGCCATTTTCTCATTCAGGAATTCAACATCTTGCCGACGCAATTGCTCTTGTCTTGCCCTTTCTTCGTTCTTCATTTGGTGGGCTCGAATCTAGTGTTATGGACGCGTGGAGGGGATTGAGCTTTGGTGGAACGGCCTATGTTTCACGATCCCGAAAAAAACTAGAAGAATATATGTACGATGAATATACGGTATGTACATGCATGATTTGAATCGGGTTAGATACTTTTTTGTGTTTGTTGCACATTAAATCATGACAGAGTTTGTATGAAAGACGAGCCGGATCAAAGCTCGGCATTCGTTGAAGGCAACACGGATACTTTGGGCGACTTGGGAGGTATATCTCCCCCTTATTTTGATTGCAGCATACACACTCGGTTGATCTCGTGATATGATGACACGTGTGAAAGGCCATGCTCAAGAAAACTAAAAATATCGACTTCTAATGGATTATTAATCGCGACATAAAGATAGTTTTCATTACAAAACAAAAGGTCACAAAAGTAATCTTATTACATAGGGTATTTTCAATACATTGAAATTTTCAATACAACTAAATCCTCTATGGTGTGTCGCATGTGTAGGGCATAATTCTTAGCATTCCGGGCTTGTAGGTGGTATTCCATGGTCCTACTTCCCCATTCAGCTACTTCCCTCGTCGGGACATCTCTTTCCCTTTCAAGCAACCATTTTCTCATCATGAAGATTAGTCAACTCATCCATCGAGAAACCGTGAGTTTGGTTGCATTCTCATATTTTTCGTTGAGCGATCGATGATCCTTCTTTATCCGTCTTACTAACCCCTTTGATCGTTGAAGTTGATCATGAAGCTCCTTGTTTTCTTTTTCTAAAGCACTCATTGCGTGGTCTTTCAAGTCAAGAGTTTCTTCCAACTTTCTTTTCTTTTAAGTCGGTTCGATCACTTGAGTATTGAGGACTTCATTAAATACTTCATGTTGGGCATTCATCTCTTGGCGGATGTCCTCCATCATCTCACCCCTCGCTCGAGAGGGACCCTCGAATGGTGGCACACGATATCCTTTTCCCCTAGTGCTTTGCCATTTAGGATACCCCGGCGTGGTTCTTCCGTCTACTCTTCTTTCAGGAGTGACTATCCCTCTATTTCTCCACGCGACCTTTGCTTTTTCCAAAAGTTTCCTTGAGACTTTCAAATCTTCATAACACTCGACCAAATCTATGGTTCTCGGTATAAACCGCTCAAAACCCAACTATCTCGGGAACATATTCGGGCAATAGCTGATACAACAACGTACTCCGATTAACGGTACCCAAGGATAGTCACCACAATAAGCCAAGTAAGACCGAAAAAAGCATATTGTGCCCTCCAGGTGAAATTCGACTTCTCTAAACTCCGAACATACCCGTCCATACCGTTTTTTCCAACTCATTGAGGGGATGCCTAGCAAAGTTCTCCGAGTTTGAAATGTAAGTGCCATGGCGTGCGAAAGATACCCGAGGCCTTACCGGTCACTATATGGCTAACCGTCCAAACAAATAATAAGTGGGACGCAAGCACCTCAAATGTCCCTCCTCTTTCCTTCGACAAAAATTCAAGGATGAGAGTGTTTCTGCTAGGATTGCAGCGGTATGGTTGATTTTGAGGGATACTACACTCTTAAACATATTTACCGCTTCGAAGTCGATCATACCTTTAGTCGACGATAATAGTACCAACCCATATATGCCCAATGCTAGTACTCGAGTCCGAGGCTATTGTCCTTTTCATGTAGGTGTTTTGTGAATTTTGTTTGCGAGGAGATTCCAAAACCATCCATGCGTCCGACCCTCTCGTGTCCTTTGCTTATCGGCAATGGTCGAGTTTATTCCGATTAACCATATAAAGTGTGCTAGAGCTTGTTCGGGAGGGCTGTAGAAATAGATCGCCTTTGATTCAGGAAATGCTAGCAAAGCCTCATACTCTTCTAGTGTGGGTGACATATCCACACTCCCAAAAGTGAAACAGTGATATTCCGGATCCCAATGCCCTATCATGGCTTGGAAGCACGAGATCCGAACCTTAATCTTAAGCAGTCGAGCTATATCACCATACAGCTTTTAAAAGTCAAACCTATCGATAGAAGTAAGCATTTCCCAACAACTAAGTAGTGGTCCCATATTGGGTAGCTTGTCGGTGAGTTTTGCTTTCTCGAGCGGCTTTCACACAAAGCTCGGGGGCGGACAATCTCCCTCGTCAATTTGGGCCCGCTCCGATCCGACCCTAAAATCCTCAATGTCATTTCGATTTCTTCTATCATGATTTAATGTGAAGGACCACCCGCAAGAACCGAGGGTTAGTATTTACATTATTTGAAAATGATTCGTGTCTTAATTAGGTCAACCCTAGTAGATAGGATCTAGCTCGTATACAATTTGGCGAAGCTCGGTCTAATCCTAAATCTTTTCAAGCTCCCGAACCGTCTAAATTACTAGTGGGGTAATCCAGCCTCCGACCTTATGTGTTAGGAGGTAGGGGAAGGTTATTCCACCATTTCCTATGCATATGGCGAGTTCCAGTCCAAACAAGAGTCCGGAAGAGCATTAGTAGACTTTCGTCATACTTGCCTCCAAATCTCTCTATCTAAATCATAACGGGGTTCAGCTCGGGTCCGGAGCTTTTGTAGGTTTCATTCGTGGCGTGTGTGCAACAGTTCAAAAAAAAGCATATAACCCAATTCAAAATGCATTAAGTATGTACAAAATTAAAAGGAAATAAATTGCAAAAATTTAAAGACAATAAAATAATACAAGAAAATAAATGACTTGAAAAATAAAGGAGACATAAAAAAAATAAATGGAAAAAGAAAATAAAGAAAATAAATTTGCAAGGACTAAACTTATGGCCCGACATATCTCCCCAGTGGAGTCGTCATTCCGTCGCTACCCGACGTCGGACGAGTCTCCTCAAAATAAAATGATATATAATACAGCTCTCAATGTATCGGATTTTTGTTTGCGTAACTATTTACGAGCTTGGAGTTGCCACCTAGTATTGAAGGAACTAGGAATCTAAAATTGGCACTAGTTCGTAGATTCTATGGTAAGGAGTCGGTTACACTTATGGGAAGATAATTAATCACCCAAAAGTGCCCTTTACTAAGAAAGGTACCACATCTAGCTTAGTCCTAAATTATCTCCAAAAATATTTTATTTTTGTCAAATTATTTTTCAATTTTTGAAACTCCAATTTTTCAAGTCAAATTAAGTTTTTTATTTTTGAGCGTGGCATCGTATTGAAACAATCGTCGGACCCCTTCCGTCGGGAGACACGTCGGTTAAAACATCGGATCCATTTTTTTTGTCTCGACACAACCGGTGTGTCGGAAAACACTTGTTTATTAAAATGAATTTTTGGCTAACAACGATCCCTATCGGATAGGAGACTTTGTTAAAAGTTTTATGATGATTTTTTTTTTGTTATTTTTCTTTCTTTATTTTTTTATTTTTTATTTTTGCATAAGTACTATTTTTTATTTTTTTATTTTTAGTGAAAGATTGTCATCGATCCCTAAAAATTTAGGAGACTTGACGATCTTCTACTTATTACTTGCCGAGCCTAATTCTAAACAAAAAAATTAAAGCTATACGAATAAAAAATCAAATGCTAAAATTTAAATTAATAATAGGTGTGCATAACATAAATTCAAAGGTAAACTCGTACAATTACAAAATATTAAAATGACAAATCCTAACTAACATGCATAAATACACCTAACATTAAATTTAAAATAAAAATAAATAAAGACCATTTAACATTTAAAAAATTAAAAATTAAAATAACATGCATAAAATTAAAATGTAAAATTTATTACACATATTTTTTTGTTTTTTTTTAAATTTTTTTGTTTTCGGTTGAGTCTGGAACCGATCCGACCCAAAAAAAATGATTCGGTCGAGCTGGAATCAATCCAACTTCAAAGGAAAGAAAAAAAGAAAAAAGAATTCGACTGGCTGATTCAGTCCAACTCAATCGAAATGGGATGGGCTAAGCCCAATCTAAACCTAAAAAAAAACAACCCACAAACAACCCCTTCCTTTTTCCATTCCTAAATTTCGGATCAAAGAAAAAAAACTCTCCCTTTTTTTTTTCTTCATCCCATCTCTCCCTCTTTCTTTTTCTTCTTCTTCCTCCTCCCGAAGTCGTTATCTCCATGGACGAACCGGTCTTGGTTCGTCCATTCCATTCCATTTCCCTCATTTCTTCTTCCTTCCCTCCTCTTTCTCCTCTCTTTCCTTTTCCCTTTTTCTCCTTCTTCTTTCTCTCTCCTGTCGAAGCTGCCATGGACGAACCGGAGCGGGTTCGTCCATGGCAACCTAATTCCTTCCCTTTTCTTTTTCTCTTCCTTTCTCCTTTCCTTTCTTCCTTCCTAAACGTCTTAATCCCTCTCTAGATCAAAAAGCCCCAAATCAATTTTTTTTTTTAAATCCCTAATTGGCCGAACTCGAGTTTTGATTTTTCTTCCAAATTTTCTTTCAATTAGACCTAATTGACTTGATTTCAAGCGAAATCAAGTCAATTCAAACCCTTTAGGACTCGAAATTTTGAAAACTCCCAAAATCAATTTGTTCAAAATTTTATCAAGAACCCTAGATTTAAATTGACATTAATTCGGCTTCAATTTGGGGTTTAAACCCCAAATTGAAACTCGCAATTGCCTTCAATTAGGTTTAATTTGTCATTCTTGAACTCAATTCGTAACCAAATTCAAAAATCCCCAAATTTCAAAACACAAACCTAGCTTCCGTCAAAACCGAAATCAACAAGAAATTAAATGGTATTACCCGGAAGGGTTGATGAAAACGGGTATGAATTGCGGCTTCAATTGGGGTAATCTCTTTCCCTCTTCTCGGATTTTTTTTTGGCTACCGATTTCCTTTTTTTTTTTAATTTAAGGCTCTTAATTGTTTTACTTACCGCCCTCTTTTGATTTTCGGACTGAATTTTTTCCCCCTCCCCCTTTTTATATGTCACTGTCTGTATATATATATGTGTGTGTGTGTGTGGCTTGGTTCTCCACCATGATGGTGTGAGATTTTTGCAGGATATGGAGTGGGGTTGATGGGATTATGGTTGTGGGTCGTGCAGTGGTGAAACTGCTGGGGATTGACCTAGTGAGGGAGGAAATTCTAGGTTGTGCGGTGGCGCGGGCAGGGGAGTTGGTTGATGATGCAATTGCTTGGAATTTGCGGTAGTAGGGTGACCGGCGAGCGGGTAGAGGGAGGTGCCGAAATTGTTGACCACGGAGGGGAGAAATGACACTGCAAGTTGAGGGCATTGATTGCCTGCAAGTGGAGGGAATTGCTTCGGAATTTGGAATTGTAATTGGGAACCAAACCGATTCTCGCAACCGAAACCAAAACCGGTTCCATGAAGCGAGAGGACAAGATCCCGTAAATTAGTTCAGGCGGGAGTGGGACCGGTTATCCACTCCCGTGCAAGTTTACAATTTTTTCTTTCATTTTTTTTTATTTTTTTGTAATTTTGCAATTTTGGTCCTTGAAAATTATTACTAGGTCAACTTAGTCCCTATACAATGTAATCTAGTCCTTGAACTCGAATGATTCAATTGCATCCCTAATGACCGTAATTATTTTGAATTTAATACAATTGCATCCCCGAATATTAAATTCACATTTTTTTTTGTATTTTTGTATTTATTTATTATTATTATTATTTTTTGCAAAGTATTAAGTGAAATGGAATAAAGAAAACTAATAACACAAATCAAGATAATAAAACAAATGAAATAAAAGAAAACAAATAGCCAATTAAAATAAAAAATTTTAAAATTTTAGTTATGACAAGATATATTATTGTGATCACTATAATTTATACACATTTGATGGTAATGTGTATTATTACGACTATTATAGTTTATCTACTTCTTGTGATAAAAGATATTATTATAAACACCATTATTATACGATAATTATTCTAATCATGATAATGGTTGTGGCCACGATCACATTTATACTTAGAATTTTTATAAGTTGTCATGTTCACGAATGAAGTAGAACCAGTTTGGTAGAATTCATAATTTTTCATCAATAACTCGTTATTTTATTCGAACCATAAAATTAATTCAGAATATTTTTAAAACCCTTTCCTCGATATTACTACTATAGGAGTATATTTGAAGCATGAAAAATAGAGAATATTTTCTCATAATCAATAATTCTTGTTCGAAATATCAAGAGTCATAAAATCAAATTTATGAGGTTTACTATGATAAAAATCGTATAATGCAATACATAATAATAATGTTAGAAAATAAGACTAACATAATAATAAAATTAAAGCTTTTCAAACAATATACATTAAATCATTCAAATTTTTCAGACGCATACTCTAAGTATCATTAGATTTAAAGTAAATTATAAATTAAATACATATCTCTTGATAATCTAGATAATTTAGATTTTTTGATAGAGCACTCGTGTAGAAAAAATCTAATGATTGAAACAAATGATTGAGTTTTTGGGTAGATACATACCTCATGGTTTATTATCTTGATTCGGTCAAAGTTTTGTGTTGATAAAGTGTTATGAAAAAATTGGTAACAATAATAAAATTGGAGAGAAAAATGATAGAAGAATGAATTTTACTAGGAAATAAAGTAAACATAAGAGATAATAATTTCAAACAATTTTCTTAATCATTACAAAATATTTCTATACAAACTAACGAATAATCAAACCTATTTGTAGATTTTAAAAATAGAAAGAGAATTGAAAATGACTATGAATAATTAAAAGTACATAAATTATTGAATCAATTGTATTATTTTTTTAATTTCTTATATTGAATGGTAAATTAAATTACATTAAGAATTATGAATAATGAAAATACGAAAAATATATAAATATTCATATGAATATTCATTATTTCATAACAATGCAAACATTCTTCTTCTTCCTCTTTTTAAACTTAAACTTTCACATTGCAAAGAAAAACAGCCATACTTAAAAATTAGAGGTGTACATGTGTACATTCTTATCCGTTGGAATATAATTAAGTATAAAGGGTGACATTTGAGTACCAATGGTCAAACATTTCCTCTAATAATCTTTATATTCCCAAGATGTAGATCTCAAGTCATTCCCAGTTGCACAGTAAAGTCATTTGCCATTCCTATAGTTACGCTTCTCAAGTCATTCGCTACTTGATTCTTTTATACCATATGTTTTACATTTACTAAAAAGTGGTCGATCACATTAATGGTGACAAGTATTGTTGTCTCTTAAATCTTTTGCTTCATCTATATATATATATATTATGTGTGTGTGGAGATCGCACTAGAAGATTAATCTTCTAATGCAATCTCCACACGCATACTCATATATATATATATATAAGAGATGAAGAAATGCACATAAGTAATAACATGCTAATTTCTTAACGGCAGTCAAAAATCATGGAAGAAATTGGAAGTTAGATTTTGTTAAAAGATGTAGGATGAAACGAATTAAGCCCCCAAAGGAAACCATAAAAGTTCCAAAACAACATTTGAAATCAATTGCATTCTCTCTCCTCCTCTTCCTTCCAAAATTTTCAGTGCCAAAGATCCATATCATAATACAAGTACTCTGTTGTTTGGTCTTCACAATCTCAAGAAGTATAATATAATTATATCGAAATATTATATATTAGTTGCATGTGCACCCAAATTTATGTATTAAATCTTAGGATGTTGGGTATTTACTACATGCACGTTTGCATTTAGTGACTGCTGTTTAGCGCATTTCTAGCTAAGGCACACATGAGTATCCATTTCGTCTTGCCTTAGATATTTAAATACCCATATTTATTGTAATCATGTGCCAGTTTTAAACTCTCAAAACAATGCATGGTTTAGTCTACATAGGAGCATTATACTTCAAAATGTTCATGGCTAGGTAGCTAGCTAGTAACTCTAAGATCTGGTAAACGAGTGAGAATTTAGTAGTACTTTTTATGGGCAATGGTTTAATTCCAACGTATGTTTGCCTATGTAATTATCAATATTAAATCAATCTCTAATTACTATTAGCTATATGTTGTCTTAGCATGACCATATATCCTATAGAATGTCTTTTTCTCTAAACATATATATGCGTCTGTCTAAACTTGAAGTGGGTAAATGCCAGTTATGATTGAAAGTTTCAGTGTTGAATTTTTTACTCAAAATTTTAGTAAATTAAAAATGAGAATGGGATAGTAAGATTCAAATTTATGAAAACTACTGAGTTGATGAGGCTATCACTTTTCTCTTTTATGTGGTATTAGATATGCGCAGTTAAATGATTTAAAGAGTTTGACCTCTAATATTGATTTAAAATTAAATGTGATTCAACTCTGATTTAGTTCAAAAAATTAATAAATTTAATCTCAATTTATGTGAAAATTAATCTAAAACACTTTGTTAACTATAATATATATATAAAAAATAGATGAGGCTATGGTTTTTTTCTCTCTTTTGCTAAATAAATAAGACAATGTTATCAAGTAAAATAACTACTCAATCTAAAAATTTAAATTATTAACACGTAAGTTCAAGAATATGGTTTATTTTTTATTAACTACTTCAAAAGCTGCAGAGAGGCTGGGTCTTGAACAAATTAAATGCTGAAACACGTGAATAACTCATCAAGAAGAAGTAACAAAAATGATAGTGGGGTAAAAAATGGAATCATCATTCCATTATTATTTATGCACCAAAAAAACAAAAAGTAGCTGCTACACAGAGTTAATAACTTTCTCCGTTTTCCTCCAGACAGATGGGTGGAAACAGAAAAGAAAAAATTATTACGAAGGGAAAAGTGACATAAAATTAGAAAAAAAAAAAAAAAACCAATAAATATTACGTGTGTACAGAAGAGCAGAAGATCCCCTCAGGACTGCAAAGAAAGAGACTTAAAGTGAAGAGGGTATGGCACTACTGCGCCTATTCCCCATATTTAACAAGCGTACGCACGTTTGCAAAGCAAGCGAATTAAAGCTCAAGTGCTAAAAAAAAAAAAAAAACTTTACTAGTACAGAAGTAAACTTCAGTTTCCTAAAGACCTTCGATGGGATCGTTTTCCACACTTTCTGCTCACTTCTTTTCTGTCAGCCCCAAAACTAGAAATAGAGAGAGACAGATCGCTGAAGTTATGATGATCTCAACTTAACTACATAAAGTCCATATGGTCCCATGTTACTTGTGTCAGGGTTGGGGAAAAAGAAATGGATTATTATTACATTATTATTATTTTATCTTAAACTTGTTTTTTTGTTAATTTTTTGCATTAACGGTGTTAAATTACACCGTTCGCTCTCCATATTGCAACATGCGGTAACTTTTTTTTTTTTTTTTTCTGTTTTAATTTTGTTTCTCTATTTTTTCTCTGCTTCAATCTTTTTTTATTATCAAATTTAAATAAATAAATTTTAAAAATAAAATAAAGAAGTGAAAATATATCCGATTATTCTCTTTAAAAAATTTTAAAAAATGAGGATAAAAATATTTTTTTATATAAAATACCTTTTATGAGTTTAAATTTATATCTATGATGTAAGCAATTTTAGAATACAAAATAAAATATTTATAGCATTTTTAAAAATGTAAAAAGAGTTTTAGTTAAATATTTAAAATTTTGAATACAAATTTTTATTGATGTTCGACCCAACACTAATGAATTTCTTAATTTGACTAAAATTTAAAACAAAATTTATATTATCATTTTTCAGTCAAATTAAGAAACTTATAAAATCAAAATAAGTAAATTATAATGGACTTTTTAAGGTATTAAATATCATTCAAAAGTTTTAAAAAATCAATTTAAACTCTTTTCATATTAAAAAAAAAAAATGGTATAAATGTTTCATTTTACACTCAAAATTTCTTATTATCATATAGATAAATTTAAATCCATAAAAGATATTTTGGATAAAATTATATTTTTATCTTCATCCGTTTTTTTTTTAAAAAAAATTTAACTTTTAGAGAGAATGATCAAATATATCTTCACCTTTTTCTTCTAGTTTTTTTGAAAATTATTTATTTAATTCGATATAGAAAAAAAGGATCAAGACGAAAAAAGAGTAGAATGAGAAAATTGAGATGGAAAAAAACAAGTTGACATGTGTCGCAACTCTGTAGGGCTAATAATGCTATTTAAACCATTAGCCCAAAAAGTTCATAGATATACGAGATTAAAATAGAAACCAAATATAAGACGACAAAGTTAAAAAAAAAAAAAAAAAAAAAAGTAGACGAACATGATAAAAAATGAAAGAAAGAGTAGAAAAATCTTTGCAACTATTAATCCAAAAAAAAAAAAACCTACATATCGATAAATTTCAGGAGATATATTGCTACATGTGAAATTGGGAAGAACATTGAAACAATAATTAAGAGAAAATTTCTCTTTATTTTGTTTGTTTGTTTGTGTGTTTTTTTTTTTTTTTTTTTTTTTTTTTTTTTTTTTTGTGAAATTATATAGAGATCAAAATGACTACCATCGATTTTGAGGAATGATTTGAAGAATGCAAGTAAAGTTTGTGTGTTGATGTATAACTTAATTCTTTTTCTAGTTAGCTATTAGAATAAAATTTAGATTTCATATAATCCTAATTTTGGAGATGATGGACATTTAACCTAGCCATAAAAAGATGGATCTTTTCGGTCTAATTACATTTTCTACATGTGTAGGCTAACATCCACGAGACCGTGACAATGCTATTTTATTTGAATAATGAATGAGTGATGATCCTCGGATTATGATTGTTAATGATGTGGCTTTAAATCTAGAGTCGATCATACGGTGGAGATATCTCCATAAACATTGGTTCAATGACGAGTACCTGAAAAAAAATTCTTGTCTAGTGTTTGAAAGATCCTCAAATGACTAACTTAGCTTACAGAGAGATATGTTTGGCCTGGATAGGCTATTAAGAGGGGGTTTTTTTTATGCGGGAGATAAATGATAATATAACTGTTTTGAACTTAAATTATAGAACTTGTAACACTTAGCTTGTTAACCTTTATATAGGTGAATATATGATCAACTTGCATAAAATGAACGATAGATTATTATCTTTCTTTATGTTCAATAGCTTCTAATATCCATTTGTAGGTTTATGGTATTTTTAGGCAATAATGGTTATCTAAGAATACATGTGTAGTCATAGTTGGTGGTAATATAATAGAAACATCCTAGAAAAGTCACATATTAATTAAATATATATCTCTTTTGGATATCAAATAGATTGAAGAGGGTCTTCTTTATTCGTCGGTATTGATTGTCTTGGTCACTTTCGATTGTGATGGCTATTAATGGTTAGTCAAAATTATTTTGTTTAAGATGAATTCTTAGCTAAATAGTTTTTAAGTAAAGCATGGAAATACGTGTCATGCTCACTATCACGGGGAGTATTAGTAGCCTTCTTGAGTTTTTGACAAGTGTAATTAGTGAAGACTTAGTTCATGTCTAGAATTTTTTAGGAGACACTTAGCGATGTTTGAGACAACTAGTAGTTTCTTACTTGTCTTTTTCAAATTTGGCTTTAGTATGCATATAGAAGGCTCATTTAATGCCTTTAATTTCAATAAATGTGCAATTATATAGGAAAATAAAATCAAAGAGATTGGACCATTGGAGTCTCCATCATTTGTTAAATGGTGTCCCCTTAACTACTTTATAGGACTAATGGTGACTCATGATTGGTTCATAATAGATTGGGCTTGTCTACTAGATTTGGGCTTTCAAATATTCAATATAAAGGCTTCGTGCTCTTTTGTCTATAAATAGACAATGTTGTTTTTGTCTTCTCATTTATTTATTTATTTTTATTGTAGTGCGTTTTTAGAAATTGGTTGGGATTACGAGTGGGTTGGTGGTTACTTAAAAACACTTAAAGGGGTTGTTTCTTTAAGAAAGTTTTTTGGAAAATCTTTTTTCTTAAACATAAGACGTCTTGGTGAGCTAACACTTTTAGGGATAATTTTCCCTACTTTGGAGTTTTTCCCTCTTCTACGAGTCATTGAAGCTCGATAGATCCATCATTTTTTTTTCCTTCATTTGTTATCTAATTAAAAATGGTAGATTTAAAGATAGTGAGAGAGGTGTATTTAGGATTATTCCTAGTGGTACGGAGGCAAAACGTAATGTAAATATGGAGATTTCTTTTGGGACTAAAGATACTTTATCTAAGGACTAGAGATTCCAACAATTTGGTTCAAATAGAAAAATGAGTATAGAGTATTTTTATTACATATACGAGTTTATTTGAATTACAATACTTATATGTTCATCCTCATAATATAATGCATACATCTTGTAACGAATTAACGATTGAGTTTTTCTATAAAAACTCTTAATGAGTAAGATGTAGAGTTACAAGAGTATTTTTATTAAACTCACCTATATGAGAGAGGAAGTGGGCTACTTCCTACAAAAATATGCCAAATTCTCTAAAATGCTCATAGAAGTTGAGATTAATCATAAGTTCGTAATGTGCTTGGACTTGAATATCGTTACGTAATACCTAAATATAATATGTGATATTTGTTTATCCTAAAAAATCTTAGTTCAAAATAATGTACAATTAGCTAAAGAGTAATATTGTTAAGATACTAAGTGATGGTTCAAGTCATTGATACCTATTTATGTATTATATTCGTTTTCTTATTTGATTATATGGTTAATATTTTATAAAAATAAGTTGAAGATTGTTAGAGTATTTCTATAAAATATTGAAAAGTTTAAATTATATTATTAAAAAATAAAAAAATTTCTTTAATCATTTCTTCTCAAACGATAAAAAATGAGTATCTTTCATAATAGTAAAAAACTATTAGAATTATTTTTTATAACAATTAGAAACGATTATTTTTTCATTGCCTATATGTATAGTTTTGTTATTTTCATTTGTAAAAAGTATGATATACATTACTTAAAAAAGAAAAAAAGACAGCACTTTTATTTTACTTTCTTTATTCTCTGTTAAAAAGCCTTATTCTTTATATTACAAATTTGGATAAAAATGATATTATATTTTTTAAGTTTCAAACATTACAAATAGTACAAATTTATTAGACACCATAATATGATTAAACTTATTGTATCCTTAAAATATTGTGTAGCATATATTTAACCCGTAACATTAAATATTTTTTTACGAACGACACATATTGTTTCAAAAAAAAAAAACAAAAATCTAGTTATATCTCAAAATAGTCAATTCAAAGATTTTGGTAATATTATTTGATGGTTCAATAATTTCTATACCATGATATTAATTTTAGTACTTAAATTTTCTCATTATCAAGATATAATATTCCAATTCTTTGTCCGTGGTAATTTATGTGATTTTATGTGGTAGAAAAAATAATAATAGTCCAAAATAAACAACATGCCATCCATTGACACATCACATTCGTCCCGAGACTCAACTGTTCCCAATATTTCAAGAGAGAGAGAGAGGCTGCAATCAAAATTTGAAGAGAAGCCTTTGGTTCTCGATTTATAAGGAATGCTTAACCTCCTCTTCTACCGAATGAATTTAAAATTATATAGTTGGTCTTACATGGTAATAAAAATAGCATAAAACAAAGGAATTGATTAATTCTAAACCCAAATCAATTAAAAGAAGACAAGCACTCAAAACATGGAAATATTTCAAAATGGTGGTAGAAGCGAGGGGAGAGGAGAGGTAAAGTCGATTGTTATTGTTGATGGTGGCAATTAGGAGAGGAAAAAGAGACAGTTGGTGATGCTGGCCATGGATGACAGTAGAGAGAGAATGGGCATGGTTGGTAGCTGCAGTTGTGGCGGAGTACTATAACAAAGCAGGTGGTAGACTAAAAATCTTGTAGAAAGAGATTTGAAGATTGAATTGGTGATTTGGAAGGGGAATAGAAATTGAGAATTGGGATTTTAGGGTTTGAAGAGACAAAAAATTTGAGAATGATGGTAGCCATGGATGATGATGGAGAGAGAGACCTGGCCGGTGATGGTGAGAAACGAGAAAGACTTTTTTTTTGAAAAAAGAAAAAAATTGATTGCAGCCCCTCACTCTCTTTCTGTTGAAATATTAAAGAAAATTGTATCATGCATCAACAGACAACATGTCATCAATTTTAATAATTATTATAATTTTTTTTCAAAATTAATTTGAAATTAAAAAAAGAAATATTTAAATAATTTCATTTAAACATTCTAATTGATGATAAAAAAGTTTATCATTAAAAATAACATTAAAATGATAATATTTATTTTAAAATTAAAAAAAGAAATATTTAAATAATTTCATTTAAACATTCTAATTAATGTAAAAATTTTGATCATTAAAAATAACATGAAAATGATAATATTTATTTTAAAATTAATAGTTTGAAATTAAAATAACTAAAATTTGTACTAAATACCTTATTTTGCCACAACCTCGGTTATTTAGGGATAATCTTAATCATTAAACCTATGAATTAAAAAAAAATGTTTCAAATTCTAATTTCAGAAGTACATATTGGATCTATCGATAACATAAATTAGATTTAGGGTTTTTCTGTAAGGAAGAGAGAAAGGTGCCATGTTGCATAAAGTTGCTTAATGCAATTAAGAGCACGGGAGCGCACCAAGAAGATTTGAATAATAGAATGGGAGGTGAGATGGCAAGCATCCAAGTTAGGTGTGTGAACTTTTGCATGTCAGAACGGTACCGACAGTACCTCTTAATTACTCTTTGTTTGCTGAGGAGTAGATACAGATTTTTGTTGCTTTAATTTAGTCATCCTTTATCCAAACAATAAGTTACCACCAATTAATACCACTAATAAAGATTAAGTTGGTGAGGAGAGGTGGCTTGCACCAATATGAATATGCTACTTGCTGGGAAGCATGTACAACATCATATAAAACTATAAGGAAGCACTGCCCTAAAGAAACGACCTATCCCTTCCCTTATTTTTTTTTCAGATACGAAGGATTAAAGAAAAGCAAAGGAAGGTGGTGTAGCCTTACCCAAACTGAAATCAGCAGGCTGTCCCTTCAAAATTGGAAGTGGGAGTTCCATCAAAATACACAGTATATGCAATTCATTATCTTATGTTCGTTGCGTGATAGAGCCCTAATCAAATTTTTTTAGTCTCCAGCTTAACCATAATATGATGGAGGTTCAGCAAATCTATCACTGGTCCTCCCTTTAAATTCCATAAACGCTGGATATGGGAGTGAATTTCCTTGATTACTAGCCACCCACTTGAGAATTTCAAAATAAGAGTATTATGAAACTAAGCAACTACTATTTCTAATTCCACTGAAGAAAATAGACAAGCAGGTTCAGTATTGATCGACGCTGGCTGTCGTGGTGTAAGTGAGATTTCCTTTAGAGATATGTATCTGGTGTCTTCATCTTTATCCTTTGTGTACCCTGCTGACTCACTGCCTTAGCATAAGATACAAGTGGTGTGGATTGTGGTGTTTCTTAATTGCTCACCTTCTTTAGTGAATTTGGTTCCAGACTCACAACAGCACCATTGGAAGGTTGCGCAATCATAATAGATGTTGTCTTCATCACCTTCATTGATTAGTTCTCCTTCCTGGTAGGTTTATAGAATGTCTTTTTTTTTTTCGAAGCTAATCCTAAAAAATATAATAAAATCTATCTTCAATAAGTTTTATGAGACCGAAGAGGATGATGGTTTAACCAAGAAGGTAGAAGAAGAGATCTTTATGGATGATGAAGAGTCATTAATGGTCCATAGAGCTTTTAATGCCAAAGAGAAAGATTGGCAAAGTCATAATATCTTTTGCATACAATGCATATCTCATAAAAAGATATGTAACCTAATCATCGACGAGAAAAGTTATGAGAACATGGTGTTGACAACAATAGCAGAAAAACCTAACTTACCGCTTATTGATCATCCTAATTATTATAAGGTATCTTGGTTGAATTGGAGTTCGTTATTCGAATGACTAAGAGGTGTTTTGTGTAATTTTTAAAAGGTCGGAGGTGTTTAGAAGAAGTTTGATATGACATAATTCTTATGAATGCATTCCACATATTGTTGGGTAGATCATGAAAATAGGATAGGTGAGTTGTTCATGAAGAATTCAAAAAACACATACTTGTTTGATTTAAAAGGATAGAAAATTATGCTCATGCCTATGCCTATTAAGAAGGTTTTTTCAGTAAAAAAAATATCCAAGAGGAGTTAGTATGCGAGTCTATGTTCTTTAAGGTATTAGAGGGGTATAACGAGTGTTAAAGCGAGAGGTTGAAAAAGCTAACTTTGTCGGTATTGAAAGGATAAAAAATTCCAAGCAAAAAGGATGGTGTGATGAAGTTGCCCAAACTCAAAAAGGGCTTGTAGTTGTTGACAAAAAAAAAAAAAAAAAAAAAAGCAAAATGTTTTAGAAAACATGTCACTATTCAAAGGCATAAGAGCTACATCACTTTTGAATTTGCTAAAAGCAATAGTAATAACATTGATTTATAGAGAACAAAAACTACAAGAGAAACGAATAGAAACTACTAATGAGCGCATAATTAGCATAATTTTTATACTTTATTACATTAAACTTTCTACCGTTTATTGTATTATATTAGGTTAATTAAGATCAATATGACGATTTTAGGTTTTGTAAGAAAAACAACGAATCGAAGCAAGAAAATCCAAAACCAAAACAAGAAGGATAGAAATCACCAAAGAAGCTAGGAGTCATACAGTACGTGCCACTTACAAAGGAAAATAACTATTGGCCATATGACATTAAGGGAGAAACTATGTGGATTGCTTAGTAATAAAAGCCATACGGATAGTAGCTTTTCACATGATCGGAGGAAGAAAACCTATACAATCATACGTTGTCATGCTAAATTGTCTTTCAAAAGAAAAGAAGAAGAACATGAGTAGCAATCATTTCACATAGTTTGTAGAGAAGAGAGGCACACTCATGTCTCATAAAGTAGAAAAAGTCTATATGTGCATAAGGAAGTAACACAGCTTAAAGAAAAAAGGCACATGGTCATGTGCCTCTATTCAATAAATTATGCAACACCTTCTATTCAAGGCTCTAAATTGTGAAGTTAAGCGAAGAACCCGTATAACTTTTTTAAGCAACTTGTGTAGCCATGTGCGGTTGACATTTATGCGATGTAATCCTACTTTTAGCTATAAATAGTGATGTTAGGGTTTTATTTCAAGATTTTAACTTCTAGCGACCACCATAGATAGAAAACTCTTCCTTGTAACCCATTATGAATAACTAAACATCATTTTTTATTGAATCATGTTGAAGTTTTTAGTTAAATTGCTATGAGATTCTTGGTTTTAATTCTAAACTTATCTTGTTTGCGTATTTGAGTATTTTAATTTTAAACTTATCTTGATTGGTATGTAATTATGTGATTAAATTGATTAGAATACATGTTAGTTTTTTAATCATATTAACTTATTACAAGTTAAGTATTCAAGTTCATGTAATTATTTATCAAAACTTGCTTATGGTAGTAACTAGGAGTCGTTGATTATTTTTTATGTTTTTGTTCAATCCCTTAGAAAATATAGAACTAGATTACATCTTTCTAGCATCTACAATAGTGGTTTAGCTTCACCTATATTTCTCTAATTTATGCTATTATTGGATTAAATCTATCTAATGTCTAGTAGGTTGTTCGATGACTAGGAGATTAATCAATTAACGACTTAGTAAGAAAAAATTAGAGATAACATACATGTTGTTGTCCTATGATGAATATTCATGTTTAGGATAAGTTAATAAATTGAATCGATGATCGGTGACCAAACCAAAAGTGTATACTAAACTTCACCCAATGTTTATTTATTATTGTTATTTTGATTTATTTTAATTGTTCACAAACACCTTAAACATAACTCTCCTTTATTACTTTTACCTTTCATGAACGATCAACCTAAAGAAATGATCAACTAACTTCCCCTATTTATACTATAGTAGTTAGGTTCTGTGAGAACAATATAAATCATCTAATTTATTAGCGGTATAACATGTCATCAAATTTTGATGTCATTATCATAGAGGATTATGCTTGAAGTTAATTATTTTTTGATATTTTGACTATTCTTGTATTTTCATTGTGGTTAGTATATGACTAGGTCATAACTAAGTGATTTGATTTTCAACCCTAAACCAAATAGAGAATTGAGCAATCCGAGGAAAGAAGCTAAACTAACTTCATTAGAAAGGATTGAATCATTTAAGATAGTAGTTTCACCGTGCATAACTACAGCTTCTTGAATTTTTATCACTAAGTGATTCGAAAGAGAGATATTGGTTGTAAATAGGACGAACAAAACTTTAAAGAACTTGGATGTTCCCGACCTTAGTCCGTAGACCTTGTGTATCGAGTTTCCTAATCTTGACATTGTATTTGAACTAAAATTAAGACTGATACACTCACTATCAAAATTTTAGAGCCTTACTGGAGAAGACAGACCATAAACATCCAAGGAAGTTCTACGTGGTCCGCTCAACCATGAGACCACAAGAAGTATTGAAGGAGCAAATTAAACTATAAGCCTTTCCTTTTTTATTGGATGGGGATGCTAAGGATTTCTTATATGATCTCCTTACAGGATCTATTGATTCATGAAACAGGATAAAGCATGCCTTCTTATTGAAATAGTTTCCTTCTTTTAGTGCTACGAGTATACGAAAAAAAATCTATCATATTAGATAGTTTAAAGGAGAGACATTGTATAAATATTGGAAGCGAGTTCAAGAGGTTACATGTTACCTCGCCTACACCATTAGATTTCGATCAATTGTTAATTACGTAATTTTATAAGGGATTGCTCTCTATGGAGAGGAGCATAATAGATGCTCGTTAGTAAAGGAGCACCGGTTGATAAGACACCTAATGCTACAAGAGCTCTAATATCTAACATGGCTATAAATTTATAATAGTTTAGTACGAGGGCCGATCACACATCAAAACGGATAAATGAAGTCAAAATCTCTAGTTTAGAGAAGAAAATGTCCAACTTGACATCGCTAGTGAGGCAAATGGTCATAAAAATCTATAAGCTATTAAAGCTTATGGGATTTGTTTGATTATAGGTCATATTACCGATGCGTGTCCATCATTACATAAGGGGTACACTAAACATGTTAATGCTATTGGAAATTTTAAGGGTGGTCAATCAAGACCCAGATGACCCTTTTCTAACACCTATAATTCGGGTTAAAGAGACCACCCTAATCTAAGATATGGAGACAATCGATAAAGTGGGTAGAATTCTACCAATAAAGATAATAAGACTATCAATCCAAGCCTTTTTAGCAACATGCCCCCCAACATTTAGATAATTCATTAGAAGAAATGGTTAAGTCTCTTTCCATGAGTATAAAACAATTCTAGCAAGAGGTAAGGTTGAGCATTCGAAACCTTAAAAATTAGATAAGTTAAATGGTGACTACCGTGAGTTATCTAAAGGCTCAAGTCGAAGGGAAATTACCATCCTAAATGGTTGTGAACTCAAATGAGAATATGAGTTCCATGACCTTAACAAGTGGTGCTCCGGTGGAGAAATCGAGCAACAAAGTGTCCGAGGTAGCCGAAGAAGGAAGATTAAAGTCGGAAAGAGAGAAGGAAAGCACACCACTTGATGAGGCTACATCGAGCCCTATGGTAAATTCTAACCTTTTTCATTCAGTTTTTAACTAACCACGCATCATTTCTTAGCAGAGTTAGAGAGGCTTAGGAAAGAAGAGATAAGGAAGGAGAAAGAAAAAAAGATATTTAAGCTTTTTAGCAAGATCGAGGCGAAGATACCTCTCTTTGAAGCCATTAAACAAGTGTTTCAGTACACCAAGTTCTTGAAGGACTTATGCATAAATAAGAAAAATAGGACGTAAACAAAAAAGTAATGATGAGGGAGAATGTTTTCATTATGTTACAAAGAAAAATTCCCCCAAAATGCTCGAATCCATGTATGTTTACGATACCATGTCAAATTGATAATACTAGGATACACAAGGCTATGTTAGGCTTAGGGGCATCGATTAATGTAATGCCATATTTTGTTTATGGTTCGCTAAGTCTAGGATCTTTAAAAGACACTAATGTTATGATTTAATTGGCTTATTTCACTAATGTCTACTCCGAAGGGGTAGTAAAAGATCTTGTATAGGTGGATAAATTTATGTTCCTAGCTGATTTTTATGGCTTAAAGATGGGAGATGAATCTCTCTATAATCCAACATCTCTCTTATTAGAGAGACTGTTCCTTAAGACAACGAGGATGAACATCAATGTCTACGAAGGAGCTTTCACCATAGACTTCGATGGTGAGTTAATTTGATTCAATATTCTCGATACGATTGATGCTAAAGTATAAGAAATGTCAAATCCAAACTTGAAGATGAAAGATCTCCCTTGATAAGGAAGGTAACGTTGAGCACGATGTTAAACAAAAACACATATTGAGAGGTAACTTAACAATTTTTTTGTAAAAATTATTTTTAGTTAACGGTCAATTAATTTTGTCTAGTTTTCATTTAATTTCACATATTATTGATTTGATTTGAAAGATTTTTATAGAAATAAATAAGTTTTGGTGTGCCAAAAGAAGGAAGAAAGACACACATATACAATAGGTTCTTACGTAGTTTGTGTAGGCAAAAAACATACCCGTGTATATGTGTTGTTACTAAAAATTCAAAGCAAAAAAGGAAGTCAAACAAGCAGTAGTTGAGGAACATAATTTATATGGGAAAATGTCACACCTATGTGCATGAAATATGGTTAGAAATTTAAACCAAGGAGAGAGGTGATATAGGCAGTAAAAAATCACACGATTTGTGCAACAATTGGCATGGTTAAGTGACTCGAGTGGGGCAATTCAAATTCTAATAGAGAAAATAAGGCATGAGTAGTAGGTTTTCATATGGTTTAAAGAAGGAATGCAACACGAGTAGTATGGATTATGAAATGTTGCATTGGTTAGTAAAAAGGAAAAGCAAACGTAGATGAAAGGGAAAAGACATGTTTTATACACTTTATCTACACTAGTCTCTCTCTCTCTCTCTCTCTCTAGCCTAAAAGTCACATGATTTGCTTCCCAAAAACTTACTCCTATATATACCCAACCCTAGACGTTTCATTTCATCTTCTCCAACTCTTAATTTATAACCACCACCCATTCTTCCATCTTTTCATCTCCTAAAACATTTCATCTCTCTCACAAAACCAACTAGCCACCACACCATTCCACTTCCACAAATCAAACACAACCCTTCCATTACTAACCCACTAAATAACCTTACCTTTACCACTTAATTCCAACCCCAAAGACCCTATCTTTCTCCATTCAAGCTCAACCAAAGATAGCAATGTTAACCTCTAAAGATAAAGGAAAATAAGTAGCAACATCAAAGAAGAGAGCATATCGAAAAATGATGGCTCGATGGGAAGGCTACCTATCCTGTATCGCCTTCACAACACATTTTCCACCACTACCATCATCTTCATTCTAAGTGTTGTAATCCAAATTTGATCTTTTATCTCCTTATCTTCACATGTTGTTTCATTTGCCTTTGATCAAATCTGTTGAATAATGAGGATAATGTTCAATTCAAATATGGGGATTCATTTAGTATTTAAGTTTTTTTTCTTTGTATTTTTTTTTATGTTTATTTGTGTATTTTGTATGTTTGTTTTAGGTTATTCCCTATAAAAAATAAAAAAGATAAATCGAATGTCATGGTTTAGTGTGATGTTCTTCTTTATTGATATTTAATAATGAGTTTGATAAAATTTGATGAGATGATTGAAATTATTTGAGATATTATTGTTATAGAAGTGCATATATTCTAAAAGGCTTTGGGTGTCTTTATGATTAAACATGATTTACGAAGTAACACTAACTTTGTAAGAACCTTTTGGAAACTAGACCTAAGTGTGGTCTAAATAAATGAGATTTTCTAACTTTTAAGAAATTTAAAAAGCATTCCATTAGAAAAAAATTAGCCTATTTAAGTAAAAATTCTACATCAATGATTTGAATAGCTTCGTAACTAGGAGTATCTATCATAAATGTTTACTTTTATGTCAAACAATATTTTTGAATTATAAGTATGCAAAACACTCGGGTTGGTAACTTGCTAAGTAGCTAGTTACTATAATCATAAATATCGATAGTCATACAAAAAGGTAGGTTGGTGTTGCATTGATATGATAATAAAGCTATTAAAGGCCTTGAACAAAAATTTGGATGCTTTAAAAAGTAAAATTTTTTATTATAGAAAATCTCGATTTATTGCTTTGCTTGTAGTGGTGGAAAAGGGGTAAAAGTAAAATTGGTGTTGCATGCTTGAATTATATTTGGTTATAAAAATGTATAAATCAATTTAGAGATATGCATTGATATGATAGTAATGTTTTGAACATGATAATTTGATTGTAGGATTTTATTAGATTTTGAATTGAGCATAAATGTTTGAAAAATAATCATAGTGACATGACATTTGTTTGAGAGATTTTATTAGTTTATCATCCGAAAACCCTCATGAGATATAACTCATCCATTGGGGTAACCTAGGGGTTTAAAGGCTTGTTGTTTGTGCTAAATGTAATCATGATTCCCACAAAAGTGTGTTAGCTTTTTTTTATTTGTTTTACTTAGGGGCTAGTAAAGTTTAAATGTGAGGGATATTTGATGAGTACATAATTAGCATGATTTTTATGCTTTATTACATTAAAATTTCTAATATTTATTGTATTATAGTAGGTTAATTAAGATCAAGGTGATGATTTTAGGTTTTGAAAGAAATGAATCGAGCAACGAAACCCAAAACCAAAGTAACAAGGAGAAAAATCACTAAGGAAGCTTGGAGTCACACGATCGTGCCACTTATAAAGGAAAATAACTACCGGCCGTGTGATGTTAAAGAAGAAGTCTGTATGGATTGGTTAGCAATAAAAGCCATATGGGCGGTAGCTTTCCACATGGTCGGAGGAAGAAAATGCACATGACTATACATGTGTCTAGCTGAATTATCTTCCAAGAGAAAAGAAAAACCACACAAGCACTAGACATTCCGCACGACTTGTAGAAAAGAGAGACACGCTCGTATCTCACAAAGCAAAAGAAGTCTACACGGACGTAAGGAAGTAACATGGCTTGAAGGCAAAAGGCACACGATCGTGTGCCTCTATTCGGCAAATCATGAAATGTCTTCTATCAAGGCTCTAAATCATATGAAGTTAAGCATCAAACCTTGTAACTTTCTTAAGCAACCCGTTTGGCCATGTAAGGCTAACACTTATGTGATGTAACCCTACTTTTAGCTATAAATAGTGATATTAAGGTTTTATTTTAGGATTTCAACTTCCAAGCAACTACCATAGATAGAAACCTCTCCTTTGTTACCCATTAAGAATAACTAAAAATCATTTTTTGTTGAATGAAGTTGAAGCTTTTGGTTAAATCACTATGAGATTCTTGGTTTTAATTCTAAATTTATCGTGTTTGAGTTATTTTATGTTTTTTTATGAGTGATTTATGATTATGTGATTAAATTGATTAGAGTGCATACTAGCTATTTAATCATGTTAACTTATTGCTAGCTAAGTATTCAAATTCATATAATTGTTTGTCTAAACTTGCATGTGGTAGTAACTAGGGGTTGATGATTATTTTTCACATTTTTATTCAATCTCTTGAAAAACATAAAACTAGATTCCATCTTTCTAGTATCTAAGAGGGAGGTATAGCTTCACTTATCATTCTCTAATTAATGCTCGTTATTGAATTAAATCTATTTATAATCTAATAAGTTGTTTAGTAGGTAGAGAATTAATCGGGTATCATTTATTCGATTAACGACTCAGTAAAAGAGATCGAGGATAGCATATATGTTATAGTCCTACGGTGAATATTCATGTTTAGGATAAGTTAATAAATTAAATCGATGATCAACGACTAAAGCAAAAATGGATACTGAAATTCAATCGAGGTTTTTTTATTATTGTTATTTTGATTATTTATAAATACCTCTAACAAAAACCCTTATTTATTGCTTTTGTATTACAAGAACAATCAACTTAGAGAAACCATCAATTATGCCTTATCCTTGTAGGTTCGACCTTTACTTCTCGTATTTATACTATAGTGGTTAGGTTTTGTAAGGACAATATAAATCATCTAATTTGGGTTAGGTTCTATGAAGACAATATAAATCATCTAATTTATTGGCGGTACGATATGTCATCGCCTATCGTTGATGATAAAGTTGATGTTAGTAACAAAATATGTTTTGTTAGACACATCTCTTTAATAACATATGTGCCAATGATGCAAAACCAGAAATTCCTTCAACCCCATAAGAATCTAACAATTCTTTTAAACCGAATAAAAAAAAATTAAAATAGAGAAAAAAAGCAATGCAATAATATGTTCAGCTAATGAGAAATGAGTTGGAGCTCAACATAAATTTTTAGCTTGTTATGTTTTAAGACTAAGTCGTTCCTTATGTAAAACTTATCTTCAAAAACCTAGTTTGAGGGAGAATTTTAGTTGTGCTATAGCATTGGAATAGAGGTAGCTTGAGGTTTAGCAAAAAGCTACAATACATACTCTATATCAAACAATAGCCAATTCTCAATACAAGAGATAGATCTATAGTAATGGCATTGGTTGCATTTGTTTATTTGGAGGATAAAACAAATCTACCAAGTAAAGTTAGAAGAATGTGGTAGTAATACAACCTTAAGAAACAAATGGACAATAATTATCCATGTAGAAAAAACAATTGCAACCAAAACTAATTTGATAAAGGAAGATATTGATTTAATAGAAAGAGTAAGATAAAATGACATGACATTCTATTCAACACCGATACATTTGTTAAAGACATGGCAAGGAAACATGTTGATCGAGTTGTATATGTTATCTTTAATGAGTTAGAACATTTGTTAAAGACATGGCAAGAAAACATGATGATGATGGTGATAATGGTTGGATTATAATCAATAAGGACTCAAGAGGAAAGGAGATGGAGTATATTGGCTGGATTGTTTTTGAATGGACATCCAAGAAATTGCAAGAATAATGGATCAAAACTCAAAGTTGAGTTTTTGTCAACTTAGGATACTTGGCATGAGAGCGGAGCCCATTCCAAGTAGACCAATCTAATTAGGCCAAATTTTCTAGTCTAGTTTTTAGGATTGAAATTGATGTAGTCTTATTTTAGACTACCTTACTTGAACTTAGGTTAACTATTTTTCATATTTGACTTAGGTTTTTTATTATTGTAACTATGCATTCTTGTGTTAGTAGTTTGTTTTAAAAGTTTATATTTAGTTTGAACAAAATTAATTAGTCTTTATTAAATTGGTTAAAAGTCTAGGATGTCTTTCTATTATTTTATTTATCTTAATTGTGTCTTTTTACTATTTTTTTTCCCAATAATCATGTTTCTCTACTCTTAATTTGCATTTGAATTTTATCCTTTCATCTATTTTTTCAAGCAACAACATCCATTTGTTGCATATGACTAACAAGTTACTCGACATATGGTGTTAACATTTTTTCTCTCAATTTTGAATACCATAAAGGAAATTAAAGACATGAAAAACTTAAAACCCCAAATTGCCCCTAAATAAAAAGCATGTATATCTCGGACTTAAGCTTCAAATTTCCCATTTATCTTCAAATCATACAAAGATCTCTAATATGCTTTCTCTCTATAAATTATCAATGATTGATAGAAGAAACGGACCTAAAATCCCTAAATCATTCAAGAATCCCCTTCTCCGATGCCTAAAATATGTCCTAACTAACTCTAATTTCTTTTATCTCTTCAATTATAGCTGATCGATCACAAAAACTTAAAAGCTAAACTCTTTAATTAAGACTAATCGATCAAAGCATCTCTTCTTCGTTTAGTCTTAAACATTCATCCTTTCATTTATTTTTCTATTATTGTTGCTTTACTTCTCTTCTCTTCGTGTTCCCTAACTCTCAAAATACAATCCCTTTTTTTCCCTCTCTTCTTAAGTTTGATTCATTCCTCTAGTTTTGGTTTTGTTAATAATTTGTTTTATTTTATTTTTTAATTTATGTTATTTGTTTATGTGACTTACAAATAACACTTTTTTTAAATGCTTCAAGATAACGAATTCTTTAAGTTCATCTAATGAGTTAAGAACTTGAATTATTCAAATATGTGCTATAATGCCCTAAAGACCAAAGTATGGTTATGAAGAGGGTCCTCTATTCTATAAGTGTGGAGAACGAGTTCCAGTGGATATCATGAAGTGAAATTTACCTAAGTATGAAGTTTTTATGTTGTCTAGTACGAGCTGTAAGTAATTGGAGGAAGTATGTTAGATGTAATTTCTATAAATGATGTGAACAATTTATATTGGATAGAGCAAAGGATATGATTTTAGGCATGAGAGAAAGACAAAAACAATTATTTGTTGAAAATAGATAGTTGATGCGAAAAAATAAGAGATTTAGTAATGAAATTACGGAATTGAAAGTTGATGATCAATAATTGAAGATGAATTGATATTTTGAGAAGGAACAACTACTTATGAAAATTGCAACACTTAAAGTTGAAAAGAATTATGTGTTGGAAGAGGTGGATGTTTCAAATAAAAAAACTAAAAGAATATAGAGATGCATATGATAAAGCTCGTGTTTAGATGCAAATTGAAAATTCTATTATACCTAATATTCATTGTGATGTTGTTGATTTATGATTATCTAGGATGGTAGGATGTAATATTGGAGGTAGTTATTACAAATGTAATTCCATATGCAGTTTTGATTATTACAATTGCAACTTGATTTCGATCAAAAGGTGAATTTGTTACCTTATTTTTTTGAAACTATTTTGTTTGTTTGTATTGATTAAATAAGATCCAATATTTATTTAAAACTATCTAGGATTTACTTAACGATATTGTTGCCAAAGTTTGAATCCATTCACATTTATCTCATACATGAAATTGGAAAGAGAGATGTCGGTGTTGTTTTAATTATGTTTGCTAGCAATAAGTCATTTTCTATGTATTCTCCACAACTTACATGTAACACTATTGTTTAGGGTAACATTAAAAACTTGTGTGGAGGATTTAACAACTTAATTAAAAAAAATGGATCAAAGAAAAAAGTGCAATTGGTAATATAAGATCATCCTCATGTTTAACATTATCCAAATAAATATAAAAATAACAATTATACTATCACACTTGTCTAAAAAATACCGTAAAACATTCCTAAATCCTATGCAAATAACATAACAACAAAATAAAATCAAACATTTTTAACTCCATATTTTTTAGATTGCTTAACTCTATATTCTAAAAATCTTGAAGACACCATGTCAAACACAATTTTCATCTCTATCATCTCCATGAAGGCTAACATCAAAACAACCATGTTATATCATAAATTCCATCATTTTTTCTTTGGCGTTCAATGAAAAAAGATGACTTTCACATCATTATTTCTAAGCTATAAATAAAAAAATAAAAAATTAGTTCATGGTTCAGTACATGTCCAGCCAAAAAAGGAAAATAAAACCATAAATTACATTCCATACAGGAAAACCAGTTTACGGCTCAACATTAAAGCTATACGCAACAACCTTCTTTTTAGAACCCTTTCTCTTACCTTAAATAGATCTTGAAGCACTACCTCCAACTAAAGTTGGTAATTGAGAATTTGTTTCTTAGACAAAATTAGATCTCCATCTAATTCTCCTCTTCCTACCTTTAACAAATCTTGAATCACTAGCTGGAACTAAAGTTGGTGATTGGGAATCTTTTTGATGAACAAACTTAAATCTCAATCTAGTTCTCTTTTCCCTTACTCTACCTGTCATAGATCTTAAACCATTGGATGGAATTGAAGTTAGTGATTGGGAATATGTTTCTAGATAAACTTAGATCCCAATCCGAGTTTTCATCTTTTTTCCTATATTCTTGATATATCTTGAACCATTGACCTCTTCATTTATTTGTCTTTCTTAATTTACTATTTTTCATCTTATGAATAACAACAAAGCTTAAGTGAGTATTATTTTGGATAATAACTAAACTTCCTTGAGTGTTGCTAATCACAAAAAAGTAATCTTGACCAATATTATTTTCCTTACCATCCTTTTGTTTGCCCCGGTAGTATAAAATAATAATAATTAAGTTATCAAATTGAACATAGTTTATAAAATTATAAAATAACTTAGGATCACACTTTATCTTTTCAAGTAAATGTCTTCTTGAAAGTGTATCATCCTAAGGTTGTGGCCATTCATTTATTGCAAGAAATGCACTTGCTTGAGTTTAAAAGTATAAAAAATCATGACTTAATGAATGCATATATAACATAGTTGTAATTTGTAAAAATGAATAAAGTTAGATTAACTAATCTTCATTTTTTGGATTTTCAGAACATATTAGATTATTATGTCCTCTTTTGTGACATACACCGCATGTCATTCTTCTATCCTTTCTAGACAATTTAGAGTCTTGCTCTCCTTCCTAAGGTTCTAGAATCCTTTTTTTATTTTATTTTATTTTTTCCCGGTAACTTTGTCAATCTTTGGTGAAAAAATTACAGCTTTGATTCTATAGGATACTAGTATGATTTTGAACTTATATCAATTATTAACATGGTTTTCTATGTTCACTTTTTTGAACAAAAAAAAACACACATAACATGTTCCTATGGAATCCTAGTCAAATCCCATTTTCTACAAGTGCAACTATAATTTTCATCATTAACGATATACTTATCATTAGTATTTTCTCTTATAAATAATTCATAGCCACGTTCATCATTTCATTCAACCTCAAAATTATCTCCCAATTCCTTGTTCAACTCAATTTTTTCCCATATCTTCGAACTAAATTCTCTCTTAAATATCTTTTATCCAAAATTATGTCTATTAACCACTCATCTCATAACAAGCAATCTAATATCCTTCAATAAAGAAATAATATTTTTGTACTTGGATTATACTATGATACAATTAAAGATCTCACACATATTATTATCCATAACATCATCTTTAACACGTGTGCTGAAAAATGCCCTACACTAGTTCTCAACTAGAACTCTCATAAAATCTTCCAAAGCTTCCTTCTTTATGTTTTCTAACTCTTCCAATTCTTGATCAAACACCTACTTGGTTGATGACTTGCAACATTTTCAAAATTGAGCATGTAGCTATTCTACTTTATGTGTCTTTCTCTAATTTGTAAAAATATGCCTAACACACCATCTAAGTTCAGCATAGGGCATCAACTATGTAATTGCTTTTGCAA
Organism: Dovyalis caffra; assembly: GCA_963924115.1. Classification (NCBI taxonomy): domain Eukaryota; kingdom Viridiplantae; phylum Streptophyta; class Magnoliopsida; order Malpighiales; family Salicaceae; genus Dovyalis; species Dovyalis caffra. The sequence goes on from CAWUPB010001184.1 coordinate 9,790,966, forward strand.
GTCGCTTAATAAACAAAACATTATCGATAAATGTAATGTACTATAAGATAAAAACCATTTTAAAATCAAACAAATGAAAAATATAACAAGTTTTAATATTAACTTTTGGTCGTCTAAAATGAATGTCCAACCATCACTATTGTAAAGATGGATGTGCAAATCATCCATTAAAAATTACAATAACTATTTCTATAATTTATAATTCTCTCATCTCACCATTACCCAACATGTAGGATACATTTGATTATTGGTATCTCTTCCCGTTGTAACCAGCGAACTCTCCTTTCAATTGGCCTATTAGAAAGCATCTATTAACACCAATAATCTTTGTTCATATTTTTAAAAATATTTTTGTACTCGCTCCGAAGTAAATAAATATCGTTATGAAATTATTGGTATTTGGGTCGGATTCCATAATAATAATGTTGTCTTTGTTAGTTTTTTTTTTTTTTTTTAGCATAATTTTGAAGTTGTGAAAATTTCATCTTTTTGTCTTAACACAATAACTTTATAACTCTATTCCTTGTAGAACTTACTTGAGTTAATGAGATTTCAATCTTAAATTTGTATGAGCTTGCATAATAATTTCTCTTAAAATCATCTTCAAACACAATCTTCTATGCCTTATGATTAACTCATCATCCAAAATTTTATAATTAACACATTTGCTCATGAAGTTGACATCACATGTGTGTTCTAGCTCATAAGTCTTGACAAACCAGCTTGATGCACCATTATGTAGAGAACACAAGATAGTCCACTTGCAATCCCTATTCTTGTATTCATTCTTAATCCTAGCACGATCATTCTTTACAAACTTCATAACTCTTCCGTGCTTTATTCAATGCTTTATAACAACTTCTCTAAATATTTTTTATTTAAAAACACCATACCAATATGGAAGTGAGAGACTTCATTCTTATCATTATACATAATAGTCTTTGTTTTGATTCTTTTATCATGTTCTACATCCGAACCATCATTAATGGTTGATGAATACATCATTCATTCATTAGAATCTTAATTATTTTCCCCGTTCAATTCTATATCTTTTTAAATATAGTTATCCTTACCAACCCCCTCAATATTTTCATCATCATTCCCCTTCATAATTTCCTCACCAACCACATCTACATTAGCATCTTCATTCCTATCTACATTATCATCTACCCTCACATCCGTGTTCCTATCTATTTCATATCTAAAATCCCATCTATATTTACATTTGTATTTCCATCTATATTCTCATCCTTGCCTTTCATACATTTTGCACTTTTAAAATAACTCCTTGCAACCTACACCTCTTCATCATTGTTGTCACTCAGCTAAAACATTTAAAATCAATATCTTTTTCTCCCCCTAATCGATCCTCTTCATAGTCATTAGCATGTTTCGCCTCTCTACTATCTTTTTCTTTATTTGCTCATGTTCCTTGTCATCATAATTATGCTCATCTACCGACCCTCCCGTTTGCTTATGTTTTTCCTCATCATGATTCTATTTCTCTACTATCCCTCTATCTCGTTAGCTTATTATTCCTCTCGATACTCTCTCAACAATTTCAACTTTATTTTCTCCAACACCGTCATTTTTAACCACACAATGACTTGAACTTCCATCGGTAGAAACCGCACTATAATCAAATCTACAATTCATATCAAGACCAAGCTTATCACATATAATTTTTAGATTTTTCATATTAAAATAAGAATATTCTTTGTCACCATGTTCATAATACACATCAAAACTTTTTTAACATCAAGACCAAGCTTATCACATATAATTTTTAGATTGTTCACATTAAAAATAGAATTTTCTTTGTCACCATTTTCATAATACACATCATCACATTTAGTTTTCACTAGAAGGGCAATCATAGAGCATACACTTACGTCACCATATATCAACCTAATAGATTTTGTTGACCTCATATCCAATTTTGAATCTTTATAACATACACATGTTATATTCGTATAACCATTTGTATAACCAACACCTCTAAAAATTCTATGTAATTTTTCTCTAATATGAACCCTTAGCTTACCCCTCTAGAGGAGCCACTATGGAGGGATAATAACCGATAAAAAATATTAAAATTTTTAATTAATTGCATAAAATTCACAATGTGGATGGACCACTGCCATACAACAATTTAAAAAGAAAAAAGAAACTTAAGAATTAACCCATTCAAAAATTGGCGTAAATCAACTCAAGGTTTGTAACTTATGGTGTTGGATTTTCGTTAACTTCATAAAGTGAATAAAAGATAAAAGGAATGATAGAGAAAGGGTGAGCGAGAAGAAGATAGGATGAACAATTAAAGAGAAGATAAAATGAGTTATAGTAAAGGTTCCCTAACAAATGAACGAAGAAGAAGAACTAAAATGTTCCTTGACAAATAAAAGAAGAAGAATTGTTTGTTGTTTTCCGATTTTCATTTGATTATTGAAAGGAGGAGGAGAAAGAAATTTAGGATTAGGTTAAAAAAAGGGTTTCAAGTTTAGGATATATAGGCTTTTTATCTACGAGCAATTTGGGGTTTTAAATTTTTCATGTTTTAATTTCTTTTCGGTATTCGAAATTGAGAGGAAAAAAATTCACATCACATGTCAACATCATGCTAGTCATTCGTAAAAAATTAACCCCGTTGTCTAAAAAATTAGACAGAAAGATAAAATTCAAACATAAATTAATAATAGAGGGACACGATTAAGATTAACAAAACAATAAAGGGACATTCTAGATCTTTAACTCTATTAAATTTAGATTAGATTTGTTGTCCTTATTTGTTTAGGACTTAAGTTTTCTAGTGACATTAGGCTAAAGTTCCTTTAATCTATATTAGATAAGTTTTTTTAGCTCATGCCAAATGTTTGAGCTATTATTTAAGACATCTTATGTCATGTAGAGAAACAACTTTTAGTGAGGAATAAAGTTCTTCAAAAGTTTGTCTCAAAATTATCTTACGGATCCTTGTGTTTTTCCATAGAGTTCGTGTGCTTTATTCTTATACATTTTTAGAATTTTTTGTTTTGTCGTATTCTTAAAATTGATTACTCAAGGTAATGCTTCTTTATTGGTCAACAAGTTTCGTCCTATTCACATTTAAGGACTAGAATTTTTAGACTTCATCAATTCTAGTATGAAAATTTGGCTGGTGTTGCATTAGGTTTAGTTGAATTTGACTTCATCAACTTTATGAGTGTTTGAGTTTCGGCTCCTTAACTCTTGAAGGAGTAGATTCGATTAACAATAGAAATAAAAAATTAGAGCATTTGATTTGGTAGAAAATCGTCATAAGACTAGTGTCAACATCATTAAAAATATATATTTTTTAAGTATATTTATTCTACTAGTTTTTACAAGATGTAAATGATAAGTATCAATTAACATAAATATTCAAAGTAAATAAAATATTCATTATTTTATTTACTTTTGAAAGGAAGTAAATAACTCAATCTATTTTTATGTAATTGATCAAGTTTTTAATTTGTATTTATAATTTTAATCATGTTCTTTTATAATTTTAATCATGTTCTTGTATAATGTCCAATTCTTCAATATGTCATTCTATCAAGTTTTTTCATTCTAAAACTACCATTGAGCTATACGAGTTATATAATTTGATTTTTGAAAAAAAAAAAAGATTTAAAATCTTTATTTTAAAAAATTAATGATTGAGCAATCTTGAAATTTTAATTTCCTGAAATATTTTGAGCAATTTTGAGATTTTTATCATTATATTCTTTTATAATTCTATTTTGAAATGAAAACTATAATTTTGTCAATTTGAGTAAAAAAAATATGATTGAAAGAAATATTAGAGAATCAGAAAAGAAAATAATAGAAACAATTAGAAATATAAAGACATGTTAAAGATTTATCTAATTATATAAGGATAGATTTAACCATTTATCTTTTTGAAAGGTCATAAAATATAAGTCACTTCTTCACTTGTTTTGAGTTTGGGTTTAACCTTGTTTTTCTAACGGTGAAATGTTAAAAATTAAAATGAATTGTTATCAAAATAATTATTGCAAGGGTAGTTTTTAAAAGTATAAAATTTAGTTTTTAATAAGATTAGCAACAATTTGCAAGTATTACTATCTCCTTTTTTATCGGCTCTTGTATTCTACCTCAAATTTTCAGTTTAGCATTCAATTAACTCGGTTTTGAAGGTCTGGAAGAACATAAAGATAAAACATTAATGAATCTTTGACAAGTAAATTATGATACATTAATAATAATTGAATTTAAGTAACCAAAACAAATAAAGGCCTCGAGTCAATCCAAAGCACACCTTACATAAGTCGAACTAGCAATTACTGTTCCACCACCGCTTTCCAATCAAACCCTACATGCCAATTGCCATGCCACCACTTCTTGACTTTCAAACACCACACCACCGTCTCTACCCTATTTATTCCTGCAACAACCTCCTCCATTAGAATAATCCCTCACTTATTATCCATCCTTCCTCTCTCATCACCATTAATAACCTGCAAGCAAACCAAAGGGATGAAGCAAGAGAATCCACTCCATAGAAATCTGAGTAAACAAAATATACTAGTAGTATATCATGAAAAAAGAAAAGAGACAAACTGATCAGAACTACCCATTTCTCTAAAGCTAGTAAAACTCTCTCTCTCACCTCATCACTTTATTTTACTTTTTATTAAGAGCTACCCTATGCATGTGTCAACTCTGATGAAGATTCTAATTAAGCACCCAGCATGTATACTTTTTTTTATCTTCCTGATTTGCCTCTTGCCCGGGGGAATTGGCTTGTACTTTGAGTAGAGTAGAAGTATTCAGTTTCAATGCAAACCTGTAAGGTAGGGATGGGACTGTACTTTTTCTCTTCCCCTCTTTATTTATTTTCACTTCCTTTCTTGTTTATCTTGTCACAGGCGATTCCTGTTGTGTGGTTTTGTCTATTTTATAAACTTCTTTCACATTATATATAATAATTTCTTTTTTTTTTTTTAATAATCGGTTTGTTTTTATATTTTTCTTTGGGAGATGGGAAGGACTGTTTATTAATTGAGGAAAAAAATGAACGCAGGGTTAGGTGAAGAGGCTATAAGAGGGGATGTTGTGTTTGCCAAAAGTATTCAGCATCAAAAGCTAAAGCAACAAAAGGGCTTTCATATTATCTCTTTTTGCTTCTTCTTTCGTTCACTACTATAAGGTGTTTTAACTTGACAAGTTCTTAGTCTTTTGCCATCATGGCTTCATCGAACAGACACTGGCCTAGTATGTTTAAGTCCAAACCTTGCAACCCTCATCACCACCAATGGCAGCATGACATCAATCCTTCATCTCTAATGTCAACTGGTTGCCAAAGAACCCCTTACACATCAGGTAATAATCACCAAAATATGCAATTATAGATTATTCATCTTTAAATAGTATCCTTTTTCATACTCTTCTACAATGATAGTCACTTGCATGCTTTTAATTCACTTCTAAACAAAGGCTAGGCTTCCTAGCCCGCCACAGACTTCATCACCCATGAAGTTGTCATTATCTATTTAAATGTATTCTTAATTATCCTCTTAGTAATATACTCCTTTGGAAGTGAGATATATTAATTTTTGACAATTAATTGAATGATTTTTACTATTTATAGTACATAAAACCAATCTAAGGAGGAGTTAATTTTAAAAATCTAGATATAGCTGCTTGGTTTGGAGGCTTCTAATAGATTGTGTTTGTCTAAACCATATTTTTCAAACAGTTCCTGGATGTGAAGAGAGAAGTCCAGAGCCAAAGCCAAGATGGAACCCAAAACCTGAGCAAATTCGCATATTGGAAGCAATCTTCAATTCTGGGATGGTGAATCCACCAAGGGATGAGATAAGGAAGATCAGAGCTCAATTGCAAGAATATGGCCAAGTTGGTGATGCCAATGTCTTTTACTGGTTTCAAAACAGAAAATCAAGAAGCAAACACAAACTGAGAAACCTTCAAAACTCAAAACAACAGAGCTCTCAACAACAACATATTACCCCTCCAAACACGAACCCTGCGAGTGCCACCCTCACAGCTCCATCCTCTTCATCCTCCTCCTCAGAGAAATCCTCTCCAAATGGGTCTAAAGGGACTCTCTCTTTGAGCTCTCCCACTTTTATTGATGCTTCCAATTCGCCAACCAGTTCAGTTAACCAAACCTATTTTCAAGCACAAAATGAATTTGTGCCTGAACCATTTTTCTTCCCTGTTCAACAGACTGGAGCTGGAGGGGGCACGGGGGCTTTTACACAAGGCTTTTGCTTCTCTGAGTTATCAAATGTGGTTAATGTTCAAGATCACACTGTTGGGCCATGCACTAGTCTATTGCTTAGTGAGATAATGAATTCCAGTGCTTCAAAGAAAGTAAATCATGGAGAGAAAAGCCCAAAGATTCAACCGCAGCTAGGTTACATTGCCACCTCCGCAATTACTCATAGCATTGGTCTTTCTTCTCCACTTCCCTCTTCAACTAATACTAGTACTGTTGCTGTTCAATCTACTGTTAATCAAATTCAAGGTGACAGATCTTTTATCAAGTTTCAAATTTTTGCTTAATGACATACTTGCAAGCACGTGATAAGCACGCTCCAAGCATGTTTTTGAAATGCTATGAAATAAATATTCTTTTTTGACGAATGATAATATTCACCAACTAGGGCACAACTAGGGTGTTTAAGAATACATGTTTGTACTTGTATACGCTAAATTCTCCCAAGATTTCATGAATGTGATTCATGTATAATATATTTCAAACATTTTAGTAGTAGGTTTTTCGTTTATGGAACGAGAGAAGAAAACATATACTATATATAGGACACAGAGGAGAGATTTGTCTTTTTGGATCCTCAATTTGTGATCTATTGTCTAAGATGGACGTGTGCATGGCTTGATTGCCCATGGCTTTAGCCTTTTGACATTCTTTTTGAAAGAAAATAATTCTATGCTTGGCAGGATTAGGGGAGTCCGGTGGCCCTACAAGGTCGACGGTGTTCATCAATGACGTTGCATTTGAAGTAGCCATGGGGCCCTTTAATGTGAGAGAGGCTTTTGGTGATGATGTTTTGTTGATTCATTCCTCAGGTCAGCCTGTTCTCACCAATGAGTGGGGAGTCACCCTTCAGTCACTGCAGCATGGAGCTTTCTACTATTCGGTACCCCTTTCCATGAGTGAACATGTGAGTTCTTATTTTTATTTTTTTCTCCTATTGATGAAACCATTTTTCATGCATTTTATTATTTAGATTGTTAAGAAGAAATGAAGGTGATCTATCTAATGGTTGATCAAGGTTTTTTAAAGCAATTGACATTGGGGTTTGAATACAGAAAAATGTGTCATACAGCATGAAATTTTAGAATGTGAGCCAGTAAAGTCTACACACGCAAAAGGAGCAATATACGTTTAGAGACTTTTTATTTCCTGTGTGAACAGTGAAGCTTTTGTTTACTAGTTGGATCATTAATGAATTTTTCTTGGATTGCAGTTATAAAGTATGGAAGCTGAGATTATGGGTGATAGCTGGCTTGCGTGCTCGTCTAAGTTCTTAATTCTCTCTTTCTTCATTAGGGATGGAATTAGGTTTTCAGTTTCTACTTATGGACTGTTTTTATTGATCTTGGATAACATAAGAAGTTGTGGACCAAATGTATTTTGTTGTTTATTCAAGCAATATGGAATATGCTTGTCTATTTTGTACCCTATTTATATATATCTATATATACCTACTAGTAGTAGCTAAGGGTAAGTAGACTCATATGCATATGCTCATGTGGTAGTGAATGTTTGCGGATATTGTGAACTCACATCCAACTGAGCTGATGATAGCATTCCCATACTTTCTGCCAGCTTTTAGGTTTAACTTGTTTCTGAAGGAATCTATTCTGGTCTTATATCATTTATGTGATTTTCACTTCAAATTATGTTAAGCTGCCACCTTGTAGATAGCCCATGAATTGTCATTTGGTTTGTTACTCTATGATTTCAATCGACTCGTAGTGGGAATTGGGAAGAAATTTTTGGAAAGCCTAAATAGTGTAAACTATACTCGAGATATTATTTTAAATCTCATAATTAATTGTGTAGTCTATTTTACTGTGAATATAGTCTACGTTAGACCAGATCTACTCAATAAACTTTTAATAAATACGAAATACACATGTTGATTGATAAACTCTTTAACAGACATCAACTTTTACATGTTCAAAAACTTGGATGACATTGGCATCATTAACAAATTCAGCAACAAAATTTTATCCAACTACCCAAGTTGGGTTACCTTTTAGCAACCTAAGGTTGTACATCTTATATATATGTATGTCGATCGAAATTATAATTAGTTGCTGTTGATTAAACACACTAAGACGTATATATACTGTTAAATCAAAATTAAATTTATTAGCTGAAACTCTGGTTTATTTACCGTCACATTTGTTTATTTTATTCTTGCTAGGTTCAATGATACACTGTTACCGTTGCAATCCATGTTTTTAGGGTCCATGTACCCAATTCACATGTATCCCAAAAAATTCACATCTTTCCCAATGATTCAAATATGACCATATATACATAGCCCTAATTAGAAAGACAACTAGCTTTGCACGAATCAGGGAAATCTGACCCGAAAACGGAAAGGTATTATTGTTATCGACGAATAATATCCAGTTGAATTTGAACTTCTGTGGCATGAAATGAACATAAAAACTTAAGACAGACAGGAGTAGTTGTTGACGGGAAGGTCAACTTTTTTGATTGATTGGTGCAGATTATTTACGTGCACACTGATGATAACAGTGTTAATACTCACTACTTCGATTTGACTAAGCGACTTGGATGTATCACTTACAACTCTTCCGTCACAAAATTCTTCATCTACGTCATTTACATCACTTAAAGCTCTGTGGCTTTCATGAACCATCACGTATGATGACCATGACTACTAATGCTCGTTACAAAACCAATCTTTCTGTCCATAGGCTGGGGTTTTTTTTTTGGGGTGGCTTACAAGTGTTTGGGTACCCAAAGTGAGTGGAGAAAGAAATAACAAATGGGAAATATGGTGATCAGTGTTTTGTGTCCGTAAGCTGGGTGCTCGAGAAGTATCTATGCTCTGCGTTGCAGATGGACATTGATTGGTCAACAATACGTGCTCCCACGATGGGGATTAGGTGTAAGAACAGATAGCTCGATGGGATTGTTCTAGCCCATGTTCCATAACCTTATCTAGCTAGTTAGTGCATATTCATGATGAGCAAGAAACCCACATTTCCGTGGTCAATCAATCTACATGTTTGAGAAAGCATTGGACAATTGACGATATTGTGCTTGCAGTTGCAGACCCACGTTATGCCAAGTGGTTCTCGAGTTAAAATACAAAAATAAAAAATGTTAGGATAATAAAGTTAAATTCAAAGATTACGTTGTATGGTAGGGCTTAGTCTATCGGTTTTTGTATCTATCTTAGTTTTGAATATTTAAATTTCTATTTACATGTACTCATGCCACCCCCAAGGAGGCATCGGGTTATAGCCTTTCGTTTGTCATATGAAAAAAGTAAAAATAAAATAAAAATCTAGGGAGGCATGCTTTTATGTGAGTTTTGGATCAAAATTCTCGTCAATTAAAATTAAATTAAGAGAAATGATCCGAGAGATAATTAATATTTTATGTTTTGAAGAAATTTTTAAATTATGATAAATCTCATATTATTTAAATGACTAAAACACCTCTCTTTTATCTATTTATTTTGCATCAAACATTAGTTTAATGGATAATTATCCATTTGCTGTGAAGATAAAATACTCAATATTTGCATTTAAGAAAGAAAAGAAAAGACAAATCTTAACTCTTAATTTAAATTTAATAGTTTTTCAAATAATTTTAACGCTAATCAAGTAAAAAAAATATTTTAGTTTTTTAGATAATATAAAATTGATTGTAATTTAAAAATTTTCTATAAATATAAAACATGAGTTTTCTTTTAATTGCTATGTTGTTGTTTGAAGGTTAAAAACGAGTTAAAAAAAAATTGTCATGAATATTTTTATTGAACAAATTTTTAAAAGAGAGTATTAAAAAGAATATTGCTAGTACTCTTCTTAAATTCATTATTCATTATATTAGTATTAGATCATTTTTAGTTTTGAATCAATTTCAAAAGTTAGATTCTTTAAACCAATTAGAAGCCGACTAGATTTTTTATCCACGCTATGTTAAGAGTTAGATAAAATATATAAAATTACTAAAAAAATTATTTCAGTTTGATAGTCTATTTTATAGTATGAATCTATAAAAATATATGAAATCAAAGGTGAAAAAGATATTTATAATTTTTTAATAAAAAATTTTGTATTTAACTATTTTGTATTTATATTTTTCATAATTTTTTCTTTGGCAAAAGGATTTATCCTTGTTAAACCATGGATTATTAACTAAAAAGAAAATTAAATAATTTTTTTTTTGAAAAAAGCTTTAGTATTTCATAAGATTGGGTCAAAAAAAATAAGAATTATTAAAAGTTTACATAAAATTGAATAAATAATTTTTTTTCTATTTCATGTTGATGAGAATATTGATTTTTTTAAAAAAAATTGAATTTAATTTTATATATTTATTTACAAAAGAATGAATAATATTAAAATAAATCAAAACTGTCACTAAATATAATTTTAAATTAATTGGACGAGAATTTTAAAAAAAATAAAAAATTAAAGTAGTAAATTTAAAATAATGAAAATAATTAACAAAAAACACTAAAGTAAAATGGAACCAAATCACAATACAATTGAAGTTTGAAATTAAAAGAATATATAGAAGAATTGAGGACCATATAATTTTAAATTAATTGAATGAGAAGTTTTTTTTTAAAAAAAAAAGACAAATTGAATAAAATTAAATAAAAATTTTTTATAAAGCTTTCGTATTTCATAAGATTGTGTCGAAAAACAAAAATAAAAATTATTAAAAGTTCACATAGAATTGAATAAATATTTTTTTATTTTCTATTTAAATTTAACGTTGATGAGAATATCGATTTTTGAAAAAAATGAATTTAATTTTTATATATTTATTTACAAAAGAATGAATAATATTAAAATAAATCAAAACTGTCATTAAATGTGATTTTAAATTAATTGGATACGAATTTAAAAAAAATAAAAAATTAAAGTAATAAATTTGAAATAATAAAAATAATCAACAAAAAATACTAAAATAAAATGGGACCAAATCACAATAAAATTAAAGTTTGAAATTAAAAAAAAAATTGTATAGAAAATTTGAAGACCATATAATTTTAAATTAATTGGATGAGAATTTTAAAAACATAAAAAATTAAAGTAGTAAATTTTAAATAATAAAAATAATTAGCATAAAACACTAAAACAAAATAGGATCTAATCACAATATAATTAAAGTTTGAAATTAAAAAAAAATGTATAAAAAAAATTGAGGATTAAAGTATAAAAAAGGCCATGAATAGAAAAATAAATAATAATTTATGAGTATATAAATAGTAAAATATGAGTGAATGAACATTGTTTGAAACAGTAATAATGCGTTTTGCTTTAATTTGTTTTATAATGTCTAGAGTCATAAAAAAAAAATGAGAACTCCACGTGCAACATTCAATCCATGGCTTTTTTGCCATCAAGTGTGTGTGTATATATATTTCCCTCGAACAGCTACACCTGATGTCCTATTTATTCTGAACATCAGTAACAATAGCTACGTTTTCCCATCATAAAATTCTCTTTTTTGCTATTTCAATTAAAAACAATATCTCAATATTGTTATGATGATTCCATGGCTGACACTTTTTTTTTCTTTTTCAAAATATTTCATTTATAAACCTATTAAATTTGGTCGGCCCAACGTGTTTACCCAAAACTTGATTTTAATTAGGTGTGGTTGGATTTTTAATTAAAACATCAAAATCGTGGATTTGATCAAACTTGATTGAATCAATTTAAGCCAGATCAACTCGAAAAACATTTGAAAATTTTAGTAAAAATTAAAAAAAAAATCACTCGCAGCTCAAATCGATAATGGCACGTGGATCCAATGATTCGGACGGTTAATTACATAAAGTCTCGAATCAAATTTTACAAATATATAGATGCGAGAAGCACGAAAAAAAAAACTCAAGTCTTTTTAATCAAGAACTAATTGGTTATCCACACTATGATCTAGGTTTAATAGAATAAAATCATTTTATAATTTTATAATTATAATTTTTTTTAATGTTTTTCATAAATTTTTTGCATTACAAAAAGAAGCAGATTTACCAGGAGAAATCAGCGACGATCTTAAAACCATCAATAATTTACTAAAATTACGACGGTTTGAAACACTTTAGCGAGGGTCTTTACAATCGTCGTTGAATTGGCCCTAAACAATCATGACAATCAGCGATAGTTTTATCCAAACAAAACCCTTGCTAATTCCAATTTTTTTTTAAAAAAAAAAATTCCAAGGCCATTTTTCCGACGGTTTTTTTAAAAAAAAGGTCGCAAAATAATGGAAATTAGTGATGATTTTTTGCAGCTATTTTTTTCAAAACATCGTTGCTAATTCCAATTTTTTTAAAAAAAATTTCTACAATCGTTTTTTATGACGGATTTTTACCAAAAATCGTTGCTAATTTCAATTTTTTTTAAAAAAAAAATTTACAGACCTTTTTTGCTACGGTTTTTTGCGATGATTTTTTTCCAAAAAAAACTATTGCTAATAAAATTTTTAAAAAAATTCTACAACCATTTTTTGTGACGATCTAAAAATCATCATTAAACCGTCACTAATTACCGGACCGTTTGAGGGAAATGACTATTTTTCAAAATTTTCAAGAAATTAGCATTGGTTTTAGCAACTACCTTTTGGACTCGTCGCTAAAACTTTCAACCCCTAAATACCATTCCGCTAAAAAATTTTCCCAAAAAAATTTCTTCTTCCCTCTTTTCTTCATTTCTAGCGTCGATTTCCCTTCCATTTCCATCAAATCTTTCCCTCTCTCCTTTATTTTCCTTCCAATCTCCTCCTCTCTCTCCTCCTTCCCTTTCCCCCTCCATCTCTCCCCTTTCTTACTCATTTTCCTCTTTCTTTCTTCCTTTCTCCCCCTTCCTCAATCGCCCATTTTCCGACCATAACGTCCGATGAAGCCCCTCTACCGCAGCAACCCTCTCTCCTCCTTATCTTGAAGAAAGGTCCTCCCTCACCTAACCCCTTAATTAATTTTTTAATTTTTTTAATTATTTACTTAATTTAATTTTAAATTTTTTTGTTAATTTAATTGTTGTTGTTAATTGTGTTATTGTTATTATTGATTGTTAATTTAGTTGATTTATTATTAATTATTAATTTAGTTAGTTTAATTGTTAAGAAAATTTAATTGTTATTAATTTTTGTTAATTGTGAGGGTTTAATTATTAATTTTATTGTTAAGAAAATTTAATTATTATTATTTTTTGTTGTTAATTTAATTATTATTTTTATTAGTTTAATTATTAAGTGTTATTGTTAATTGGTAATCGTTATTTATTAATTTAGTTAGTTTAATTGATGGTATTTTAGAAAGTTAATTATTTTAGAAAATTGTTAATAAGTTATTAGAAATATTTTAAATTTTTAGTAATTACAAAAATAATTAGTAATTAAAAAATTAATAATTTTTGAAATTATATTTAGTAATTAAAAAATTAATTAGTAATTAAGTTTATTTAGTTGTTGATTAAGTAAAGGAGTTAAGTAATCACAAAATTAATTGGTAATTAAAAAATGTATTAATTTTGTATAGAAAATAAAAATTACATAGCTGGAAGGACGATTCCTCTCCATTTTCTTTACAATTTTTCAGCATTTCCTAGCTATCCTAGGCTAATTCTCCAATCTCACTCGCTACCCAAGTCAACACCCCTTTTTGCTACCATTCTTATATATCCAACACTATCCTTTCCCCCTAAGTCAATAATTCTAGCAACCCTATACCTATCATACAATAACTTACAGCCTCTATTCTGCTCGCAAGTTGCCTTGCACAACCTTCCCTAAGAGTGAGGTGGCGTCGCGGAATTGTAAGAGTGAGACCGGTGGTGTAGGATCCGGTCCTTCAAGACATACGGGAGGGTCGATTAACCATAAAGAGCACACAATATGCATGATATATATATATATATATATATATATATATATATATATATATATCAAAATAATTAATTAAATATTTGAGTATATTTAATACATTTGCATATATTTGTTTCAGCGTAAGGTGTTGGGTCGTGAACTTGATCCTTACGAGGTTTTCTTAAGGACTCATCGGAGAAAGATTGATGATCAATATGTCTTCATCAATCAAAGGTCAAGAGCTATCGATATAAGTTATTAGTTTATAACGTTATTTCATACATATTAATTTATAACGTTATTTCACATAGGTGTTTAATATTATGTTTTTCACAATTATGCATGAGACCGTAGAAAGATTACTAAAAGAGAAGAAGGTTGCTAGCCGACAGACCAAGGTGACTTCATCGACCGACATCAACATTAATGAAATTTTTAAGAAGACCGTTGATGGAGGGGATAGTAAAAGGAAAAAGATGTAAGGACTTAGGTCACATGCATCTCATTATTACTCTAACGTTAGTACGGCCTTCCAATTCGGCAACTTTGCGGTTCCATATTTGTGATGAAGCACAACGAAAGGAAAATGAGTATCGAATTGCTGCAAATATATAAGAGATCCGGGAGCTATAGGGTACTATCACAACGTTGTTGGCTACAATAAATGAGTTGAAAGAGTACACTTAACAACAACATGTGATGATGATATAGATACAACGGATGTTCCCGTAGCATTTTTAGCAAGGTAGTAATTCATCCGCCGTGCCTAACACCGACGACGACTCCACCCAACCTCCGGATGATTCCACCTAATCTCCAAGCGACAATCCCGCCAATCTCTCTTACCTATCATGTTTTCTTGTAACAATAACAAACTTTCTACTTTTTTTAAGAATTTAATAATTGAATAATATTTATACATTTTAATAAATTTTATAATACAATTATGAAATTTTAAAATATTATGTTTTGGGTATTTTGTAGACTTTTAAATAGCAATTGGTTAATTTAAAATGAGGGTTATAAAAAACTAAAAATAATATCTTAGCAATGGTTTTAATGAGGGTTTTTTTGGTACCGTTGCCATATTTTCTTGTTTATACAACCATTCTCTACAACGATTTTTTTACTCTTGCGACGAGTTTGGAGCAACGGACCAAACCGTCGTAAAATTTTAGCGACTACTATTTTATGGACGGTTTTTCGATCGTTGCAAAACCGTCACTAATTAAAATTAGCGACGAATTGTGCGGAATTAGCAACGATCTAGACTGTCGCTAATTTCATTATTTTTTGTAGTCGTTGCTTAAAAAGACATAAATCATTCTTCTTTATAAATTGATTTTAAAATAAAAAATTATAATAATTTTAACTAAAATAATAATCAAGAATTAAAAAAAAATTAAAACATATGTTTCACACTATTGTATTTTAAAAAAATAAAGTTATAATTAATTGACGGACTTTTATAAAAATTAAAAAAGGAAAAAAATTCTTATTTAATGATGATGAGAAGATTTTTTTAAATTATCCGCGAAACGCTACGAGCAAATAGAACAAAATCATTTTAAATTTTTATAATTTTTCATTATTTTTTATTCAATTATTAATTTTTATTGTTTTTTTCATAAAATTTCTACTTAAAAAAATAATTTATTCTTCTTTATTCATGGATTCTTAAATAAAAACTTGTAATAATTTAAACATGAAATATAAATTAAGGATTCAAAACCAAATACTTTAAAAATATTTTTTTTATAAGAATGCATCCAAAAAATAAAGTTACAATTAATGTATAGAATTGCATAAAACTTAACTAATGAAAAAATAAAATTTTATTCTTATTTAATGTTACTGAGAAGATTATTGTTTTAAAGTATATGCGTTTGATCTTTATATATATATTTACAAAATAATCAATAAAATTAGTATAAAAAACTGTATTTGAATAATTGGTTGGTTTCTTTAAAAAATCATTTTAATTATTTTATTTCAAATAAATTGGTTCTATAATGTTAAAAAAATATTCATAGTAAATAATTTATATTATGTTGGAAGATGTGTCATTAATTTTTAATAAATAAAAAAAGATTCAATAGTTTTTTTTTTTACATTTTGACCATAATTAGTGAGTCGAGATACATTATTTAAAATATAATTTTAACCTTTTAGTATATATATATATATATATATATATATATATATATATATATATATATGCAACTATCATTTAAAAATTATAAGAATTCATAATATATATTATACTAATTTATTTTTTAAAAAAGAAAAAAAATCATGTTTTTAAATTTGAAGAAGAAACGTTGACATGTAGAGGACTAGATAGCATAATATATCAAGGCTATAAAGGAGAGGTTCATTCGGTAGAAAAAGAATTGCATTAGAACGAAGTTTGCAATTTCAATTTCACATTCATACGTTAAACTATATTAGCATCAAATAAATTACTAGGAAAATTATGTACTACTGGAAAGGTGTTTAAATCTAATTTCCAATGCATTGAATAGTGTATGACTTGGGCATCTTACTAGAAGTTATAGTCGTTTTAGTAACGAGTGTGCAAGATGATCCCTCTCAAGTGATGAAGCTTGCTAGTTCAAGACTTGTGGAAATTGATCTTTAGGATTATGTGGTGAAGGAAAGAAAGTCAATGAGCTAGAAAATCTTGATTGGACATCTATGAGATCAAGGCAAGAATGCCATCAACCATGGTGATTTTGTTGAACAAAATGTGAAAAATGGAGGAGTTGACTTGGTAGAGGCCAAGAGTTGAGTTAGTTCATCAAGCTTATATCTTGATAAGCCACATCTTACTAATCATGAATATGATTCAAAAAATTTGTATATATTTGATCATGATAGTGTCTTTGAGTATACTAAGGCTAGCAGAAGAGAGGATTGTGTTGATTTGAATGTTAGCCCTATGTGTGATGAATTTAATGTTAATGATTTAAATGTTTTGTATGTTATTAATATTAGAATAGATACGATAGCATCTATCATACGTCATGATGTGGAAAAGTATGGTTAAATGCTTGAGGCTGAAATGGAGTACGTTAGGGGTAAGCATGGTGATATGCTTGAGACTGAAATGGAGTATGTGTTGGGTTAAGCGTGGTAATATGCTTGAGGTTGTTGATATGAATAACACATATGGAATTGTTGATAGAGTTATTGTCAATTATGTTGATTAAGTTGTTAGCATTGGTAGCGTTGATGATGTTGTCGTGATTCATGGGGTTAATATAAGTGTTGTTGAGGTCAATAAGAGTTACTTAAGAGCTATCCGAGACGGAAGGATAAACGAAGATGTTGTTGTCATCAAGGAGCAAGAAAGCTTGCTTATCGTTATTGACAAATTCCAAGGATAAGAATATGGTGCTGCTACCAAGACCAACCATATTTGTTTTGGCGTTGCTATCATGGGGAAACTTGGAAGAGTTGCTGCTGGACAAAGTGGAAGAAGGCTCGAGGATCAAGCCAAGGTCATTGACTTTATCGAATTGAAGCATGATGCATACATTGAGGGAAATGCAAGCAAAGAAAAGCCATGGGTTGAAGTCTCTAAATTTTGAACCAAGGCAACTTACAATGAGGAAGATTTAGTATGGGTGATTATTAATAAGGAGCGGGAAACGAAGAAAAGGTGTGTTAAGCTAGAAGACATCAAAAGACCATTTTGAGTTTTTAAGAGAATAGATGAGTACACATACAAAGATTGTCTACATAGATATTATCTAGTCTCATATACTTTCAAATAAGAAAGATCTTTTACTATGCTTTGTAGAAGACGATAAGGACCATGACGTTGAGGTCGACTCTTATTCAACCTAAGGAGTATGATGCGGGAGCATCCACCCTCCCACTTGGCTAAAAGTTCAACACTCTCAAGTGGCCAAAACTTTCAGCCATTTTCTTATTAATTTTAAGGCCTTTATTTATTTATATTATCTTTCAATTATTTGGATGAAATTTTAATTAGTTAAGTTAATTTTATATATAAATACTTGGGCTGAAAAAAATTAGTCCATGTGATTGGGTGGGTTTCCATGTTGGATAAGGATAAGGCTTAATGTGCCTTGGTAGATAAATAATCTTTTGTGTTATGGGTCCTTATTTATTAGGGATTCTTTTATTTATTTTAAGTCCATGTAATGTGGATATAGATTTAATTACATTTGATTAATAAAGTTATAATTAAAAATGAAAGACACATGCCCAAGTCAAGAGAAGAAAGGAGTCCTCGTTAGGAAAGGAAGCAAGATTCGATCAAGGTAGAATTCCTATCCTAACCGACTCTTTTAGAGCTTTTGTATGTGAGTATTTAAGTACACCTTTATGCTACTTTTAGACAAGTTTTTGATGATTGTTTGAATAAAAATTTCGTTTGAATTCTTTATAATTTTTGCATATTTATTCACTTGAACTCGGTTAGGATATCGTAAACACATCCTTAGAGTGATCGACTAAGGTGGGCTAAAATCAAAATTACGTAGGTAGACTCTCAAAAAACATATCCATTAAGTACTCTCTAAATCGGCTCACATGGTGGATCTCTTCTTAGGGTGAGTCATTGAGGCTTGTATTAACTCGTATTGTTTTGTTGCTTGTTAAATTGTGATCGAATTAAAGTATTGAATAGTTTCGGTCTTCACACCGATAACCAAGGCTAGAAATTTTAGTTTGATTTGAAATTTTGATAGTAGCTAGTTAAGGGGTTAATTTCACTCTTATATAAAATTCAAAAAATGTAAAAAATATTTACTTGTGTTTTGGGATCGTGGAAGTTGATGTAAATTTTGAAACCTTCGGCTAGAAAAATGACTTGGTAGAAAAGAGGGTTAAAGAGCTTAGATTAAGCTGAAATTTGGTATACAAGTTCTTCTAGGTACTATCTAAGTTGTATTAAAATTTCATTTTATTTTAATTTGATTGAGGTGGTGAATTCCCTTGACCTAATTTTGGGTATTGTTATTATGCGTTTGTTGATTATGAGTGCCAATTGGATTATGTGTTTGAGGAGCTTATGAATTGATAATTGAATATGATTTGCGTGTTGTTTAAGGTCCGGTTAAGGTTTGTTTGAAGTTTTTTTATACTTTGATTGTCTCAACCTAGAGCTGTTCGAGTGTTGCTTGTGTTGTTGAGTTTTTTGTAGAATGTAACATCTCTCGATCCGACATCGAGTAAATTTTGAAAGAGATAACTCGGAATACAACCGGAAATCAATGTTCTCACATACCCGATAGAGCAAGAGAAATTCTATCCACAAACAACAAATGGCAAAACACAATAGCTAGCTAGCATGGCTCTTTTTTACAAGGATAGAAAAGAAACTAATTTTTGCGTTACAATGCAACAAGAAGAATAATGAATTTACATGAGATGGTAACCAAACATCTTACATGAGATAAAATATAAAGTGACACTCGAGACTATTATAACTAATTACATTGATTTTACATTACCTTATGTGTTTTTCCTTTGTCCAAACACCCCTTCTTAATGTAACATCTTCAATCGGGAAAGACACCAAATGTGGACACCAACTTGCATTTACAATTTTCAAAGATAGCATCACTTTTTGCACCATTCTCCACTCCATTTCTAAATCTGAGAGAGACTCCAATATCAATCCCTTAATTTTTCACACGTTATTATTATCTTCAAAAGATGAATCATGCATCATAGCAAGATTTCCAGAAGATATCGAAAGATATCTTAACATATGAAGTGAAATGGGATTGAGCAATGTAGGACTTAGCTTACCTGGATAAAATTACAGATAGAGCTCATGGAGCTGGTGGAGGGTAGAGTTTATCAAGTTTGTCAACAAGATTGCTACCATGGCTATCAAAGCAACTTATTTTTAGGAATTGAAGTTGTTGAAGGTTTACCAAAGCACTGACCTCACTATCTCCAATCTCATCATCCCAAACCAGGTGTAGTCCAAGTTTCCTAAGTCGACTCAAATTTCTCAACTCAACAATCCAACATCCTTCTAATTGGCATGATCTGGTAGGTCTAAATCCCAATAGAACTTCAAGATTTGAAAGCCTTCCTAAGCCTTTTAGTAAGCATCCAAGTGAGCCACAGTGACTAACATCTAAGACCCTAAGTTTCTTAAAGTTTGTGAGATACGGAGGCAATACTTTCAGATTTTGGCAATAACGCACATTCAAAATCTGAAGGTTTTTAAGGTTCTCTAGTGAAGGTGGGAGTTGAATCAAGGACGGGTGTTGCTTAAGCTAAGGTCTGTCAAGTGCTGAAGGAAACCAATATGAGATAATAGACCTGTGAGAGACATTTCGAAAATTGTTTTGCAAAGATCTAAAACTCGCAAGTATTTGCGCTCACTGAACTTGTTTGCAATGCTTGATGCTATCTTGTTCACTTCACCAGTCTTGGTTGCAGACAACAATGCTCGTAATTTGTGATTGGCAGCAAGTTGCTTTGGATCCATTTTTGTATGAATTCCAAAATGGCAACAGCCTCTAAAAACGACCTTAAAAAATGCATCATTTTTAGCCATTTTGATAACCAATTCACGAACCATATCATGAATCTTGCTTTGGTTCCATTATAAGCCTTTTCAACAACTTCTACCAAACATCGATTTGTTAAACCTGAGAAACAATCTTCCCAACTTCAGTTGATAGTCTTCCACTTCTTACAGGTACAAAACCCTCTTCAATCCACCAATGTACCAGTTGCTCTTTTGTTATAACAAAGTCCTCTGGATAAAGAGAGAAACTCAAAAAGCATGACTTCAGGTATGAGGGGAGCTCATCATAACTTAATTGAACTGAGGGCATTACAGTGTCATCATTTTGTCCCAATTCATCTCGAAAATTGTCCGCAATTCGTTTCCACTCATGATAATGTGATTTATAGAGCAACATTCGTCCAATCTCTTTGATTGCTAAGGGAAGATTGTTACATTTCTGTACAATCTCCTTACCAACCTTTTCTAGCTCAGGATTTGTGCACTCACCTCCACTTGCTGCGAATGCTAGCTTTCTAAATAGCAACCAGCTATCATAGTTGTTGAGGATTTCAGGCTGATGCATCCTGTCTTCACTCACTTGCATCTTTCTTAAGACTTTCACAAGTCTTGTAGTGATGATAAAACTACTTCCATTACCTTTGGGCAACCCTTCAGAGATTCTGCTCCACCAATTACCATCTAGATTCCATACGTCATCCATCACAATCAAGTAGCCGTTAGAAAATTGATTATCCTCCATTGATTGAAGTTGGCAGTCTGTTAGTATATCTTCAGATTCATAAATAAGTTCATGCAAATTAGCCATGATCCCAAGAAGAGTTTGGTTCTTTCTCTTTTGTTCATCTGCATCTTTGAGGAAGCATTGCATTAATTGCAACTCATTCTGTAATCTCTCAAATTGGTCTCGGAATTCATTCACCACACGTCCTTCTTCTACAAGAGTGTTCAGTAGCCTTTCCAAAAACACATTGACCACAGCATCAACCATGTCTTTTTCCTTCTAAAAGAAATTCTTTAATCAAAATCAATTGTACGGACAAAACAAGAAAAAATCTTTAACCACTGTCAATTTTAGGGACAAAACAGGACTTCTACCTCAACTATCAAGTAATTGATGCATGTAATACAGATATAGGAAATGGGGGCTGTTACATAAACAATAAGAACTGCCTTCAATTTTAGAACTTCTGCATAAACCCACTGTAATTCTTATCAGAAAAGAGTACTCATATAGTTGGTTATCCGACACTGTAAATATAGAGGTAGGGAAAGTTGACTTGTCAAGAACTCATTTCTGTATAACAGTATGAGCTAAAATGCAATCTAGTTATGTTGGATTGAGCCATTTATGTCAAACCTGGATACTCTTTGGGGCTGTTAATTTACCAAACAGTAGGCAAAAACACTAGAATTAATCAGCATCCACAATATAATTGCAACCCAGTACCCACACATACAAACGGAAGGAAACAATGCTGACAATACTGGCTACAAACCCATCATATTCGAACTAGAAATTAACAAGAAAGAGAATAAGTACAGTACAGCAAGTAAAAATGCAGACGCTAACTAAATGGGGAACAAGTTAATTCTTCAATAAAAGAAAAGAACAAGTCTTTTGAATCTCTGAAACTTACAATTGACCTTGTTCACTGCTAACAATCTTCCCTATACAACAGATGGCTAGGTAATGTTATTGAAACAGATCACTTGTCCTGCTGCAAAAAATTAGAATCAAATTGACTGGCAAACATCCTATTATTTGAAAAAGGTGAATGAGACAAGAATAAAAATTCCCGGGAAATGGGACTTACAATGGGAAGCAGTAACAACTAACAACTCTATTGTAGGAATCTGAAAATCCAGAGCTAAATTAGTAGAAAAGGTAAGGAGGCTCAATGAGTTTCAATGCCTCAATAAGTGCTTCTTTCTTGTTGATAGACTCTGACAAACAAATTTTCCTCTGCATTTTTACTAGAGAAATTTCCTTTTTTTTTTTTTTTTTGACTCTCAATTGGAGTAGAGAGCACTGCATCTTGTAACCAGTAAACTAATCATTTCATAAAGAATCGGACATCAGAAAGATAAGCAAGGCCTCCTTATTGTATCATATTAAGCTTTGTCAAGGATTTGTATTGCCATATTGTGAACATGAAGGAATTGTGGACGCTGAAGATCCAAACCAAGGAATTAAGCTGTGCTATGAATGCTACTACTTTCAAAGGGGCAATAAGAGAAGGTAGAATTTCATAATTTTTGCAATAAGAAAAATTTTCAACATACAGAAAAGGTACAGATTTATTACATGTATGGGGGAATCATTCTTGGCCCATAATTTCTTCTTCTTGCACCTCTTCTTGAACCTCTTACGGTTCGAAGAATTCTATTCCTACCACTAAACTTATTAACTATTTTCTTTTCATCATCATCATCAGTTTTCAGTTTCTTTGCTTCTCCATCTTCATCTTTGCCATTCTCTTCACTCTTCACTTCGTTAGCTTCACTATGCTTCCGCTTAAGGAAGTTAACAAGTCCTTCGAGAGCAACGTCAGCATCTGCACTTGTCATTAGTTCCTCTGCTACCTCTGCTGGGGTTACATTAGTACTCTCTATTAGCCCTTCAATTTCGCCATAGAGACGATGGTTCTTGCCGCGAATGTCAAGGTAATTAGAGGCCAGAGTGGTGAATGCTTGAGGTGTACAGTAAGACATGTTAATATGCACATCCATTCTACCAGGCCGCAACAAAGCAGGATCAATCCGGTCCTTATGATTAGTAGTGAACACAATGATTCGCTCATCACCGCAACTTGACCACAATCCATCAATGAAATTCAGCAATCCAGACAGTGTTAACTGCAAAAATGACGCACAATAATCAAATTAACAAATTGGGCTATTTCGTGCAAAACCAATATAAATTGACAGATTAGACAATTTTAAGCTTGAAGAGAAAGGAGTACTGACCCTGGAGTTAGAACCACCGTACTGATCCCCTCCTTGTTGCCGCTCCTGCATTTCCACACTACAATCAATATCCTCAATCACCAAAATAGACCGATTCGAGGTGGACAGAAGAACACTCCTCAGATCAGAATTAGAATATATACTAGTTAGCTCCAAATCATAGATATCAAACTTGAGATAATTAGCCATGGCAGCAATCAAGCTTGATTTTCCAGTACCCGGTGGTCCATACAACAAGTACCCACGTTTCCAAGCCTTGCCCACTTTCTTATAAAATTCTTTTCTTGCCAAAAATCTCTTCAAATCATCAACTATCATCTTCTTCAACTCTGGATCCAGAGCTAAAGTATCAAATGTAGAAGGATGTTCGAGATTTATGGACCCCCACATGCCACCATGACCATTCCCATCCTCATCATCGAAAGGACAGTCACGATTATAAAGCTTAACAACCTTCTCTTCATCTTTTATCTCTTTAGCCCTCTTCAAAACATGAGGCAAGTAACAATCCATCACTTTCTCTTTGTACTTCTTGTTAAAGGACAATTCAAAACGCCTTTTTTCTCCGGAGTGACTGTTGTTTTGTGGCTCTGTACAGACATAAACCCACTTCAACTTGATTTTCTCGAACACATCTGTAACTACCTCACCTTTTTCGATTGCGACAGAGAAGGTCTTTTGACGGGGTGTTTTGGCGATTTTGAGTCTTTCTGTTGATGGGCTAATTTTGGATTTGAGAAAGATCTCTGCTGCATCATAAACTTGGTTGCGAGAGATGCCACAACGCTCATCAATGACAAGGGTGATGTGAGGGGAGAGAGGAGTGAAGAGGTGGTAAATGGCAGTAGATAAATAAGAGCGAAGTTCATGAGGAACTACTTCATTTGCTATGGAACGAACAAGCATCATTGATGCTGCAAAAGAGGCATAAGCAGAGAATAACGTGGATACTGATTGAGGCATGCTTGACGGAGAAAACATGGCGATGGTAGCAAAGTTTGTGAAATTGGGGATCTGTTTTTTTTTTTTTTTTTTTTTTTTTTTTGAGACGGCTTTTGGCTAGTGGATTGCCGTCACTCGCGGTTGATGAGAAATGGGGGTTTTTGAGTTTGTATTTATAGGCGACTTATGCTTGTTCGGCAAGGAAATGGGAGTCGGTTGTAAGTAACTGATAAAGAGATGTGCACTTATAACGACTAAGCTTCTTAAGTAAGGAAATGAGAGTCGGTTGCTAATAACTAATAGAAAAAGTGCATTTTTGGGGTCTAATTTTTAATTTTGTTATATGTTTTATTTTGGTATCAAACTGAAATTATTAATTGCTGACATGTCCGACGATTTTTATCATGAGATATTTTTTAATTACCACGTGATAGTAAAATGTCATTTGATTGTGAAAAAAAAATCATATGGCAGTCATCTCCATATATATTAATAATTCATACTTTCAGGTGATTTTATGCCTTTAAAGAGGAAAAAAAATTAATTGTTAGACACCAAAATAGAAAAAAATATATATTAAAGATTTGGCACCAAAAATGCAATTTTCTCAAGAAATTTACTGTCTTGAGATTGCAAAATTAGTCCTATAAATTTCACTTAATTGTATTACTAATAAATATTTTTTATATCATGCTTGTGGCTTTTTCTACTTATTATAGATAATTTTTTAGTAATCTATATCAGTTGAAAAATTACTTTTAAAAAAATTTTAAACCCTTTTAATTGTATAAATAAATTTAACATTATGTCATTTATCTCAAATATATATATAAAGTTCAATTAAAATTAAATCTAGAAAAACAAAAGACATAAAAAGGTCTAATTATAATTGTCATTCGCATAATAAATGGTTGCCCAAGGAGATTACAAAAATAAAAAATTACTTTCTCTAGAGGGAGATCAACAAGCATATCATGGGTGACATAAGTTTTTTGTGGCCAATGTTGAATTTTTTTATAATAGGTTGGGATGGAATAAAGTCAACATGAATAATTTTAGTAGTCAAGCTTTTTGGTTTAGACATTAAAAGTGTAAAATTTTTATAACGGTGACAATAATGATAGAAGTAATAAATAAAATATGAATTAAATTAAGAAGTCAATGCATTGTTAATATTGCTTGTGTAATTAGCATAATAACAAGAAGAATTGTTGATGTTTTTGGGATTTAGAATTATATATCTAAAATAAGTTTTGAGAGATCACGTATATATAAATAGTATAAAAGAATAAGAAATGCATGAAATATATTTATAATAAATAAGAGATAGATCAGGGTAAAAGAAGGGGCGATACAATTGGTGTGAGAAAACTAAAATACATTTCTTGAGAAAACTGTATTTTCTATGCCAAACCATTAAATTTTTTTTTTTTTTTTCTCCAATGATCATCTTGTCTGACTAATAAGGAGCATGAGTATTTAGCCGCGACTCCTCTTTTTGGATGACTGTTAAATGAATTCTCTACTTTAATACGCTATTAATCATGATCTTCATATTAGCCGCCACTCCTCTTTTTGGTTTCATGCCTTTATTAATATTGGCTGGGATTGATGATCACAAGTCTATGGGTGGCTATCCCATTTTTCTCGGACATAATTTGGTCTTCTGGAAATCTGGTAAGCAATGGACTGTTTCTCGATCATTGATTAAAGTTGAACACGAAGCCTTGTGATGGTGTTACCGAATTGCTCTGAATTCAACCACTTCTTTGTGAGCTGGCTATTGATCCTCCATCTTCCCCAATTCTTTAGTGTGATAATCTTAGTGTTAATTACTTATTCATAATCATGTATATCATGTTCGTACTAAACATATTGAGGTTGAATCTGATTTTGTCAGAGATCAACTAAGGATCTTGTTTTTGTTAATTCCATTGCCTCTCGGGATCAAATTGTTGATGTTTTTACTGAATCTTGGATTGTTGATTGATTCTTTATGCTTATATCCAAACTTTGAGTTGATTTTTCCCCCTCCTAAGCTTGAGAAGGTATGTTAAGTTATAAATATATTTTTCCATAATGTTGCAAATATTATAGCAATTAAGATATTTTTTATAACGTATTTAATGTACTATAAAGAAATTTTTATAATTTATAGAATCTTATATATAAACACAATACAACATCACTGCTAAGAGTTATGCAGCCTAACATATCTTTTATATTTCTTTTTATTCCTCTCTTTCAATTATATTTATGGCTTAATAGGAGCAAACAGAAGTTGCGGATGGATGCAATGTGCAGGAAGCCTCGGCCAAATTATACAGATCACAAGAGAATCACCTAGCCTATAATGTAGGACCCACACCTGTCAAAAAGTATGAAAATTATTCGCTTATTAATTTCGAGTTTGTGATAGCAATCTACTTTACCAATGGCCTTTTTTTTTCTAGCCAGATAAATGGCACAGATTCTTGTAGTGGTCCAACTTTATTATTATTATTTTTTTTTCACTCTAAAGCCGGTGGTCTTCTGAGTCAATATTGATACCCCGTTTGAATTCAGACTTTCACTCTCTTAGTTCCTTTTTTATTGATTTAGACAAGTTACATGTGGCTTTACATTTAGAGGTGTGACGCCTTGCTAGTAGATCTTAAAGTTTGGGCACATCTTTCTAGTAGATCTTCAAGTCCGGGGTTAAGTGAAGAAGATGGAATTAAAAGAAATGAATGATAATTAAAATAAAATGATGGAGCTAACCAAGCTCTCAAAACTCAAAAGGATTAATTATTATGAATAATATTAATAATAATTCTTTTTAATCGAATGTTTAAGTAAGCCACACCTTAACCGATGTTGCATTGAAAAGAAATCATTTTTCAGGCTAGCTCTGCTAGGATTTTGAGTTTCAACTAAGTATTGGTATATAATTGATGCAAGTGGGGGGAAAACATATAATATTAATCCAAATAAAAAGCCTATAATTGCTCCTATCAAACAGAGCAAAGTAAAAAAAGCCCACTCGCAGACCAACTCGTGTTTCAGAAAACGACATTGCTTTTGTTCCTCCTTAGTCTTTTCCCACTCGTTGTCCAAACCTTAAAAAGCTGACCAGTTCAATATAAAATTAAAAACAGAATAAAACGACATAAAAAAGAAAAAGAAACCCATCAAATGGGAGCGTACAGAGCGGACGATGATTACGATTACTTGTTTAAGGTGGTATTGATCGGTGATTCAGGCGTTGGCAAATCGAACCTCTTGTCTCGTTTTACCAGAAATGAATTCAGTCTCGAATCCAAATCTACCATTGGCGTCGAGTTTGCCACCCGCAGCATTCGCGTTGATGATAAAATCGTCAAGGCCCAGATTTGGGACACGGCTGGCCAAGAAAGGTTACCCGCATTCCCTTCCTCTTTATTTCTTATGGATCTCCGATGCAATTCAATCCCTCTTAACCCACATTGTTTCTTTTTTGTTTCATGTCCTGATTGATTGTTTATAAAAATGTGGGTTTGTGATTTTGATTGATTATTTGGATTGGAAAATTGGTATTTCTTGAATTTTCAATTACTGAAATATTAAATTTTTAAGAAAGTTTTAGGCAATACCTCGATAGATTGATCAAGTGTGCAAAATTCGATATAATGAATTGTCACGTGCATTAGTGCTGTTAGGCTGGCAATTTTGACAGCCAAAGAAATGCTATGCACAGTGACACGACTGTCCAATCGTAACTACATGCACTTGTACCATGCCCGGGGCCAGGTTATGTAAAGTTGATTTTCAGGGATCAACAGCATTACCTTAAATTGTATTTAGATCGTTAATATTTTATTAGAATTTTAAACATAATAGAATATAAATGTTATTTTGATTTTTTAATTTTCATTTGAATTTTTGTATTCTCATTTTGGATTTTTCATTCATAATAATCAAATGACACTTAAGAATTTAATAAATTATGAGAATGAAGGCTACTTTGACGATTTAGAATGTAATTAATGTTTGTAATCTTTCCTTATAATAGTCATTTTAGATGAATAGATTCTAGCAATTCCTATCTTGTCTAATGTTTCTATCTCATTTTAATATTCTATGATGTTTTTTTTTGGGGGGTCAAAAGATACCGTGCTATCACAAGTGCATACTATCGAGGGGCAGTTGGAGCTTTACTAGTCTATGATGTAACCCGCCATGTTACGTTCGAAAATGTGGAGAGATGGCTAAAGGAGCTTCGAGATCACACAGAAGCCAACAATGTGATCATGCTGGTAGGAAATAAAGCAGACCTGCGCCACCTCCGAGCGGTTGCGACTGAAGATGCAAAGGGTTTTGCCGAAAGAGAGAGTACATTTTTCATGGAGACTTCCGCTCTTGAATCAATGAATGTTGAAAACGCTTTCACAGAGGTGCTGACACAGATCTGCCGTGTCGTAAGCAGGAAGGCTCTTGACGTTGGAGATGACCCAACATATTTGCCTAAAGGACAGACAATTAATGTTGGAAGCAGAGATGATGTTTCGGCTGTGAAAAAGGCTGGATGTTGCTCGTCTTGAGTATTGAAAAGCTTTGGAAGGTTTCTTTTTCAAGACTTTCTTAGCTTTAATCATGAAGAGCGGGCCTTCAGATTGTCGTCTTTGGAACTCCATGCCCTGTTCATATCATTCAGGTTTATCCACCATGTGACAATATGCTATGTTGACAAAAAAATTCAATTGTTTAAACGTTACTATGTTTTTAAGAACTAGAGATTAGCCCATTTTGGATCTTAAAAAACAATCAGTTTTTTTACTCATTCTCTTATTCAGTTAAAGCCTTTGCTTCTGTTCCCTCGTCCCACTGTTCAGTTGTCTGGGTCATAAATGTGTTAAGAATATTGTTCTGTAAATGTTAATACAAATAATTAAATAGAATGTTCAATGTTGTTATCAGGCACTTGTACGCTAGCATAGCGCAATAATTTTCTAGCAAAGAAAACAATAAGAAATGAGGCCTCATCTCTCTTGGCAAGCATTTTAGTTCAAAGACAAATCTTTTCAACTTCCATCTCTTTTCCCCTTGATCAAACATTCAATCTGGGAATTTAAGGTCAAGTGTAGGGATTAGTGAATATATAGGTAAAGATCAAATTATGAATCCCCGATGACATCCACATGATCAGCTTACAAATCATATTACTTTTAACATAAAGTACTACACAATTATAAAAAACTGTACATCAAAATCACATGATCAGCTTACAAATCACATTACTTGAACATAAAGTAAGACACGCTTATAAAAAAAAACTGTACTTCAAAAACAGCAAGAAACTTAGTTGCTAAAACCTGCCGATACAGTGACTGATCTCCATTTTATTCTTGTGCAACTGCAAAACGTAGTTCAATCATGAATCAGTAATCTAACGAGGGAGAAGGAGAAACCCCAAAATAACAGCGATAAATCTTATCCCTATTAAAGAAGAATTGATTTCATTTACGACAGCTCGAGAATCAATGGAGATCAACCACTAAAGCTTTTGGTAAAACCCAGCTATGAGAGTAAAGGTAGAAGAAAACAGATGAAAGGAATCAAAGATAGATGACAGAAGTGATTACAGGCCAGGTGCCATGTAAACCAATGGGAATCAGATCATTCTATGAATGACGATCAACTACTACACATACCAACATTGGAAAATTTTAATAGGCTGCACACCCGTTGCTTTATGGCGGTGCTTTCACAAACATCCAATGTATAAGACCAATAACGTTATGATTCCACCTTTGAAAAGAAGATTCCATAATGATAATTCCCAATGGAACATAAATAGTCTTCAAGGAAAAACCAAATTGCAGTTCACATGGAATTCAAAACTTTTGAGGAGCCAAAAGAGGACAGGAAGCTCCACAATCCGCCACCAAAGTCATATTTGAGTCCAAAGGTTACAAAGACATAGGAACGAGAACATAAATAAGAAGTCTATTTATGATGACAGTAGGTCTATAGAATTCAGTTGCCGTGTATCTAATAATTCGGCAGCAGATGACCACCTAACCAACTTCCATCAAATTAATCAAAGTTCACAGAGCAACCCTTTGCACCATCCTATAAGCCAGGTCACATTCATGATTCAAGCCTCTCAGATAACTCTCAGCTGTTGCTCTATATAATTGTTCAGCAGTTCTTACCATACTCCAATAAATGACACTATATCATCACAATGTTCAATCAAACCTTGATTGTGCATAAAATAGGTCATTCCATTCCATTTATATAACTCGAAGCTATAAATTACTTAATTATTCTTGATACCACTAAGATTAATCAGAATTCATTGAAAATATACCTACATCAACACAAACAAAAATTTTGAAATCAAAGACCAAGCTCAGAAATTAAAATCAGCAAGAACCCAGATCAGAAATCAAACCAGAAACATGAAAACATTAAAAATAAATGGACACTCACGAATTATTGGGTTGCCTTTTCTTTAGCATCATTAGAAGGCGAAGAAGAAGAGGAGGAGGAATCGTCAGTCTTGAAAGAGGGCAAAGGATTGGATCCCTTGATGAACCAGCCAAGCGCGAAAAAGGAAACACCAGCCAGAATAGCGGTGCCCCAAGCGTGAGAGTACCATTTACTGTACTGCTTAATAGCAAACCTCCATTGTTCCCTCAGTGTCGCAGGGTCCGGATTTGTTGACTCGGGTGGGTTCGGGAAATGGACCTTCTGATTCGAGTAATTGGCGGAACCGTTGCCGGGTTTTATATCGGTGGGGTTTTCATTAGATGAAGAAGGAAGGTCTCGAGGATTGGGGTTTTGGGGGTCTGTCATGGTAAAGCTCTAGTTGCTATTACACCCTTTTTGGAGTGGCTGCTTATGTTTGAGCTTTGTTGCTTTGAGTTTGTTTCGGTTGTCTATGAGATGGCAATGGCTCACTCCACATCTGAAAATTTTACCCCATTCCCTAGATCCCCATGCTCCGAACAGGACAAAATTTATAATATTATTACTGCCTCAAACAAAAATGAGGATCCTCACACGGAACTGGTAGGACAAACGAGATAAAAATTAATTTTTTTTCTCGTCTCTTTTTATCTTATTTTATTATCAAATTTTAAATTATAAAAAAAATAATATTTCATATAGAAAATAAACCTAAAAATCATTAGTTATAGATTTTGTATAGGATTTAATTATAATTTTAAAGATGAAATCATAAAATGGGACAAACGAGATGAGGCGGTAAATACCATCCCCATTCACGAGGCGCCCCGCCCCTCCTCGTTCCCCAATCAACACAGGGAATTCCCGCATTGACCAAGGCGAAACGGGGCGGGGCTCCATGGGAGCAGGGCAAATTATCATCCCTAGTTGTCTTGTGTCTTAATCTTCTTAGTAATTTGCCACTTGTCTTGCTCACAGTTTGGAGAGATGATCTTGTTTTTTCCAAGGTTCTTCAAAAGCTTC
Organism: Dovyalis caffra; assembly: GCA_963924115.1. Taxonomy (NCBI): domain Eukaryota; kingdom Viridiplantae; phylum Streptophyta; class Magnoliopsida; order Malpighiales; family Salicaceae; genus Dovyalis; species Dovyalis caffra. Next base: position 9,822,981 of record CAWUPB010001184.1, read on the forward strand.
TATCCTTTAATAATGATGATGATGATAATAATAATAATAATAAATTTATATCTTTATTTTCCTTTTGTTAACGAGCTCATTTAATTAGAATCATCATTCGTATGTTTGGTTAATCCGAATAAATAACTTCTTATGTTATGATAGATATCTCCCGAATTAATTTTTGTTTTTGTTTTTTTATTTCAATTTCGAACTATTGAATGTTTTGATTGATATCTCTTTTTTTCTTAATTAATTAATTAATTAAAGAGGGTCAATCAAACTAACTTATAAATTGAGAAGTGTTTGTATGTTGTAGTCCTCCAAATTAAGTATAATTGAAATTATCTTGAAACAATATTTTATATTAAAAAATAGAAGCGAGAGAATTAGGCTCAAATACATTATTTGAAATAAAATTTTGTACGCTCAAAATCTTTGGCCTTAAAACCTAAAATCTCTACATAATGGTGGAGAAGCTAGTTGAAAACATGCCGCAAATGCAATTACAACATCCCATCACAAACTTTTTCTCACCTTTTACCCATTTCCTCCATCTATCAACCGCAAGAACCATCCCAATACCTAGCAATCATTAGGAATGGCAATGAAGCGAGGTAATATTTTTTCTACCATCCTCATTCCTATGGGACACCAATGCCTCATTTAATTCTTTACGTCCGTCCTACTCCATTTTATCTTGTATCATCTTGTATCAAATTTTAAACTATAATAAAAAGATAATAGTTCATACAAAAAATAAAATTAAAAAAGACAATCATGTTATAAAAAAATTATAACAATAATAGAATTGAAGAGAAAGATGATAGAAAAATGAATTCATTATAAGATGAAGTGAATACAAGATATAAAAACTTTAAATAATCTCTTAATCTCTACAAAATACTTGTACATAAGCTAATAAACAATCAATCTTATTTATAAGCTTCAAGATTAGGAAGAGAATCGAAGGAACTATGAAACATTAAAAGATACATAAATAATTGAATAAATTGCATCACTTTTTCAATTTCTCATATTGAATGGTGAATTGAATCACATAAATCATGGGACTATGAAATGGAGTCTCACTCTTGAATGTCCATCATACAAGAAACATGCTTCGTTAAAATCTTAATAGGAAAAAACCCAATGAAAAAAATCCTAATGAAGGAAAAAGAGTACAATATTTATTATACACATTAATCTCAATGTTGGGCTCTCCCTATTAAAAACATCATTTGAGATCTCTAAGATGATTTCAATCTTCCGAATCATCTTCTCAAAAATTATGATAGGTAATGCCTTAGTGAGCAAATCTACTAGATTGTCACTTGATTGAATTCTTCCTTTAATTGAATTATGCAAGTACCATTATCTTCATATAATATTGTCGAAACTTCTTTTACTAATAGATAAACTATATCTCTCTCGAATTCACTATAAAATGAGGTGAATACAAGAGATGATAACTTTAAATAATCTCTTAATCTCTACAAAATACAACAATCAACCTTATTTATGGGCTTCAAGATTAGGAAAAAAAATTAGAAGGGACTATGAATCATTAAAATGAATTCACTATAAGATGAAGTGAATACAAGAGATAACAATTTTAAATAATCTCTCAATCTCTACAATATACTTGTACACAAGCTAATAAATAATCAACCTTATTTATAGGCTTCAAGATTAGGAAGAGAATTAGAAGGGATTATGAATCATTAAAAGATACATAATAATTGAATAAATTGCATCATCTTTTTAATTTCTCATATTGAATGGTGAATTGAATCACATAAATAATGAGAATATGAAATGGAGTCTCCCCTTGAATGTTCATCGTATAAGGAGCATACCTCGTTAAAACCTTACTAAGAAAAAACGTAATGGAAAAAAAATCCTAATGAAGAAAAAGAGTATAATAGTTCTTATACACATTAATCTCAATGTTGGGCTCTTCCTAGTGAAAACATCATTTGAGATCTCTAAGACGATTTTAATCTTGTGAATCATCTTTTCAAAAGTTGTGATAGGTAATACCTTAGTGAACAAATCTGCTTGAATTGTCACTTAATTGAATTCTTTTTTTAATTGAATTATGCAAGTAGCATTATCTTCAAATGATATAGTTGAAACTTCTTTTACTCGGTAAATAAATTATATGTCTCTCGAATATGATGGATCATTGATCTTAGCTAAACACATTCTCGACTTGCCTTATGAATTGGTATTTCTTCATGGTTTAAATATTTAGCAACTATAGTTTGCTTCATAGAACTTCGATATAGCTATACCACCAAGTGTAAATACATAATCCGTTTGTGGTCAAGTTTTGTAAGGATCAAATAAATAATCTACATCTACATAATCAATTAAACCTAATTTTGATTTATTTAACTAAAATAAATACCATATCAATTTTTTGTTAGAGATAACGTAGAAAATATTTAATTCCATTCCAATGTCTTTGTATCGGAGCAAAACTTATGTCTTGCTAATAAATTTATAAAAAATGCTATATTAGGTCGAATATTATTAGCAAGATATATCAATACATCAATTGCACTAAGATATGATACTTCAAAATCAAATAATTTTTTATTATCTTCTCGAAGTCGAAAAAAGATCTTTTTGGATATCAAGTAAACGAACTACTATTGGGCCAATCAATGGATGAGCTTTATATAGAATAAGTATAGAACTTTTTCTATATAAATTGATTGATGAATAAAAATTTTATTTTTTAAATGCTCAAACTGCAGGTTAAGATAAAAGTTTGTTTTTCAAGTTATTTCATATCAAATTCTCCTTTTAGATAACTTATGACATTTGGAATTTCTTTAGAAGTTCCAATAATATTTAAATCATCAACATATATAGCAACTATCACGAACCCTTTTTTGAATTTCTTTATAAAATACATGAATAAATATGATTATTTTTATAACTTTCTTTCAATAAATATTTATTGAAACAATTATACCACATGCACATAGGTTCGTAATAATAAGTAGATATTAAAAAATAAAAAAATATAAAAAGTTATAGCATAAATTGAATTTTTAAAAACTAAAATAATAAAACTAATACTAAAATAATCTTAATAGAGATCTCTATAATTTAAGTGAATTCATTTATCGAGAATATGTATTACATGCTTTAAGCATCTTAAGTCCTTCTAGGACTTTTATATAAATATAATTTTCAATTGAACAAATAAGTCGTGATTACGGTTATTAAATGCATGCATATGAATTTTTTTTTACATATTTTGTCGAGCTAATAAGATAACAAAATATAATTACATCAATTATAGGAGAATATGTCTCATCAAAGTCAATATCGAGTCTTTGCAAAAACTCTAGTGTTAAAAGTCTTACTTTGTATCTTACAATCTCATTTTTCTTATTTCATGTTCGTGTAAATACATATGTTTATTTCATTGGCTTAACATCTTCATGTGTTTTGATTATGAATTCAAAAACTACTCATTTGTAAAAGAATATAATTCTGCTTCAATTGCACTTTTCATTTAGGTCGAGTCATTTTTATATTGACATTCTTTAATAAATTTAGGTTTAGGATCATTATTTTCATTCAAGATATCAATTGAAACATTATATACAAAAATCTTATCAATAAATATTTCTTTTCGTTCCTATTTTCTCCCCGTATTGACATAATTTGTCAAAGTCTATTGATTTTTTTCAAGCATTTGGACTTCTTTCGAAGCCTATTATCGAAATATCTTGAACCGTTTTATGAATATTTGCATCCTTTATTTTAATTATTTGGCCTTTTCTTTTGGAGATTTTTGCTTTTAGAACCAATCGGTCTTTCACGCTTCAAGTGTGCTTTAGATTCATTTGCCACAACATTAATAAATTGTCCTTCTAAGACATCAATTCTAATAGGAGCATTCTCGACGGGGACATGATTTTAGTTACTCATTTAAGATCTAAGAATGCATCCTTGTATTGAACTTTTAGTTCATATTATTTTATACGAGGATCAAGATGATATAAGACGAGTGCTCCATGTAATTTTTTTTTCTAATCGCTTATTTTTCTTATTCTCTTCCTCTAATGTTGAAAAAATTGTTTTATCAAAATGACAATCGATAAATCGGATTGTAAAATTATCTCCATTAATAAATCGGATCTGTTTCAAATGTCTTAATCGTGTCCTTCTATTCTTAATTACGTCTACATTTGATCACTCCGATTATTTTTTCAAGCAACAAAGACAACTTTCGACTTTTTTATTTTGTTATTTGTGCCTTCTTTGCTCGAAAAAGTAATCAAATAGATCAAATGCAAACGCAATTAAAAATAGAGGATCACGATAGTTGAAAATTTTAACACAAGGACACGGTTAGGATATTTAAAAAAATAGGACATACTAACCTGTTTTTACATTTTACTCGTTCAAAGTGATACAATTTTATTTTTTTTAATCAGAAATTGAATTTAATTTAAGAAAAGGGATCCTGGCCAAAATAACCACATTGAAATTTACTGCGTTATCCAAGTCTTCTAGTTCTATAGTATTTTTTATTTTATTTATTTATTATCATTATTATTATTTTTTTTTATTTTTTTTTTGAGGAAGCGCGTTGAGCATGGAACTATAAAATCAGACAACCATTCTAAATGTGACCTAAATTGCTTCTAAGGTGACCGAACTTAGAACCCAAGTTACTTGACACCATACCAAAATTTTCACGGCGGTGCTGGTGACCATCTCATCCAAACCTTGTGTTAGACCGCCAATTTTTGAACACACAAACAACCCCAACAACATCAGACGGTTGAGGGCTTGCAGTTAAAAAACATGCCATAACCAAATTCTCCACTCTCGTGGGTAGCCAAAAGTAACAAATCATGTTCAATAAGATAAACAAATTTTGATATCATACTTCAAACTGCGGTTGGGCCTAATAGTTGAGACAAGTAGAACGCCACGAACAAATAGATTGGAGAACTGGATGGAGTTCAGAATAGGCATCAAATGCTCCTCCTAACTGTTCAAATACAATACAAAATATTCTTGTATACAAATTAAGTTCAACCTTCTAAAATCATGAAAATAATCTTTTTTGCTTTTCAAAGACAAAAACATTGGCAACAAGTTTATGTCGGCACACAGACAAAGGACAATTATAAACCGACTAGCAGTTCTTTCAGCACATTATGGAGGGCACTAGTAGTTGATATTTCACTCGAATTGTCATTTCCGAGCTTCTGCTTTCTTTTGCTCCTTGGCTGAAAAAACAGAGTTTCTATCATTTGCAGGAAAATAAGAAAAAAATGGCAGGCAAACCAATTTCTCCAAGGGCCACTTAATCTTACCAGCCTTTTCTTCGTCTCGCTTTCTAGCAGCTTCTTCCCTTTGCTGGCGTATGAGACTTAATCGTTCTGCATGTAAAATAGAACATAAAACTTACAAATATGGGGAAAATGAGGGCTACAAATAATTGGAGACGGAAGAAAAGAAATGTCCTTCAACCAAATCCATCTCAAACAAACAAGTACAGAAACCTCAAGAGATTGGGCTGTAAATATGGTTAGGGGGTAATATTAGTGGGATAAGCATACAAGCCCGAGGTATGCTAACCATGTCACACCAGATAATAGCACCATTATGACATCTAAATCTTTAGAGATTCATACTGTTTCACTTCCTAATACGCTAATGTGGCAAATAAAAAATCCATAATTATCTCAACCCATATTTAAAAACATAATGTTCACATTAGACCCCCAAGAAAATATAATCTCTTACCTAAGTCTTTCCTAGCTTGTTCTGTTTTCCCTTGTTCTTGCAGCCTCATATATCGCTCATGAGCCCTTTGTTTCTCTAACTCCTCCCTGCAAACAAATTGAAGCAAGCAGAGTTGAAAAAAAAATTCAGGTAGCATCTAGCATTCCAAAGATAGAATCCTAATAGCAAGATCTTATTCCCTGTTTTCAAAAGACCATAACAGGGTAATAGTCTTATCTAAATCTGAATAATGAATTCCTTCCTTTCAATAGTAGATATGAAAAATCCCATTTGCTAACCTTTCACGCCTTGAAAGCTCTGTTGTTTTCCCAGTCTGAAAACACCAAACAATAACATTACTTCCCCATCTAGTTTAATCAATAATAATAATAATAAAAAAAAAAGTAGAAACAATAATGATCCCGAATCTTACATCAATGTCTCTAGCTTTCAAATTCTTCGCTTTCACCAAATTAGGATTTTCAATCTGAATAACACCTTGAGTTCCTTTCCGCTTTTGCTACACATTATTCAACAATAAAACAAAAGGTGATTTCTGATTAACAAGCCATTCCAAATAAAATAAAATGTAATAGTAGACAGTTATTATTTACTAACATCAGAATCATCTTCAGATTCTTCTTCAGATTCCTCTTCAGATTCCTCTTCCCGCTTTTCTTCTTCATAAGCAGCTTCCTCCTAAATATTTTAAAGACAAACTCTCTTACACAGTACGAAAAATGCATATAAGAATCAAAACAAACTCCAAAGACAATTATTTCTAAATATAATTACTAATCAAAGCTCAGAGACCGACCCGTTTAAACGTGCGAGGACGTGTCGAGGTGCCAGCAACTGCAATAATTCAAATATTACAAAGCAAAAAAATTAAAAAACTCAATAAATTCTTAATTCGCTAATCACACTATATGCTAAAGAAATTCTCCAAAAATTGAAAACTATTACAACCTAAAAATTAGCGAAACCTGATATATAATTTTAGCACATTGCTGGAACCAGACATTGATACAAAAATCAGAAGAGAATCAATCCATTATCTATGGCTAACATGCTTAATTTTCCACATTAAAAAAAAAAAAAAGTATACATACCTAAATAATTAAAAGAACATGTTCTTTTAGACAACGAAAATCAAATATAAACAAAAAATTTTTAGCATAACAAATACATCAAAATAAGCTAACAGAATCATCAATTTTTCAGAGAATCCAGATCCACTGACAAAAATAAAAGAAACCCACAATTTTGAGATTAAAGAAAAAGAAAAGTAGCCAATCTTACGCATCTGTTCGGGGGTTGAGAACTGGCGTTGACCGGTAGGCTTCCCCTTAAACTTTCCTCTTCCCATCTCGATAAACCAAAACAATAAATACTAAAAAAGTACAAAAGAAAAAAAAAGTTACAGTTAAGGGAAAAGAAAAGGCTTGGTGGCTTTATAATTCTGATCAGATGGAGGATGGATCTGCTTGATTTTTAGAAGCAGATTGGAAGTGGAAGGGAGAAGTATTTTTATTTTTATTTTTAACCTTAATGGATAGGTTTCAACAGCAAAAACCCTAGTGGAGAAAATTTTGAGCAGCGGGTGGTGGAGGGGAACCTTTGCTTCTGATTTTTTCCACATGGTTCGATGCCTACACCGACACGTAGTAGATCTGTTGATCAGACGGCAGAGAAGAAGGTTGGATTAATCGTCTATCTGTCCTTTTAATTTTCTTGAGGTAGGTCATGTAAATTTCTTTTATTCACCTTTTTTTTATTTTCTTTTGTAATGTTATTTCTCTAATTGCTTTTCGGTCAATTTTCATATCAATACTAACATGTGATATTTAAAAAATCCACGTAACATAACACACGTGATTACTTTTTGCCACTCGAGAAAATTGAAAAAAACAAACAAAGAAAAAAATAAATAAATTTTATTTTGATGAAAAGAAAAAAAAATCTTTAAAAATAAAAAAAAGTCTTTTCTCTATCCAACTACGTCAATCAAAACCAAAGTCTCATCAATTCTCCTCTTTTCCTTCGAATCAATTCTCAACAATATTTTTCTCCTCACACAAACGATTCCGCTCACCAACCAAATTTATAACACTGCAAGAATTTTCAAAATATGCTTTTAACAGAATCGTTTGTATATGGGACGGTTAAAAGAGGGACAGAAACAGGAGAGAAATGGATTGCGAAGACGAAGAAAGGGATTGAAAAAAGTAGTGAGTTTTGGTGGGCTAATGCTATTGTTAATAGGTTTTTGTTACTGGATTGAAGAGAGAAAAAGCTGATGGTTTTTGTTGCTTCTCTAGCAATGTTGATGGCGTTAGCTGTTGTAATTTGTTTAGAAGGAAGAAGAAGGTTGTGTGATTTAGAGCAATGGGTTTTGAAAATTGAGTTTGATATTATTGTTTGATTTAGCATAATAGATTATGTTGTTTCTAATTTTAAAGTCAATTATCCATCTTCTGGGTTGATCTTGGTTGATATTGGTCTTGCTCATAAGCAGCTTTCTCGTTCTCTTTTTGAATTTCCTCCTGTTGGCAAGCCTAAAAGTAATTAATTCATGTTATATATATATATATATATATATATATAATGGATATTGCTAATGTTGGAATTGGAAGGAATCATATAACCAAATCTTGATGTGTTGATAGAAATGGGGTATCATTTCTTCTTATTTTGCATCAACCCAACCCCACCTCAAACATAAAAAGACCATGAAGTCTTTTCCATTATCCACTACCAGTATTGGCTCATCATCATTTACTGTTCAGCTTCATATCTTGAAATCAGTTGCTATTTCTTCTTGTTTTTTATGACGTAGAGATTCTTCTGCATTGAGCTTCTCTTTCCAGGTGGGTTGTGTTTTTCTACTCTTTTTTTTTTTTGTTCTCTCTCTCTCTCTCTCTCTCTCTCTCTCTCCCCAGATACTGAAGCTGGAAACTTGCAGGGAAGAAAAGGCTGCCTAAAATGGATTCCCAATTTAGGGTTTCATAAAATATGAACTTTTTTTTTCTTTTTATTTTTTTTCCAGCTAATTTCTGTCTACTTTTTTATGGCAGCTGTCAGTTTTGATAGAAAAAAATAGATGAGAAATTAGTTAAGGATGCTACATTAACAAAAATTAAAAAAAAAAGGAATTGATGAATAAAAAAATAGGATTCACTTACAAAAAATCAGAATATATACGGACGATTAATGCGATTAAGCTATAGAAGGTTTGAGACCCAAAGCACATTAAGGCTGTGTTTGTTTATGGGAAAAAACAAATTGTAGGAATTTTTTTCTCTTTTTTCAGTATTTGTTTTGTGTTTAGAAAAAAATTAACGAAAAACGATTTTTTGTCAACGAAAAATGATAGAGTATTTTTGAAAAAATATTTTCCTAGTTAAAAAAGAGGAAATCATTTTCCTTTTCATGATTTGTCTCGCTCTCACGTTATTTACCTCTCTCTCGATATATTTTAATAATTTTTTCTCTATATTTTTTTTATTTAAAATATATCAAATTAATTTTTAATTATTCCTTATCAATTATTATTGGTTATTTAATTATTTTTTCTCTATTTCTACTAATATTTAATTTTTTGATTTACGTAAACATTAAATATTCTTAAAATTCATTTTTACACCTTAAAATTATTTTTATAATAAATATTTCAATAATTTATCTCTATTTTTTTTTTTTACTATTATCTCAAACACTACGTAAATTATACTTAAATGACTAAAAATCATTATTACAAGATTGTAATTTTTTGTTAAAAAATTTGAAATTAATTAATTAATTAATAAATACATTATTTTTTTCAACACTACTCGTTTGCAACTAAATTAATAATTTGTAATTTTGATCAGTTGCAAAATTTTGTTGGTAATTGTAGTGAATAATTAGTTACAAATTATTCAATATTAATCTGTTGAAACCAAATGAATAATTATCGACAAATGATAATCGATAATTTATAAAACTATTTTTTAGATAAAATTATCAGTTCAATTTCCAAAAAAAAAAAAAAAAAATCTTAATTGAGTTACCCAAATAACAATGCTAAGATTACTTAGAATTTTTGTTTTTTTAACTAAATGTGAATATTAACTTGATTTTGTCTCAAGTAATTTTGATGAAATTGTTTGATAGTTAAAAAATATATTTTATTTTTTGAATTAAAATTTTAGGATCAGTATTTATGAAAATTTATTAAATTTTTCTAAATGTATCTTATATTATGAAATTATGAATATGCCCGTTTGAAGTTTTTTTAAAATTTGTTGATATAACAATCACGTATAGTTTTTGTATTTTAATTTTCTATATCAAACAAACGTTAGAATATATTTTCTAGCAACTTTTTCATGTAATTGCCAAACGACATAAAATAGTTTTTTGGAAAATAATTTCCAAGAAAATAGCTTCTTTAAAAATTGATTTTTCTATGAAAGTTATTTTCCATCAAATGATGGAGCCCGAAGCACTACGCCAAGGTTTCGGTCCGAATTTTGCAAAAGGTCTCAATCGGCCTAAAAGCCAAGCTAGGGAGAGAAATGCCCGCAACAACAAAAATGACAAGCCTAGCCTATACGCATGATTTAATATTGTCCACTAAATTCCCAAAACCATATTACGATTGTGTAAATCTATGAGTAACACATCTTTATAAAACTCAACACCCTACATTACCTATTGAAAACCCTTGCATATAGAAGTGCATAGCATAATACCTTTATTGGTAGCCTTAACAGCTATCGATTTAATAGGAGTCAAGCATTTCCCTAATCTGTTTGCTATTTTTAAGTTGAGAAAATTATGAGAAGATCCTGAATCTACCAAACATATGCGAGTAACTTCTTATTCATTTGTCCCAAGACTCTTTAAAGTTTTAAATCCACTAAATCCCTCTAATGCATTCATATAAATATGTAGTGAACCTCTATGAATTCTTTAGCGGTTTGTAGGCCCTCATCTTGGTGTACTTCTTCAATACCCTTATCAATTACCTAGATGGAGAAAAGTCATTTTTGCTTACACCTATGTCCGGGACATAAGATTCATGACACCAAAAATATTAATTCTTAGCTATTTTTTCTTCAAACTCCTTATTGGTTAATATTTTTAGTCGAAAGTTTAGTAGCTTATAAGTGTTGGGTAAATTAAGTGTGGGAAGGGGTAAGAGATTTTGTACTTGCTTTGATGACTAGTGTAAATATGGAGTAGTGAGGTAAAGTTTGTTGAAGTAAGGAGCTACTCGGTTTTGGGAAATGTTTGTATTATATGAGTTTGTATTGTCCTATTTTATAGCTAACTTATAAGCTTTGATTATGGTTTAAGGTTCAAACATAGATACTGGCCCTTGAATGTCTTTTCTTAGGCCTCGCGTAAACATACTCGAGCTTGATGCTCATTAATGCGATCTAGTTCCACAAAACATAAAATTCATAGATATATATTTCTAAATTAGAAGTTTGAGAAAGATTTTTTAATTGACCCAATGGATCTAACTTAGCACCAACCTATATGTCATTGTAGCCAAATATTCACTCCATGTTAGCTTCTTCTCTAGGCTTTAGGTGTAAGCTCGATGCAAATACATAGTTTTGCCATCCAAGGAAAAAGAAAAAACATAATGAACCTTTTCATATTCATCCATGAATTCAATCTCAAAGAATTGATGACATCTATACAACTATTTGTTGACCCCATCTCCATCAAAAGTAGAAAAATCTTTCTTTGGTTTTTTTGGTTTGCAACGGAGGTTTAAATCCGGATAAGGGTTGTTTGGTTTGTATTGGTTGTTAATGAAGGTTTATAGGAAAATGGTTTAAATCTGGACGAGAGGTTGTTTAGCTTGTATTACTTATTGGTGAAGGTTTGTAGGAAACGATGGTTCACGATAGCTGAGATGGTGTGGGTAAAATAAAGTTTATGTTGATGGATGTGGGTTAAATGCTCGATGGATGTAGGTTAAATGTTCCGATAGTATGGGTGAATAGTACCAACAAAGATGCAATGTATAGTACTAGATAGTGTTTAGTTGTTAGCTTAAGCGGACATTAAAGCACTACGAAAGGTTTTAAACTTTGTAAAATCCTTCTCTTACTATTTATGCACTAACTCCCATTTTCCAAATTGGTCTTTCGGACTTTTGGTTGCTTCTTCAAATTTTTTAGTAGTTTTATAGGCTAATGATCTCATTGATTCTTCTAACTTATATAGATAATCCATTTTTGTGTTTTTTACTATATAAGCAATACCAAGGAAGGTAGGCTCTAATACAAGTTGATATGGTGGATATGGTGGATTATTACATTTCTTGAAGGTGAATGTAGAAAAAGAGGAAGAAGGATAAAGGATAGGAAAGAAAAGACAAAAATTACAACTTTTCATTCATAGCATTATAATGCAAATTCTATTACAATATATATATTGCTATGACAAATTTCCTTCTCTTAATAATTGTTCCAATGATAATAACTTTTAGTCTAGTCCGTCACTACTACTAACTTAGCCCATTATAATATAAAACTAAATAACTTAGTCCATTACCAAATAAAACCCAATTGAATGCCATACTCATTCAGAATCCTAATTGAGAAGAAATTCCTAATTCAATTCAAAACACGATCCGTTCCTTCCAAAGATGAATTTCATGTATCGTTGACCCTAAAAAGATATTTTTGTTATTTCACAATTTGACAATATCGAGCTTTTCTAATAATTTCTTATGATCTCATTGTTTGTTAGGTAAGTTTTCTAAACTTCCTAGTATTAATTTATTTTATAGAAATGATTTAAATAATTTATGATTTGATGAAATGAGAATTAATTATGATGTGATGAATTTTTTGAAGTGTTAAGATACGCCAAGTGTATCAAACTCCAAGTGTTTGAGACTCTTGTAATGTTGAGGAGAATAAGGTCGGATTCTATGCTTTGCAATGGAGTTGAAAGGATGAAATTAAATTTTAATTCTAAAAATTATCCAAGATAAGTGCCAATCTTGATCCGATATAAATTGTTTGATTGCTTAAAATGTCCGTGTTAAGACTACCTAGATGCGATGTTTGAATTGATAAGCAAATTTTAAATTGAATGTCATTTATGAAATCATGTATCTTTGAATATGTGCAAAACTTAATTGATTGTGTTGAAATATCTTTTGATATCGATGTCGCATGTTTTTGCGTATTTTATTAAGTTGTGTGTTTTCATGTATTTAAACTAAGTTGCACGTTGTTACGTATTAAATAAATTCATGTGTTTTCATGTATTTCTCAAAGTCGTATGTTTTTATACATTAGACAAAGTCGGGTGTTTTCACGAATCTCTCAAAATAACTTATTTTTTTGTGTATTTTATCAAAGTCGTTTGTTTTTACATGTTTCCCAAAGTCATATATTTTTACACATTAGACAAAATTGCATGTTTTGTGTATTTTACAAATTCATATGTTCACATTTCCTCAAAATAACATGTTTTATGCATTAGCCAAAGCTCGCATATTTTTGTGTATTTTACAAAATCATACGTTTTCATGCATCTCTCAAAATCGCATGTTTTTGCGTATTTTCTCTAACTTATGTGTTTTTATGTATTCCTCAAAGTCGTATGTTTTTACACATTAGACAAGTCGCATGTTTTTGTGTTCTACAAAGTCATGTATTTTCTCGCACCTCTCAAAATTACATATTTTTGCTTATTTTAAAAAATTATGTGTTTTTATATATTTTTTGAAGTCACATGTTTTTGTGTATTTTTCGAAGTTGCATGTTTTTTACGCAATAGCCAAAGTTGCATGTTTTTGTGTATTTTACAAAATATACGTTTCACGTATCTCTCAAAATCACAAGTTTTTGTGTATTTTTTCAAAATTGTGTTTTTATATATTTCTCAAAATCACATGTTTTTGCGCATTAGACAAAATCATATGTTTTCATGCTTTTTTTAAAATTTTTGTGTTTTTACATATTTTTCAAAGTTGTGTTTTCACACATTTTTCAAATTAAGTCGGTGCGTTTTTGCTTATTTCACAAAATCATATGTTTTCATGCATTTTTCAAAGTCACATGTTTTTGCATATTTTACAAAGTTGTGTTTTCACATATTTCTTAAAGTCGTATGCTTTTATCCGCATTTTTTTTTGTGAAATTACTATGCTTGAGTTCGCATTGGTCTTAACCTCTAGATCATTTTTTGCCTAAATTTTTCTTGTAAAATCTATATGCTTAAGTTCACATCAGTCTAGACCATAGACCATTTTTGCTCGAATTTTCTTGTGAAATTGTGACTCTTGAGTTTATATCAATTTAAAATCATGGCTTTTAGTTCCATGCATTTTAGAACCGATTTTGTGTCAATTATTCAATCTTCTCATGTTCTCGACAATTTTGAATCATTAGATTGACAGGAAAATATCTACGAATAAGCATAAATTTTCATCATTAAAAAAAAAACATAAATTATGTTCAAATCGTATTTAATACAACTTACCTTAAGCAAGACAGGATAAAGTAATTTTTATTTTTTCTACACATAACCAACCCCTTACCCTTTGACTCTATACGGACCGGTCGTTTTGATTTCTAATGATTTTTAATACTAATCGACGACTCGTTTTTAATTTTTCTACCGATTTATTTTAAGCTTGTCTTTTCCTTTAACGTTGCCTTGCGACAAGAACTCTCGGAAATAACGGTAGAATATAATGTAAAGCATTTCATAATGTCATTTTGTCATGGTACTAAGGTTGCAATACTTTATAATTTATGAAAATTGAACCAAGAGAGAGATCCTTCATAAGTTATGAAAATATGAAAATTAAATCGTACTAAGTTGCAATCCTTCATAAGTTATGAAAAATGAAACAAGAGAGAGAGAGATCCTTCCTAAGTTATGAAAATATGAAAATTGAAAAGGGAGGGATGGAGAGAAGGAAAGAGGAAGAGAGTGATAAGGATAAATACTTCAAGACCTATCCTATCCCTACTCATCCGCATTCTTAGTCGTCGGCATCCTTAGCATATCGGTAGCATACCTTAGCTAGACTTTCAAGTTTGCGGTATGTATATAGTTTTACTTTAGCTAGACTCCTTAGTCACTGCAAGTTAGTGTACATATATATATATGCTCGTAACTTACGAGTTAATTAAGAGAGAAATAATACACAAAGGAGAAATATAATCCTTACATGGTATCGTAGCTTGAAACGGCTTAACGACCTTTCGCTATACTTCTTTTTTCTTTCCCTCCTCTTTGCTTCTTCCGTAGTCTCCTTTCCTAATGGCTACCGAAACCGCCTCTTCTCGCTTTTTCTACCCCTTCCCTTCCAAATCTCACCGATCACATCCTCCCGAAACTCACGCCAACAAATTTCCTCTTTTGGAAAACTCAACTATTTCCTCTTCTACGTTATCATGGGTTGCTTCACCATATTGATGGCACCCAATGACGTACCGCCTCCCACAACTGCAGATAATAAACCAAACCCCGAATTCGACACTCGGGATAGGAATGACCAGACTTGTTCTTTCTTGGCTCATTGGTTCCTTAACCGAACCAGTCATCCCGTTAGTAATTGATGCTTCTACCGCCCGAAGCATGGACCAAAATCTACTCTGCATATGGCTCGGAACACGAACACAAGTCAACAACCTCAAAAGCAACTTGTATCGTCTTGAGCGACGAAGTTCGAATCTATCTCATAATATTTTGAGCGGGCAAAAGGCATTTATGATATGCTTCGCTCTATTGGTTCTGCGATACTCGAAGATGATTTGGTTTAGGCCATTTTACGTCGCTTTGATGATGAATACGGACCTTTTGTGCATTCCATTGAATCCGGGAATGAAGAAATTTCTTATGCCACTCTTTATGGCCTTACCTCGAGCGAAGAACTTCAACTCAACGAAAACCTCTCGCTCATCTTCACGCACCAATGATGACCCATTATGCCACTCGCAACTCTCTCTCCTTTCGATCACGAGGACGTGGTCGACGTGGTGGTCGTCGGTCCATCCTTAGACCACGGCCATCCACTCCCCATCTTGGTTCGACTACTCACCCTACTTGCTACTAATCTGCCATGGTATGGGACACTTGGCTAACCAATGCCCATCCCTTAAGATGCAACCTTCTTCTCAACATAAACCTTTCTTTAATTCAACACCTAACACTCCTCCCTCTCGCCAATCTAGCCTCAACTCACAAACCTTTTACACCATGGGTTATGGACACCGGGGCAACACACCATTTGACGACGGATCCGGAAAACTTAGCCATACATCATGAATACTGCGGTCCGGAAGAAGTTACTTTGACGGATGGTAATCCCCTTCCAATCTCTCACATTGGCTCCTCTTCTTTTAGCCTTAATAATAATTCTTTCTGTCTTAATAATATCTTGCATGTACCTTCTAGTTCTCATAATCTTCTATCCGTCGAGTACTTTTACCAACAATAATTCCGTATCTATTGAATTTTTTCCTAACCATTTTGTTATTAAGGATTTAGATACACAGCGAGTGCTTCACGGAGGACCAATTGAAAATGGCCTTTACACTCTCTCCTTGAATGGCGCCCTAGGACATCCGTTTTTCATTCGAGCTCATCTATCCTCCGTACAAACATGGCATGCACGTCCGGGCCATGCTTCGCTCGTACAATTCATCAAGCTCTTAAGAACACCAAATTTGTTGTAGCCTCTAATAAATTATCTTCATTATGTCATGCTTGTTCTATTAGTAAAATTCATAAGCTACCCTTTTCTCGCATCCGAATTTAAAGCATCTAATCCTTTGGAATTAATTTGCTCGATTTATGAGGACCATCTCCTGTCCCCTCTATTGATGGCTTCTCTTATTATGTCTTATTCTTTGATCATTATAGTAAATACTCGTGGATATTTCATATTCGTTATAAATCCGAGGTGCTTAATTGTTTTATTAAATTTCGAAATGTTGTTGAAAATTTTTTTGGCAAATCCATCAAAATATTTCGAGTCGATTGGGGAGGAGAGTATCAAGCATTCACAAAATACCTCAATGAAAATGGCATTTCTCAACGCAGCTTCTATCCAAAAACTCCCGAACAAAATGGTTGTGCTCGAACGAAAGCACGGACACATTGTTGAAACCGGCTTAGCCCTTCTTCACCATGCCTCGGTCCCACTAAAATTTTAGACCTACGCTTTTGATCATCGCGACATATATCATCAATCGATCGCCAACACCTCGATTAGATCATCAATCTCCCTTTTCCATCCTTTTTAATACTACTCCTCCCTATGGGGACTTAAAAATTTTTGGATGCCTTTGTTATCCATGGTTAAGACCATATTCCAAACATAAATTAACACCTCGTTCATCTACTTGTGTTTTTCTTGGTTATAGTAAAATTCACAAAGTGGTATATTTGTTACAATATTTCCACCGCAAAGATAATTGTCTCACGTCATGTCTTTTTTGATGAGAAGGTATTTCCATTTGCACCCTCAAATAAAGATGCCTTGGTGTCCTCATCATCCATGCACCATCTTCAACAACTCAACTCACTCAAATTCCCCACAACTCAACCTTGCTAAAACCGATGCCACCCATATCTCCCCACCACACTAATCAGCCCCGTAATTCCCAATCCACACCAACCTTACCCCAACATAACCCGCACACAAGACCAACCCACACTCACATTATCCCAGCCTCGACCCGCTATCCTAAACCCATCGACTCACACACCTTCGGCTTTACCCCACCCGGCCTCACTAATAACTCCTCCCAACATTAACTCCACACCATCTGCTTCCCCGCGTGCCCTAGCCCATTACCGGTAGCTTCCGCTCCTCCATCACAGCCCGCATGCCCATACCTCTCCTTCCCCCACGATAGACCCCTCATCAAACATCGAAAACTCTATTCCACATCTAACCCAATCCCCACTTACACCAAGTCACACTTCCCCATTCTCCACGGCTTGTGCCACTCCCTCACCACTACACACGGACCCTACATCCAATAACCTCCATTCCTTCACCGCTCCAATCTCTCCAACACCGGCCCCGTCTCACCCTATGGTCACTCGTAACAAGACCGGTCCTTGAAACCTCGAATTTTCTCTACCATCACATCACCCATCGAACCCAAGAACTTCACTCAAGCAAATCGCCAATCGAATGGCGTATCGCCATGGCTATGGAGTTCCATGCTTTGCTAGACAATGAAACTTGGGAACTTGTCCCACTAGCAGCTCCATTACAATGTAATCGGGAATAAGTGGGTTTATCGACTTAAAACCAAACCGGATGGCTCAATTGATCGTTATAAAGCACAACTTGTTGCAAAAGGCTTTCATCAACGGCTCGGTCTCGACTACACGGAAACATATAGTCCAGTCATCAAGCCCTCCACAAGTCGGACTAATCCTATCCATTGTCGTGTCTCTTACTTGGAAAATAGAACAATTAAACATCTACAATGCCTTTCTCCATGGCCCAATTGAGGAAACAAGATACATGATGCAGCCTCAAGGTTTTGTTGACTCCACTAGACCCACACATGTTTGCAAGCTCAAAAATCCTTATATGGATTAAAACGAGCACCAAGACAATGGTTTCGATGCCTTATCGACAAATTATGCTCCATTGGTTTTCAAGGTTCTAAGACGGATATTTCATTATACTTTACAAACACTCGGGAGTTGATGTCATTTTTTGCCTCATCTATGTAGATGATTTGATAGTCACCGGCGAGCAGTTCATCCTTAATCCTCTCCACCATACAAGAACTTAAAACCACTTTTGCAGTCAAACATCTTGGAGCTTTGCATTATTTCTTGGGTATTGAAGTACACTGGAGCAACTCGGCATTTTCCTCGGTCAACACCGTTATGCGACTCGACTTCCGGAAAAGGCAAAAATGCATGGCACCGAGGGCTAAGCACTCCAGCTTGTACTAGTGTAAAGCTACAAGCCACGACTCGAATCAACATTCTCTCGACCCTTCCCTTTATCACGAGTATTGTTGGTGGACTGCAATACCTAGGGATTACCCGGCTCGATTTAGCCTATTCCGTGAACAAGGTTGCACAAGTACATGCATCGCCCCACCGAAGAACACCGGTCGGCAGTAAAAAGAATTCTAAGGTACCTTCGAGCTACCAAATCTCATAGCCTTCACATTCAACGTTCTAACATCTCCTCTATCACCGCCTATACCGACTCCGATTGGGGAGGGGATGTAGACGATAGAAAGAGTACCTCTAGCTATGCTATTTATCTTGGCAAAAATATAATCTCTTGGCGATCCGTAAAACAACGAACCGTTGCTCGATCTACTACCGAGGTCGAATACGAGCTTTAGCATCCTCCCGTGCTCGAACTTGATCGTGCCGCAATCCTTAATGACCGAAATTGGCTTCCCAATTTCATCACCCCCGATGATCAAGTGTGATAATATTTTAGCCACTTATCCGACGACCACACCTATATTCCACTCCGGATCGAAACATCTTGAAATTGATTTTCATTTCGTCGAGACAAGGTGCACCAAAACATGTTAAAAGTCGACTATATTTCCACCGATGATCAAATTGCGGACATCCTCACCAAGCCATTGTCCAAACTCCGGTTTTCCAAGTCACGGGACAAATTGTGGATCCTTGATAGCCTCGCACAATTTGCGGGAGGGTGATAAGGATAAATACTTCAAGACCTATCCTATCCCTACTCATCCGCATTCTTAGCCGTCGACATCCTTAAGCATATCGGTAGCATACCTTAGCTAGACTTTCAAGCTTGCGGTATGTATATAGTTTTACTTTAGCTAGACTCCTCGATCATCGCAAGTTAGTGTACATATATATATATGCTCGTAACTTACGAGTTAATTAAGAGAGAAATAATACACTAAAGGAGAAATATAATCCTTACAGAGAGATCTCATTTTAGTGTCAAGAGAGAGAGATCACATTTTAATCACATTTGCTAAACTAATGTCAAAAAATCATTTGAACCCAAAAATTTAAGTTATTAATTGAAGTTTCAAGAATGATTTTATTTTACTCTTTAACATACTCCCTCAAATGAAAACTCTTTAGGCTTGAAACTTACACAAATGTGTTACTACTTTATGCTTGATTATTTAATTATAAGAGAAAGTAAGTGTAGTGACACTTTCGTAACCATCATGTTTGAGCGAGTTAAAAGGCAAGATGCAAAGTCATTATTCTAGTGTTAGAGATGGAGGCAAATGGGCAAAATCTAAGTTGATAGAATGACGGTAAGTATATTTATTAATAATCGATCTTATTGAACTCAACAACTATATTGAAGAAAAGATGGCCATTGATTCGTCGCCATCAATAAGCTAAAAAAGACACTATCTCATTAAAATGATCTCATGTAAGTATGCAAATAATAATAATAATAATTAAAGTGAGATAAGAGAAATAAATTGGTAAAAATCTATAAGTTAAGTGACATAATTTGATGTGACTTGAAAGAAAGCATGATCAAGAAGACTTTGATTTTTGATAGTTGCCAAAGAGATACCACTGTTCGAGGCCAATGATGACTCGTCAAATAATCATCTCAACTCAAAACTTAAGCTAATAAGTAAAATCTCATAATATGATTTATATCATTTTATAATACATCTCAAGTAAAAATATTTTAAATTTGAAACTTACATAAACCCACCATTATCTTGTGCTTAATTAGAAGAAAAAAATAAAAATGATGAGATTCAATCTCATGATCGTTTGGTCAATAAAACTCTAATACTATATCAAAAAACCATCTTAATCAAAAAATTAAGTTATTAGGTAACACTTTAAAAATTGTTTTATATTACTTTGTGACAAGACTAATTTCGAAACCTCCAATTTTTATTCGATATAAGTTTGAACAACCCTCCAAATTTTGCATGATTATATCAAGTTGATCATTACAAAAATTGGCATACAATTTGCATGTTTAAATAAACTAAAAAAGACTATCTCATTAAAAATGATCTCATGTCGGTATGCCAAAATAATAATAATAATAATAATTAAAGTGAGTTTAAGAGAAATAAATTGGTCAAAATTTGTAAGTTAAATGACATAATTTGATGTGACTTGAAAGAAAACATTAACAAGAAGATTTTGATAGTTGCCAAAGAGATACCATCTGTTTGAGGCCGGTGATGCACTCGTCAAATAAGCATCTCAACTCAAAAACATAAGCTAATAAGTAAAGTCTCATAATATGATTTATATTATTTTATAATACATCTAAAGCGAAAATCTTTTGAATTTGAAATTTGCACAAACCCACCATTATCTTGTGCTTAATTAGAAGAAAAAATAAAAATTATGATATTCAACCTTGTGATTATTTAGTCAGCAAAACTCTAATACCATATCAAAAAATAATCTAAACACAAAAGCTTAAGTTATTAAGTGACACTTTAAAAATTGTTTTATATTACTCTCCGAGAAGTGATAAGTTTGAAGCCTCCAAATTTTGCATGATATAAGTTTGAACAACCCTCCAAGTTTTGCATGATTATATCAAGTTGATAATTACAAAAATTGGCATACAATTTGCATGATGCAATCTACTTATCTTCTCGTTTCTGTTCTCAGCCTACATTTGTTTGTAAAAGTTGCATGAACTATACACATCATACATCCATTGAGCAAATATAATTCATCGAACTGGCCTCGCCAACGCAAAATAGGCATCCGAGTTAACTGACACCAACAGCTCTATTAAAATTACCTCGTTCGGAAAGCTGATCTTGAGACCAGGTTCAATAAAGCCTGCTCATGAAATACCAGGAATTAAGCAGGCAAAAAAAAAAAAAAACAAATGATAACGGAATCTTACCAGGGGATAAATTTCGTCCACCATAAAGCTCCTTTGCTAGGGGATTGGCTGCCCAATGATTCACACCTACTCCGCTAGTAGGTTGGAAACCAACGATTTTCCCATCAGTTGACAAAACCACCTAAAATTCAACCACAAAAACAGCAGATCAATAATGTCGAATGGTTGTTCAAGCATGACAATGAAGAAAAGAGGACATGCACAATGATGTTTTCCCCAACAATACAAAAGTAATAACATCAGCACATAAAAGTTGCCATTGTTTGCACACAATCACAAAGCATACCCCATCAAACTGTATTGAATTTAAAGCCACTGGAGCCTCAAGGACTACCAATACTCCTAATACATTTCTTTTTATTTTATTTTAAGAATCAAGGAAAAGTGTGGGTCTGATCCACTCAATCATTATCCCCAAAAGACCATCAGTCATATTGTGAAATGATAAATGGGGATAAGACAAGCATGCATTATGGACTCTGGTTCTTAGAATGACAAATCCAAACCTGATGCCCATCCTCATACTTGTTTGAATAAAAGAAGAACGTGTGCATTTTTTCATGTAAAAAGCACATATTTGATTGAACAAAGAAGGCAAAACACATGAATAAGAATTAAGCCAGAGAAGGAAAAAATCAATACATTGCCCCGTCAATTTATATTTTGCATTTCTTAATCATAATGGAATAGAAGCAGAATAATGTAGCTGATTCACATTAGAAAGCACTAACAGATATACCTGAATAGGGAAAATGAAGCAAAAATGATAGAACAAATTGGATTACCTGATAACTAGCAATATCCTGTGCAGATGATTTCAGATCTGTATCAATCTTCTGCATGGAGGAAGAAACAGTTGAATTAAAGTAATTTGGTATTTTACCAATCCGAGCACCAATCTTCTTGTCTGTCACTATATCACCAGGCCAGCCAAAAGAATCCTTCAACTTTTTGCAAATGGAGATGCAAAATTCTTGCAACTATCCAGATGAAGTTTAAGTATTAGTTTATATAGCAAAATTGAACTGAAAAAAAAAAAAGTACAAAGTGAAATTTAAGAATTATAAAGGACAAATGGCTAGGCAAACAATAACACCCTCCAGCCAATCTCGGGGCATCAGTAATAGGCACAAGCAGTGCCAAACTTTTGCCAGAAAGAGTGAGTGTGCAGCCACACATCCACATACACTACACATAGACATAACAATATATGGTTGGAGCACTACACAGGCATAATGTTTTCAACATTTACATACCTTTGCAGCATCTAGAGACTCATTTACTGCAAAGTGAATTTCTGATGATGGAAGAGAACTACTTTCTTGAGCATATATTTGTCCCTTGCGGCGATGAGGAAGACAAAACTGACTTAGAGCACTGATGCTTATGAGGAAAACTCCACTTACAAGGGTCACTGACAAGACATTCATCAAAGAAGATCTCCTCTGGAAGAAAAAGAGTTGTTAGCCTGGTACCTGTGGATTCAAAATCAACTTAACAAAGGCTTCCACTATCATGTCATTGTTAGAGAGCTGGAAATTGAGGTCACGGCTGACTTTTATAGCTACTCCACAGTGTATTATGTGGTGCTCATGGATAAAGCAGGACAAAAGTGTTCTTGGTAATATGAAGTATGCTTTGTGCTAGGTATGGATGATGATGCTCTTGAAAATCTAGATTCTCATGTGTTTGGTTTTGCAAAAAGAAAGAATAGGACTCAAACTTTGAAAAATATTTTTTTACTATAAAAAATGAAATTTTTTTTTAAAAAAAAACTAGACAAAACAGTTTACATTGCATACCTTTTTGTTGGACAAATTGGTGACATTTGCAACAACACCACATGATAACTCTTTATTGGGCATTGTATATATATCTTCATAGTATAAATCAAATATTTCAGCCAATCCAACCTACAAAAAATTACATAAACTAGTGTCAGAATAGAAATAAAATCAATTCAATTCAACAAAATGCATAAACAAGATATTATAAGAAAGCACATCCAGCCCTCAGCCTCCTTCAAGCCACTCAAAATTCATATTGAAGAGAACCTGGAGGGAAAAAAAATTGTACAACATGCAAATGGCATGGGCATCATATCCTTCAGATTGAAGGCAATGACTCCTATTTTTGAAATGGACACTTCAATAAGAGTGAATCTTCGGATAGCAACAACAACAGCATATGCTCCATTATCAGCCAGAAGCCAAAGACTAAAAGAAAGAACAAAGTACCATTAACAACCAAAGGCTCAGGACAGAAGGAGAGGATAGAATACCATTTGGGAGTGGGTCAAAAGTACTTCCCACTTATTTGCAGAAGATTTTCTCCACCCTTCAAATTTTGCATCCTTAACTTTATCAGCATCAATTTGTAGCCTATAAGCTGGTACATACTCACTTGTCCAAGCACTGAACTCAGGACCACCAATTTTTTCCAACTTTGAGTGTGCTAACGAAGTCCACCATTTATACTTGCGCTTCACTTTCATTCCCTTAAATCTTTCCTCACCCGAATTAAAATTCTCCAGCAAACTCTTAGCATTCTCAACAATCTCATCTTCAAACAACTTATAAATGACAACAGAAGAATCTCTTGATACAACTTTTTGAGGCTTCCGAAACCAGCTAAGAAAACCACCAGAACTCTTCCCCAGAAGATCATCAACGAAACGCCTTTCAGTGTTTTGAAGAGCAGCAATGCAAACGGCTTCTGCAAGCAGAGATATAACCTGTTCATCCGATGAACCGAGAAAGAAAGATGCAGGAACCTGCTGATACGAAATGCATAAGAGAACTGAACCCATCAGTATCAAATGGCACCTGCACGACAAACCCATTAATAAAACATCACACAACAAAGTTACAGAAATATCAAAATACTAAAACCCTTCAGCAAAATAAAAGGAACAATAATAAGCTTTCCAACCTCTCTCGGATTTTCAAGATCCGACATGTTTCTTTCCGTTCCGGGTCTGAACAAAACGAGTTCAAAGTTCCATAACTGTTGCAAAACTACTTGTCTAAATGTCATTGCAAGAATCTTTTGAGACGTAGTGCCAGCCATAACACCTTCCTTGAAAAACCTTCTCAGTTTCGCTGCTTTTTGCTTAACTTTCGTTGCTGGCAAAAACTGGTAAAAAGGAATTTTTATTACTGACAAAAATAAGTAGCATCATTACAATTCCGTAATTATAACCGAACTTCCAGAGTTTTACTTCAAATTCAGTAATTAAGTATAACATAAATGCAGTGACTTCAAAATGTTTTAGAAGGAAAAAAAAAAACACTGACCAATCTAGTGGAGACGGTTGCGTGCTCATCGGCGGGGGCAGGGAAGACGGTGTCAACGACCATAGCAGGAACGCCGGAGTTAAGGTGTTCGGAGGCGGCGCGGCCACCATCGGCAGCTCCGGCAGTAAGAGCTTGATCGAAGCGGACGGAGCCGACTAGGCTAAGCCGAGCCAAGTTGTTCTCGAAGGTTCTGACACAAGGGAGAGTATTGCCATTAGAGTCCGCTACAAATTGGAGTAGTTGTTCTTGTTGTGAGGGTTTTGGAGAAGTACAGTGGAGGACATGGAGGGGAAATTTGGGGATGGTGAGGGGTAGTTTGGTAAAGAAAAATGTAGGGAATTTTATGGTTGGCTTGGACTTGGAGGAGAAAGGGCGAGGAGGAGGAGAAACGGAGGGAAACGAAAAGAGAGAAAGAGACTGCGGAGGAGACATTTTTTTTTTTTTTTGAAGGAAATGGCTTCTCTGGGGTTTTGACAGGGTTTTTGTCTTGATTGAAGATACGCTCTTGAACGACATGTCACTCTCTAGTCATTAAGACACTAGTCGTTTGTTAACCTTCATGTTGTAACCCATGCAACACATATTCCATGACAGAACCATTTCAGGAGTGTAGGGAGTTTCAGAATTGTACGAGGTTTCAAGTTACAGGCTCGTCTTGTTTACAGAAAATCGGAGAAATCAAAATCAATGAGCGAGGTCAGAGATCGGGAGTTGAAGAATTGTAGTATTTGATTCAGTCACCATCGGAATGGAAGATGTATATGTTATGAAAGAACAACAACAAACAAGCCTTATAGGAATGGCAACATCC
This sequence comes from Dovyalis caffra, assembly GCA_963924115.1. NCBI lineage: Eukaryota > Viridiplantae > Streptophyta > Magnoliopsida > Malpighiales > Salicaceae > Dovyalis > Dovyalis caffra. The sequence continues at coordinate 9,848,707 of CAWUPB010001184.1, forward strand.
CCGTCCCCGCCCCTGCTTCGCCTCTGAAAATTTTACCCCATCATCGTCCCCTGCTTCACTCGAGATAAAATTTGTCATACCATTCCCGACCCAAACGAAGATGGGGATCCTCGTGAGGTACAAACAAGGCAAACGAAGTAAAAAAATTATTAAATTTTTTTTTCATCTCCTCTTATCCTATTCTATTATTAAATTTCAAATTATAATAAAAAAATTAATAGTTCATATAGAAAATAAACCTTAAAAGTCACTAATCACAAATTTTATATAGAGTATAATTATAATTTTAAGGATCAAAAATCATAAAATGAGACAAACGAGATGGGACATACAAATATTATTCTTATTTCATCCTTATTCATGGGCCGCCCTATCTCAGCCTGTTCCTTAATCAATTCGAGAAATCCCAACATTGATCAGGGTGAAATGGGGTAGGAAGGGCCCGGCGGGAGCAAATTGCTATCCCTTAGCCTTGATGTCAAACTAGTTGGGATCGACCATACGGATTCTTTTGCGTCATTCCACACAATCATATACAACAATGGTTTGCAATGAAAAAAGTGACATTTTATACGAAATTAGATAAACAATATGCAATACAATATTACAATCCTGAAAAGACGCTACTCATCATGCACTAAAACCAGCTTCTTCTTGAACATTTGAAACATAATTCCTGTGTCAGGAAAGTGTGTTCTTTGATGATCCCAGGAGTTGCATTCGAGCCAAAATGTTCAGAAGAACTGTGGAATAATAACCTTTGACAATCGTTAATGCCATGACAGCATTAACATGATATAACCCAAAGCCTGAGTGGGGAAAACACAAGGAAGGCGTTACTCCACCTGAAATATAACAAAATTGATTGGCCTGCATCATAAATGCATATTATCGAAAATAAGTTAGCACAACAGAAAGGCTATTGATGATGATAGGTTCAGACAGGACAAAGGGAAATCCACGGAATAAAACCTCGTTGCGAATGGCAGGCAATTATTACCTCTAAGGTGGGGATATCGCTTTGCCACGTTCTTCTTCAAGCTACAAAGAAGAAAAGGATGGTCAAATCCAAAATGGCAGTATATGCAAGTTTGCAGCAGTAGGACTGTGAACAGGGCTATACGTACATTAGACTATTCTTCTATTTCGTCAAGACAATGTAACCAATCTGCTGAACAAACCAACACTTGTAGCATCTCTCTTGAAAACGAACCACAAAAGCTGCGATAATATTATGTCCAGCACTAGAGGCAGACTCTGAAGCTGCATTGATGAGAGGTGTTAACAATACATCACATGCCATTTTGGGTAATATAACAAAACGAAGGAAAGAACTATCTTTCCACCATTTTACAGAATCAAAATTGTGACAAATCCTTTTGTAAGGTGATTTTGATTGTTCCAGATAGACATCCAGTTCAGATCTTCTGGGCCTGGTTTTATATAATTCTTGCAAGCAACTTTCATATTCTAACATGTCAGAATCATAGCCAACAAGAGAAACGAGATCATCTCAGCATGTACTGTTGTTCCTATCCTTTGAATCCTCGCTATCAACATATTAACTCAAAAGCTCATACAAGACATCACGAGCAGAGGTAATATGACTGCTAACTTCAGATTTCTGGATATGCCATGGGAAAAGAAAACTCCAGAACGTCCATTTTATATCTGGGATCCAAAACTGCAGCTACAGACATCGGTAAGTGACACTCACCCCAATACTTGTCATATATATATATTTTATCATTTTGACAGGTATTGCTTGCACAAAAGCATTACTGTCCAAAGATTTTTTATTCAAAAAGTCCGATATTCCTACAATCTTAGTAAGGAATGTGTTTGCAGTTGGATGCTTGAGTCTCAATAATGCACTCTTGACATCATGAAGAGCTTTTAAAGTTTTATAAACCTTCTCTACTCTTTTCCATTCCTCTGAAGTAGGCAGCCAGTAGTAATTTTGATCTCCATCCCGGTATCTTGGGAATATTTCTTTAAATTACTATGCAGAGGTTAACATGGAATATGTTGTGGTCCAATATCCGTGACCAAAACATCTAGAAACAATTTTCTTGAAGGCAACTGCAATTGCTTGACAATGTCGCTGAACTTAAGAAGATGTTCTTCTGATAAACACATATATCTAACACCTTCACGTATATCAACAGCTATGTTCTGAATCTTACAAAGTCCATCTTGTGCCGACAGTGCTGACGAAAAAACTTGCCACCGAGAAAAATCTTTCCATTAGCTTCAATTCTATCCTTCACACTTTGAAGAAACATCATAAGCTGTAAAGTTGTCAACTGCAATAGCAGACACTTTACTTTTAATCCCCCAATCAAGCAGACACTGAAATATAGCATCAGAAATAGCAACTCCAGAGTGTGAAGGCGGCACGTCGCACAAATTCAAGATACACTTCTGCATATTCCATTCATCATCAACAAAATCTCCTGTGAGGCAAACGTCAAACACTTTCTTACCCAATCACCATATATCCACAGTGAGGCTAATTGCATGGACATTGTTAAGCATTTCCTTCAACTTCGTTTTCTCGTTCTCATAAAGTTTAAGACAACTACTCTGTGCATCCATAAGTGTTACCACGGACTCGCATTTTGCACAAACAAATTGAAAAATTCATGTTCTAGCAGCTTGATGTTACAGTTGTTCACAGCAGTAATTTCTGCAGCAGACTCACACTTTTTCTCTATCATATTTATAGCTTTTAATAATATCCTCACAGTCAAGATCAATCCTAAATGCTTTATAAGATAAAACACGCTGCTTCTTGTTGGTGCACTGACCACTTTTGGATTTCTGTATGTGCTTGTGAAATTTAGTTGAAACGCCACCAGGTTCGACAACAATATTTTCATTACAGTTACCTCATTGCACCTTCTTAACAACATTCGATAGACAAGCCTCCTTGAAATCCTTGAAAACAGCATCAGTTCTATTTCTTTTTCTCTGAGAAGGATTCAAATCGTTCTCTTGTTCATCGACATCATCATTAACCTCAACAGCATCACTGGCTCTTTTCCTCTTCTGAGATGGATTCAAATCTTTTTCTTATTCACCAACATCCTTATTAACCTTAACAGCATCACTGGCTTCATTACCTTGCTCACCTTCTTCGTTGGCATCCATTGCACAATTTGTTGGCAAATCCATCCTGCAAGGATTTCATTCACAGTTAACTTGTGTTTGAGACAAGTGGGTTCAAGTCAATGAAAAATCTACTGACTACCCCATTATTGTCAATAGCATAGTCATAAAGTGAAATTAAGCTCCAATAGAAAGCAAAAGTTGTGTTTTTTTCTTTTCTTGGGTTAAGTAACAAAAAAAAATTGAAAATTTGATTTCTTGATCATCAACTTTGCATAAAAATCTATCTCATGAGGATTTTTTTTGCACAAATAGTGTGTTCAAAACAACTGGGTTTGAGTCCAATTTAGCAAATTGTTCCAGTTCATGAAAAAAAATTATTTAAAAACGTACGAATAGATTTAAAACGAAGGACCTTTGCTATGTTCTTGGTCACTATAAAAAGATACTGAAATTGAACACCAAAAAAACCCAACTTTGAAGTCTATTTTCAACTGAACATGCATTTTTTTTCTACTGTGCTTAATTTGCAAAACACAGCATTATACAATAAAAAGCACACACAAGAAAAAGAACCAAAAAAAAAAAAAACACATTCCAAAAGGGAGATGCAAGAAGCCAAGAACCTGTGACCTAGATTACTGTGCACAATAAAAAAATATTTACATGATCAAATACATAGCACCCTAAAAAAATTATATACTTTTGTCTCTTTATTTTTAGTATAATTCTCAAAATATTTACTTGATTAAATACATAACATCTAAATAAAAGTTAAAATAGATTAATTTTGAAAATCATATATAAAAATATATTAAAAATCATACTAAAACTAAGTAGGTAAATGTATATCAAGTTTTTAAGGCCCTAAAAAAAAATAAATTAATGTTTAATAAAAATTAAAAAGTACTTTCTGATTAAAAAATAAACTGGACTTTATTAACATATGTAAAAAATTAGAATTAAAAATACAAAAAATTTAATTTTTTTCAAAGGATTTTTTGGTCAATAATAATAGAAAATCAATGTTGCACTGCCAAAAAGAACGACGTTATTAACAAATAATTAAAATGAAAGACATAACTTAATGTTTTTTAAAATAGAAAACATGAATGACTAAACGTCTCGTAGATTAAAAAAAAAAAAAAAACGAGAAATAATGTTTATTTAACTTCGTGAAAGATCTAAATTGAAAAAAAAAGAAAAGAACAGAAATGCATTTCTATCAATTTTATTACTAATAGTGTTTTTTATTCGAAATTAGATGGAAGAACCGCATTAAAAAAGACTTTCTCATACAGAGAAGCGAATTAACCAAAAAAAAAAAAAAAGAGTAGAAAGTTCATAGTAGGAAAATATAAAGGGGAGAAGGACCAACTAATACGATTAACCAAACCAAAATACATAAATCCCACATCGAATAAATACTGAAAGCGTTCCGTTTGCGTTGTAAATGTCCTATTGGGCCTTGTGTCCCGTCCCATACAGGTCCCGCCTATCTATTTACAGGACACAGTTTGACTTGTCGTCCCTCTACTAAGCTTTCTAATCATCAAAAATAGAGAATAAAAGAAAGCTAGGGTTTCTTGTCTGAACGCGAACCAGAATCTGCAGCAGGTAAATCAAATCGCTCTTTGCTCTAGAATCCATAACTAATCCTTTTTTTCTTCTTTAAAAGTTTCCATTAATTATTGGTGATTTTGTGGTTTTCATCTAATTAGCATCAAAAATAGATTTCAGTATGTTTTCGTTTTCTTTAATTTTTCGCAGATACATATGAGAACAAATTCCATGTCCATAATTATTTTGTGAATACCCAATATTGGTTTAGGGACACATAAATTTTGCTTCTTTTCGTGTAAATTTGATATATCGACAAATTTTATTTTTTAGGGTTTTTTTTTTTTTTTTTTTTTGGCAAACAGAAGAGTGAAATTCTTTTTTCTGTTTGTTTTGGCTTGGAATGGTATTGGTATTGTAGGATTTAAGTGATGGGGAAGAGGAAGTCGAGAGCGAAGCCTCCACCTAAGAAGAGAATGGACAAGCTTGACACCGTTTTCAGTTGTCCCTTCTGCAACCATGGCACTAGTGTTGAGTGCCGTATGTAAGTATTTATTTCCGTTCTATGTGTTTGTGCTGTGAGTTTACTCATGTAGGATTATAGCCCCGCCTGATGTTTTGGTTTGCTATAACTGTGACTACTTCAACAATTGATAGGACTTGTGTAGTACAGTTTAGTGAATGCGATAATGGCAGGCTCTGCCTTTCTTGTTCTCATTGGCAATGTTGCCAGTGATGTTGAATTCTGTGTTTTAAAGTTATTTACCACCTGTGATTCTGGTGTTTGGTCAAGGAGGTAAAAAGGAAAAAGGAAAAAGGAAAAAACAATAGTTTTTATTGGATATTTTCATTAGAGTTGTGGTCTGGTTGCTTGGATACTCACTTTGTGTGTATTTGTGCTGCAGTGATATGAAGAACTTAATTGGTGAGGCTGTATGCGGGATATGCCAAGAGAGCTTCAGCACTACCATCACAGGTATGTGATAAGGCTTGTTCAAGTTGTGTTAATATGAAAGGGCTGAAGATGAAATGATCATGGGCTATGGCTGCTGGATTGTGTGAGATTTGATAACATTTCCGTGGGCATCCGTGATGCATTTGGGTTGTAGTTTGATTATAAGTTTTTCGTTGCTAGATTACAACTTTTAATATTAGTAGAATCAGTTCTCAAGTATCTGCTCTCATTTTGTTGATTATTCAGAATGTTAAAACAATATTTCGCATTCGGAAATGAGATTCTAACAAACATGCAAAATCTAATGCAATTTCTTTTCTTCTTTTGTCTTTGCAGCTTTAACGGAACCAATAGACGTGTAAGTGCAATCTTTCAAGAACCAATTAATCATCTCTCTCTCTCTCTCTCTCTCTCTCTCTTATTAATATAGATTTGTTATGACTGCAGATACAGTGAATGGATTGATGAGTGTGAACGGGTCAACACTCTTGATGATGATGGTGCCTAATGGCAGGGCCCAACCACTGTTGTGATGGGAATAGAAGCTTCTTGAAGTAGTCTTTAAGCTTTCTCAAACTATGCTCTGGGCATGCATCGATGACTTCAATGATGGTGTAGGTAATTTTATGTAGGGAAGCTTCTAATAGTTTGCAAGTGAATGTTAGTATTGACAACAATTGCGCCCATTGAAATGAAGTCATTGTAGAGGAAAAAACCATATTAGTTGTATTGTTCAGTTCAGTATTGCAATGTAAATAAATTATCAGGTGACATTACTGGAATGCCCTCGGTGATTGCTTGATGTGTTCCAGTTTCTTATTTATTGGAATATTTTGTACCTTGCAAGGATGTTAGCCATCCGCTAGCTGCTCTCTCTAATTCAGTCGTCATTAGTGCTACCCAAGGGACAGCAGACGGCTGTTCATTCTAGAATTTGTGGGAACAAGGGACATTGACGAGCGTATAATGTATTAGCACGATAATCCACTTCTGAACGTTTTGTCAGAAGGATTTTCTGGACGTGAAGTCAATGTTTGCATGCGTATTTAGTGTTTTGGGAGCTTCTTTCTTTTATCTAAAATGATAATTACAAATAAGGCCTGGGAGTGTTGAAGTCTAATGTAAGATTGACAATAGGACATTCAACTTAAGGCTCGATCCTCATAGTTCAGTGTAATCTAATTGTTTACCTGTTACGGAATTCCAATCAAATATTGCATGTGAAGTGGGAATTTTGACGGAATCATTCTTGATTTTTAACGCATCCTGACATGTACACATAATTTCCTTAGGTTAAATAACAATGCGTTGAACTTATTACTACTGTTAATCCGACAAATTTGTTCTCTATTTTTTTTAAGCTACTTCTCAAACTTAACCATTCACAAGTAAAAAAGTGAATTTTCCATGCTAGCCTTGATCAATTTAAAAGATGGTTTGATTATGCAACAAATCGTTTCTTGACACGAACGCCGTGTACCAATTTACGCAAAGCAAAGAACAATGAAATTGAATATTTCCAGAAAATTCACTATTATTTTTTATCGTACTGGGATGTCAGGAAGAACAACACATTAGGAAAAAGGAAATTGCAAACAAGATTTGTAACATGCAGAATAATATTTACAAATTCCTGAGAAAGACTTAAGAACTTAGATCTAAACAGACAAATATCATATAGTCGAGGACAGGAAAGTCTTAATAAAAACATGTCTTCCATTAGCAAGATGCCAACAACAATTAGTAACATGAAGACGTTAAAAAAAAAAAAAATGTCTGTAGAGTATATTAGCAATTCTCTGCATCCACCACTTGCTATTCTGGTGGTCTTCCGCTTTCCTGGGTGAATCAGCATATCATATCAGTTGTATAAAAATGGACCGAGGAAAAACAGCCATTTTTTTTCACCTTCCATAAGTTAGAATAAGCTCTAGCTTCCACAACGGAGGTGCAGGCAGCATTCTCATGTGAAAATGAACTATGCACAATTCTGTGGCGAAAAATGAGCTTCAACTCATGTTATTGATGATGAAAACCTAAAGACCCATGCATCGCTACTGCGATGAAATTCTTAAGCTAATGCAACTAGACGACAAATGGTGCATGCTCCTCACCAATCATGGTTTCTTAAACTGTGGGAGGTAGTAGTCTTCTAGATTCTCAACGAGATAATCATAATGCGGACCTGGCCCATAGTCATATGTTTCATTGGTTGGTGCCACCCGAGTTGAACCTGAATAAACATTTCCAACGCTGACCTTAGCATTCACTTTGGTCCGTACTTTAACAGCACGCTTGTTGTCTGAGGGAAACTCAGCAGTGAGTCTTCCCATCTGCTTCTGCAGATCAGCAACTGATTCATTTGCTAGTTTCCCCTTAGCACTCTTCTTTCCATCAACAGCCTTTAATTCCAATCTATATAACGCACAAGCATCACACTTGTTGATTTCATATTCGTAAAGATGCCACTCAAAATTGTTCAGTGGTTGTGGATCCATGTAATATGATCTCTTCAACCCTCCAAATTCATTCATAACTTGCTTCCTTGATTCATGCCAACCACGGCCAGTGTAATCAGGCAATGACCTTTGCTTTCTGTTCCCACTTTCAAATGCTCTGCGAGGTTTATCAAAAAAGAGCCATTCCCTAATTGTTTCACCCTCGAGAACCAAAAGATCAAAGAGCTCTGTGATATAAGAAGAAAATTATTTGAATATACAAAAAATTGCAAAGTATATTCTGAATGATTAAAAGATATTTTCTGCTTCAATAAAAATAATAAATAGCTACTGCTCACCAAAGATATAAAGCAAGACATATTTAACATACCAGGTGCATTCCATGGGGACTTTGCAGTTGCAGCTCCCTCACATTCTGGGATACCAACATCTTTTCCTTCAGCCTTTGCACTAAGGGCAGAAAATAGAAGACCATCTTTCAGGCCAATTCCTCCAGGCCTCAGAACAGGACTCATTCCAGGAGGCCCTTCATTCAATGCTAGGGCATGATGAAAGCTGCTACAATAGTCCTGACACCATTCCAACCCTCCTAGAGCAGGCCTTGGACAATCCCAAAGGGCACATTTTGGGCCTAAGAAAGCAGAAGGCGGAGGACACATGCTTGACAGATAGCTAGAAACATGATGCATACCATCCTCCTCACCCAAATCTGTGCAATTAAAACCGGCGTAGAAGTTCTGCTCGAAATTCTCTGGCAAATCAAACTGATGGTATTCCAACTGTGCAGCTCCTTCTATGTTATTGGTCACCATGCTACGAACTCCTGAAGGGGAGTCTTTGCATTGATCAACAAATGGGAAGACATGCTCTTGCTGACCATGATTGACACCATATCCCTGGAAAAAAAGTAACCAAAATCACCAGTGAGCATCCTTTTCAGTTTTAGCCGCACACCAAAGCAAAAGCAATTAAAAATGCAGAGCATTCTCAAAACAGAAAAGGCAAAACTAAGCCATTTTAAGCTCCAAGTAAAAGTATTTCAACTCTTAAAACAAACAGACACAAGGACTACAAACAGCTTAAAACTAAACAACCATGCAGTCACCAAGCAAAGAGGGTAAGTCGACAGAAAAACAATAGTTTATACGTCATTTCATGGTTTTTTTCAACTCTTGAGAAAGAAAACTACAGCAAATGTACAGAAGAAAGGAAATTTTATGATTTGAATACACCTGAAATATAGCAACTTTATGCTGAGATAATAAACGTCCTAACGTTTCCACTTATAACCTATAAAGCAGTTACTTGAGATGACAAGTAATTTCAAGAACATAGCTCAAATGTGTATAATTCAGAGGGAAAAGACCCTCAGAGGGACACTGAAAATGAGATAAAACATAGATCAAATATGACACCAAGAACCACAAATATTTGGTACCCAAGAATTTAGAAGGATATTAACCACTCATTAATCTTACAACAATATCCCAAGTCGAGCACAGGGAATAAGCAAATGTTGTATTGTGACTTATAACGGGGCATTATTTAATCTCCTCAACCTTGTCCATCACCATCACCCATTGGATACTTTTCTAAACAATCTGTTTTTTTAACTTACACTGTGTTTAGGTTCCAAGAGTCAAACATTGCCAACACAGGAAAGCTTTGACTCAATAACCACAAAACAACAAGCAGAGTACCCTACAATAAATTAACTATTCCATTAACTTCCAGCCCTAGAGGTTTCAAATGAAATTAAGTTCTCAGGTTTTCTTAACAGCCTCTAAGAATAAATTTGGGAGAGGAGTTGACCCAAAATCAATTAAGAACAAAGTTAAATTGAAGTGTACAATAAATTCATTTTTTGGGTGTAAATCCAAAATTAGTAGATTGAATTAAGACAATCCTTTTTTTTTTCCCTCCCTTTAGTTTGGAGAGTAAATGTCCTAATTTTTTCTTTTGTCATTTAGTGTTGGACCTAATGGACATGCAGGTAAATATGGAAAAACAAAATCCTCTTTAAAAGAAGACGTGAACAATGCATGAATCCCACCATGCAACGGCCAATTCTACGTAAAATCCAAACATCTGGATCGGATTTGACATTTTTGGAATCAAGCTATAAAATTAAGTTTATTACCAAATCAAGCCTTCCACCCACAATAGTGGCAGCTGAATAACATAACTGAACTGAAATTGCCACAAAATCCATCCAAACAAGAAAAAGTCAATCTTACTTCTGCAGATTTTGGATTTAAGCTGCTCACACACTCAAGTCTGGTTTTCAACCTTGTTTAGTGATTTGCTCGACAACCATGGAAACCAAACCAATGCTATAAATATGAAAGTGATATACAAACAACTGTATCCAATAAAAGAGAGAAGGGGCGGACTTTCTGCATCTAAACACATCCTTAGTCCAATTAAAATGTGAAAACAAACAGCAATCATATTCTAGAACACAAAACTAGTTTTTGTCAGCAAAGCCTATATAGAGATCACAAAATAGCCAAACAAGGCAAAAATAAATAAATAAATAAAACACCTACCTCTTGAAAGACCACATTATCTCCAACTTGCAAGCTCTGATCATTAGGTTCTGGCTTCGGCGCTGCTAATGTGCTAGTGGCATCATCTTCTTCCTCACAAAGCTGCAGCAGCCTGCATATGTCCGTCGAGAATGACCCAAGACTACCACCCTATAATCCCACAAAGATAGCAATTCACAATTAAAAACAAAATACTATGCATTCTCATTACATGTATTGATTTATGCCAAGTTCTCACATACATACATAGTATGCAAAGATATACATGTACTCAAAATGGGATAAAATATTCAATCCTAACTTGTTGCAAAGAAGATGCTGGAGAGGGCTCGTTAAGTTCAGATTTCCATTCACGAAGCATCTGATGAACTTGCTCTTCAAGGACAGCCGCATCAACTGAGCGGCTTTCTTTCCTTGCAAATTGTAGATCCAAGAACATCCCTTGAAGATCATCAACACGATTCTTTGCCTTGTCCTTGAAAAGTTTATGAGATGCTGACTTACAATTGATCTTTGAACCCTTCCCCATCACAGTAACACTCCCTTTACTCTCCACAAAACCCTACAACCAAAAAAATTCCTTTTAAGACTAGGCAGAATAGCATTTAATCAACAATGAACCTAAAGCACACTTTCAAGTAAACTTAGCTTAATTAAAGGGTAGCCATTTAAGAAAATCCCAATTAGATTAATAATAATAACCACTATAAAGAAAAAGAAAATATTTAATGGTTCAGTATAAGTATTATCAAAATAAGATCCAAGGACTAACAAAAAAAAACCCTACAAGTATGAAAGGCAACATATTAGGTCAATAAACCCACAAACTAATGGTTGATCATTTCCCAAAGAACTAGTACTCTCCCCTCAAAATAAATACATAATTAAAGGTTAAAATGTCAATATTAAACCTTAAACCACAAAACCCAACTGTCCATAAAACCTTTTAAAAGCATAAGCAATAATAAAGTTCATTTTTTCATTTTAAATCAAAGCAGCAGAAAAACGAAAAAAAGAAGAAGCTCAAAATCACAACTAAATCAACAATCAAGAAAATCTCACTTGTCCACATTTTTTTTTATCATTAATTGTTTGCACTTCAATTCTAAACAACATGCAAGCTTTTCTATTAACACTAACCAAACAAATCAGTAAAAAGCAACACTAAATCAGTGACATAGAACCATAACAATCGATATAGTTATAGATATTAACATAAAAAAGAAAATCCAAGATAAAAAACCCTAGACTTTAACCACTTATCATCACAAACTCACCAAGAAAATTCTTCTTTCAGTTCTCACCAAGAGACAAAGAGAGAGAAAAGGAAGAGAAGTGCTCTTATGCTATGCTAGGTGTCAAAGGAATGAAGAAAAAAGCTGTATACAAGTAAATATATTCCATAAACAAAAAGTAGAAGATATGCTTCGTGTTTTTCTTTTTACCTTGATGTTTTTGGTACTAAATTTATTATTTTCCCTTTTTTTTTTTTTTTCCTTTTTGTAGAGAGAGAGAGAGTGATTTTGTAGAGAGATAAAGAGAGAGTGTATGGGTACGCGGCAAAAGCTGATTAGGTGGCGGTTTACACTACTTATTTGGATATTTTTGGTTTGGTTTTGTCCTTTTCTTTTTAGATAATTACATTTTTGGTCTTTTGAGTTGGACGTGTTTACTTGTCGAATAAGGATAGGTTAGGTTTTTTGGCATGTTTGATTTGGTTAGGCTTTAGATCGTGGCCGTATCTATGCTTACTTGGCTAGGCCTTACCCTATTTCTTGATGGAGAATTTTTTAATTCTTTTGGAATTCAATTGAAACAATAAATTCCTCGAGGATTCGATTGATTGATTCTAGTTTAGGAGTTAATTATAGATTTGTCCCCCTTTTTTTTTTTTCAAAATAAATTGATTTGTTTAGAGACTGTAAATCAAAGATTAAGATTTTACAAGGATTCAATTTTACTTCTAAAATTATCGTATAAAAATTTAAAATTTAGGTTTTCATGCATGATTCATCTTTTTAATATATTTATTGGGCTACACCCATAATTTACCCTTATTTTATACGCAATTAATATCTACTCGTATTCATTAATTTGAAATCCTTCGTATTTAAATGCATCCGATGTTGCATATATATGTATATACACATGAATTTATCTTCAAATAAAATAAAAATGTGAAATAATTTTGGCACAAAGATAAATTCAAGCTAAACGCGATCAAATTATCAGCTATTTGAATAACACATCTTTTTTTTTCTTTTGATCAAAATAAATTGAATTGTTTAGTGATTGCATGTAAATCAAAGATTAAGATTTTATGACGATTCAATTTTACTTTTAAAATTATCTTATAAAAAATTTAAAATTTATTATTATTATTATTTTTTTTTGCATCGTTCATCTTTTTAATATATTTGTTGGGCTAAACCCATAATTTACCCCTATTTTATATACAATTAGTTTATTTAGCCTTTATGTCATTAATTGAGTTAATTAAACCTTTTTATTAAATAAATGCGGGTATATAAGTTCAATTAAACCAATCAGAAAGATTTAAAAGATTGATGTCTAATTTGTAAGGATCATGTAGATCGGAGGCTATCTACTTGGTTTTTATTTAAAAAATAATAAGCTAAATAGCTAATTTTATTTTTTTGATTGACAAATAAGTAATATCTACTCGTCTTTATTAATTTGAAATCCTCCTTATTTAATGGCATCTAATCTTGCATGTGTATGTACATTTAAATGAATTTATGTTCAAATAAAATAAAAATTGTGAAATAATTTTGTTAAAAAGATAAATTCAGGCTAAACACGATCAAATTATGATCAATTTGACTAACACCTCTCTCTCTCTCTTTTTTTTTTTCTTTTGATTTTAACATATGAACTATGATGTGTTTGAATTTCAATTCATTTTATTAGATAATTATGATTACTATAGGTGGTAAGACCGTCACCAAATGAAAAGTTCGGTCAATGATTAGAAAACATGTATAAAATTCCATCAATTCCCACTAGCCATGGCATGATATTTATTATTATTTCTACTTACACGCATATATATATATATATATATATATATATATACACACACGCACGTATACAGGTTTCTAAAGGAAAGCAATTTCTACCACTTGTGTTCTTCTCATGAACACCTCCTTCCCCTTTGGCAAGAAGTTACACAGGCAATTTCTGCCAAGTGACCTTATCAACATTTAGGCATGTACACACTCATTTCGCCGTTGAAAATACAAACTTTATTGGTCAATTATGGAAGAAACCAACCAACGACACTCCCTTTCCTGTATCATGAAAGGGGAAGAATGAAAGCCAACCAATTTTCTTTTTGTGGAGAAAGATGAGTAAGGCAAGAAAGGCATAAAGGGCACGTCCACTACCATCCACCAGATTCCTATCTTGATGCCCATTGAACTTTAAAAGGTGCTTCATCACCATAACATCGATCTATTGTAGACAATTAGCATCTTAAGTCAATAACTTTGGTCGGTCTCTGATCATTATCTGAACACAAGAGTTTGATTTTAAAATTTTACTACTAGGAAAAGATACCAAAACGGAGATAATTTCTAATAATTCTGGTGATGAGAGTTTCTTGATTTTCTCTATCGCGCCATCCAATACATCAAATCCGGAGAGTTCATCAGGGAGAGAAAAGGAACTTCAAAAATCGTGTTCTGATAATATTTCAAGATTAAGATGAGTATCTACTTGTTTGTATACAGATTCTAGGGTTACATGCATTTCAAGAGGAAAGAGAAAAATGATGGGCAAACAGTTTTTCAGGCCATAAAAAGCAGTTGTATTTGTTTGGACCACGATGAATCAAATATAAAATAAATATTCATTTTATATGCTTATTAAAAATATTTATTGAATATTTAAATAGATAAGAATTTAAAAAAAAATATCTATTAATATGATTTCAAAGTATATGTATTCACTATTTATCCTATTAATACTTACTAATTTATTTATTTTTTTAATTAAAATATAAGGAGTTAATTACATAAAATTTAAAAATTAAAGATTAAATTATTTTTTTCAAAAACTTTGAGGATTGAAAAAACTTATAAATAAATAATAAAAAAAATAAGAATGGAAAAAACTTTTCTTAAAAATTATAGGAATTAAAATGAATATTTTTGATAAATTAAATTTATCAGATATTAAAGTAAAATAAAGATTTGTACAATGATTTCTTAATAGATAATGAATAAATATTTTTTTAATAAATAAAATAAAAAATTAAATTAATGGGTCCGCACCCCTTATTGCCATCATAGCTGGAAAGGATAGCCCTCTTTAGATTCAGGAATTAGGATAAATTTCTTCCTTCTACACTTAAACATGGAAAAAGATTAATGACATAAGCCAACTTGTACCGAAATGACATAAGCCAACTTGTACCGACAAGGCATGGCATTTATTCTCAAAGATCCAGACAAGATAACATCCATTTTCTGCTAAAGACTTCGAAGCCCCTTTTAAATCAGAGCAGATAGGATGCCGGTATAAAGAATCCACAAGGCTTTAGCAGAGAGAAGTAGGAAACAATAAGAACCCCGTTACCCTCTCTAGACATGCGTGTGCGTGTAAACCTGTTGTGAATGTGTGATTTTTTGCAGGAAAAAAAAATGTTTCGCATACAAAATTTGACTTATCTGGCAGCTAAAATGCTACACATTTTGGTACATTTAATATGATGAAACCTTCAACGACTAAAGTTAATTGGCAAACTTTTTCTTCCAGGTTCTGGATACAAATACCAATCATCCATGATTTCTACTCTCCCTATTTCATTTTATTCCTGCAAAAAGAACCTAAATTTTCGGTAATTGTTTATGAATGAAACAGGCCATAACCAATCCGAAAATATGATCCAAGGTGAAAAGAAAAAAAGAGAGAGAGAGGAATGCTTCTCACTGGTAGTGAGCCCTTTAATGAATTAGAAGATTGTGTAAACAGATTTTGATCCACTGCATAATTAGAATATTATGATTTTGCTGCCTTTCCATCTTCTGTGTTCAAATGTTTGAATTGAAATATACCACCAAGTCCTCGTCCCTTGGCAAGCTGCTCAATTTCTTCTAGCTTGTGTTTTAAAAGTTCCACTTCTTTTGCCAAGTCTTCATCTCTTTGCCTCATTGCCTAAAACAATGTGAATAACAGTGTCCATGAATTGTGAATACTTTAAATAAATGCCAACTATCAATTTGATAAAATGCTATTAGAAGGGTTTACAATAAAGTATTAGTTATAAGATGGTGCATTTCTGATTACCAAACCTAATCATTGAACAATGTCATCAAAACAAGTACTATAAAGCCATCAAGAGGCCGTCAATTCCTATCAGTCAAGTAAACACAGGAGGGGTGGTACCCAATGAAATGTCCGCTTTCAACTAATTGTTATCAACAGCAGACATGCAGCGACATATTTATGATTTATTAATTTAAGGCCATTATAAATTTTGTTACAACAGATCAAGTAGAGACATTGTTTTGAGCATTTGAAAATGTAGCGATCTTTATTAAGTTTGGTATTTTCAATCATCATGCCTTTCCTAGGTTATATAAAAAAAAGCAATAGAGAATGAGCAGTGCTGAAAGTAGGTAGGGATGGCAATCCAACCCGCCTCGACGCCACCCCGCCCCGTTTGGGGTGGGGATGGAGCGCAAAATTTTGCCCCTAACGGGGCACGGGGTGGAGATGTTTTTTTTTTTTTTTCTTTTTTTGGGTGAGGCGGGGATGGGGATGGCCCCGCCCCGCCCCGCCCTTTTACCTTTAAAAAAGGTCATATGGCAGGGCCCTGCCTCGTTTGAGGCGGGGGATGGGGAGCGAAATTTCGCTCCGAACGGGGCACGGGTCAGGGATGGGTTTTTTTTTTTAGGGGACGGGGTGGGGATGGGGATGGTGGTCCCATCCCCGCCCCGTCCCACCCCGCCTCATTGCCATCCCTAAAAGTAGGGAGGAACATAAGAATTGATTCCGTAGGACTAGAAAAGTTAAAGTAGTCACATAGTTCTATTCTTAATTATTCAAACACTATCATTTCACAATGTTGCAGTTTCCTTTTATATTAATTGATCAAAAGATTATTTCAGCTCTTCTCTAGAAAGTAGTTCACAGGTGTCCCCTGCTGTCATTTGGCCACCATGTATACTCATTGACTCTCATCTTCAAGGAAATGAAAGCACCAAACCATCATATTACAACCAAAATATCCTATCATGGGACATACAATACTAAAAGACCTTTACAAATTCGCAAGTCCATTGGAACTGTCAATATGTATAGGACCATAATCCAGCAAGGATCTATATCTCCCCAATTTTCTCATTCTTATGTTTGTTACTAGCTGTCTGTAGATTGGGATACACACACACACACACAAGTGAGTGAAACTAAAATTGTCCAAGAGTTATACGAAAGAAAACTTTTGTCATTTTTTGGACTAGTGTACACCTTCCATCATCACTATTCATAAATTCAGCCCCTCACAATCCAGAAAAAAATTAATTAACACTTGCTTAGTTCCAAAAATATTCTACAATAACTAAAGATAAAGAAAATACTCCATTACAAAAAGGGAAAGGACACAGAAGAACAGGTGGCTCTGCACATGGCAGCGGTTGTTAAACTACTGCATGCACAATACCAAGAACGATAAAATGTTGAATGACATCTGAAGAATCTTATCAAACTGCTTTTGCATAAAGTATACAAGTACCATGCCAAGGTGGACTCGAGAAACAAAATTAACAAAAGGATTTCATGTCAATAAATAGAGAAGATTATTAATTAATTATTACCTCCAATTCTTGTCTTCGCATTTCCTCTTTTCTGGCTTCTGATTTAGCACTTCTCTGCACCTCAAAGATCACAACAGCTCCTGCCACCTGTTCATGTTGAAATATTGAGCACCTCAGTGATTGTAAAGCACAATAATCTTCACAGTTGTCTTATAAAGGAATAAGCATGTATAATATACATCACATTTCTCATTTGTCATGCATATTATTACATATAGCATGGTGACAAAGCATTGGACTCCACCATCACCTAAATCTGGCGCAAATTCTGTCTGAATACCATTACTGAACCTCCAGGAAGTAATCAATTACAGTGCATTGCACTAGTGTTACTAGTTTCCTTTACTACAATCATATTAATGGAGTACAGAAATTCCAGCCAGATGCAAAGAATGAATCTCGTGATGTATTCAACCCCTGTTCCATTAACAGCAATTTTATAGCCTCGAGGTAATTATTCCCTCCATTAAACAGGGGAGGCTCCATTTGGAGGGCTCAGGAGTTCATGCTGTAAGCTGCACAACCACAATTCAGCACGTCTCCCAAGAGATTATCAAGGCCAAAAAATAATCTTGAGAATGGCATAAAAGTTCCTTTGGTTCAATGGTTAAACATAGGTCAGATAAAATGTCACAGACAGAACTGGTTAAATTAATGGATAGCTCAACTCAAAATGCAACTATTAATCTTGGTGCTTGTTTGTCTACTGTAGAAGATTGCAGATCAAGCCAAAAAGACTCTTCTACTGCTGATGATTTACAAAGGCCTTTCTGCATGATAAATTGAGTGCATATACATTTACATATGATCTCCCTCCCAATCTTTCCAGTCTTTCAGAAAGATTGAAATCCTCAGAAGTCAATTAAGATTCAAGCTATGCATACCTACGATGAACAATCTTGGCTTCAAAAAGGAATTTGATGTCACAGTCTACACCTAATATATTACTGATTACTTTACATTTCTGTCCAATAAAACCCAAACATGCAATAACATTTCTGCAAGGCAAGTCTCTAAAATTTTACAGAAACATAACTACTAAACAAAGTTTAATTCTTGACAACTGGGCGCAGCTTTTGTTAGTTAAGTTAGGTTTGCCAACTACAAAGACTCCAAATTTTCTTCATTGTAATCTTTCTTTTTACTAAAAACAAGGACAAAAACGAGCATATGCACCCAACCCACAATTTACACAGCACAGAAGACATTGTATAGGACAAGTACAGTTTATGGGTACCAACAAATTCAGACATATTATGCGAAGCAAAAATAAGGGGCTCAAAAAAGAAATCTTCAAACATCAAGAAGGTGACTTAGGATTGAGAAAAAAATACCGAAAAAACAAAGACATCCCCAATAAGATCAACAGCAGCCTGGACAGCTTTGTCTTCATTCAAAGGCCTTATCTCAACATCAGTTGCATGACTATATATTCTTCTCTGCATTCTTGTTGTAATTCGATGATTTGTCTGGTAATTCAATCGCAAGAATCACAATCAAAGTTTCAACATTTTATAGCTTCTGAAGTAAAAAACAATCTAAATCACAAGAATCCATTTGATTTTAAAATAATAATAATAATAATAAGTCGAATGTATGGGTATTAATAGTACCTGAGCAATGTTGACAATGAAATGACGAAACTTAGGGTGCAAAGCAGCCTGTTGTTTGAGCTTGTTAGCCAATGGTTTACTCAGTGTTTTCACGGCTAATGTCCCCAACTTCAGTAGTGGCAGCACCATAATAACTCTTTTCTTGAGTTTTTTAGAGATCTGATTCTGCAAATTTCTTCAAGTTTTATTACAAGAAAACAGATTGCACTCTATCTTTGGTCTTCTATGATTTATGTTAGAACCTGGAGTTAACAGAGAAAGAATTTCTTGGGGAAGACGATAAATTGGCTGATGTTGCTGCTGCGAAACCGCGAAAGTCAGAGGTGGAGCGAGTCATTTCTGAATGCGAATTCTGTAAGTCGACATAAAAGAAAATATTTTCTTTTAAGAATTGATGTCGATGACAAACCTTTTTTTTTAATGAAAAAATAATAAATAATAAATAATTATTCCTTGTGTTAAGAAAGGAAATAATTATTTTTTTTTTGGTTTTGAAATTAATTATTTAATTTTTTAATCAGTATTAATCACAATTAATTTAATATTTTTTATTTTATAAAATATTATTCATTAATTTATCAATATATTTATTTCTTTCTTTCTTTCTATTTTTTAAAATAAAAAATATTAAATAATTAATTTTTAAAACTAAAAAATTTAATTAATAAATTTTTAAAAAAGAGAGGGACTAGTTGATAATTTACTGGATAAAAAATAAAAGCTTCTTTTAGAAGGATAGAAACAAATTTTGGATGCTATTTAATAAGGTTTGCTTGGCATTGTGAGTGGGTGGTTTACCTAAAACTCATTGTAGGAGTATATATATATATTGAATATTTAAACTAATAGTTTGTCTCATTCTCCTGTGTTTGTAAGGAAAATACTTTTTTTTAGCAGATAATAAGATATATATATATATATAAGAAAATAAATGTTTTTTGTTTCAAGTCAGTTTTTATCTGATGTAGTAGGACACAACACGCTAGTTCCCCCCACCCCCTAAAACCTAGCTCTACCAAGCAATTTTATTTGTAAAAGTCTGACCAAAAAGCTTAAAACTATTATCTAAACAATTTTAAGATTCAATTTACATTTGGATAAGAAATTTTTTTTTTTTTTTTTAAAGATTTCCTCTAAGATTTGAACTTTGGGTGGAAGCAAATCTGTTTATCAATCCCTTTAAACTAAGTCTTTTATGATGTATTTCATTTACAATAAAAAAAATCTACATTGGTATTAGTAACGGTTAGTTGATCTATTAAATATATAACACGTTCTCTTGTGAAATTAATTTGACTTGATCATCAATTTATGGAGAAAAAAAAATCCCATATTGACCTTATAAAATGAGGTGAAAAATTTAAAAGAAAATAAGAAACTTTGCCTTAAATGAGTTTAAAGAAGAAAGATATTACCATGAAGATTTTATATATATATATATAAACAAAAGTAACAAATAATTAAAATGTTATTTGTTAAAAACGCATGACACTCCTTTAAGTCAAATTTAAATTTAATTTTTTTTTAATATAATATAATAATATATATTTTTTGTTTAATATTTTTAAATGAATTCTCTCATTCCTCAAATTTTCTAAAAACAAATATTCAATTTCAAGCCTTTATTATTATTATTATTTTAGAAACCAAAGGTCAAGTCATATTGAGTTAATGGAGTAAATTATAAATTAGTCCCTCTTGTTTTGAAAAATGAATTAATTAACCCATCTAGTTTCAAAAATTAATTATTTAATCTTTTTAACCATTGTTGACCATGACTAATTTAATTTTTTTATTTTATAAAATATTTTTTTCCTCATTAATATTGTATGTTTTTTCTTATTTTTATTTCTCTTTTATTTCTTAAAACAAACAATCAAAATATATTGAAAAAAGAAAAAAAGACTAAATAATTAGCTTTTGAAACCTAAGGGACTAATCTTGAAGCAAGAAGGACTAATTTATAATTTATTCTAACGTGGACATATGGATAGGGATGTCAATGGGCTGAGTACCCGGGCTATTAATTCAATCTCTTACCTTACTTGTTAAAAAATACTATATCCATTATCCATGAAAAATCGTTTGCTCATTTCTTTACCTAGCTCATATCTAATATATCATACTCTGTCTATACCCTATTCATATCTAATTACCCGTCAATTTTTTTTTTAAATTGAAGATTTTTTTTCAATTTTCTTTTTTTTTTTTGCTAATTTTTTTTAATTGAGATGATGAAGTTAATTAATATGAAATAGTTGTTAAAGTAAATTAAGATTTACGAGTTGTTTGGGAAGGAGATAAATTAAGAGAAAGGAAGAACTAATTAATTATATATTTGGAATAGCTAGCTTCTTAATAAAAGTGAAAGGAAACTTTCTTACCCTCCATTCCCTCCTCTTGTTAAAATGCATGCGCCTCTCTAAATTGGTGGTAATTAATACAGAGAAAGGGAATGATAAAAATAAATAAATAAAAAATTGAACTAAAAGATACGATAGTTTTCAATTTTATTTCTGGTTTGTTACGTACACCTACAACTACACAATAAAATATGGACAGTCTTTTAATTTTTTTTTTTTAAATCTCTTCTCTTCTCTCTAGTATAAGTGTGATTTATTTATTAATTTAATAAGAGTAATGCTCTATATAAACAAGCTTTTTATACAAACAGTGACTTGGATTTTTATCGTACAAAACCAATCATCCATTAGTTACAGAATCTATATTTTATCACTTAACACGTCATTTTTGTGAATCATTTTCCATTTGATAATTGCTACCAAATTGGAGTGACTTGGTTGATGATGTGGCAACAATTGAAGCTTGTGCGTGTGATTTCATGGTCCCTAAGATGCAATGTGGTATTTGGAAAATTTCACTTCAGTACATCTGATGTTGAGCCAATATATTTTTGTTCTCTTAATTTACCCGCTCATATATGCTTCGAGGATAGTATCTTTCACCATTATTTGAGCCAATTAATTTTTGAATTTACTAAAAAAAATAAAAAAATAGATATTATGGAAAATTGATGAGAAAAAAATAGTTTTCATAATAAAATAATATTAAATTAAATATTTTCAACACTAATCAATAAGACTATGTAATTAGTTTTTAAGATAAAAAATATTGATTAATTCATAAATATTCGGTTTGGCTTTAGTTAATATTCTCCTTTGTATATATAATTGTCCCACCGAAAAATAAAAACAAAGGGATCATTTTGGACTGTTTGTGGTTTTCGTTTTCAAATTCTTAAAAACAAAAACTTAGAAAATTTGCTTGTCTTAAATTTTTGTCCAAAGAAAATCAAAACCGATAACTAGCAGCTGTTAAAAATGCTTTTTGAGAAATTTTGACAACCAAAAACAAAAGAACATACTTTTTTCCTCATTTCTTTTATTTATTTTAAAATTTTGTATTTTAGTACTTTTTATGTTAATGGGTAAAAAATAAATATTAATAGAATAAAAAAATTACCCATATTCATGAATAGATTATTCATTAGTATAAATAAATAATACTATTTTATCCATAATTAACTCATTACCCATTACGATATTTTAAAAGTATAATTAATGAACAAACTGAGTAGTATACCCATTTGATATCCAGCCTACTGCAATCCCTACATGTGAAATACTACACGTAATGGGCTAATTATTTATTGCTAACCTTGTTATGAAAAAAATGCTCTAAATTGTGAAGGCAATAAATTGCAAGGGGGATTCAATTAATGCGCCATAATTGTAATTAACCCTCAATCCATCTTCGTAATTAATAATTAAATTCTAAAAGAAACTTGACATAACAAAATGTTATTATCAAGCTTTTCTAGGCAATGGGCATAAAAGTTTGCGCTCTTTAGCCCACTTAGCTGTCCTGGAGTGGAAGGAACAAGTAGGTTTAGTTTAGTCCCATCAATGATTTCAAGGTCGTGTGATAATGAAATGAAATCGAATGGAACACAGAATGCTTTCAGTTCTTTAAAGAAAGAAATAAAATGAAAAATAAATTGAACGCAAAAAATGGAACATTTCCTCCGAGACAGAAAAGTAGCACGGAAGAGAACTTAAAGAAAATGGAAGACTTCCCACTTATATCAAATGTTCAAATTCCACGCATTATCTTTAACCAAAAGGCCTGGAAACGTATAATTCAACTGTTTTTCTCTTCTCTCTTTCTAGCAGGACTGTTACAATGATCCTTCCGAATCATGCATTCAAACATCATCAGAATCAGGACAACAATGCTATCAGCAAATATCTGACTCAAGAAGGCCTACCAACGATGCTCATCTATTTTATTTAGGCAAGACCCTAAATTAGCCTTCATTACTCTTTGTTACCTACTTTTAGTTTAGTTTTAGGCCTTATATTTACCAATAGAGGATTAAACAATCAACCAGAAACAGATTTCATCCAAAACATTTACCAATAGAGAACCAAAAAAAAATTAAAAAAGAAAATAAAGGAAATGTAGCTGTGTAAATAACAGAGTAAAAATGATAATAGATACTAAAGTAAAGATATAGGACGGGAGAAGAAAGCAATCAAATTTTTGGCAAAATATTAGAGAAATATATAACTCTATATATCAATAAAAGTCAACCACAACTAATATTAACTTCATCGACAAAAACCTTCTAAAGAATAAACGCTTCTAACAAATAGGCAATCAGAACAGAAATCACATGCAATGAAGGTAACAATTATATGAAACTGTCATACATGGTATTTATAACTCAAAATCGTTCAACAAAAGCAAATCCCAACAAGTTCAAAGCTGCTAAAAACTCCCAACACTTCAGGTTCTTACTTTGAGAAAGCAATTCAGGCCATCACCATCAATTCTTATACATTCCTATGTCACTCGAATGCTTACTCCCATAGATGACATCTGTATCTTATGTACGAACATATCAGACCTTTTTTTTTTTTTTTGGGGGGGGGGGGGTTGGTATAGATTAGGTCAAGAAGACCAGAACAAATAAGATGATGAACAAAACGACCAAAAACAATATCATCATCAATTGCCCCTTTGTGCTGGCCTTCTTCATGACCATAGCCACTTTTTTCTGTCAAGCAAAAAAAAAAAAAAAAAAAGGGTTCTTGTTTATCATCTAAAAGAGTGGAAAAGATCTATTCCATATATGGCCACAGAAAAAAAAAATCACCTGAACAAAATCAAGTCGATTCGATGTAGTGTCCATTTCCGTATCCAAATCATCTATGATTTTTTCCTGAAGCATCAAGGACAATTTCAGTCCCAAAAGTAAGCAAATATCAATCTCAACTAGATTAGACAGTTTCATAGTTAATTCCAAAATTAACACCCTTGTACAAGCTTTTGGCAAAGGTGCTCGGGTAAAAGAACCACAAAGAACATCAACCTACAAGATCCTAACCTGTGCAAGGAGTTCTTCGTGTATGGTAAGGCCAACACCTCCAATTCTCTCCACACTGGCACTAAGCTCATCCAACTCCTCATCCTGTTGCCTGCAACCACCAGCAATGAAAACCCTAATGTTCTCAACCATGCTGCAACTAACTCCATAAATTGTCTACTCCAGGTTCTAGGTGTGAAAGTACTCCAACTTCATAAAGTACAGGAATACATTAAGAAAACTAACACTACTTACCATTAGATTGGAATACACAACTATCAAAATATCAAAAGTAACTCATACAGGCAAATATATGTTCATGTGCAAACATCTATTGAAGCATTCCATACTCTAATAACAAATTCATCTTGAAGAATAAGAGCATGGAGTGAGGCAGGGAGTTGAAACGCTTTACTTTATAAGAAGCATTTGTCTATCTGATTCTGATTGTATAAAATCATCATTATCTTGACTATACTGATTGGATTTGTCAGTCTGTTGAGCATTAGGCATCCTCAATAATTCTCTGCGCATCCCATTCACACTAGCAGTTCCACTAAGATTCACCTCTCTTCCAGATACTACTGCTTTCTTCACATTGCCCACCTAATAAAGCAATGCAATCCATTAAGGGTCTCATAAAAATTACAGCTTATGGCTTACTATCAATTACACTTCCAAATTTTCATTACAAGATATAAATTATGAGTATTAGATAAACAATTCTGTTGGTTAGATAATCACAGTAATGGAGGAAGGTTTGACATAGCATTTTTTGCAAATAAAAAACAGGGAATACATTCACATTGCAAAAACCTTTCAATTATTATATGGTTATTACACTGAAAAAGAAAACAACCATTGACATAGTACCTGAGCGCGAGCAGTGCTGGTCCATCTTCTCCGTTTTTCAAGTTCTGCTTCATCAATTCCATACCAAGAAGGATCTCTAGCCGCTACAGAAATTGCTTTGTCCAATTCATCCACCTTCCT
Source organism: Dovyalis caffra (assembly GCA_963924115.1). NCBI lineage: Eukaryota > Viridiplantae > Streptophyta > Magnoliopsida > Malpighiales > Salicaceae > Dovyalis > Dovyalis caffra. The sequence continues at coordinate 9,874,178 of CAWUPB010001184.1, forward strand.
ATCAAGAAGCAAGCTTCAGCAGTTGCATACAGGGACCATATTGTCAATCAAATACAAGAACTCGTGCAAAACACATGTTGCTAACTTAGTTTTATAGAAGATCAATTATCAATTTTTTATTGAGAATTTATTTTGTTGGTAATGAACTTCTGTAGGTAAAAGGAACAATCAGAGAAATAAGCATCTCATCTCATGATTCTAGCTAAACTCATCTAGTCACAACTCTCTATACGACAAATCAAACAGGAAAAAAAATTCACTAACTTTCAACAAAACAACTCCAAGAACAAAATGATAAGTTTTTATACCTGCCACTCGATGCTCTCACAAGCAGCAAGCAGCTCCTTTGTAAGACGCACTTGCTCTCCCGTATCAGAAGAAATCCGTTCCCATTGGTGAAAAGAAGATTGCAACTTGTCAATCTAACAAAAAGAGAGCCCCATCATCACAACATCAGATTAATAATCGCAACAACAAACAGAAGATCAAATTCATACACTCATCTAAAAAAAAGAAAAATGCTTACAGATTCTTGAATCTCCTCCTTCACAATATAGAAAGGGTCTTGCGCTGACGACATCTTACAAGCAATAACAATAACTCAACCTACATTAATAAAACAAACTTAAATCAGCAAAATGTATACTAAACTAAGCTTTACTTTCTTAATAAGGGGCTTTCGGCAAAGATCAAATTATGTAATTAATTTCAAATATTATAATCAGCATAAATGAACAAATTGTTAGAAATCCAAAAGTAAAAATACAAAATTAAAAACAATTAAACCTTAACAGACTCAAAACTGAAAAGCAAATGGCACTGCAATTCATGGGTTTTGATTTAAATTAATAAAAACAGATCTAAATACTTTTAACCGGTTCAACGAATATAATTAAATTAACACTAAAAAAAAGTAGAAACCAAGAAATTATTTTATTTATATAACAGAGAAATTTAAAAAACTAAACAATAATTTTCAAGAAAAAGATAACAACCCATCAAGAGGATGATTCGGTTTATTAAATTAAAAGATAATCAAATTGAATTAAAATCTAACCTGAGAGATCGAACTGGTTTCCCAGGTGCTGAGTCTGGAGAGAGTTTCGACAAAGGATGTGGCTGGCTTAAGGAAGCTCCCTATTTTGGTTTTTGTGTTTTTTAGGCTGTTAAGAGGTTTTGGGCTTTATCAATGAAAATTAGCAGATGCAGGCCCATGGGCCTGGTTGTATCATCTATCCGCAAAAGCATTTTTTCTGTTTTCCTGATGGCTCTGCCTCTTGTAGGAATTAATTATTCTCTCTGGTATGAAGATGGAATTTCGATAAATTTTTATGGGTTTAATGACAAAAATTGTCCCTAGACTGCTACGATTTAGTAATTTTAGGTTTTTACTATTAATTTTAATTAATTAGACTCCAAACTATTAGTTTTTTTTTTTTTTTTTGGATAAATCCGATCCTTATTTATTCTCTTTAAGGATCAAATGGTTGAACAACCAACTCTTTCATCGTTAACATTTCAGGCTTTTTTTTTTTTTAGTTAATTTAATCAAAATATAGTCTACATAAGATTACATAGTAGCTATTTATTAGATTTTAAAATTAATAACACTTATAAAAAATTTTTGAAAGTACAAATAATCAAACAGAAAAAATAAAAGTACATATATTTATATGAAAAATACAAATACAAATTTTTTCTAACCAAGTATTTCTATTAAATTCATTTAGATATAACCATTAAATTAACTAGATTAAAAATAAAATAAAATATTTAAATCTAGCATTAACTACATTGCTGTTAATATAAATTTTTATTTTTTTCTAATCAAATATTTGTACTAAATTCATGCCGACATAACATTAAATTAGCTAAATTAAAAATAAAATAAAATATTTAAATCTAGTATTAATTAGATCATCATTAATGTAAATTTTTAAATTTTTTCTAATAAAATATTTCTTTTAAATTTATACTAACATAATCATTAAATTGACACATCGACATGCTGATCTATCACCATATGAATATGAATATTTTATTTTATTTTTAATCGAGAGTTTGTACTTTTATTTTTTTATTTGATTATCTATACTAATAGAAAAATTATGATGAGTGTTATTAATTTTGAAATCTATCGAATAGACACTATGCAATATTATGTAGACCATATTTTGAATAAATTAAATATATTTTTAAAGAAACTAGAATGTTAATGGTTAAATGGTTGACCGTCGACGGTTAATCTTTTCATTGTTAATTATAACGGATAAAGATCACATTTGTTAAAAAAATAATAGTTTTGGTCTAATTAACTCAAATTGATAGTAAAAGCCCAAAATTACCAAATCATAATAGTTTGGAGTTAACTTTTGCCATTAAATCAATTTTTATGGGTCTTCAATGTTTATATCAAAGTGCGAGTATTCTTGAGCAAACCTAATCATTTACGGTATTTATTGGTTAGATACTCGCGTTATACTGCGATCAAACAACCATTACATACGCAGGCTTAACAATTCGTATGGTGTAGTACGAATAGAAGATTTATTTTTGGTGATTAATGTAAATCAAATCTATCTATTAAGCGAAATTATTTGATTTATATATATTTATTAGCAAAATATTTAATAATATTAGCATATAAATTTGTATTTGAATAATTAGGAGGTTCTTTCAAAACATTATCTAACTTATTTTGTTTTAAAAAAAATTTAGAATATGAAAAAATGAATAACAAATAATTGGTATTATGTGTGCGGATATATAGTTAATTTCTAATAAAATTATATATATATATATATATATATATATATATATATATATATATATATTATACTTAACCGATTCAAAGTATATAGAATAAATAAAAATATATACAAATAAAAAACCCACCTAAATTGTATGAAATATAATGAAGTTAATAGATTAAAATAAAAACTACAACAAAATTGGTTCTACTAAATTCGAATAAATATATATAAAAAAGCAAATAAAACTTGTGATTTTTTAATTGATTATTATTTTTAAAAAACAATTGAGCCAAACTATCTAAAACATACTCTTAGCTCTCTCTCTTTCTCTCTCTATATATATATGTGTGTGTGTGTGTGTGTGTGTGTGTGTAATCGAATTTATAAATTATAATAATATATTTTTAAAAAATAAAACATTGACGTTCTAAAATTTTATTTCAAAATTCATATATTAAGAAACCAAATTTATTAACAAATAAAATTATATAAAAAAATAAATTTGATGAAAATTTTAATAAGAAACAAATAACCGAAGAAATAAATTTTAAACAATAAGAGTAATATATATTCAAAGTAAAATCTTAAAAAATATCATATACATTCTATCATTTTCAAAATGTACATAAAATTAAAAAAAAATAAAGATTTATTTTCTTTAATAGTCGAAGTCAAGTCCTTGAAGAATAAACTCAACTCAATTAGTGTCCGCCAAACATTTATCCGTAATAACTCTTGCAATACTCGTATAAATATATGACAGTCATAACTTTTCATGCCATACAATTTGTGTTTGTTCATATCTATACATTTAACCATGTTAGACACATATTTATCGGGGAACCTAAGTTGTCTAATCCATTCAAGCAAGACCATTTTCTATTGTTTATACAACCTAAAACTTGCTTTTCATCCATACATTTAGGATGACTAATAGCAAATGTAGCAAATTCTTCAATCTCATTCACAAAATCCTCATTTAAAAGCCCATTAGTTAACCTAAAGTCCATCCATATACGATTAGACCTTATGTTTTCCTTGTAATTATTCGAGCCAACATACAATTACTTCATTACCAATTCTATTAAAAATCTAATAAAATTTCAGTAGAGTCTTCCTTATAAATTAGACGTTTCTCAATTCCAAGAGACTCCATCCGCATAAAAAACGATATATCCGGAAAACACAAAAAAACACATGTAAATATTTTTCAATTAATTATCTTCACACAAACATCACCCAAAAGTCACATTCAAACAATCAAATACATTAATTAATGCAAATTGAGACCGATGCTTGCCTCGGATAATCCATTAAATTAAATCCTAACTCTTCCTCTCTCGCTCCATCGCAAAGTATTGAAATAGCCTTGTTTCTCCTCAATTCCTAAAGTTCTCCGACCCCTCGGCTTCAATACGCTGCGATGTATCTTGGTATACTTTAACAATCATTAGTAAAATAAAATGCAATATCAATTATCATAACTAACTTAAAATTGGTCTATGACATAAATTATAAATTAGAGTTTCGATAACTTACGTTGTGAGTAGGAGTGGCTGGAAAACTACTAGAGCGAGTTGAAGTGATTATCGACAATGCTACTTACTAGTTGCAACCATTTTGTATATAAATAATTAATAATATAGTTCATACAATAACTAATTATTTATCTATATCAAACAAATTTAACCAAAAATTAATTTATCAATTTTGAAATCTTAAGTTTAAATAATTAGATATTATGTCAATTTTTAAATATCACTTTAATTTTAAAATTAATGTGTTATTTTAAATTCAATAATTTAATTATCAAATGACTCCACCTTTATTTTTAATCATTGTATAACAAATTACATACTCAAAATTTTATCCTAGTTTATCAACACCCAAACCTAATTAATTCAAAACAATTCTAATAAATTTTAAATAACATAAATTGAGTTTCTTAGCATAGTTATTAATAATTAACTACATACATAAAAATGGGTAAAATTTCAAACGCCCAAAGAATAGTAAAATCAAGAGTAATACACAAAACCCACACAAATTAAATATAAAATATGAATTAGTAGAAAGAAATATATCTAATTAGGCTTCTCTTTAAATATATATAGAGAGAGAGAGAGGAAACCATGACTATTTTGGAAAAGAAGATGATTAAAGTGGCTAGAGATTGATGGAGAGTGGAGGAATAGTTTTGTGAGGTACTTTTGGGGGTGTTGTTGGGGGCAATGAGGCTAGGAGGTGGCTACGAAGAGAGGAGGAGAAGGAGAAAGAAGATATAACCCCTCAAATTTAAAACATTTTTTTTATGTGTCGGTAATTATTTATATATATAAATATCTATTTAAGGTATGAATTAATATTTTATGCCTACATAGAAAATAAATTAACGCATTCATAAATATTATGAGAGGTAAATAAATTATTTAATGCTTGATTCGGTAAGTTATAAGATTAATTATTGACATTACAATAATTTAATAGTGTAATTGCAAGACTTTAGGAGGTTTAATCACCACAATTAAAATATTGGCTACTTGATTAAAATCATTAAAAAATTTAAGTAACCATTACAAATTAGGAAAAAGGCTAGATTAAGGGTTTGATTGCGAGAAAATTAAAAGTTTTGGGACCGAAATTGAAGGAGGTGATTGAACTAAATACAAGTTCATAGACTAAAATGTAAAATTTTAGCAAATTATGAGACCAATTAATTTAGCTAGAATTGGCCATTTATATCTAGATTTAAGGTAAAATAAAGAGAAAGAGAGGGAGGATTTAAGTCGACCAAAAGAAGAGAAAATAAGAGAAGTATCCAAAGGAAAATCAAGGAGAAATGAAGAGAAATGGAGAGAATTCTAGAGAGGGTGTTAAATGAAGGGATTGAAGGATGAAACCAAGTGTCTCACACTTGGAACAATCATAAGAAAATACTTCTTTATAAATTTGGTAAGAAGAGAAAAGGGGAAAGAGGATGAAGAACCAAATATTAAAGGGAAAAACAAGAGAAATTCAAGCCATTTTCGGTAAAATTAAGCCTACCCTCCACCCAAAATCAACTAAAATACTTTAGATAAAACCCCAAAACACCTTAAGATCACTTGAAGAAGAAGAGCAAAGAAGTAGGAAAAAGGTAAGTTTGAGTAAAAACTTTGAAGAAGAAAGGAGAGGAGGAAATTTCAATTCACCAAGGAGAGATTTTGTCAAGCATCAAATGAGGTAAGTGTAGTCCTCACTAAATCACAAGAAAATGATTAAATTGATGTTTGATTGCTTATGTTTTGAAGTTACAGAGATTGTGAATTGATTGTTCAAATTGATGGACTTTGGTGTAATTGATATATATTAATGACTTGATGATGAAAACATGTTTAGGAAGGTTGAAATAACATGATTAAGGATTCAATTAAGGTTGGATTGAAGAATTAAGATTGGATAATTGAAGTCGAAAGATTCAACCAAAATAGTGAAATTGAGAGAAAAATGTTAACTTCTATAATTTTGTATTCTCGGGTGTTCTTTAAGTGGATTAGGCATGTTTAAAGATGTTTGATTGAAAAAATTAGCTTGATTGCCTTTGTTGATTATTTTGGTCATCAACCTTAAAATTAGGCTAATGAAGTTAATTGGTTTAATTGGTATAATGGGATTGATTGTAGATTTATGGTTGATTTAAGTTTGTTTATGTTTAGGTGATTGATTCGGGTTGAGATGATGATTAATTATTGGATGTTAATGCCAATTGATGTTTGATGATGATGGGTCATGTGTTAAATCAATGGATAAAGGATGGAATTAGGTTAAAACAAGATTTAGTAACCTTTAAAACGTTGAATTGATGAAGTATTGGTTGTCGTTATCTTTGAGACAAATATGAATTTTGGAGGAAGAAATATCAAATCTGAAATTGTTAGTAAATTGGCAAGATTTACATGTGTTTAATGATAATCAACTTAGTTTTAGTTTATTTAAGTTGAATGATGAAATGTTTAGCTTAAAAAAAGATTTAGGAACTTTAAAGTTGCTAAAGTAAAGAAGTTATTGGTTGCTTATATGTGTTAATCAAATCTGAATTTTGGTGGATTGGTATACCAAATCTGAAATTTGATGGATTGGTATAATTTTTATGTGTTTAATAATAACCATGTTAATGTTAGTGTATTTAAGTTGAATAATCATGTGTTTAGATGAAAATTGATTGGTTTTATGTTTGATTATGGCTAAGAAAGGTGTGATGCTCTTGGTTTGTTCTTGGTAGTTTTGGCCAAGACTAGTCTTTTGTGTGGTTGATGTGTTTTATTATGTTGAACAATAATTGTGCAAGTTATTAATGACATAATTATTTGGTCATGAATTCAAATGGAAAGTAAATGGGTTTCGTGTCAAACTTGTGCAAGGAATGGTTCATGGTTGACTTTGGCCTAAAGGCTATTTGGCGATGTTGATGTTCATGGGTTGGTTTACTCGTTGTTTCCATGCATTGTTAGTATTTCATAAAAGTTTGTTTTGTGTTCAATGATATTTGACTTGGTTATTGATTAATTAATGTTCATGGATTACATGTCATGTTATTATTTGCATTCTCGTCATGAAACGATTTCCATCTTATTTATGGTTTTCAAAGATAAAATCAAATACAAGGATTTTAAAAAAAATGGTTAGGCATGCCCTAATCATATTCACGAGCTTAATTATGGCTTATAAAGAAAATGATTAACTCTTTATGGGTGTCAAAGCCACATGTTCAATCATGGTTCACAATTGTGAACGTCACAAGCTTTACGGAAGACATGTCTAGTGCTTTTCATGGTTTTCATGGATAGCTAAATATATATAAACATATTCCATAAGGTGTGCATCAAATCACAAAAAATATATTACATAAGTCATGAAAATATTTTTTCATTGCATCATACATCATGCATCACATGACATGCATATATGACTATACTTACCGAGCATAAGCTCATCAAGTTGCCTTGTGATGTAGGTATTCGGGAACAATAAGGACTCAAAGTGAAGTTGAAGATGAGCCGAAAGAAAAGGTGCTACAAGAGTTTGCTAAAGTGTATTGTAAAAATTAATACATGTTTAATCTACTCTATTTTAAATGATTTAGGTAACTTTGTTAATTTAGAATAAGAATGAATGAGTAAATAAGTATTTCAAGATGTTTATTAGTTAGTTGGTTTGGCATAGAAATTGCTAATTAAAGAAAGAATTAAGTTAATTAAGTATAAATTAGAAGTCAAACTAATAAAGGGTTGATGACTAAAAATATTAAATGGTTTTAATTAGTATAAATTAATTAAATGGATAGGTCAAATTCTAAATTAAATTATTTTTCAAAAGATTAAGAGAATTATTTAGTTTTTCTTAAGACAAGGATTAAAATACAAAGCGTTTAATTAAATACTTTATCCAAGTCCATAGGATTTCTAAGTTATAAAGGAATTTAGAAATCTAAACATTTCGAAAAGTTACTTATGTAATAATGTTATTTATGTTGAATTGGCTTAATAATGAATTAAAGTTAAATGGATTATTTTATATTTAGAAAGATTATTCAAAAGTATTTTAAGAGGAAATGATTTAATGAAGATGGATTTAGACTTAAAGTGGTTTTAAAATAATTTAATATGTTTGATAGCAAAATGTCTTACATAATATATATTTTCATTTGCATATTTTTGGACATGTTGTGTATTTTTAGAAACATTATTTCCATAACTATATTTTCGAAACATTCGAAGGAAGTCTAAATAAATTGCTAAATTGTGATAATTATGTTTATTAAATGAATTTAAGTTAAAATTTTTACCTAAATGTTTAATGAGAATGGACCTAACTATAAAAACCGAATAACCTTCCGTGGCAATTGATAAATATTTAAACAAATAATAACACGAGGCTTAGTGTCTCCACGTTCATTCCACTAAGAACGTGAGGCACTCGCCGATAATACTCTCGACCTATTTAGATCCTATGTTGGGGTGTTACGAAAAAAAGAGAATTCTACCAATTTCTGGATTTAATTTTAGTGACGATCATGACTCCATCGATAATACTTCACTAATATGCCACAAACATAAGTGTCTCGTTGTCGATTTTGAATTTCAAACAATCTCGATCTTTTTACCAAAAATAACGACTAACATGATCCGTCGCTATTATTGGTACAATTAGCAAGCAAACATCATCCGTTGCTAATTGATGACGACATCAAGAGAGTAGTGACACAATATTCTCTTGCTAACCAAACTGGAAAAGCAACCCAAAAATAGCAACAAAATGAAAGATCCGTCGCTAAATGTCCTCGTAATGGTATCGCTAATCCATTGCTAAAACAATCGTGGATATTTTACCACTATATTTAATGATGGACCGTGTTTGTTGTAAACAATCCATCATAAATCGCTCGATAGTCCATCTCTAAAACCTATATTTCAATGGCGAGTTGTAAATCATTTGCTAATTGTCGCTATTTAACTACGGATTTTAATGCATCGCTGATTGTCGTCACTAAATTGCTGTTTTTTGTAGCGTATATAATCGGTATTTATAGGCCTTTTGCTCCTTCATGATTTCTAATAATGGACCACTTTCTTCTTCATGTACTACAATGCTCCATGTTCTTCTTTTCTTGTGCTACAATGCATCTATATTCTTCTTTTTCTTTTCTTTTTTTGTGTGTTGTAATGCATAATGTTTCTTATCCTGCTCTGTTGCTCTTATATTGCAACCTCCTACATTTTTTTCTATTTATCTGGTCTAATTGTCTAGATTGTGCTTTTATTGCTATTAAAATTCTGTTATTATTTAACTATCTATATACTACTTGTTTTTGGTTACTCTCGCTCTTAGAATATGACTTTTCCCACGTCTCTGTTCAACTTTGCCTTGTTGAGAGTCCTTTAGGCTGTTTTTCCTTGGTCTGTGGAAGGAGTTCTAATAGCCTTATCTTGGGTTTGATTCATTACATCAAGTGTGTTTGTTGGGTTTAGTAAGTCAGGAATGACCTTTTCTGAATAGAGTATACTCCACGAGTTTTTAAGTGAAGCCAATCAATAAGATGTAAGACGAACGCACTGATGAGTTTTATCTATCTTTCATATTCAATTTATTGAACACACGACAAGAATAAATTTGGACAACAGTAAAACAATATGATAAGCTCCTACACTCTTAGATGCTAAAGAAAGGAACCATGGACCCCCGGAAAAAAAAAAAGAAGAAGAGAGAATTAAACAAGCAGCACTTGAAATGAGGCTGCCACCGAAAGTCAGAAGTAATTAAACTTGAATTTCTTACTAAACTTTTCGGCAATGATCGAATTATATCATCAACATAAATGCTTAGCTAGCTACTGCAAATATTTGAATCAATAAATGACCATTTTGGTACAAACCCATTTGTTCTACGTTCAGTGTCCATGGTACCAATCATAGTTGTGGTTTAGAAATCAGATGAAGGACCGACAACTTGTAGGTGGACCGAGACATCACGTGAATCTAAGTGCAGAGCCAATTAATAAAATGGGCTAGTTTGTTTGAGCATGAATGATTTGCAAAATGACGGAAAAAGATTACAAATCACATTAATGACTTGGTTCTAGCACTTTCCTGCGTTCACAATTGTGATAGCAATGTCTGTTGAATTTGCAAGTGCCAACTACAAAAAAAAAAAAAAAAAAAAAAAAAAAAAAAAAAGGGGAAAATAAGTGGTGATCCAGTTCCAGTGGATTATCAGAAACAATGTCACATTTCTTGAAGTCACAAACTTTAGCAAGGTCATTTGGAAAGGCCTTTTGATTAATCAGTGTCACGTTGAGTTTGCTGATGATTGTTTGGCAGCCTCATTATCCCATTCACACTATGTTAGGCTATAATAAATAATTATTAATTATTATATCATGTTAGTATTTTTTATTTATATTTTTTAAAACACTTTTTTTTTCAAATATTTAGTTATCAAATTTAATCTTACATTACATAAAACCAATATTAGAGTGATGAGAAAATCTATCCAAAATTAAAATGATAAATTAAAAAAATTATTAAATTAATTAACGATCAAATTTAAGATAATTTTGAAAAAAATAACATAATAAAGAAAATATTTTACCCTCAAAATTTCAGCATGCAGTAAAGTCTTTATAAAAATAAATATTTATCGTATAATATTTTTTTTTTTTGAAATTTTTATGTTAAAAATATTTGTATTTATAAAGTGAAAGTATAAAAAAAAATTAATTGTTTATTAGCGAAGAACATAAAATAAAAGAAATAATAATTTTTTTTTTATCAATTAGAGATATTTTAAGAAAGTAAATTACTAAAAATTTTAACTATACAATCAATTTATAAGATATATAAATAGAAAGAAAAACAATCTAAAGAGAGTATTATCATGATTCAAGAACATGTACTCGGACCTACATTGTCTCACCTCCCTTTCAGTTGTGACTGCATGCTCTCTTTTGCATTTCTGATCCACGTGACATATAACCAATCCTAATGCCTTTGATGAACTGGACATTATAACGATTGAGTGCCAAGGGCCTACAAGGGATGAGCACCACATGTAATGGAAGAAAAAAAGGCAGTTGGATAGCTCAATAATTTCTTGGCAATTTATCTCCTAACGGTGGATGTGGACTGGAGGACTCCATGCATATTGGATATGTGAATAAGGAAAATAAAGGAAAAAAAAAATCCATTTTGGATATGTAATAGATACACGGGAAAGCAACTTGATCAATTGGTGGCTATATAAATGTTAACGTTAAATTTATAATAGTTTTGGAAAAGTAGATCCAAATAAAATTTGAATAAAAACAGAACCATTTAACTAAATAAAAATTTATTTCAATGTTCTACTATTTATCATTATCTTATTAATTTATTTCAAATGACGTGGATTAATGCAGTAATATGATCGGTTAATGGCCATATTTTATACGAGGGTTATTCCAAATGAAAATACGAATACTATCAGTTTTTCTTGTAATTCTTATAACTAGAAATAATATGTTCATTTTCTCTGGATTAAATAATTAATTATTTGTTTCTATCATAAATATCGAATTAAAAAGAGAGAGATAAGTATATATAATTACATTTGGACGAGAAAAAACTGAGTCGTCATTAATCCTGTCATAATCATCCGAACAATTATCAATATAATTTAGGATTTTGGTATCCAAATTCATGTGTAATTGTAAAGCAATATAACAAGATGCCTGTTCTTTTATGTTATAACCGTAAGTTCTTACATTCAATTGTCCATGTATTATTGTTAGTTAGGCTGATTTTTTAGGTGCGATATACATAATATACTAAAAAAATTAACATATATTTCCCGGATACTACATACTTCATTCTTAAGAATTGTTGTATTACCCCATACCGGGTATTATTATTATTATTATTAGATATTTTTCATAATATGAATTTGTTAATTTGACAAAATGGCAAAAACTTTAATTGTTTAAATAAAGTTTTCCATTTTCGGAAACATACTTAAGCGTCAATATACTTTTAACTGTAGTTCTATAAATTGGTTAGTTGCAAACAGAAGAGGTATACCGCATCCACACAGCCTATCTCTCTTCCTTGTAGTTTGTGCTTGTTTCAGACATATTCCTAGTTGGTTCATCAGATGTCGAGTAGGGAGTACTAGAATCAAGATCCACCTTGTAAACACTTTATGTCCTACCTAATTTACGTTAAGAATAAAATTCCTGCTTCATCCACGTGAATCCCTTCCAAAACTTCTTCTGCTAAATCCAAAGCCTTGAAGAGTAGTAATTGTTGAGGTAGGACTTACGGACTCAGCATCGACAAGGTAGAACTACTGACTACATCTTCTGTGTCCTGTATGCGACAAATCTCGATCTGGTAGTGCTGCTCGGTAAAACTTTCTGAAACTATTATCCATTATTGTTACTAGTAATTAAGATATTATCAAATCTATTTTGCACCAAAAAATATAAAAAATGGGTACTTATGATACTGGTGTCTACAGAGTTCATCAATTTAGAGCTTATAATAACAATTTTGAGCCTGCCTGTCAGCTTTCTCCCTTTGACCATACTTATCATAAGCAGGGTCAAGATTTAGGAAACACTACTAATGATCTATTACTTGGAATTTGGGACATATTAAAATTTCAGGCTAAGTGGTTAGAAGAAGAGTTGGAATATTTCAAAGACAATTCACTGTCTCAGGAGGATCTAAATAGACAGACAGAGGATATTAGAAATATAGTAAGTCGTGCTGGTCGAGTAATAGAAGATCAGAATATTGAAATATTGGAAAGATTTAGTGGGTTTAAGAGAGAAATCGAAAAGATATTTAATGAGAAAAATTTGGATAGAAAATTTGAACAAACTGAGAGAGTGATTAGAGATTGTATAGATGATGTCGAGTACAGGATATCTAAACTAGAAAGAATGGGAAGGGATATATTGGAAGAAGTAAGAAATTCCAGTGGAAAAACAGATGTGGAGAAATTAGTACTGGAAAACAATCGAATACTGAGAAAGTTGGATGAAGAAAAGTTGGCCACTCAGAGGGATATTAGAAACATTAGAATTCCAGGATTAGAGCAACTGGTAAGAAGAGAAGATTTGAAAGATTTGGAAAGGCAGATAGATCCTAGAACTTTAGTAAGAAAAATTGACCTGAAACAAGAACATATCTTACAGCAGCTTGAAGAAAATAATAGGATACTTAAAAATTTTGATACTATAGAGTTGGAACAAATTATTAGAAAACAAACAAGAGAACTGGAAGAGATCCGCAATGAAATATCAAGAAAAATTGATAGGATTCCTGTGGATTCATCTATTCAAAGAGAATTAGAAAAAGCTCAAGAACAACTGCGTAAAATATCCCAACTCGTAGGAGCAGATTCCAGGAGATTCTGAGTAAAAGAATAAGGAAAATAAAAGGAAGATCTTTGCAAAGACTTCCCCATGGAAAAAAGAAAAGAAAAGTTGCATAGTAAATATCCTTTGAGTCAATATCTGCATGCTATTCGAGTTCATATATAGTTACACAAAAGTTCATGGATAGACTAGTGATATGTTTGGTTATGAAACTTAAAAGATAGCTGATAGCTATGGTTTGCAAGCAATTCTCATTTACTGTTGAGTATGTTGCAGGTGAAAGGAATGCAAAACTTAGTTCATTATTTGTCCGCAGGCCAAAATGGAGTCTGATCTGCCTAAAGAAATCTTAGTTGGAGAAATAAAGCTCAGTGCAGTGAGCAATGGAAGCTACAAATACTGTAGCCGACAAGAATATATACTATCAGAAAAAGAAGAAATTATACTTGATAACCTTTATTTCGCGCACGAAAGAAGGTTGAGAAAAGTGTTTGCTAATGCTCTGGCCGCTTGCCAGCAACACTACAAAGATTTATTATCTGAAAAGCGAGATATACTCCGCAGAGTAAATCTTGCTTTAGAAGATCTGGTTCCAGTAATCCGCAGATTACCGGATGAAGATCAATTTAGAAATATATTCTCAAGTTATTTGCAGTTGCAGGATATTGAAGACCTGTATATCCTTCGCAAAGGAAATACAGGAGATGATCAATCATGTCATGGAATGGACATCATCTATGCTAATCAGCTTGCTACATCCAGTAAAGGAGATTGGTTTATGCCAAATCTGAAAACTCACTTGCCTGTGTATACAATGTTACAACAAGAAGCCATAAAAAAGAACCTGAGGTGCCTTGAAGAAGCCTCTGAAGAAGTCCATAGATTGATCATCCAAAAACTTCACTCGGAGCCTAAAGGATTCAAGAGCCTCAAGCAACACTTAGAAATGGCAACCATCAACACCTATGTCACTCCAACAATGTTCAGTTTAGATTCAGGACTAATTAGTTTCATTGATGCAAAACTTGGAAGTTCGGAAACATTAGTCAGTGGATTCTTTGAGAATGGATTACTACACAAACTCGAAGTTGAGACTACAAGTTACAAAGAAGCCACTTTACTTCCTACATGTATTCGACAATCTTTGATGGCCTACGTCACAGAAGTCAGGAGGTTCAAGAAGATTTTTCCCCAGAAAATCTTCTTGAGATTCTACAGTACCGGTCCTGATTGGGAAAATGATGGAGTGAGTTACTTCCCCAGCTATCATCTAATTCTTATGGATTATGATAAAGAACTTCAGGCCAAGCCTATCCGTCCAATAAATCGGATATGGCAAGAAGCATGGATGGAAGAAAAAGAGGTGCAGAAGAGAAAAGCATTATCCATGAAAACTATAGTAGGGACTTTGCGCTATACTTTTCATGACACTTGTTCTTACCTGAAGATCTATGCAATATCTCCAAGAATCTTGATGTTGGGCAAACGTATATATGGCAACAATGGGTATGGATGGTACCAGGCTCGGCAACGAGAACTCTTTGACAGAATCAATAAATGGTGCAATGGAGAATTTGAAGCCAGTGCTTTTTGTAAAGTACATTATTGCTCTCTGATGCATGGATGCTTTCACAAATGCAACATCTGTCAGTCACCAGAAATCGATAAAATGTCAGAAGACTATGCGGTTGATGAGGAAGCCGTGCACAATTTATAGCCGGACAGATGCTCAGATTGTTTTCCTTGTAGTCTGTGTTTGTTTCAATTATCTTTCAAGTTTCTTTAAAAGTCGAAGAGGTAGTCGATTGTCTCAACTCTATCTTGTAAATACAGGTTTTCTACCTCATGTCATGAATAAAACTCCAGTTTGATCAATAACCCTCATGATGAATGCTATACTTATATTGTTGCAGCAAACAGCAGAATAAATAAGTAATGACAAACCAAATAAATTGAAAACAAAAACAATCGAGACACATCTATAGGCGAGAAGGGAATTGCGAGAAGCGAAGTTTTCACTTGATGAATGAGAGAATACAAAGTGGCTCAAACTAAATCTCTATTTTTTCTCTTAATACAAAGAAGAGAGCAGAAAGGAGTTTAAATACCTCAGACATAACAGAAAACTCTAATGGGTTAAAAGATATGACGGATTGGATCATAACTAAATGGGTTGACTATCATAAAATTCAAGACATATTTAACAATCTCTACCTTGTCTTGAATTCCACAAACCTTCAAGAAATTGAACATTTTCTCAAGACACTTTTAATCTGACATGAGCTAACATGGTGTAATAAACAAGAAATATGAAAAAAGAACCTATCGATTTTAAAATCAAAACTAGTAAGCTTATCTCTCATGACCAATGACCCAACATGGGGCCACCAATGTTTAAGTATGATTTCAAGTATTTCAAAAAAAGTCATTATCATGTTTTCAAGACAGACTTGCAAAGGAAATAATCTGGTATATACTATTTATAAGGCATATAAAGGAAATGATATGATAGATATTCTTGATATGTTTTAAGATAGAGCATACTAAGGAAATAATATAGTGAATACTCTTAGTATATAAAGGAAATGACATGACAAATACCTTTGATATTATAGGTCATGTTCATATTTTCAAGATAGACTTATAAAGAAAATGATTTGATGTATACTTTTTGTAAAGGATACAAAGGGAATGATCTAATGGATACTTTTTGTTTATTTTAAGACAGGAATATTGAGGGAATGATCTAGTGAATGCTTTTAGTATGAAAAAGGAATGATTTAGTATATACTCTTAGTGTGATGGCTCATAAGAGAATGATTTGGTTTATACTTGTTCATGAGGACGGTAAGAAATGTATTTTATAATCATGGATAATGAATTTATTTGTATTCATGTATGTTTACATTTATTGAGTTTTACCTCATTTTATTTATCTTATGATATAGGTAAATAAAGCAATACTTGAGGACATATAGAGGTGTTAAGGATACAGGTTGAGAGCTATAGAGTTTGTCAAATCATGTACTACAGGTTTAGGTTTAAAGTTTAAAGGTTAAACCACTGCTAAGTTATGACCATTTTTGGCAGTTGCTTAGAATCAATCATTTTGAGTTGTAAATGATATTTTAGGTCATTTTGGATATGTTTATAGATATATTGATGAGATCAAAGAATAATGAAAAGTTTAGGTTCATTTTAGATGTGGTGATGAATTTATTTATCTAAATATTTTAAGTTTATGTTTCTATTATGAATAAAAATAGAAGAGTTGTGAAAAATTAGTTAACACTAAATATCAAATTTAAGAAGTCTTAAACTTTAAACCGAATAAGAAAATCACACCATGCAATATGAGAGTTTTAGTATAGAGAATACAGTGCATTGTCTTGCACTCTTAGGTATGAAATAGTGTAGTAGCACTCTCGGCTTCTCGTTGGACCGTGAGCTTTGCAAACAAGATAATATAAGACAAACCAAACAAACCTTATCCAACATGGACCACAAAACTCTAGCCTTCTTTTTTTTTTTTTTTTTTTTTTTTTTCCTTCTATGACTATAAGCTCTAATTTAAATTAAATATAGATTTCTAAAGCTACTTAGACTCCTTTTTACATTCAAACCAAACTACTTAAATTCCTTGTTACATTCACACCTTTATTTATGTCAACTATCCCAACAAGAAGAGGATAACTTTAAAGACCAACTCAAACCCAAATGGTAATCTACAAGTATTAAGGTAACTTGAATTCAGCCCATGTTTGAAAAGAAACCTCTCAGATCTATTTATTTAGGCCTACTTAAATCTCTTAGACCACACTCCATATCAACACATGCATCAAGAACGTATTAAATTTTAAATAAAATTAATATAAAAAATTGGCATAAATGAATAATAAGCCAAAACTGTACTTAGAAAAACATCACATATATGATAAGTACTAAATAAACTCAAAATAAATACAAAATAACATCTACATATTATAAATTTTTCAACATAAATGAAGGACACACATGCCTATATATTAAAATTTAAGCCCAAATTCATATAAAAAATTGATCCCAATTATTAATTATCTGAAACTATCTCTAGAAAAACATCATATCAATGACAGAAACTATATATAAAAAAAAAAAAAAATCGAAGAATTCTGAAATTTGAAATATAGCGAAAAGACATTATTAAAATTTCAAACAAAAAGAACTCAAAAGTTAAATCAAATCATACACAATAGATCAGCCTCTAAAACCTTATATGTGTAAATTTAATCCTTGTTCTAGTGAAATTAGGGGCGTAATTGATTGGCAACTAGACCTAACTACTGAATAAAGTGACCTAACACAAGCTGGGATTACAACCTATGAAAAGGCACCAAAACATAGAACTCTCTTCTTTCTCTCAGCTGTCCAGTATTCTGTGTTATTCTTCTTATTAAACTGTCGCATTTCATCCATGGTTTCTGCTGATCTTCTTTCTAATGGAAATAATGAAGAGAGAAAAAAGGGTTGACATGACTCTCCCCTCCACACATGTCATATCTCTAAACACCCACCAAATAAGGAAGACAAGAAAAAAAAAAAAATTAACAAAATCCATCCATGATTAACTTAGTTTCTGCCAAAAGAACCATCTAACAAGCATGAAAATAAATCCATGAACCAGTGGTTGTAATCTCTTAAGCTAAACCACAACCATAATAAACTTAATAAGTTGAACTTTCCTCGTATAAACCCTTTATCAAAATCCTTATTTGAAGTTTAATCTAAAGAAAAAAGTTATAAGTATAGCTTTTACCTTGCCCTTTTTCACTCATCAATGTGACAACATGAGGCCTAGAACCAAAACATTGAGCAACAAATACAAATCATATCCTTTCTTTACTAGAAAAGAAAGGGAAAAGGTCTGAACCTTACCTGTTTGATATAGGAAGATGAAGATAACAAGAGGGGAAATTGAGCCAGTAGCTTTTTTTTTTTTTTTTCTTTCTCTAGTTTTTCTCTTTTCCTTCATTTTTTTCCCTTCGTTCCCAACGTCCCCCTCCCCCCTCTTTTTCTCTGTTTTCTTTGTTTTTCTCTGTTTTCTTCCCACTCTATTTTTTTTTTTTTTGTATTTTCTTTCTTCCTTCTTCCTTTCTTTTCTTTCTCTGTTTTCTCTCTTATATAACCCATAAAAGGACCTAGAATTTCTTTGCTTGGATTAGTCTTGTTCTTCTATCCTTTCCTTTTAAATCATGGCCCCGCCCTAGTAGAGGTTGCCAGCCATACTCAATTTGGAGTCGTGCCTTGTAGAGGAAAATTTCAGGTTAATTTACATTCTTGATTTAGAGGTTTGGCCAGTTTTAACTCTAAAATGTGGCAAGAAACAAGAAGATTCGGTGAATGGTTTGGTGACCCTTTTTTTTTTTAACCAGGAATGGGAGGGAAGGCATGCGTGAAAGGGGCGATTATGTGGCTTTTTTCAAATTTTGGGGGTGGAGAAAGGAAACATGAGAGGTTTTCTTTTCAGTCAGACGGAGGAGCATGAGAGACTGGGAATGAGAGGGACGTTTGTTGTTTTTGTCGAGTGCAAACAAGAGATTGCAAGCTAGAAAAAAGAGGAGGAGGAAAGAAGAAAGCAGAACGAAAGAACAGAGAACGAGAAAACGCAGGCTAGAAAGAGGAAGAAGAAACTGTGTAGTGGTAGGCAAGCGTACCAAAACAAAGCTGTTTCATTTTAAAAAATTAAGTTGGTCCTCTTTTTTTTGGACCTTTTTACATTTTGTCCTTACTCTTTAGTTTTTTCTTCATGTACACCCCTACGTCTTTCAAACTCTTTCTTTACTTATTTTTTCAATCCTTTTTCTTTTAGTTCTTTTTATTGTGTCTTGATTTTCAATTATTATCATCTACTTTTTTTTCTTTTCTATTTTTTTTCCATATGGAACTCTTTTTGAGCCTTTTTTTTTTCTGATTTTTTTGAAATATTTTTATTGGCTTGCTTTTGTTCAATTTTCTTATGACTTTTCAACTTTTTTTTTCTTAATGATTTTCATCTAGTACTCTTTTTCTTGGTGGCATTTTGACTTTTTATTTTTTCTATTTTTTCTTCTTTTTAAATAGATTTCAAAAATTAAAAAAAATTACGAGCTTGCTCTAAAATATGGAAATTTATCAAAATGCTAGAAAGTCATGTAAAATTACGAAAAATATGCAGCATGCAATTCCTTTATTTAATTTTTTATATAAATGATTTTTTTTTCAATTTTATGGGGGTTAAAAATAGGATATGACTATACCATTAATGAATCCTTTTGGACTTGGAAAACCAAGAAGGACTGTATAGGTGGACAAATACGCATTGCTTAGTTAGCGAATCATAATTTGTTATTCAAAAGTCCATTTTAGCCAAACCTTACTAATCCAAAAAACTAATTCAAAGATCCACAGAACATATCAAAGCTTCTTTTCAAGGTTAAAATGGACTTCAAATACCCATTGTCAAGCCCTTTTGTTATTACGACTTGTTAAGTAAACCTAGATTGTTACAATACTTGTTGAATAAGGATGTTCATGACAAGCCTGCAAGTGGTCATTATGATTTGTAAGGCTCACAACAAACCTATGGCATGTTGCATTTGTTTTTTTATGTGTTGAAAGATTACCACAAATCTACCACAATCATTATTAGATTATTTTTTCTAACTTTATTTAGCTCTATCTAGGCATAAATGATTGCACGAACACCGTTGTATGTAAGTTTATTTGTGTAGGAGGCTAAATGTATACACTTGATTTTTTTTTTAAAAAAAATCATTAAGTAATTAATTAATTTTATTATGTGCCAATCTATTATTATTGTTATTATTATTATTTTATATGGGTCATAATTACAACATATTGATTAGACTAAATATGAGCCTCGTCCACCATAAAGTCTTGGGTTATGCAAGGATGGATATGGGTAATTTGATAGGGCTAGTTTGCATATTTTGTTTTTTGGTATATTAGAAAAATGACCAGGTAGACTCAGAACAGATCAATTAAAAAAAACTTAGTTGTTATTTTTCTTAACTTTTACTTGTAAGTTGAAGCAACATAATCTGAAAAAAATAAAATAAAATAATATTTTCAAATTATATTTAACTTTCCATACATGGATTATATGACACGATCCCATCAATCAATGTCATCCTTATTACAATGTATTAAATGGTATGGTTTTATAGTTTATGTCAAATGTGGGTAAATCATCTGAGTTTCTCTTTGCACAACTTGTTCCTCCTTGAAGAATCGCTTCCAGAACCAATGCTGCTTCCAAACTCTCTCAACCATTTCGTCAACAGGTACGCCTTTGGTCTCAGGGAGCAAAAACAGAGCAAATAGTCCCATTATCACAATCCATGAAGCAAAGAAGAAGAAAATCCCCGCTCTCAAATGGCATAGCATGGACAAGAAAGCTTGTGCAATTATAAAGGTGAAAAGCATGTTGGAGCTGACTGCGAAGGAATACCCGGCTGTTCTGGTCTCGAGAGGGAAGGTCTCACTTGGAATTAACCAACCAAGAGGACCCCATGACCACGCAAACCCAGCAACAAAGACGCATACCATTATCACCACCACCCATGCTTCTCCACTGGGTAGGTCGCCAGTTATCTTCAAATCTTTCATTAGGATCCCTCCAATTATACACTGGGTGATAAGCATCTGCAAACAAGCTTCAAGTAGCAAAGGCCTTCTACCGACCTTATCAACCAGAACTACCGAAACAATGGTGCTCAGAACATTGACAAGGCCAGTCACAACCGCGGAAAACAATGAAGCGTCATTCCCAAATCCGACTGTCTGGAAGAGAACAGGTGCATAGAACATAATGGCATTGATGCCAGTGAATTGCTGGAACACTTGCATCATGATTGCTATCACTAGTGGGGGTCTACTTTCTCTCTTCATCAGTTTATGGTAGGGCTGGGTAAATTGGCTTGCCACCTCGCAAGCATGCACGATTGAATCATACTCAAGATCAACATCATCTACGCCCCTGATCTTTTTAAGTACCTCCCTTCCTTGCTTTAATTTCTTGCGCTCGATAAGGCTTGTTGGAGTCTCATAAATGGCAAGCGAACCTAGGCATAGTAATAAAGCTGGTACGCCTGCCATTCCTAGCGAAATTCGAAATCCATAGGGATGAATTTTACCAACTACGTAGTTGATGACATTGGCAATCAAGATTCCGATTGTTATGAAGAGTTGGAAGCTAACGTTAAGTGCTCCACGGATCTTGGCTGGAGCTAATTCTGATAGAAACAATGGTACTGCCTGATTGGCGAATCCAACTCCCAATCCAAGAAGAAGTCTCCCGATGATTAGCATTTCAATATTTACTGCAAATGTTGTCAAAACAACACCACCGATGAAGAAAAGAGATGCAAGCTGCATGGTGGGCTTTCGGCCATACTTTGAGCACGTCTTTGATGCGAAAAAGCTGGCTATAAGAGCGGCTATGTACAGGGAGGATGTGAACAATTGCAGCATTTGATTGTCATATTTACAGTAATTATTTTCATGAACATGTTGCTTCCTTTCCCATACGTCAGGAAAGAATTTCTTTAAGAAATCATCCATCGCTGTAACACCTCCTGAAACTCCAATGTCGTAGCCAAACATTAAACCTCCACAAGCCGCAATTACCGCGCATAAGATGACATTGAATGTTATCCTGCCTTCGAACTCTGGCATGTCGCCATTGTTAGCGATTACAACAGCCGGCATTTTACCTCTCCAAAACCAAAACAACTACCTCCAAAATATTCTTAAAACTAGAGAAGGAGATAATTGCAAGTAGAGAGGATCAGGCAGGAGGTGATAGACGTTAACAGAAAATCAGGAGAGGCAGCGTGCAAGGGCTCTTATGTTAGTCTCACAATGCAGGCACGCTGGGCGGGATCCATATACAAGTGTTATGGGAGAAATTAAGGCTAATAATAGAAATATACAAATAGGATAAAATTAAGGGATGAACCCTAAAATAATAGTAAACCGTGTGCTTAGGGAGGGCCTAGATAATTCTGGTATTAAAGCGTGTGACTCAGCGGTGACATGGAGAGGATAAAATAAACAATCCTTTCCGTTATATCACCAGCTAGCTAGTTTTATATAGTCCAAAAATTTTGGCAAATGTATATATTAAGGTGTTGATGTATACACATATGACACGGATCAGATTTTGAAACTAAGTTACATTTCCAAATTAATCAGATAATTAACGTTTTTTCAGTTTCTTTTATCCCTCCCAGCCTCTTTATTTAATGCACTCTGGATTTTTCAAATTTACAATTCTTATTTAGATATCCAGCCCTTTTCTTACTCATCACCTATCAGAAACTCTTGAAATTGCCATAAAAAGTGGTAGTCAACCACAAACTGTCTCCAATACAGCTGTGATGGACATCCTTTGTGTGCAAGGATGAAGGGTTATCCTCAATTCACTTAATATATCAATTACTATTGCCAAGGGTGGAAATTTTTGATATTTAACAAAATCTCTAAAGTTTCTACTTGAAACCCCACTACAACAAAATAAAGTTACAGAGGCGGTTTGGTTGAGGCGGTTTACAAAACCGTCTCAAATTTTTCAACATTTACATTTTTATTAGACAAATATGAGGCGGTTTTGTAAACCGCCTCAAGTTTTAAGGAGATGCACGAATTTTATTTGATATTTTTTTTTGGGGTTCTAAAAGGGATCGAAGGGCGCTTCATTTTCCTTCTTTTCTTAGGGTTTTCCAGCTTCTTCTTCCTATGCCTAGTCTCCTCGATCCGCTTCTTCCTTCATCTTCTTTGCTTCTTCTTTTTTAATTTTTTTGGTTCGAAAGGGACAAACTTCATTATTGAGAGTTTTCCTTCTTCACCTCTTCTTGTTCTCCTTTGCTTTTTTTGTCTTTTGCTCTGCTTCTTCTTTATTTTTTTTAATATTTAATAGTTTCTTCTTCTACTTGTATTTCATTTCTATTTTCTTCTTCAAACTCTCTCTCTCTCTCTCTCTTTTATCTATGTCAAATCTATTTTGTGAACCATTAAATTTCAATTTAATAGCAGAGAGAGTAATTTACTCAAATCGACCAACAATTCCTTGTTCCTTGGCTCACCCAATCTCATTTCCAAGGTTAGTACTTCATTTGTCTCACTTGTCGCTTGAAGTAATTTACTCAAAACAACCAACAATTCCTTGTTCCTTGGCTCGCCCTGGTCTCATTTCCAAGGTTAATGCTTCATTTGTCTCACTTGTCGCTTGAAGTAATTTACTCAAAACAGCCAACAATTCCTTGTTCCTTGGCTCGCCCTGGTCTCATTTCCAAGGTTAATGCTTCATTTGTCTCACTTGTCGCTTGAAGTAATTTACTCTACTTAGCCAACAATTCCTTGTTCCTTGGCTCGCCCCAATCTCATTTCCAAGGTTATTACTTCATTTGTTTGGCGATCGCTTGAGCTGATTCCTTCCAAGTATTTCAATTTTCCGAGAGAAATAAACTTGAAATTTGTTTGAAGCGACCAAAACCCAATTGTTAATTTGTGTTAGGGTTTAGTTTTTTTTTTTAATGAATAAGTTTTCTTTCTTTTCTTTAGAGAGAAATTTAGTTACTCCTTATTGATAGCTTGTACTTATAATCTTGTAGCATTTTTAATACATGCCTACCTCTAAACAATTGGGTGTTAGGGTGGAGTGTTGTATGTAGAATTGCAATGGAGAAAATTAGCCCAACATGATATGTTTTATGGGTTCAATGTTCTTTGCTTGAAAACTTAAACAATTAAAAAGGTACAATAACAACATAATATTCAATTTTTCCTTAAGCCTATGGGCGATCTTTATGTTTTCAGCAGGTATTTTGCATTATGGCGATTTAGGGTCTAACTTGATTATCTCCTTTAGCAAGTCGATATAGTTGATATAGCTGGTACAATCAATTAGGTCTTTCATAAATATTAGGTAGCTATTTCATAAATATTAAAGCAAAATGGTAATTTAGTCCCTCAAAGAATTAGTATTCGAATTAGTGATTAATTTACCTTCTCGAGTTTCTCCTTCTTGTTGTTCATACGAGGGCTAAGTAGCTCTTTCCCCTCTATAACCTTAAAATAGACAAAAGAGTTCAACATTATTAGCTAGGGAATTTTCGGTTAAGCCCGGAACTCGTATATTTTAAATTGGACTCTTTGCGAGTGCAACTTTATCGACTAGAGAATAACAATAAGTTATTGTCTTTGATCCCGACATTTGAATCAAGGATAAGCTTGGTTATGTCAATTACCAGCAAATTAATTTAGTTTCCATGAATTATTATGCTATAATGGTGATCATGACCAAGTATTTATGTACCTTTAAACACAATGTGCAAGAGAGGGGAATTGGAAAACAATGAACTAAAAATACATAAAATAAAATCAATGTTCGAAAACTAACTCCTGGAAGAATGGTTTATCAATGATATACCTCCACCATGTATGTCGCACATGTACCTCCTCCCCCACAATTTAGCAGAGCTCGAGACTAGAAAATCAATATGTGAAAATCACATCAGGACATGAAAAAAGCACCATGTATGATCAATAAACAATTAAATATTCTCGAAGCTTATTAGCTTCTCTTATGCATATATACCTTGCTAGCTTTTCTTGATACCTTATAAATAAAAAGAAAATCAAGGTTTATGATATATATCCATCAAAATTCAAACTTAAATGTATCATTGCTTCTTTAAAGAAATAGGGGTTAGATTAGCCAAATTGGCTTGAGAGCAAAGGCTGCATGGAATCATTATTAGAGTTAGTAATCTGTTGGCTTCATGTTTCTTGATTGGAATTTACCTCTTATAATTTCCAAACCATGGGGGTGCTGGAATTTAGTCATTCATTATTGGTAATGGAATTAATTAATATTTATGTTGATATGATTGTTATGTTAAATGACAATTGTATAAGTTATTAACAA
Organism: Dovyalis caffra; assembly: GCA_963924115.1. Lineage (NCBI taxonomy): Eukaryota > Viridiplantae > Streptophyta > Magnoliopsida > Malpighiales > Salicaceae > Dovyalis > Dovyalis caffra. The sequence continues at coordinate 9,899,793 of CAWUPB010001184.1, forward strand.
CTTGACGATGTGGTAATTAACAAGTTTCATGTTAAGACTAGTCATGGAATGGTGCATGGTTGAATTCGGCCTAATGGCCATTTTGATGGTTTGATGTTTGTTCACGCATAAATGTTTATGAAAGTATTTGGTAAGCAATATTCAATACTTCATGAATAAATGTCATATGTTTAATGGATAGTTGATTTCAACTCGCATGCCTAATTGAAGTTCATAGATCATGTATCATGTTAATGATTGTATTGACATCACCAAATAGTTTTAATCATGTTTTCAAAGACAAAATCAAGTGTATAGATTTTCAAGAAAATGGCTAGGCATGTACCAATCATAGTCATAGGCTTAATCATGTCACACAAAGAGAACAATCAACTCTTTGTAGGCATCATAGTCATATATTTAATCATGGTTCATAATTGTAAATATCATAGGCTTCATAGGGACATGTCTAATGCTTTTTCATAGTTTTCAAAGACATGGTTTACATGGATAGTTGGATATATACAAATATATTTAGTTTGGTGCATTGAATTACGGAGAATGTATTTCAAAGTCATGAAAATGTAGTTCATTGTATCATACATCATGCATTACATGACATGCATACATGACTATACTTACTAAGCATAAGCTCATCAAGGTGTCTTATGGTGTAGGTATTCGGGAACATATAAAGACTCAAGTAAAATTGATGATGAGTCGGAAGGAATGTTGCTACAAAAGCTTACCAAAATGTATTGTAAAAATCGGTACACGTTTAATTGATTCCATTTTAAATGATTTACGTAACTTTTTTAATTTGGATCCGGAATGAATGAGTAAATAAATATATGAAGATGTTTATTAATTAGTTGGTTTGATATGTAAATTCTTAATTAAACAACGAGTTAAGTTAAATAAATAAAAATTAAAAGTCAAATTAATAAAGGGTCAATGAATAAAAATATTAAATGGTTTTCATTAGTATAAGTTAATTAAATGATTAGGTAAAATTATAAATTAAAATAGAATTCAAAAGATTAAGTGAATTATTTAGTCTTTCTTAAGGCAAGGATTAAAATAAAAATGGTTTGATTAAATGAAAATGAGTAGACTTTAAATGGTTTTAAGATAATTATTACGTAATATATTTTTATATGCTTATTTTAGAAACGATGTCTTCATAACTATATTAACGAAAACATTGTTTACAACTTAATATTTTATATGAAGGCCAAGTTAGTTTTCATTTTACACAAGTATGATTCGACCGAAGATATTTCATTAAGACAACTTAAGTTATGTTTCCATAAGTCGAGGTTAAATAAAGATTATTAGTGAATTATCTTTGAAAGATTGATGAAATAAATTTATAATTACGAGTGTGATGAATAAAAGATGGACCTAAATTTTTAAATTAAGGAATTTCTATTATAAATGTTAATTACTTTAGAATAGTAAAGTTCATGAGATTTTGTGTCTTGATTATCAAGTTCCCTAAAGAGTTCTTGATCATAGGTCATATGATTTGTGCGAGCTACTATATATGAGCTACTTCTCACTTGAGCTACTCGCTAGAAAAATAAGAAGCTACAAACAATTGCTTTTCCTCCTCCCGTTGGCCTACAACTTAAGCTTTATTTTGCTATTGAAGGTTGCTCTTGTAGATCTTCTCATAATGCCCCCATTTTGTTGTATCTACAACACTTCACGTGTTTGCCCTTCTCTAGCACTTAAAAGATGGATGACTTTTCTTGTTACAATATTGACATGGTGGATAATTTTTCTTGTTACCATAGTTGCTGCTATTATAAGCATAAGCCCTATTTCCATTAGCATTTTTTCTTTTTTCTATCTTTTCTTGTTAGAATACCGACATGGTGGATAATTCTTCTTGTTTGTTGCTTTAATTAATTTGGAGCTTGACATGTAAGGCTCCTTTTACTAAGCCTTCTTGCCTTATTAGCCTTCTTTGCTCTTGAGCCTACAATGAATTCATTAATTCCGCCAATGTGATACTTAATAGATCTTTTGAATGCTCTAATGGGGAAATTATTGCTTTAATTATTTTAGAGATTGTAACAAGAACTTTTGAATAATTTTAGAATCATAAAATTTAGTACCAAGCAATCTTACTCGTGTTGACAATGCTTAAAAGTCTATCAAAGTAGTCCTTGAAAGTCTCCGACTCTTTCATTCTTTGCATCTCAAACTCCCCGATCAAATTTAGTGCTCGTATCCCTCTCGATTCTCTCATTACCTTCATATTCTTCCTTAAAAAATCCTAGATGGCCTTTGCTAATTTTAAAGTCATGATCCGAGTAAAGATTGTTGGTGAAACAATTGCAAATAGGCATGGTTTTGCCTTTGACTTCTTTTACTTACTTTCTTTGTGATTCTTGATTTGAGCAAGTGTTGGATTGTTAGGCAATGGAGAAATTTTGTTGTTCTCTTCAACAACTTCCTAAATATTACTAGCATCCAAGTAGGCCTCCACTCTCATTGCCCAAACCTAATAATTTTCTCCATCAAAAATAGGTGGAGCCACTACGGTGAATGATGAGGTTGAATCCATTTGTTGATTGATTTCGGAGAGATGTTTATGTTTTTTTTTTTTTTTCGAAAGCTTCACTCAAATTCACTCATAAGTCCCTTAAGAAGAAAACTTTGATACCAATTATAAGACCTTACTCACAAAGACAACAATAGAAGCTAAAGGCTATAGAACATGTAAGTTGATAAAACAAAGCTTTTAGAACTCAAGAAAATTGGCTACTAACTGATATATTTTCATTGAATCAAAATGTGCTTAAATACAAAAAATTGTAACTGAAAAAATAATAAAAAATGACAATGATTACTTGATCTAACCCATAAATAAAACATGATGACATGAATTCAGAACATGATCTAAGTTATGAACAGCTACTTTTTAGCAACTAAAGAAAATGCATAACCAAAACTATAAGAATAAGTCAAAGCTTTCAAATGCAACATGTCCAGCCACCTAAGCTTGCCTATTCAACAACTTCTATACAACTTCTATGCAATCAACAGCTGCTGAGGTATGTTTGCAAGAGAATTTAAAGAAATCTCAGAAAGCTTGTACAGAACATCTTCAGCTGGACCTTGCAGTAACGTGTTCCTTGTCATTTGATCTTTCATAGAAAAAATGGTTCCAATGAAATTCAAAGAAGCAAGAATTGTCTTTTGCAAATTTATTATAAAAAAAGGAGTTGCTTTTGCGTAGTTGGTACATGTAAAACATTCTTAAATTTGAATGGATGGTTTGAATAGTGTATAGTAGTTGACCAATATGTTTAATAGAGAGATCAAAACCATTAACTACTAAAACTTTGTTTGTATCTTTATAATCAATGGAGATTTGCAGGTTAAAAATATCAAGATTCATGCGATGATTAATAGCAGTATCAGGATATCAATAAAAAGAATTGGAGTGTTGATTTATTGGAGCCAGGTTTACAGAGGGAGAGTCAAAGGACTTGTCGAACTGTTTTGGACACCATTTGGCAGTGTGACTACGCTAAACACAAATTGGATATGGTTGGTGAGGAGACCTCCAATTATTATTTTGGTCCCCATGGTTGCCATTGTGTTTTTTTTAACTCACACCCCCAAAGCTCTTAACAGTTATTGCCATTGTTACTATTTTGGTTTGAAAAAGAAACAAAATTGTTGTTGTTGTTATTATTGTTGTTTCTGCTAAAGGTGCATTTGGATCCTTCATGTCATGCCATATTTGGCAACGACAGAAACTAAAAGTGTGGATACCTTAAGTAAAATCTCATGAGAGATCAGTTGGCCACACAACTCATCAAAAGAGACCTGATTTTTTTAAAACACAAGGCAGTAGTAATAGGATGATACTCATTAGGTAACAATCGAAAAATATTTGCATTGAGTTCGGCCTTATCGAATGGCATACATGTTGCTGCCAATTCATTAGCAATGGACTTCTCTGGGAAGTAGAAGTTGAGCCATGCCCTTGTTTGTAAAGGTAAGCTCCTAAAGAGCTAGATGTAGCCGAACTTGTTTGGCACTGGAGCTAGAGCCAAAAGACTCAAGCAATGCTTTTTGTAAAACGACCAACATATGTAAAAACTTTTAACTTAAAGAGGATTTTGTCTCTAATCCGTACCTAATGCCATTTAGCAATGGATTTTTGGAAACTAGCGAAGGAAACATCCGTGGCTACTTCCTAAAATTTTTGTTGTGTGAAACCGTTGTATAAACTCTGGATTGGGTTCTAAAAGATGAGTTTGGATGTTGAAATACTATTAAAGAGGAAATGAGTAGTTTCTTCAACATGGCTGACTAGGCCATAACAATTAATAATAAGAGTGAATTGAATTTTCCAGGTCAAGAAATTTGAGGGTCTTAATTTGATGGAAAACGTATGCTGAGCATGAGGAAAAGATATTGAAAAAATTGAGGTAGAAACGACTGAGAGGAAAGAAGATGTAAGTTGTCAGAATTGGAAGGAGACGCGGTTACCTAAGCTCTGATATCAAGTAAGAAATCCTGGCTTGAAGAGAATTTCTATGAAGTATTATTCATTGATTCACAGTTGTTTATATACACACTTGCACTGACTTTGAAATTATACAGAATAACAACTACATAACTCCTATTATCAAGTTAAACAAGAAAGCTGATAGAGTTTGAGATATATAGTACTAAGCTATCTTGATACAACAATTTTATCAGATAACATCTAACATCTGACGATTCTACTTTATCATGGCTGCTAGTTGGGCTCAACCTCCACCACCTCCACCTTCTGATATAGATGAAGAGGAGGAGGTTATTATCTTCTTTGATGAAGAAGATATTGCCCTCGGGATTCAGAGCTTCCAGTCTCATTGGGAGGATTCTTATCGACACACCTATTAAAGCTTATCTCAAAGATGTTATGGACATTGATTGTATGGAGGCGTCCGGAAGGCCTACACATGCAGGATTATGGTGATGGATGCTTTCAGTTCTTTTTTAGTCAAGAATATGATCTTATCAAAGTTCTAAAGGGGGAGCCCTGGCTGTTTCAGAACAACCTATTGGTTTTAAGAAGACGGGAGCGTTACAACGTATTTACAGCACAAGACTTCCAAATTGTGCCTTTCTGGATTCAGATATGGGGACTACGTACCCTTACACTGTCGTGCTAAGAAGATGAGAAGGAACCTTGGTACTAAGATTGGGACTGTCCAGGAATCAGAAATCTATAGTGTAAGAGGAGATCAAGGGGAGTATAGTTAAATTCATGTGGAGATGGATGTGACAAAGGCGCTTAAACAAGGATTTAGTTTAGCTGAGAATGGAGGAGAGAAATTTCGGTTTGATTTGAATTTATGATTAACTCCCACTCTTTTGTAGCTAGTTTAACCATGGCGATAAGTTTTATAATCTCACATTTGTTCATGAAGCTGAAGGGCATCTTATGAGCCTTGTGTTTTTCCAACAAACTGAAGGCATATCGAATTGGTATTGAGAACGCACACTCCCAGGAAAGTAGCAACAGTCAGCCTCCACCACGATGGCAACCAGAAAATCTTCTCGGAGGACTAACGATGTTAACAATGTCAGAAAAGGAAGCTCAACGACATAACAGTGATATTTCACTTTGCACCAGATCAAGAGGAATTAAATGCTAAACGTATTTCCAACGAAGATAGTCCAATTTCAAAAATCTCATCAGACAAACCATCCTCAAGTAATTCATTGCAGATCTTCAATCGCTCTAATTCAACCCCAATTGAATTCGTACAAAGGTTTGTATGCAAATAAAATGTAATTTGCAAAAAAATGTTTTAGATAAGTGTTAATTACCATTACCGCTCGTTATTTTTTATGTCATTTCACTTTGCACTCTATTTTGAAAACCATACATTTTCTGCCTCCTATTTTCTTTATTATTGCACTTTCTATCTTTTGCTATGAATTTGTTAGTTGATGGTCAGAAATTGAGTTGAATTTTTGTCAAAATGTTCTAAAATAATTGAATAACTTCTAAAAAGATAATGAATGCTGGAAATAAATAAGCAAAATGCCGATTTAGTATTAAAAAGGTTAATTTGAAAAACTCATTCATTTCATTCCTTTCCATCTCATTTCATTATTAATAGTAAAAATCGAGCCAAATATTTTGCTTCCATTCATAAGTAAGCATATCCTTTATTTTTTATTTATTTTTATGACTTATTATAAAAATATATTGAGAAAGAGAGAAATCAAAATTAACCAATAAAACCTTCAACACTCACAGTTAATCATTGAGCAATCAGATTTGAAATTTCCACTTAGCTAAGAAAGTGATTCAATGACCACTTACATAAGTGACTGATAAGCACGAAAATCATAAGAGTTTCTTTCTCTCTTTTATTTTTTGAAGTATTTCTTGGCATTTCATTTATCACATTGATAAGAGTTTCTTTCCTTCTGCTTTGTTCTGCTCTGTTTCGCACTAGCTGGCTTTCGGTTTAATTCCTTTCGTTTTTTCTTTGTTTTAGTTTGTTATAACAAATTAGCTAAGCTCTGGTTTTTACTCTTTTACCCTTACTAATTGTATATATAAAGCACAGATGAGAGAGAATAAAATTTGAACTTTGAGTTCCCTCAAAAATATTTCTGTTATCATTGAACATAATATAATAGCAAAAAAAAAAAAAAAAAAAAACAAACAAACAAAAAAAAAAACATTTTATTAAATCAAAAGCATTAATCATTACATATTTATATTTCAACCAAGAAATATATAGACCTGCTCCAACTACACAAACTCATAGTCTATCATCCCATTTTTAAGGTTCATGAGTCACCGACTAGTTTTATTACAAAACATTCGCAAATATTAATAGAGAATTCAAACAAGACCACAACCCGAAGAACAATATTTTTCTTACATGGCTACTTGCTCAAGATACAATGAAGTGCAATAATCTTTCAAACTTGAGGGAATTGTGTATGCATCGTCATCACCCCTATACATAACATCGGTCACTCGAATAAGGTTGAGATACTGTTGAAGGAGAAGCATGGGGATAGTAGTTGGCCTTATGCAATCTTTATTAACGTCTTTCCATCCATTTGCAACTATCTTTTGAATCGCTTCAATTGCTTCCTTTTTCGAAACATCATATTGTTTCATATAGCATTCGACACTAGATGCACAATCTCCCCTCTTTTGTTCAGCCTACAAATATATATCAAATGTTGTAATGATTGAAAGAGAAACTTATAAAATTTGATAGTTAAAATTAAGTTTTATTTAAAAAATTTAAGCCATAGGGTGGGTTCAAACTTATATATTTATTATTTTTTGTTTAACTAACCAATGTTTCACTTGCTGTTAATCTTATCTTTGTAGGACCGCTAGATTTCTTTAAAGCTTTAATATCTTATAAAATTAAATAGATGAGATTGTATTCCATATAAAAAACCTAAATTTATGATAAGAGACTTCTTCTCACCTTTATATTACACTTTTTTTTTTTTACTATTAAATATGAATTATGTTTTCTAACCAAAAAAAAAATATATATTAACATTACAAATCCCAAACTAATAAGAATTGTGAAGAAACACAAGGATAGTCATGAGTTGAGCCATGGTTGAAAACAATTGAAATTTATATGCATCATACCTCGTGGCCTACTATGTCATTCATTAAACGACCGATCATACATGCGGCTCTAGCAATTTTTTGATTATTTCTTAGCCATTCATATTCCTCCACTCCTGCAACTTCTTCCATCTCCAGGAAGGATACTGCCATAATTACCCCATAAGCACTTGTGGTTAATCCATTCCGCACGTACTCGTCGAATGTTGGGACATGGCCTTTATCTGCCCAAAGTGCCTCTACACGGTAGGCTCTCACCAAATCTTTAAACTAATAACATACCAGCAAAACCAAGATTGTGTGGTAAAATACTAAGCAATATTTCAATAAATATACAATACCGATAGAATATGCATGAGCCTAGAAAAATCTTACTTCTTCCTTCACATAATATGCAGCATAGGATCTTCCTTGCTTGCTCAAATAATTCTCAGTTTCGTTGAAAAGATTCAAAATAGCTCTGTAAAGAACTTTCATGTCATCTGCGGGCAGCTCATCAATGGCATCCATGGAGCATCTGAAATTTTTTTATTGAACATCTTTGTATGATTTAATTGAGTTTTTATGTTTAAGAAAGATGTAGAAATGAAAGAGTCCAAACCTCTCAATCGCATTTGTAAACTGCTGGACTTCTTCAAAAGTTGCATGAACATCACATGTATCATCTACTAGTGACACAAACTTTGTATATTTCGTTAACATCATCCGAGTAAAAGCATATTGAGGCTCGAACTGGATTCCATTTGCCCAGAAATAGCACTCCACAATTCTATCTCTTGCATAAGGAAACTCTTCAGCAAAATTTAAATCATTCCACCACCTGAAATGTTAATTTCCAACAAAAGTTAATCTGATTAATGGGTGGCCTGCCTCCATTTTCTGGTATCTTCCTCAAACTCATACAAAAAATTACCTCGATAGAATGCAAAGTTCTTGTCGATGAAGTAACTGAACTCTATTGAAGTCTATCTTGGCAAACTTGAGTAGAGTGTCGTTCCGAGACTCTTCTTCTTCGTAGAAAGAGATGTATTTTCTAGCCTCAATTCTGGGTACACCTTTGTGAAAGGGCCGGACCAAAGCATTCCTAATATGGTTTGCAAGATGCGGGCTTGATTGCATAGCCAAGGATTTCAGGTTTTCCCTTGTGAATGCAAGGGCTTCATCCAGAAGATCTTCTCCATGCACACTTACAAATGAAGCTTCATACAAGCTAAGGATGCCATTCACATCGTTGATAATGGTTTTCTTAAACTCTCCATTGGGGTCCTTGAACTTGTCGAACACAGCTGATTCATAAGAGGTTAGAAACCCACGTAAGCCAATTTTCAAAATCTATGTGTGGATTAAAAGTGATGAATTTTTCGTTTCAGAAATATTCTGCTACTAACACATTATTTTTCTGGTCATTGAAAAAAAATGTAGGACTCATATACCTTTTTCTAAAATCTTTAGATAATTAAGAACATAAAAGATTAATATTACAAAGGGATAAAGGCATTATTGTTATACAGATAGACTTATCATAGCTGTCATGTATCCGATAGTTATCTTCAATAAATGACGGTTCGATTCCAGTGATCGTAGTATCTCAACTAAAATTACCTAATCTAATGCAAGAGAGTTACCCCATTGTATAACGGAATACGGTTTTATTTTCATAGCATGTCTCTGAAAATGGAATTCATTCTTTATTATTACTTTTTTCTTTTCAATTATTCAGATCTCTTCCGCTACATCATTCTGTCAAAATTTTTCTTTTCTTCTGAAAGAAAAGGAAAGAAGAAGGAACTTCTTTGGTGGATCCCATAGAACCTCCAACAGGGAGAAAAAAAAAAGAAAAAAAAGAAGGAACATTCACGTCTAAAAAACTATGAAGTGTAGGCACTCACCACAAGGCATTCTGTATCCATGCTGTCTGAATACTCGAAATAGGACTGACACAGTGTAGAGGTCATAGTCATGATTGTTCAGAAGATTTGGGAAGTCATGGAAAATTTGTTTTAGGTTGTTTTCAATCTCTTTGTCAAAATGATATGAAACACCAAGGCGACATAACAAATTGATGAACTGAATATTTTCCACTGGGTCGTTTTTGGAAGCCATTAACATGTCCATTACATTTTCCTTCAAAACTTCTACTTCTCGGGTGTATTTCTGGAATTCCTGCATTAAAATATTGAGTGAGTAAAAAGCGACTCACATATTTGCTGTTAAATCAACTAATACAAATAAAAATGACTTCCTTGTTTTTTTTCCCCCTCCTCTCCCCTCTTACATGGTCAGGAATATTCATTTTCATATATAAGTAGCTGATACTTTTATTTATTTATTTTCATAAATAAGATCTTGCAACTCACAATAAATGGTTAGATAACTAAGAGGCTAGCTTTAATAACTAGTAATTAGCGGAACAAGCAAAAAGAGTCATATTATTATGATGGATTGATTGATCCCTATAATAAAAATGAGGGATTATTATATCCTCTTCTTATAATGGTTTTTTTTTTTTTTTTTTTTAAATTCAAATCCTCAAATAATAATAATATTAATAGTAACAATCAGTGACCTCTTGCAAAGACAATGATTTATTGTTCATACTTTTTATCTTTAATAAGAACCAATCTAAATAGGGCTAGCGGTGGCAGAAATACAAGTTTTACATTTTGCACATGCAAACTTCAAATTTTGAATTTTCCCCAGAAGACCTCGAATATAAATTGAGATTATTGAGTAATTTACAGCGTGTTTTTTTTTTTTCCTTTATCAATCCATTGATAATATATTTTATATAACTTTACTTAATCAGATTTTGTTTAAAATAAAAATAACGGCTAGACATAAATATAACTCCTTTAGCATTGATATGCATGTGAGAAGAATGACAACACAATATATGGTTTTATTTATTAAAAAGAAAAAAAAAACCTGAATAAACAAACTTTTAGACATATTTAAGAGACAAGTAGTGTACCTTTTGAGGGAAGGAAAATGAAGCAAAGCTACAACCCCATAAGGTTGGAGGAAAATTTGCCACTCGACGAGAATTGTTTTGCTCATTAGTGTTTGCTTGGGTTTCCATTTTTCGAAATGAAGTAGATACCTGTCTTTTTATCCTTGACTATGTAAAGCATCAAATTAGGGAAGGCTATTTATAGGGAAAATATCATTACATTTTGGTCATAAACTAGTAAATTACCACGTCTTAAAAAAGTAAATTTGACAGCCAAAGATGATGACCACAGACACAAAATTCCAAAGCAGGGTTCACTGATTTCATGGCTTCGAAGTCAACTTTTTTGCATCATTAAACTAGCTTATTTTGAAAATTTTAGTTAGTTTCAATTGTCGCTATCCTAGCAAGATTTTGGAAAATTAATATATAATTTATTATTTGGGATTCATTTATTGAAAATTTTATTTATTTGAGAATGTAAGTTGTTTATTAATTTCGGAGTTATCATCTAGTAGTAAAAAAAAAAATTAAAAACCTAAAATAGGCACTATTTTATAGATTCTTAAATAAGCGAGTTGGTTATATTTTTGAAAATATATCAATCATCGAAAAGCACAATTTCTTTAAAAAAATATACCACATCTAGTTTAGCCAAAAAATTTATCCGTTAAAAATTTTGATTTTTGCTAAAAAATAATTTTAAGTCAAAATTTCAAGTTTTATTTCTTAAGCTAAATTAATTTTTTATTTTTTATTTTTCCGACATCATATTGAATCAATTGTCAAAACCCTATGTTTGACATCTTGTCAATTTAACATAACATTCGGTTCGAGTCTCAACATAATCCGTATAATGTAAAACGACCTAATTACTAAATATGATTGATTTGGATTAACATCAATTCCTATTAGATAAAAGACTTTATTAAATTTTATCCTAGTATTTTTCATTTTTGAAAATTTTAAAATTCGAATGATATTTATAATTTTGCAATATCTCAAATCAATCTATTATAATTTACTTATTTTAATTTAACTCAAAAGTTATAATATAAATTTTTATTAGTGTTGGACCCAACGCCATCGAGAATATATATATATATTTCAGCTATCTTTTTTAAAAAACGACTTAAATTAAGCTTAACAATAAAATTACAATTTGCTGCAAAAATAAAAAATTAGACAAAAATCAACCTTCATTATGGACGTGGCGGGGAACATCTTTCCAAATAAGGGCTTCCCAAATCAGGAATTTGCATCCAATTTGTACACTCTCGTTTAAAAGACTACAAAGAGTAAGCATGGTGCTAAACGTATTTGGGATTTAATGTTTTTATTTTCAAATAAATAAATAAATAAAGATAATATTTTTTAAAAAAATTAAAATTTTGAAATTTTTTTTTGAATAAATTTAAGAATTTATTTCTTTTGAAACAAACTGAATTTTGAAAGCTTTTAATAAATAATAAAAAATTCTTAAACAAGGCAATTTCGAAATTGCTGTGACATTTACATTATAGAATTTTTTATTTTCTGAAAATTTGCAATAAATAAAAAATTTAAACTTTTTTCAAATTAAAATTTCCAAAATTTTTAATAAATTATTTTTTTAACATCTCTCAAAATTTTAAAATAATTTTAAGACAAAAAAAGAGAAAAAGAAATATCCTTCTCTCTTTTCACGTCGAATATTTTTTAATGTAATTCTAATCAATCAACCATTGATGTATAAACATGTGGTACATTTTTAATTCAAATCAAAATGACTAAAGGATTTTTTTTCAAATTTAGTGATTTCAATCAAAGAGTTTGTAGCTCAATAGTAATGTTTTCTTGCAACAAAGGTCACCAATTCAAATCCCGATAGACTTAGTCTACTAGAAGCTTTGGGTGTATGAGTTATATATATATATATATATAGAGAGAGAGAGAGAGAGATATAATGATTCCAAAATGAAATAATTAAACTTGACTATACTTTGTTACAAAGAATGTACCTTGGCACAAACAAATCTTAGTCGAAGTCTGTTTTTAAATCTTAGTCGAAGCATGTACTAAGAATAAAGTTTCTGCTAAATTACCCATTTCCACTACTCAAATCCCTTTCATAATGTGTTTTGCACAAATTGGCATTAGAACTTGGACTTCTTAACATAATATCGATCTCTCCAGCTCCCAAATTAGCTTTCCTGTCATAGTCCTCCTTTCATGATCCTTAATCTCCTGGATTACACTACGAAAATCAATTAAATTAGCAACGGTCTAGATCGTCGCTAAATGTGTAAAAGCTGTCGAAAAGATGATTTAGCAACGGTCAAAAGCCCGTCGCTAAAATGATCATCGTTAAATTTTTACGATGGTTTTTGGACCGTTGCAAAAAAAAAAAAAAAAAACATTGTTAAATATGGTAGTAAATAGTTGGAATCTTTACGACGGTTTATTAAACACTTGGTAAGTCCGTCGTAAAATAGCGACGGACTTTGTGATGGTCTCGATGATCGTTTAAATTAGTTGTTTTTTAGCGACGGTCTAAACCTTCACTACGTCCGTCGCTAATTGTTTAATTATAATTTTTTTTGCCCAATAAAATTAGCTAAAATTAACAAATTTTAAATAAAGAAAATCTACTAAAATATCTTAAACATAATATTTTAAAATTTCAAATGTATTATTATAAATTGTATTAAAACATAGCTAAATATTATTCAATTATTAAATTAATGAAGACGAGTACAAAGTTTGAAGTTATTAGAAGAAAACGTCAAAACTAAGAGAAATGGCCAAGATCACTCGGAGGTTGGATGGAGTTGTCCGGAGGTTGGGTGGAATCGTCGTCGGTCTCGGGAGCGACGGATGAACTACCACCATGGTGAAAATGCTGCATGAACATCTCGCTATATCCGTAACATCATCGTATATTGCTTGTCGACTATACTCCCTCAACACATTTGTTGTATCCAACAACAATGTGACACGGTCCTATAGCATGTTGATAGTACCCCGTAGGTTATGGATATTTGTTGTATTTGTAGATGTTTGATCTTGTACTTCCTTAAGCTATACCTCATCGGCAGCATGGAATCGAGAAGTAGTAGAGCTTGAGGTAGTATTGACGTTAGAGTAATAGTAAGATGCGTGTGACCCAAGTCCATACATCCTCTTCCTCCTACTATCTCATCTACTAACGACCTTCCTAAAAATCTCATTGATGTTGGCTTTGGAGATTCGGTCCCCCCGACTGTCGACTAGCAATCTCTTCCTCATTTATTGATCTTTATACGGTTTCTTGCATAATTGTGAAATACATCATATTAAATACGTATGTCAAATAACGTTACAAATTAATAAATATGAAATAATGTTATAAACTAATAACTTACACCGATAAGCCTTGATTGTTAATCGATGAAGATAAACCGATTATCAATCTTTCTTTGATGAGTCCTTAAGAAAACCTCGTGAGGAGCGGGTTCACGACCCACACGTCATGCTCGAAACCATAAACATATGTAAATGTATTAAATATACTCAAATATTTAATTAATTATTTTGGATATCATTTTACAAAAAAATTATATATATATACCATATGTATGGCGTGCTCTTGATGGTTGATCGATCCCCCCATATGTCTAGAAGGACCGGCTCCGACGCCATCGGTCTCGCTCCTACGGTTCCATGCTTGCCATCTCGGATCGAGCAACGACCTCGATTTTCACCCATTTCATAGTCCATGCATCCCATATTTTCCGTAAGATAAATGTTGGCTTAAGTTTTTTCCTTAGACGACAAAGAAAGTCGAATATTGCTTTCGTGTGAGACTTTCCCATGCTTTCTTACTCGTGCTCTCGTTCATATCATTATCCCACTTAATGATTTCTACAAGAAAAAAATAATAATCATTACTAAATTTATTTGCATATTATTTTTGTGTTATTTAATTAAATATTAAATAATGTAATCAATTAATTTAAAAAATTAGTACCTTAAACTCTTCCCGAGTAGAAGTCTTTTATCTCTCGACTCATTTTCTTCCACATTCATCTAGAAATATGAATATACCCCCGAAATGTCTTAACGATTGTGCGAGAGCAAACAGCGAGAGGGATACAACCTACAAAAAATAAAAAAAATTAAATTAAAAATAAATGAGTACATAATAACGGTAATAAAAAAAATGTTTCATAAAATTAAGCATAAACCGGACTCATTGTGAATAACGATAATGACCCTAACTCACGAGTCGATCGTATATGTGATAAGTATCAAAGTCGATTGATATGGGACGTTGTGCGACGAAACGTGTTTAGGAACGAAACGAGTTGTCTTGATATGATGACGAAGGCATTGACGACGATGAAGAAAAAGATGAGGGAGGACGTGGAGGTTCATAATAAGGAAATGGCTAAGGCCGAGAGATGTCGGGCATCGAACGGTATGTCGGGGAGACACCGGAAGAGTGGTACGGAGGCATGTACGTGGGGGGACCCATCCGACCATGAGCGAAATGAGAATGATGTCCACGTCCACAATCATTGTTTGACTTAATATCTAAACCACGACCCCTACCTCGAGCCATTATGACCTACACATTATTCCATTCATTAGTATTGAAATAAAATATTAATTATATAATATGTACTAGCATTTAACATTCAAATTAATACGAACAATTTGAAATATATTTAAACAAGATTAACACACAAACATATATTTAAATATTACCTTTAAAAAGTACAAGTTAACTATGTAGGCCAACAAAACCATAAACTTAATTTTTTTTGACGGAATAGGGACGGCACCTCGGAGAAATATTAAAATAATGTGAAAAATTACATGGGGGGATAAAACCAGCCTAGCCCAATAACCTAGGGGGACAAGGTTGCCTAAACCCTTCATTTCATACTGTAATTACATAAAATTCATGTGCACGGTTTGTCAATTGAATATATTACATAATCTAATAGGATCTACCATATTATCGCTAATCGGTATCACGATCATCATTGTCATATTTTTCATTTAAGTCTTCCTCAACATCGATTTCAAACTCATCTTCATTCTAAAGATTAATTTCACCCCCTTCGAAATCTAATATCGCTCCGAGTAGGATCAATCAATGATCGACCTTGATCATCATCAACGTGGATGACATTGTGTTGGCCTTTCATTTTGTCTTTTTGAAAGGGTTCGATATTTGTTTGGTCAACGATAATAGACGAATTCTAGGACATCCATCGTGGGCCTTGGTTTAACCTTACATACCGCCAATCAATCGTGTCTTATGCATTTATATATAGGATATGTTACATAATACACCTAATGCGCTTGTGGTACTAGTATGAAAGGATTATATCTATTTGAAGACCTGCGAATATGGACCTCTACTAGTCCATAATGCTCATGAACTCTTGTACCAATGCCATGTATAGTATCATACCAATCACATTTGAAAAAAATAGTTTTCTTTATTGGTAAGGAAGGATACTCAAGTTTGAGTATGTCAATCAACCTACGGTAGTAGTCATTTTTCACCACATCATAGCTAACTCCTTTTATACACATTCAACTACATATTAATGCTCTCTCCGAACCACGAACATCGATGTGAAACTTATACCCGTTCACAATGTACCCTATATACGACTTAGCTGTTCGTAATGGTCCTTTGGTTAGATCTTTAATGTAATGATCTATTACGGTATTAGGTTGTGCTTGACTTGTCCGTAAAGACCGAGTCAATTATAACTTAATGTTAGTATAAAATTTGATAAAATTATTTTATGAATAATTAATAACAATCTTTACTTTCTAATACTCACATATCGATGGAACCATGATGCAAATTTAATTTCAAGCCGAACATCAACCTTGTTTTTCGATATGTCGGGATCACTTTCATACAGTTGGGTGATAAAATATCCGAGAAAGAAAAATATTCTTATTATATGTTATAAAAATGAATGATACTTAATGAATAAATGTATAGTAATATTTAACAATTATAGGACTTACTCCATGTAAGGTGTCACCTCATCACGGTTCAATAAAATGTAGGCATGCGATGCATTCTTTTCTTGATCCGTCGGGACATGTGATCTTGCTCGACCAAGTTGTCTACCTTTAGGTTTAAATATTGCAAGCATCCCTTCAATATCATCATTTGGTTCTCGATGACACTCAAAGTTTCTAGGCACTTTTCGATGCCTAGTGTGTACATGAGGCTCGAAATAATATGAACGGAACATTGAAGCTTCCTCAACTAAATATGCATTGCATATTGAACCTTCGACTTCGGTTTTGTTCTTAACATTTTTTTTTAATTTTTGAAGGTACCTGCAATAATATTGTGAATAAATTATAATTAATAAATATTTTAAAGAGTTACTTAATAATGGATGTTAAAAAATTAAAAAAAAAATCTTTCAAATGGATTCATCCATCAATATTGTACGAGTCTTGCTATTTTTACTTCATATGCCAACTTGTACGGGAAGATGCTTCATGAGAAAAAACTAGGTGGGAAAATACACTTTAATTTGCATAGGATTATTGGTATATCTTTCTCAAGATGGGTCATATCTTCGACCTTAATCATAGTAGATGTCAATTCCTTAAAGAATAATCTAAGCTTAATTAGTGATTGCCATACATTTGTTAGTAACATGTCACGAAATACGATATGTATTAGCCTTTGCATAAATACATCACAATCATGACTTTTCATACCATGTAATCCGAGGTTATTCATATCGGCACACCTTGTCAAGTAAGAGACATATCCGTATGAAAACTTGAGTTGTTTAATCCATTCTAGTAATTGTATTTTTTGTTATTTATCTAGATTGTAACAAGATTTTGGGTATTTTCTAGAGTTTTCATCTATTTCTAATTTGAGCCGTTGATAATATAGCTTTAAGTCTTCTCTAAAATTTGCATTGTCTTTTGTTTTTCTTGACACATTCATAATTGTATTAAACACATTGTCGAAAATATTTTTTTCAATGTGCATCACATCCAAATTATGTCGAATTAAATTAGAACTCCAATAAGGTAGATCCTAGAAGATACTATATTTTTTCTAACCACAATATTTAGATATATTATTATTATACTCATTGGATCCCTCTTTTATTACTTTCAATAACCCTCAATTGTTTAATTCTTGTAAATTTTCAATTCCGGACTTGATCGGAGGAGCAATGTCCGTAACAACCGAATTTTGCTTGAACGCGTTCCTATTTTGCCTAAAAGGATGGCTTAGTGGGAGAAACTTTCAATGGGAATCAAACCATGAAGTTTTTTTTATCGTTTCGGAGGTTGAAAGCATCATAATTTTTCATACAATATAGGCATGCTATCTTACCTATAGTACTCCAACTCGATAACATTGAATATGTAGAAAAATCACTTATTTTCCATATGAAAATAGCTATCATCCGAAAATTATCTTTACGTGACACATTATAAGTAAGAGAACCTACTTCTCACAATTCAACCAACTCTTTAATTAAGGGTTATAAGTATACATCTAGATTGACTTTATGGTTATTAGGACCTAGTACAATTACGATTAATAACATATATTATTCTTTCATACATTTCCATGGTGGCAAATTATAAGGCATTACAATCACGAGTCACGAAGAATATTGTTGTCCAGATTTACCAAAAGGCTAAAACTCATCGGTGTAAACACCTAATCTAACATTTCTAATTTCTTATGTAAAAGAAGGATGTGTTTGGTTAAAATGCCGCTATGCGAAGGAGTATGAACAATGACGTATGACGTCCGGCTCACGGACATGTTGCACATGCCACGTCATGTTGTTAGTGGTGGCATTTGATGCATACATCCTTTGTAATCGTCGGATGATCAAAAAATAATACATCTTTTTATAGGGGACATATGTTTCTCTAATCGACCCTCGTCTAGGATTTCGATATCGAGGATGATCACATATTTTACAAGTGATTCTTTCGCTGTCTTCACCCCAATAAATCATGCAACCATTGACACAACTTGCGGATCTTTTTAAAGGGTAAATCCATCATTTTCACCATTTTTTTTGTACTATAAAAGTCTTCGGCATATAGTTATCGGGAGGCGTCAACTCTTTCATAAGTTGACATAAGTCATCGTAACACCTCTCCAAGAAATGATGCTCGGACTTGAGATGCAATAAACGAGACATTGCTGATAATTGTGAATGATTTTTTGACCCGGGCCATATTTCTCTATTCGATGCATCTAATAAATTGTAAAATGCTTGTGTAGCGGGGTTTAGGTCTTTGTACGTATTAGACATGATTAAATGATGGACCAGCTGCATCTATTACCATTGTATGGTATCGATTGAATTGACAATCATCAAATATTTGTTCTTGTTCAACATAATTAAATGAATTGTCATTAATGACGAAATCATTCTCTCCATAACATCTCCACACATAATACCCAAACACAAACCCATATCTCAGCAAATGGTACCTAACGATATCGGGGTTTTCGTAACTATAATTTTGATATTTTTTTTCGCTTACATGGACATCGTATCTTATTTTCATCCATGCACTCTAGATGACTAATCGAAAAATTAATAAATTCATTAATCCCTTTCACAAAATGTTCATTTAATAGTCCATCCGTTAATCTAAAGTCAACCCAAGAACGATCCAAATTCATTTTAAACAAAATAATTTTTAAATTACTAATTAAATTTGTAATTAGTTAAAAAAAACTTTTATTAATCAATCTAAATTTTTATTTTAATTTTTTAAATATTACTTATTTTTTTAATGACTAAACATTTAAAATATTTCTAATAACTTAATTTTTTATGTATCGAATATATTTTTGAAAAAACTTAATTTTTTTTCCAAAAATAATTAATATTGTAATTACTTAACTATTTAACTTAATGAACAACTAAATAAGCTTAATTACTAATAAATTTTAAATTTACTAAATAAATATATATTACAATTCAATTAATATTTAATTAAATTAATTAAATTTGTAATTACTTAATTAACACCTTAACTTAATGAACCACTAAATAACCTTAATCACTTATTAATTTTTTTAAATTCAACAAATATATATTAATCTTTTAAATACAATTTATTTTTTTAATTACTAAACATTTAAAATATTTCTAATAACTTAATTTTTTATCTACTGAATATAATTTCAAAAAAAATTAATTTTTTATTCTTAATTAATATTGTAATTACTTAACTATTTAACTTAATGAACAAATAAATAAGCTTAATTACTAATAAATCTAAAATTTACTGAATAACAATATATTACAATTGAATTAATATTTAATTATTGATTAATTTTGTAATTACCTAACACCTTAATTTAATGAACCACTAAATAAACTTAATTGCTTATTAATTTTTTAATCACTTAATCACAATCAGTTAACTAAATTAGCAATTATCAATAACACTAATAACAATAATAATTAAATTAACAACATAAAATAATAATAATTAAAATTTCTAACTATAACAATTAACAATTAAACTAAGTAAATTCATAATTAACAATAAAATTAGTGCAATCAATAATTAAAAATAACAATAACAATAAAATTAATAATTAACAATAATAATAAATAAATCAATAATTAACAATAACATTAACAAAAAAATTAACAATAACTATTAAATTAACAATTAAACATTTAAATTAACTATGACAATTAACACACATTAATACCAATACATTTTTTTACCAAATAAACTATCTAAATTAACACATTACAATAATATTAATTAAGTCATCAATTAATAAAAAAAACAACACATGCAATAAAAAATTATAATTAATTAAACTAAAAAGTTAAAAATATTTAATTATATTATATTAAGTAATTAAATAACTGAAAATTTTCAAAAATAAAATGAGGGGTTAGATGGGGTTGGACTTTTCACCAAGAGAAGGAGGAGAGGGGGCTACGCCAGTGGAAGCCTTCGCTGGAGATGTTTGGCCGGAAAACGACCGGTGGAGAGATGGAGAGAAAGAAACAAAGGAGGAGGAAAAGAGGGAAGAAAGGGGGATTTTTGGAGGAGAGAAATGGTATGAGGAAAGAGAGGAGAAGTTTGGAAAGAAAAAATGGCGGAGGAGGCGGATCCGAGGTGCTACGGAGGAGAAGAAGAGAGGTGGAGAGAGAAAATTGAATCCGCCAAATTTTGAGGGAGAGGGGCAGGTTTTAAAAGATAAAGGTTTAGCGACGGTCTACCATCCGTTGCTAAACCCGTCGCTAAAAGTGTTTTTTTAAAAAACAATTTCAAAAATTAATAGTTTCCCACCAACGGTTTGATTTTAGCAATAGATTACCTCTACAGATCGTCACTAAATTGATTTTTTGCAACGATTATTTTTGAAAAAAATCGTTGCAAAAATTAGTTTTAATATTATTTCTTTTTCTATTATTTTTTTAGCAAGGGTTTAGCAATGGTTTGTAGATCGTCGCTACACCAAGTTATTTTGCAATGGTGTTTTTATTAAAAAAGTGTTGCTAATCATCATTTTTTTTCAATTCTTCTGATTTTAGAAATGGTTTAGCGTCGCTAAACCAAATTGTTTTACAACAATTTTTTATTAAAAAGCTGTTGCTAATCGTAATTTTTTTTCCATTCTTCGATTTTAGAAATGGTTTAGCAACGATCCATAGATCATCGCTAAACCAATTTTTTTTGCAATGCTTTTTATTAAAAAAATCATTGCTAATATTTTTATTTTTAGAAATGTTTTAGCGATGGTCCTTTGACTTTCGCTAAACTGAATTTTTTTACAATGAGTTTTTATTAAAAAAACCATTGCTAATCATCTTTTTTTTTTTTTTAGGTTTTGTCATCTTAGAAATGGTTTAGCGACGGTTCATGGACCGTCGCTAAACTTGCAATGGTTTTTTTCCTAAAAATCATCACAAAAACAATCTGTATGGAGGGAAAAAATTAAACCCGTGAAGTTAACAACGATTTGGTTAGATCGTTGCAAAAAAATAGTAGCAAAATAGGAATTTTAGTAATCGTTCTTTGGATCATCGCTAAATCGCTTAAAACCGTATTAAATTTTTAAAATTATCAACGGTTTTTTGATCGTCGCTAAATTCTTATCGTAAATCTATCTTTTTGTTGTAGTGTTAGCTTTCCCATCATAATCGCCTTTCATGATCCTTAATTTTTTTTCTTTATAGAATTATATATTCCACTAGTTTATTTGTAATTCACTTTTTTCTTTTCTATCTTTTTTTCCGTCAAAGATCAAATAACCGAAAGTTTAAGCATGTCTTTGACACACCCCATCTTAGTTTAAAGGTTTAAAATGTTAGATGAGATTTTAAAAAATAGTTTTATATTAGGTCTAATACCTATCATTATTCCTAGCACATCAAAAGAAACATAATTAAATAAAAAATAAAAATTTACAATATAAATAACTAAATAAATTTATCATAAATTAAGATTAAAAAATAATTAAAACTTTTTACCTTGATCATTAGAAAAATTAGAGATTAAAATCACGTTACGATGTTTCAAGGTATGACGCCCAATGTTAGATGAGCTTTGGTTTTCGTTTTGGCTCTATATGAACAAAGCCAAAAGAATTATGTTTTATGTCTATGTGTTACGCTTTGCATGTCGGGTGTTGTTGTTGTGCGAGTTGGTGCAGAGGCGGGAGCTACGAGTGCGGGAGCTATAAGTGTAGGTTGTGGCTGGTCCCTTTGGCCATTAATGGAGGTGAACAATGCCAAAATGTGATGTGGTACAAGGTAGGCGTGCCATGGTAAAATTTAGGAGTATTCGGATGACAAGTCATTTGGATTGATTCAGAATTGCTCCTATCGTTTGTGGCTCATGTCTATTTAGGTCTCTATAGGTTTAGTTTTATTTCATTTGTACCATCCGAGTGAGTCAATGTAGTCCTTATAATTTATTTTTTTTTCATTTGGGTCCCTCGTATCTTGTAATTTTAATCCCACAGTTTTCAATTGCTTTAATTTAGATTCTGTTTCGTTAAATTAGATCCCTTAATTGAATTAAGTGTTTTTGGATTTTTGCATTTTATATGTTTTTGTATTCTTGATTATTTTTCCTTTTTTTAATAGTAAATTCCAAAATAAAAATGAAGGAATTGGGTTATGACACTAATTACCAAAAGATTACTAAAACTCTTTAAACATGAAAACTAAAAAAGCATAATGATACTGAGCTATGACTAATTTCCTAATTAACCACTTGCCTAATTAAATAAAAGGTAACAAATTTTAGGAAAAATTAGCAATTATAGAAGGATTATAATAAAAATGTTTATATCCAAAGTTATGAAATATGCTCCCTGCATCAAGCTCTCCCATTTGAGAAAACTCGCCCTCGAGTTTTATGTTATCTGAAATACAGTAGCATGACCAGCTTTTTTCCACAATAACATGTCTTAAATACATTAAATCCAATCTAACCAATGATATAATTATAGAGTTAATAGTTGCAGAGATCCATATACTCTTCTTTATCTTAACAATAGCTTGTCTAACATACTTTAAATCCAACTATTTTTCCATGTCTCCCTACTCTTTTTCATCTTATGTTTATCTTTCTATATTTGATTTCTATGTTAACCTCGTCCTTCCATTAACTTTTTGGACTCATAAAGTAATATATATAGTCGTTGTAATTTGGTTTTTTCCATTTCCAAATTTAAATAAGTTAATTTTTTAAAAAATCTAAAAAAAAGTAAAGATAAAAATATCTTTTATGATCTTAAATCTAACTTTATGATATTAGGCAAATTTTGAGTATAAAATAAAATATTTATAATAATATTTTTTTTAAAATGCGAAGAGAGTTTTAGTTAAAATTTTAAAATTTGAATGATATTTATTATTTTCTAATATCTCAAGTATATTATAATTTACTTATTTTGATTTTTTAAATTTGACTCAAAAGTTATAATATAAATTTTTATTAGTGTTGGACCCAATGCTATCAAATTTTTTAATTTGACTTCAGACCTTAACATTAAAATTACAAATTGCTACAAAAAAAGGACAAAAATTAACTCTCTTTATGGCATGGCGTGGAACATGCTAATATTTCCAAATAAGGAATTTGCATCCATTTTGCACACTCTTGTTTAAAAAACTACAAATAAGCATAGTGCTAAACATGATTCACTACAAGAAAAATGTCATTTAGCAATAGACAAATTCATCGCTAGTATAGGCAAATTTGTAGCAAGAAACATTTAGTGATGGATTTGTGACAAAAAAAATCTATCATTAAACAATTATCACTAACCTTAGCAATAGACAAACAATATCCATCACTAATTTAGTGACTATTTTTCCATCTCTAAATCTCTATATTTCATCACTAATTGGTCACCGAAAATGTCGTCTTCCCACCAAAAATTTTATTGCTAAATCCATTGCTAATTAAGGACCAATATTCCATCGCTAATATCCGAAGTTGATTTAGTTATCACTAATCCATCATAATTTTTGTTGCTAAATGTAAATCAATTACAACGCTAATATGTTGGTAATTTTATTAATTTTTTTAAATTGATAATTTTTTTTGTTAGTTTTTAAATTTGTGATATTCTCAATTATAACTAGTAATTATAACAAACCACGTATTATAAAAAATTATTTTTTGTTAAAATTTAAATGTTATAAATTAAATTTAAATTAATATTAACAAAAAAATATTCATTAATGCGTAAGAAAAAAATATCACTCCTAATCATCATCTTGATCATCTAATCTCCTATCTTCCTCCTAGGGATTGATGGAAGGAATGGTAGAGTCCATGTTGGTGGATGGAGGTACGAGTAACGTTGACGTTTATGGCAAGCTATGCAACATCGAGGCAAGTAGACCATATAGAGACTTTAGCCCCCTATATGGTACTTTGCTACCGCAAAACGATGTTATACGGCTCATCTTGTTTGGATCGCATCCTCTTCCTCGCCTCCTCATAGTGCCTCCGAACCTCTTCAAGAATGTCATCGGTATACTCGTGACGACACAAAGGAAGAGTTAGCACCACCTAACGAGGATAGATAATGCGAGTTTATGTGCCTACACTATGTAGCCTCTTCTTCTTCTTCTTTTGTACGAGCTTAAGGTATATGGTGTTTTTGTCCACCGGTGGCTGCGGAATTCCTTCCACCTGCTACTTCTCAACGACTTTCCGTATGAGGTCGTTAACACGCTCCTACATAATCAAAATAATTGCAACGAGTAAAAGATTAAATAATTTTTACATTATGTTTGCATATATAAAATTTAAAAACTAAAACTAATTACCATTGTATGTTGAGCATGTAAATAGGTGAAAAAAACATCTCGCTATTTGTGAGTGGCCCCAAAAAGCTCTAAACACATTAGCTCAAGCACCAATTTTGCCACCGAAAGAAATAAATTACAAACAATAGAAGATGCAAATTAAAATTTAAATATTTAATAATATAAGATATGATTTATCAAATAGCATGCATGCTCTTTTGAAGAGATGGATCCCCCAAGTATATAATACCCAATACCATTTAAAACTCGTCATTAAATAAATTTAAGATTTTTAAAGGAATTTAAAAAATATTTTGAGCATGGAATGATCACTAAGGGTTTGTTAGAATATTTTGAGCAGTTAAGATACTTTTCCATGCTCAATGAATATTTTATTGATTTTTCGATGCATGAATAGTGACTTTTTACGTGAAATAGTTATTTTAAGCACGTTAAATGTGCATGAAAAATGTTTTGTTTACATATAATTTTTTTAGAGGGTTTATAGATTAGTTCGTTTGATTGGATGAATTTAATAATATTTAGTGATTATTTTATTTAAATTTTTAGTGCATGAATATTGTTTTCTAAGTAAATTAATTATTTTAAGTGCTTTAAAAGTGTATGAAAGTCATCCAATGGATATAGAAAAATCTTTTAGGATGTGTAGGAATATTTCATGAACTTAGATGAATTTTTATATGCATAGAGAATATTTTCTATAAGAAAGAAGTGTATTTCTACACAATAATTAATTTGAGGGCTTAAATTGGCATATAAAATTTATGTGAATGATGAATAAATTCTAATAGGATGTTTTTGAATTTATTATGAAAAGAAATTAATTTTTAAAAGGTGTGGAATAAATTTTATAGAATTAGAGTCCTAATTGCATAGAATTAGGGACTTGATTATATAAAATTAAAAGTTTAAAATTTCAAATTAAATTAGAAATGAATTTAATAATTAAAAAGTTGTTAAAAAAAAACTCTAAAAGAAGGACCTAAAGGGATTAATTGAATAATTAAAGGACTTATGGGAGAGTAATTGAAGGAAAGATTAACAAATTAAAAGACCAAAATTAAGCAAATTTTGGAGGAAATTTTCTCAGCTTTTGCCACCTCTTTCACCCTAATTATTTGGTTACAATGAATGCGTGCACAAATGGAAGGAGAGGATTTAAAGAGGATGGTTAGATGGAAGGATGAAGATTAAAAAAAGAATGAATTGTTAAGATGAAACCAATTGAAAGACTAGGATTAAAAGCAAGATTAAGGGTCAAGAGTGAACCAAATTAAGGGTGGAGATGGAGCCAACCAAAGAAAAAATAATTTTCTCTACAAATATGGGTGGTAGGAAAAATGGAAAAATGGTGGAAATTTTGAAAAATTAGGGGAAATTATTGAAAAATTTCCTTAAACTGCCACCCAAATTTCTTCCTAAGCACTTCCACACACCTTAAATCACCTAATTAAGCATAGAATTCAATCTAAAAGATCAAAAAATTTAAGGGAAAATTAGTGTCTAGGCCAAAATTTAGAGGACAAAAGGGGAAAGAAGAAATTCTCAAGCAACTCAACTTTTCAAGGTTTAATTAGAGTTATTTAGGTAAGTTAATCTCTCCTACACCACAAAGAAGCATGATTGTATGTTAATTGTGATTTTGGAATCCTAATTTTGTGTTTAATTGAATAAATTTTAGAAAATTAGGGTTAGGATTCTTAGTTAGGTTAATTTAGAGGAAATGCTTTTTAGTTAAAAATTCATGCAGTTGAGCTTAAAACATGTTAATTGAGCTTAAAATTGATAAAGAAAAATAAAAAATTCTTAGGGTTAGGAGAGAAACCATTTGGCCCTAAATGAGAATTTTAGAGTTTTTGATTCTTTGATTTTCTTTTAATGTTCTATTGCTTGATTATGTGTTTGTTAGGTATAAACTGATGATTGCATATGAAAAATTACATTAGAAATGAATTTTTTTTTCTTGATTTTCTTAAGGGTACATTCAGCCTAAACTAAGTAAAATTAAGGTTCTAATTTCTTTGTTTGTTTGATGAATTATTGATTGATTAAGAGTTAATTAAGCATGAATTAATGAATGAGAATGAGAAATTTCATTTAAATTGAAAAATAACCTAGGTTACTCATAGGGTTTAAACCTATTAGGCGCAATTTAGGGTTTTTTGCATACATTCAACCTATGAATGCTTAATTGGTTAAATTTTTTATGTTAAGATGTATTTGAATGAATTAATATGAGAAATTTGCATTGAAATTGAAAGAAAATGCTTAGTTTAAATTTAAAAGCATATTTGGCCAACATCAAGAAATTAGGATTTATGGTTTAGTTTATGCAATTTTGTTGTGATTTGGTTTGCATGGTATCATTAAATGTGAATTATGTGTTTATTATGGGAGTAAGTATGAAATTGATGGTTGATGAAGTACATGTCTAGTATGACATAATGCCGCCAATGATAGGAATTATGCATGTTTATGTTCATGTTTCCCTTATATGGATTCAATTTAAATGGCATTACAAGGTAATATTTATGATGCATTTATAATGTTAACACATGCATTATCATGGCATAACTGCATACTAATCATGGCATGCATTGCGTGAATTTATGATTGTGATGCATTTATATTCAAAATACGTATACATGCTAATCCATGAAAATGATTTTATGAAAAGGTTTTAAGTCATGAAAAAGGATTTTTCCTTTAAGGATTTTCCAATAGCGATTGAAAATATTTCATGGTTATAAGGTTTTCATGAGTTACATGGTTTTATGAGGAGGGCTTCATGGGTTTTCCACACCTTTCATGGTTCATGTTTTAGAGTCAAGTGAATGCAAACGTGCATTTTTAGAGACTCAACAAGGCACATCCATAGACGGGTCTAGTTCCGCAAACATATTATGGAAACCCGAAAGTTCTTATAATAAGACATGTCCACGAAAAGAAATGATTTTCAGAATACCCATGATGAAGATGTTATGACATGAAAAAGGATTTATGAAGAGCATGTAAATGATTTTCATATGCATTTCACCTAAATGCATTGTTAGTATTGGTGCCCAAGATCTAACCATGTTTGGATGGGCTCATCTTAATATATTATTGCATCATTTATTTTAAAGAAGTTATTCTATTAATTCTTATGTTTACATGTTGATAAATTTAGTAGAATTAGACGAAGTCCTTATGATATGCATTTGCAATAGTGATTGATCAAAAGATATGAGGCAAACACTAATGCACATAAATGATATCATTAAATGTCCTAAGTCATAGCATTGTCAAGAATGGACACTGGAAATATATGGATAGACTTATGAGTGCTATTCTCATACTATATGATAGCGAGTAGGAGATCTCACACATATTGGCATGGTGATGCCAAAGCAAGCACTTAGGTGATTTATGTTAGAGAACATATCACTAGACTTGACTCACCATGAGAACTCATTTAGTTTTAGTCTATAAGAATCTCATATGAGATGAGTACAAATGGTCCTTAGACTTGAAGCCATCACGGTTATCTAATTGGAGGACTATGCACTTTGACACTCATTTCGATAGACCCATTACTAGGTTGCATGTGGGCGATTCATTGGGTGTACTAGGAATCCAATAGAGGTAGGTGTATAATTAAGATAGGATATGTCATTCCTTATATGCTAAAAGAGTTATCACATTGCACTTCGATAAATGTCCGCTTAAGAAATCTATAGCTACGGTAGGAGTAGGAATACACTAATAGAGCATAGTTTGTTTATTTTAAGAGCTAAGACATTTGGGAATCGAAGAAAACTTGTGTGATCATAATCGAATAAGACTAATAACCAATTTCGAGATCACACTATGATAAGTTGACATGAGGATGAAATGGTATGATAACCATGCTCGTGAAAGTTAATAATAGATTAACTAATCCTCCTAGAGAATTGGGTAGTCATGATGCCTTTCTAGAGGCCAATCTTAGCTTATGTATCAAGAAGTAAAAGAGGAGTCTTTTATTCTTGATACTTTGCCAATATATCTAGAAGCCTACTAAGTCATATGTATAAGTTTAAGTATTCACATTATAAATGAGAAGCAAAGATATTGAAAAATATTTCTAATTATAAAAGTTTTCTATTTTGGAAAGAATTTCCAAAATGAAAAGGTTTCTATTTTGGAAAGAGTTTCCAAAATGGAAATTTTTCTATTTTAGAAATCGATTTTCTAATTTAGACGTTAGTTTCAAATTTAGAAATAAAGAATCTAAAAGGAAAAGAGTTTCCTAATTTAGGTTAAGGATATTTTGGAAATTGTTTTCCAATATAGACCCCAACAAAATAATTAAAAATATTTATTTGGATAGTCCAAATAAATTAATTAGGCTAGAATAGTTTTGGCTCATTAGGTTTAATTAAAAGCCTTTAGATATTTTGGTGGGAGGATAAACATCAACCTTATTAGATGAGATTGAATATTTTAAAGATAAATATTAATCTTATTAGGTAAGGTTAAATATCTTAAAGATAATAATCAAATATTCCACATATAAAAATAACTCATTATCATTGGAGGATAAGGAAGCAATAACCTAAAGTCTTAAATAGACTTTGGTCGCCCCTCTCTTTATCCTTGGAGGACAAGGAAACTCCCCCTATAAATAGGAGGAAAGGTGTGACAAAAAAGGGGTTGAATGAGAGAGAGGATATTCAGCCAAGCATAAAGGAGAGAAGTGGGAGATTTTCGACTAGCCTTAAAAATCACTTAGGGCATACGGCCAAGAGAGAAAATATAGAAGAAAATAGTTTTCTCCTAAAGCCTAAAAAGGCCATACTCTTTCACCCCTTTTAAGGTTATCATAAAATTGCTTGAGATTGATTTCTAGCGGAAATATTAAATCACAAAAAGTGGAGGTAGCACCTTATTGATTTTGAGTGCTTCGTTGTGGATACTTGGATTGGGTGGATCATCAATAAAGCTGGACACTTGGATGGCTTTTCTAAAAAGGAATTCGGATCTACATTATAAGAGGTAATTTTTTATTTATAACTTACTATTCATGTATGTATGGTTAATAGATTCAACGACTTGATATTGGGGCCTTAGATGGAGATAAATTTTTATTTATTTAATACTTCTATAGGATGCATGATTCTTCAATTGATATCGAGTCTCCGGAAAATCTTTGATTATATGATTATAAATCTTGTGTTTTTAGTGTTTTATGTAAATATGAAACTGAAATTTTGGTTTAAAATCGATAGGAGCACGCGAGGTAAACGTTGGACGTCAACACTCATGTGTGTGGTAGTCCTATCGCCGACAGCGCGTTAGGCGTGCACGGCGGATAGGCCCGCTCGGCTTGTCGAGTCGAGCTCTAGGCGCATGACGGTGGCCTGCTAGCTCGTATGCTAGGTGCGTGGGCAACACGGCGAGCCACTAGCAAGGCACTTTCATGCTACGTCGATAGCCGCGAGCAAACACAAAGGTTTGGGGTCGTAAGACCCGTGAACCCTCGAGGCCCTAAAGCCTATGGGCCCAAAGTGGGCCTAAGGCCCGAAAAAGTTTTTAAAATTAAAATTTAGAGAAATTTTGATAAATTTATAAAATGGCCAAAACTATAGATTTATAATCGTTTTATAAATGAAATTATTTTATTAGTATGCCATGTATCAATGTGATTGAACATGGGTGAATGGTATGGATGAGTTGACTTAGTTTATGAACGAATGCTTGTTATTTTTAGGGTAAATAGAACTCGTATATCTTGCCTTCTCTATTACTCTATTGTATTTCTCTTCTTATCTCACTCCCTTCGAATGTAACTTGAGTTTTCTTATTTCGAATAAATGTAAAATTAAAAGATAGGAATTAAAATAGATACAAGGAGACGATGCTAAGGAATGAAGATATTTATGAAGAATTTGTAATAATTTTTCGCCTAGGAATTGACCCACTAGTCTCTTTGTGGCTCGAAGAGACTAGTACTAGAAATCCATTACCATTCACCGGTCCTTAAGTCATGCATGAGATGCATGAATGTGATGAGATTAATGTTAGTATGCATGATTAGAAATAATATGACCATTGTTTAGTATGCATACTAAGATGGGACCAATCATATTAAATCCTTCAAATAAAATATTAACTTAATTGCTTTTTATTAATTCTTATATTTGCATGTTGATAAATTTAGTAGAATTAGATAGAAGTCCTTATGATATGCATTTATAAAAGTGATTGATCGAAAGATGTGAGATAAACACTAATGCACATAAATGATATCCTTAAATGTCCTAAGTCGTAGCATTATCAAGAATGGACATTGGCAATATACGGATAGACTTGTGAGTGCTATGCTCATACTATATGATAGCAGTAGGAGATCTCACACTTATTGGCATGGTGATGCCAAAGCAAGCACTTAAGTGATTTATAGTAGAGAACATATCATCTGGACTTGACTCTTCATGAGAAACTATTTGGTTTTAGTTTATGGGAATCTCATATGAGATGGGTACAAATGGTCCTTAGACTTGAAGTCATCATGATTATCTCATTGGAGGACATATGTACTTTGACACTCATTTCGATAGACTCATTAATGGGTTACACGTGGAGGATTCATTAAGTGCATTAGGAATCCAATGAAGGTAGGTTTATGACTAAGATAGGACATGTCATTCCTTATATGCTAAAGAAGTTATCACATTGCACTTCGATAATGTCTACTCAAGAAATCTATGGCCATAGTAGGAGTACACCAATAGAGCATAGTTGGTTTACTCTAAGAGCTAAGACATTTAAGAATCGAAGAAAACTTATGTGATCATAATTGAACAAGACTAATAACCAAGCTTGAGATCATAATGTGATAAGTTGATATGAGGACTGAATTATATGATAACCATGCTCGTGAAATATAATAATAGATTAACTAATCCTCCTAGAGAATTGGGTAGTCCTAATGCCTTGCTAGAGGCTAATATTAACTTATGTATCAAGAGATAAAATAGTAGTTTTTTATTCTTGATACATTGCTAATATATCTAGGAGCATATTGAGTAACACACATAAGTTTAAGTATTCACATTATAAATAAGAAGCAAAGATATTAGAAAATGTTTTCAATTATAAAAGTTTTCTATTTTGGAAAGAGTTTCTAAAATGGAAAGTTTCCTAAAATAGAAATTTTCCTAAAATGAAAAGTTTCCTATTTTAGAAATTAGTTTCCTAATTTAAAAGTTAGTTTCAAATTTGGAAATAAAGAACCTAAAGGGAAAACAGTTTCCTAGTTTAGTTTAAAGGTATTTTGGAAAATTATTTTCTAATGTGGACCCCATTACAATAATTTAAAAATATTTATTTGGATAGTCCAAATAAATTAATTAGGCCAAAATAGTTTTGGCCCATTAAAATTAATTGGGCCAAAATATTTTTGGCCCATTAATTTTAATTAAAACCCTTAAGATATTTTTGTGGAAGGATAAACATCAATCTTATTGAATAAGGTTGAATGTTTTAAAGATAAATATTAATATTATTGGATAAGGTTGAATGTCTTAAAGATAATAATCAAATAGTCCACATATAAAAATAACTCTTTATTGTTGGAGGATATGGAAGCAACAACCTAGTACCCTAAATGGACTTGTGGCCGCCCCTCTCTTTTTCTTGGAGGACAAGGAAACTCTCCCCTTATAAATAGGAGGAGAGGTACAACATAAAAGGGGTTGAATGAGAGAGAGGATATTTAACCAATCATAAAGGAGAGAAGTGAGAGATTTTTTACCAACCCTAAAAATCACCCGAGTCACATGGCTAAAAGAGAAAATATAGGAGAAAATAGTTTTCTCCTAAATCCTAAAAAGGTCATACTCTTTCACCCCTTTTAAGATTATCGCAAAATTACTTGGGATTGATTTTTAGAGAAAATATTAAATCGGAAAAGATGGAGCTAGCACCCCACTGATTTCAAGTGCTTTTTATGGATACTTGGACTACGTGGATCATCAATAGAGGTCGGAAACTTGGATAGCTTTTCTGAAAAAGAATTTATGTCCGTGCTACAAGAGGTAATCCTTTACTTATAGCTTATTATTCATGTATGTATGGCTAGTAGATTCAACGGCTTGATCTTGAGGCCTTGGATGGAAGAAAATTTTTGTTTAGTTTGCACCTCCATAGGATGCATGATCCTTCATGCATATTATGTATAAATTAACTTACTCGGGTAATTACTCGCCAAATTCTCAAGGTGTAGGTACTAAAAGTAAAGATGACAATGTTCACATGTGAATTGGTCACCGAGGGATCTATACACCGCATATATCTTGGATGGGGCTTTGGTTTTCAAGTGGACCTCCTTCAAGTGATCCTCTTTCTAGTGCTTGATATTGTAGTTTATGTACTAGGTATGACGAGTTTCTTTTATGTAATAGTTAAAGCTATGAACAATTAAATAGGTAGTTAAAAATGTGATGTAAGTAGATAAATAAGCTATTTTTGTAGTATATGACATTAAGTCTGTTTTGTATGTAAATAGGCATAGTTTGTATGTAAACAAAACTTGAAACAAATCAATACTAGTGAAATGACCTAATTATGGTTAGCATTGATTTCTTTCAATTGGCTCCTTATATGTTAACGTCAATAATAAAATATGATCACTAAATTAATAAAGAAAATAACAATAATAAATGATAATTAATAAGGATAAAAAGAATTAGTTTTAAGTGATAAATAATTAATAAATAAATTTTTAATGATTATAGAAAAAAATTTGGAAAAATTAAGTGTTATAGATCCAGTCCATTTAGTCCCAACAACCTAGTAAAGAAAAATGAAATAAAAAGATAAAAATTATAGGGGGAAATTGGATTATGATAGTAATTACCAAAAGGCTACTAAAACTCTTCAAACATGAAAACTGAAAAACCATAATAATACTAAGTTATGACTAATTTCTTAGTAATTTATGACCACTTGCCTAACTAAATAAAGGTAACAAATTTTAGGAAAACTTAACAATTATAATTATAGAGTTAATAGTTGCACAGATCCCTTAACTTAGCTTGTCCAAAATATTTTAAATCCAACTTTTTATCATGTCTCTCTACTCTATTTCATCTTACAATCATCTCTCTATATTTGATTTTGGTATTAACCTTGTCCTTCCATTAACTTTTTGGATCAATATTTTTTTTTCTCAATCTTATTCTTTTGCATTGTTTTTTTTTTTTAATTTTTTTTAATTTTTAGTTTTAATGTTTTTTCTATAACAAATTTTGATTAAATAAATATTTAAAAAAATCTAGAAAAAAAAGTAAAGATAACAATATTTTTTACGATCTTAAATTTGACTCTATGATAGTATGTTAATTTTGAGTATAAAATAAAATATTTATAATATTATTTTTAAAAAAATATGAAGAAAGTTTTAGTTAAAATTTTAAAATTTAAATGATATTTATAAATTTGTAATATCTTAAATGAGTCTATTATAATTTAATTATTTTGATTTTAATTTATTTTTAATTTGATTGAAAGTGATAATATAAATTTTTATTAGTGTTGGATCCAACACTATCAAATCCCTTAATTTGACTAAAATTTATAACAACACACACGCTTACACATGCGCACACGGGTGCGCGCACACACACACACATATACATGTATATGTGTGTGTGTGTATTTCAAATTACCAAACTAGATTTTAAAAAAACGACTTCAAACCTTAACATTAAAATTACAATTTACTACAAGAAAAAAAAAATAAAAATCAAAATAAATATTGGAAAAAAATTAACTCTCTTTATGGGCGTGGCGTGGAACATAAGAATTTACTTCTTTAGAAACAAATTAAATTGTGAAAGCTTTTAAGAAATAATAATAATAAAAAAAATTCCTAAACTATGCAATTTCGAAATTGGTGTGATATTTATTTTATTTTATTCTTATTTTTTTGAAAATTTGTAACAAATTAAAATTTTAAATTTTTTAATTTACAATTTCCAAAATTTTTAAGAGATAATTTTTTTATATATATTTCTCAAAATTTTAAATAATTTTAAGACAAAAAAAGAAAAAGAAAAACAAATATCCTTCTTTCTTTTCACGTCGAAAATTATTGAATGTAATTCTAGTCAACCAACCATTAATTGATAAACAAGTGGTGCACACTTTTCAATTCTAATAGAAATGACCAAAGGATGTCTATTCCAATATAATGATTCCAAAATGATGTGATAAAACTTGACTATAATGTGTTACAAACCATGTACCTGGGCACAAACAAATCTTAGTCGAAGCCTGTTCTTCTCGTCGTTCATTTCTACACGTAATTGTCAATCCAAATATAAAGTTTATGCTGAATCACCCATTTCCACTACTCAAATTCCTTTCATGATGTGTTTTGCACTTCTTAACTGTACATGGATCTCTCTAGCTCCCGGATTAACATTGCCATCATAATCTTTCTGGATTAGCTTTCCCGTCATAATCCGCTTTTCATGATCGTTAATTTTTTTTTCTTTATAGAATTATATATTCCACTAGTTTATTTGTAATTCGCTTTTTCTTTTTTAACTTTTTCTCTTTTGTCATATCTTACAAACTCTGGAATAACCTATCGTCATCCTATACCATATGCCAGCAAATTTAAACGTGTCTCTGACACTCCCCATCTCAATTTAAATATTTAAAATGTTATATTAGATTTTTTAAAATTGTTTTATATTAGTTCTAACACCTATTGTTCTTCCTAGCACATAAAACGAAATATAATTAGTTAAATAATAAAAATTTAAAAATTCAATAAATAAATTTATCATAAATTAAGATTAAATAAAAAAATTGAAAGTTTTTACTTTGATCATTAAAAAAAATAAAGTTTAAAATCACATTATGATGTTTTACGGTATAAAACCCAATGTATGATGAGCTTTGGCGCAAGTTTTGGCTCTTTATAAATAGAGTAAAAAAAGCTGTGTTTTATGTCTATGTATTATGCTTTGCATGTCGGGTCTTGTTGTTGTTGTGCAGAGTTAGTGTGGATGCAAAAGTTACAAGTGCAAGAGCTATAGGTTGCCAACTATGGTTTGTCCTTTTAGCGATTAATGGAGGTAAACAATGGTGAGAGAATGGTATGGTACAAGACAAGAGTACCATGGCATAATGTGGAAGTGTTCGGACGACAAGTCGTTCAAGTTGATTTCAAATTAGTCTTGTCGTTTGCACTTCTTGTCAATTTAGGTACTTATAAGTTTAGTTTTGTCTCAATTGTATCATCTGTGTAAGTCAATTGTATCATCCTTGTATCTTGTAATTTTAGTCTAAAGATTTTCAATTGCTTTGATTGTATCCTCAAATGCTTTAATTTCGATTCTGTTTTGTTAAAGCGAGGTCCCTTAATTCAATTAAATGTTTTTGGTGTATATATATATATATATTGTATTCTTGATTTTTTTTCATTTTTTTAATAATAAATTTCAAAATAAAAATGAATAATAAGAAATAAAACAAAATAAAGTAAAGAAAACTCGACATAAAAAGATAAAATTTACTGGGAAAAAAATGGATTATGACACTAGTTACCAAAAGGCTACTAAAACTTGTTAAACATGAAACTACAACATCATAATAATACCGAGTTATTACTAAGTTCTTAATAAACCACTTGCCTAATCAAGTAAAAGGTAACAAATTTTAGGAAAACTTAACAATCATAGAAGAATTACAATAAAATTGTTTATGTCCAAAATCATGAAATATGCTCCTACATCAAGCTCTCCCACTTAAGAAAACTTCCCCTTAAGTTCAATGTTATTTGGAATATAGCGAGTATGATCAACTTTTTTTTTTTTTTTTCATAATAACTTGTCTAAAATACTTTAAATCCAATCTCATCGGTGATATATTTGCAAAGTTAATAGTTATAAATATCCCTCTACTTTTTCTTATCTTAACAATAGATTGTCCAAAATACTTTAAATCTAACTTTTTATCATATCTCTCTACTATCTTTCATCATATGTTTATCTCTTTATATTTGATTTTCATCATAATCTCGCCATTCCATTAACTTTTATTTTTTGATTTTGTCTTAATCTTATTCTTTTCCTTTATTTTTTCATTTTAATCTTGTTTTTCTATTACAAAATTTGAACCAATGAATATTGAAAAAAAAATTAGAAAAAAAAACAAGTAAAGATAACAACATCTTTTATGGTCTTAAATTTGACTATCCGATAGTAAGTAAATTTTGAGTATAAAATAAAATATTTATAATTTTATTTTTTTAAATGTGAAGAGAGTTTTTGTTAAATTTTTAAAATTTAAATGATAATTATAATTTTGTAATATCTTAAATGAGTTTATTATAATTTACTTATTTTGATTTTATTTTGACTAAAAAATGATAATATAAATTTTTATTAATGTTGGATCCAACACTATCGGATCCCTTAATTTGACTAAAATTTATAACCACACACACATGATAAGGATAAGTCTTAATGTGTACATATCCGGATAGAAGTTAGATAAGAATCAATCTTTGTAAATAGAGTTAGTCCTTGTAACAATAACTTCATCTTTTAGTTATTTACTATAATTGTAACTCTATCCCTATAACTCTATTTAAATAGTTCTTTGCAATACAAATCGGTTATGTTAGCCTTGCAAGTCATTCTTGAATTCTACATGGTATCAAAGCCTACTCTAAGCCTAACGGACAACACACTCAATTTCTTTATTGCCTAAACCATGTACCTCTTTCCCTTTATTCTACTACCAAAACTTCTCCAAATTCCACACCACACCGCCACATACCTTAGCATTAAAAACAACAAAATTGTGCCAACACCTACTCTAAATTCACCAAAATCATGACAACACCTATTTCACTTCACATCATAAAATTGTACCCATCCTTTTTTCTTGAGTTTATCAACCCGTGAATCATCTCTTTTCTACTAATCTACCGCAGTTTCTATCCCCTACCAAACATGACATCTTCATCCTCTTATAAATCCATGGATCTCCCCATTAACACACCTACTCCTTCCATCACCCTAGTTACTACCCTTCCCCATGTTTAACATCAATTATCCCTCAAAATCAGCTCTACAAACTACCTTCTATGCCTTACCTAAATCGCACCTATTCTTTAAGGCTCTAGAGTTATGAATCATGTTGATAGCTCGAATCTCCACCACCTGCCCAAATTCATGGGGCTTTCAACCTCACTTATTTCGATTGGTTTGTCAAAGATCAACTAGTCCTTAGCTGGATAACCACCTCTCTCCCCGAAGAGGTCATCTCCTAAGTAGTTGGTGCCAAAGCTGCTCGTGAAGCTTGAGAAAAGCTGGCTACCACTTATGCATCCGGATCCCAATCTCATATTCACCAATAAATATTAACTTCATCAACTGAACTATAAGATGAAGATATCACCACTTACATACAACATGCCAAACACATCTCTAATCGGCTTGTTGCCCTACAACATCCCCTTTCGAAAGATGATCTTGTTGATGCCATCTTAAATGGCCTAGGATCTACCGATAGGCCATTCACTTGTAATATCAAAGTTTCCCTTCAATTAATTAGTTTTGATGACCTATTCGGTCTACTCCTTAGTAAAGAAATGCAACTAAAAAGAGAGAGTGCTCTCTTTCCATCTAAATTTTACCTACCGTTAACTATGTTCAAAGGCATTAATTCGGCTCTCGTGGAAGAGGTCGCCGAAGGGGACGTGGTCAATCCTCCAACCACTCTTCCTCCCGTTGATCACAATAACCATGGCATCCTCCCACTTCATATGCCCCTACAACACCAACTTGCTACAACTGCTCGTGGCATTTGACACCTCAACTCTACTTGTTTATCTCCAAAATACTACACCGACACTCGTCCACTTGTTCTTCTTTACTCCCATATCTCACCTCACCTCCACTCAAACTAGTCTAAAATAGGTCCTTGACAATGGAGCCGCGCACCACCTTACGATTAAACTTGATAACTTAGCCATTTATTTTCAATACTTGGGTCCTAAGAAAGTCACAATAAGCAATAGTAATACTCTTCCTATTTCTCATATTAGTTTTTCTTCTATCACTCGAAAATCACTCTCACAATCTCAATCATATTCTTCATGTTCCTATTTCTTGTCAAAATCTATTATCTATTTCTTCTTTTACTATATCTAACCATGTCTCCTTGGAATTTTTTTCCTAACTCGTTTCTTAATTAAGGATATTTATATGAAGAAAATCCTCCACAAAGGACCTATAGACAATGGTCATTACACCATGCCATTTGAATTATCGTTCTCATGTTGTCCTATTAAAGCTCACTCATGCAGTCTCATTACATGGCATGCTCGATTAAGCCATGCTTCCATACATATAGTAGTTAAAGTCTTGCGTCGATCTAGTATTTCCACTTTAGATAAAAATGCAAAATCTTTATATCATGCTTTCTGCATTAGCAAACACAAATAAACTCCCCTTCTATATTTCTACCTCTCGAGCAATCGCTCCTCTAGAAATTATACGTCACAATTTATGGGGGCCATTTCTAATTCCATCTCTAAAAGGTCATAAATATTACATTATATTTCATAATCACTATATAAAATATAGTTGGATATATTTTCTTAAATTCAAATTAGATGTTCTAAGTTGCTTTATTAAATTTTGCCATATTGTCGAAATTTTTTTCAATAAACCAATCAAAACCTTTCAAGATGATTGGAGGGGTGAATTTCAAAGCCTACAATCTTACTTAGCTCAAAATCGCATTGCACAATGTACCTCATGTCCTTATACACCACAACAAAAGGGATGTCTTGAGAGAAAACATAGACACATCATTAAAACCGTCGAGCATTGCTTCATCATGCATCCATTTCATTACACTTTTAGGACCATCTATTTTCTATTGTATAATCATCTTCCTACCTTGTTACGTAATCATAAATTTTCACATGAATTTCTCTTCCAAGAACCTCCTAATTATGATTATTTATATGTGTTTGGTTGTCTTTGCTATTCATAGCTTTGACCCTATGCTAAAAATAAATTGGAGCCTCGTTCACATCTTTGTATTTTTTTAGCAATAGTCTTTTACATAAAAGGTATACATGTTTAAATATTACATCCAATAAAATATATATCTCACACCATGTTATTTTTTATGAATAGGCTTTTCCCTTTGAAGACATCAATAGTGGTTCTTCTTTCACTCGTCAAGAGTTCAACATCATTACCTTTACCAAATTCAACTACCATTATTTCAATTCCCCCACTGTAAAAATACTTCCCCTATCCACTCCAGCTCACTACATATTACTACCCTTCTTTCCAAACAACCTACAGACTTATCCCGTCTATCCCACAACAACACAAACATGTCTAGTTCATAAATCCACCCCATCAAATAAGTAAGCCCTAACATCTAATCTCATCCAGCCAACTCAACCAAACAACACTACCCAATAGCCCATCATCCATAAATAGCCTACTCCCATTCCATCATACCGGACACCGACCATCTTGCCCGCACGACCCACTCCTCGCTCCAAGCCCACTTCCTACCATAAGCCCGGACTCGCAAAACACATTTATACCAAATATCACTCTTCAACCCTATTTTCAATAACATTGCCTTCATTAAACACTTCTTCAACAATGGAACCTGTCCCCCATCAAGATGTCACCGCCATTACCACTAACCCACCCACATATTGTCTCCCATTACTTGATGCTCTCCACGCCCACCTAGCTTTGACCAAACCATGATAGCCCTTACTCCCTCCTATCCGATGCTAACTCAAACCATGTTATTTTTTATGAATAGGCTTTTCCCTTTGAAGACATCAATAGTGGTTCTTCCTTCACTCGTCAAGAGTTCAACATCATTACCTTTACCAAATTCAACTACCATTATTTCAATTCCCCCATCGTAAAAATACTTCCCCTATCCACTCTAGCTCACTACATATTACCACTCTTCCTTCCAAACAACCTATAGCTTATCCCGTCTATCCCATAACAACGTAAACATGTCTAGTTCATAAATCCACCCCATCAAATAAGTAAGCCCTAACATCTAATCTCATCCAACCAATCTCAACCAAACAACACTACCCAATAACCCATCATCCATAAATAGCCTACTCCCATTCCATCATACCGGACACCGTACTGTCTTGCCCTCACGACCACTCCTCGCTCCAAGCCCACTTCCTACCATAAGCCCGACCCGCAAAACATATTTATACCAAATATCACTCTTCAACCCTATTTCCAATAACATTGCCTTCATTAAACACTTCTTCAACAATGGAACATGTCCCCCATTAAGATGTAACTCGCCATTACCACCGACCCACCCACATATTGTCTCCTATTACTTGATGCTCTCCACGCCCACCTAGCTCCGACCAAACCATGATAGGCCTTACTCCCTCCTATCCGATGCTAACTCAAACCAAAATAGGGCACACCGAGCCTAAAAACTTCCTTAGCTCCCTTCTCATTACTAAACCGACCTCATATATAATGGCATGCACTAATTCGGCGTAGAGGCAAGCTATGAATTAGGAAATAGATGTCTTTCTTACCAATGGCAATTAGGATCTTATTCCTCATCCTCAAGCTCTAAATGTAATTGGTTGCCAATGGGTTTACCATATCAAACGGTTATCCAATGGTGTTATAGATCATTACAAAGCTTGTTTGGTGGCTAAGGGGTTCCACTAGTGATTAGGCCTTGATTATATTGATATCTTTAGTCCAATGGTGAAGCCTAGCATAATTCGGCTCATTCTCTCCTTGGTAGTGACCTATAGGTGGAATGTGGAATAACTAAAAATCTCAAATGTCTTCCTTCATGGGCAATTAGATACTCCATTATATATGGAACAACCATCGGACTTTATGCATCCCTAGCTTCCACACTATGTTTATGCCCTAAAATAATCTCTTTATGGCCTCAAACTGGCCCCTCATATGTGGTTTGCTAGCCTTACCAACACACTTTGTTAGTTGGGTTTTATGGATTCCAAAACGGATACCTCCCTCATGATATATCACCATGGTGCGACAAAGCTTACTTGTTTGATTTATGTTGATGACTTGCTCTTAACTAGCAATAATCTAAACCTCATTAAGAAGCTAATCTTTATCAATCAAAATACATTTGTGACCTCTTGAAATGGGCTCTCATGTATGGTGCTACCATTGTGGCCACACTGGGTAGTCCTCGTCTAGCCAATCCAAATACCTTTGTGTTTGACAATCCAACACTTTTCAAAAGTATTGTTGGTGGACTATAGTATTTGACTTAACAAGACTCGAATGTATTATTTATCATCAATCATGTTGCTTATTTTATGAATGCTCCTACAGTTGAGCATCGGTGCTTTGTTAAAAAAATCCTACGTTACCTCAAGGGCACCCCAACTCTTAGATTCTTCATTACCCCATCATCCTCACTTCATATTTTAGCTTATACGGATGCCAATTGGAAAGGAGACTTGGTTGACGGAAAGAGCACCATTGGGTTCGCTATCTTTCTTGGTAGTAACCTTATCTTTTGAACATCGTGTAAACGGAAAATGATTGCTTTGTCCTCCACTAATGCCGAGTATTGGGCTCTAGCAATAACAACATAAAAAACTACTTGCTACAATCATTTTTGCGTGATATTAGTTTTCCTCTTCAAATATCACAAATCCTCTAGTGTGACAAACTTTCAGTTCGTATATTTTATGACTAATCTAGTGCTTCATACTCACTCCAAACACTTAGAGATCGACTTTCACTTTGTTCAGCTCAACATTGGTGCTTTGTTAAAAAAATCCTATGTTACCTCAAAGGCACCCCAACGCGTGGACTCTTTATTACCCTATCATCCTTATTTGATATTCCAACTTACATAGATGTTGATTGGGGAGGAGACTTGGTTGGCGTAAAGAGTACCATAGG
The DNA here is from genome assembly GCA_963924115.1 of Dovyalis caffra. Taxonomy (NCBI): domain Eukaryota; kingdom Viridiplantae; phylum Streptophyta; class Magnoliopsida; order Malpighiales; family Salicaceae; genus Dovyalis; species Dovyalis caffra. The sequence continues at coordinate 9,942,675 of CAWUPB010001184.1, forward strand.
GTTTGCTATTTTCTTGACAATAACCTTATCTCTTAAACATCATGTAAGCAAAAAACGATCGCTCGGTCCTCCACTCGATGTTGAGTATTAGGCTCTAGTAACAATGGCATCGAAACTACTTGGCTACAATCACTTTTGCGTGATATTGGGTTTCCCCTTTGAATATCGCCAATCCTCCAGGTGTGACAACCTTTCGCTACACATTTTACGACTAATGCGGTGTTCCATGCTCACTCTAAACACTTGGAGATTGACTTTCACTTTGTTCAGCTCAAGCATTGGTGCTCGTTAAAAGAATCCTACGTTACCTCAAAGGCACCCCAACTCATGGACTCTTCATTACCCTATCATCCTCACTTCATATTTTAGCTTACACGAGATGCTGATTAGGGAGTAGACTTGGTTGATAGAAAGAGCACCACAGAGTTTGCCACCTTTCTTGGAAGTAACCCTATCTTCCGAACATCGTATAAGTAGAAAATGGTTGCTCGATCCTCCATTGATGCCGAGTATCGAGCTTTAGCAACAACAACATCGAAACTACTAAGCTACAATCACTCTTGCATGAGATTGGGGTTTCCCCTTCAAAAATCGCTAATCCTCTAGTGTGACAACCTTTCGACTACATATTTAACGAGCTAATCCAATGTTCCATGCTCGCTCCAAACACTTGGAGATTGACTTTCATTTTGTTCAAGACAAAGTAAGCAAACATGAATTACTTATATGATACATTCCTATTGATGATCGGTTAGCGAGATGTAATGACCAAATTCCTACCCAAACGAAAATTCTTCCATCAAGTTGTCAAGTTGGCCATTCTTCTAGCCGCTCGGCTTAAGGAAGGATGATAAGGATAAGTCTTAACGTGTACATATTTGGATAGAAGTTAGATAAGAATCAATCTCTGTAAATAGAGTTAGTCCTTGTAACAACAACTTTAGTTTTCAGTTATTTACTCGTAATTGTAACTCTATCCCGCTAACTCTATTTAAAGAGTTCTCTATAATACAAACCTCGCTGTGTTAGCCTTCTAACTTATTCTTGAATTCTACAACACACACACACACACACATATAATTGATAAAAATATTTCAAAGTACCAAACTACCTTAAAAAAATAGCTTCAAATCTTAAAATTAAAATTAAAATTTGCTGCAAAAAAAAAAAAAAAGGAAAAAAAATAACTTTCTTTATGGACGTGGTGTTGAACATGCTAATCTTTCCAAATAAAGGCTTCCCAAATCAGGAATTTGCATCCAATTTGCACGCTCTCGTTTAAAAGACTACAAAGAGTAAGCATAGTGCTAAACGTGATTGGGATTTAATGTTAAAAAATATATATATATATATATATATGAAACAAAGATAATAATTTTATTGAAAAAATGAAATTTTGAAAAAAAAGTTGAATAAATCTAAGAATCTAATTTTTTGAAACAAATTAAAATTTGAAAGCTTTTAAGAAATAACAAAAATTCTTAAACTAGGCAATTTTGAAATTGCTGTGACATTTATTTTATTTTTTAAATATGTAATAAATTAAAATTTTAATCTTTTCTTAAGTTATAATTTCCAAAAAAATTTAAGAAATATTCTTTTATATATTTCTTAAAATTTTAAATAATTTTAAAAAATTGAAATATCCTTCTTTCTTTTCATGTCTAAAATTATTGAATGCAATTCTAATCAAACAGCCATTGATCGATAAACATGTGGTTTACATTTTTCAGTTCTAATAGAAATGACCAAAGGATGTCTTTTGCAATATAATTATTCCAAAATGAAATAATTAAACTTGACTATACTGTGTTACAAAGCAAGTACCTTGGCACAAACAAATCTTAGTCGAAATCTGTTCTTTTCCGTCGTTCATTTCTACATGTAATTGTCAACCCAAAAATAAAGATTGTACTAAATCACCCATTTCCATACTCAAATTCCTTTCATAATGTGTTTTGCACAAATTGGCATTAAAACGTGCACTTCTTTGCTTTATATCGATCTCTGTAGCTCCCGGATTAACTTTCCCATCATAATCCGCCTTTCATGATCCTTAATCTTCTCGATTAGCTTTCCCGTCATAATCCACTTCATAGGATCCTTGATTTTTTTTTAATATAATTATTTATGCCACTTGTTTATTTGTAATTTGCTTTTTCCTTTAAAACTTTTTTTTTTTTAATATCTTACGAACTCAAGAATAACCTACGTCAATGATCCAATACCAAAAAGTTTAAATGTGTCTCTGACACACTCTATCTCAATTTAAATATTTAAAATGTTAGATGAAATTTTAAAAAATAATTTTATCTTAGTTCTAACACTTATTGTAGTTCCTAACACATAAAAAAAATTAATTAAATAATAAAAAATTACATAATAAATAAATAAATTTATTTTAAATGAAGATTAAAAAAGAATTAGAATTTTTTACCTTCATCATTAAAAAAATTAGATATTAAAACAAAGTTACAGTATTTCACAATATAAAGCCCAATGTTAAATGAGCTTTGGTGTCGGTTTTGGCTTTTTATGAAGAGAGTAAAAAGAATTGTGTTTTATATCTATGTCTTATACTTTGTTCGTTGAGTGTTGTTGTTGTGTCGGTTGGTCGTTAATGAAGGTGAACGAGTATCGTAGGCCGGTGTGCTACTCGTTGGTTTCCCTCCTAGTTAGAGGATGACCTAAAGGTTTATCTACATTAGCCCAATTTTGGAGCCGATATAGAGGAGGATTTTTTAATCACTTAAAGGGTAATTTTGGTATTTCTAAATAAACCCTATCTCGCTCTTTTATTCCGAGATCAGATTAGGGAAGAGGCAGGAGAGAAAAAGAAGAGAAAATGAGTGAGAGCCGCAACTTTTGAGAAAAATAGGGAAAAGAGTTTCAGCGATAAATCAGTCAGGCTACAATTGAGTTTCGGGTTCGTTAACCATGAGATCGAGCTCAAATTTGGTGGATACGTTCAAGAGAGGCAGGTGCACATTCTGAACGATGGAGATCTAGTTTTGAGTCTTAGAGAGAGAGATATTATGCTCATAACAGTACTATTTTTTGGTGAAATCCGAACTTGGTTTCTTCTACTTTCTTTGTATATCATTTTTTGATGTGGTTTACTAAGGGTGTGTAACCTTTGATGTTTGTGGCTGATTATTCATCTAGTTTAATCTAGAGAGGACTCCTTGTACCCATTATTGTTGATAGTGGAAGTTATAGTGGACTTCGGTCCCGTGGTTTTTCCCTTCTCAAATTGAAGAGGTTTTTCACGTAAAAATTTGTGTGTGCTTTGTGTGATTGTGATTGGTTGCTTATTTTTCAGATTATTAGTTACTTGTTTGGCTTGGGCATTTGGTTGTAACTTGTGGTTGATTGTTCAAGCAAGGGCAAAGAGGTTCTCCTATGTTATTTGTGTTTCTTTGCCCAACGACTACAAGATAAGCATGCCATGGCAGAATTTTGGAGCATTCGGACGATAGATCATTCGAAGTTGATTCAAAATTGGTCCTATTGTTCATGCCTCATATCAATTTAGGTCATTATAGATTTAGTTTTGTCTTAATTGTACCATCCGAGCGAGTCATCCCTATACTTTTTTTTTTTTAATTGGGTCCTTGTATCTTATAAATTTAGTCATAGGGTTTTCAATTCCTTTGATTGTATCCTCAATTGCTTTAATTTTGATTATGTTTTGTTAAATCAAGTCCCTTAATTCAATTAAATGTTTTCAGTATTTTTGTATCTTTTTTTTTTTTTTTTGGTATGCTTGATTCTTTTTCTCTTTTTTGTTTTAATAGAACAATCCCAAATAAAATTGAATAATAAGAAAACAAATAAACATAAAGTAAAGAAAAATGATATAAAAAGATAAAAATCTTGGGGGGGGGGATTGGGTTATGAAACTAATTATCAAGAGGCTCCTAAAACTCTTTAAATATGAAAACTAAATAATAACAATAATAATAATAATAATACTGAGTTATGACTAATTTCGAAATAAACCACTTTGCCTAATTAAATAACAGTTAACAAATTTTAGGAAAACTTAACAATTATAGAAGACTTACAATAAAATGTTTATGTCCAAAATTATGAATTATGCTCCCTACAATATCAAGCTCTTCCACCTGAGAAAACTCGCGCTCTTGTTCGATCTTATTTGGATTATAGCAGTATGACCAGCAATTTTTCACAATAACTTGTCTAAAATACTCTAAATCCAACTTTTTATCATGTTTCACTGCTCCTTTTCATCATACATTCATCTCTCTACTTTTGACTTTCGTCTTAACCTTATCCTTCTATTAACTTTTTGTACAAATAAAGTTAACTTGTATTTTTTTGTCTTAATATTATTCTTTTACTTTTTTTTTATTTTAATTTTGTTTTTCTATTAACAAATTTGAATAAATAAATACTTAAAAAAATTCTGGACAAAAAAAGTAAAGATAGCATTATCTTTTGTGGTCTTACATTTGAGTTGATGATAAGAAGTAAATTTTAAATATAAAATAAAATATTTATAATATTATTTTTTTAAATGTGAGTAAAGTTTTAGTTAAAATTTTAAAATTTAAATGATATTTAAAATTTTATGATATCTTAAATGAGTATATTATAATTTACTTCTTTTGATTTTTTTAATTTGACTAAAAAATAATAATATAAATTTTTATTAATGGTGGATCCAACATTATCGAATCCCGTAATGTAACTAAAATTTATAGCAACACACGCATATATATAATTAAGAAAAATATTTCAAAGTACCAAACTATCTACAAGAAACACGATTGCAAACCTTATCATTAAAATTACAATTTGCAGCTAAAAAAAAAGTCAAAAATTAACTCACTTTGTGGACGTGGCGTGGAACATGGTGATCTTTCCAAACAAGGGCTTCCCAAATCAGGAATTTGCATCCAATTGACACTCTCATTTAAAAGACTACAAAGAGTAAGCTTAGTGCTAAACGTGATTGGGATTTAATGTTTTTTTTTTTTTAAAATGGAGAAATAAAGATCATAATTTTTTTCAAAAAATTAAAATTCTGAAAAACAAAAGTTGAATAAATCTTAGAATTTACTTCTTTTGAAACAAATTAAATTTTGAAAGCTTTTAAGAAATAAAAAAAAATTCTTAAACTAGGCAATTTCGAAATTGCTGTGACATTTATTTTATTTAATTTTTTATTTTTTGAAAATATGTAATAAATTTAAAATTAATTTTTTAAATTACAATTTCCAAAATTTTTCAGAAATAATTTTTTTATTTTTCTCAAAAATTTAAATAATTTAAAGACAAAAAGAAATTGAAATATCCTTCTTTCTTTTCACGTCGAAAATTATTGAATGTAATTCTAGTCAACCAACCATTAATCGATAAACAAGTGGTCTACATTTTTCAATTCTAATAGAAATGACCAAAGGATGTCTATTCCGATATAATGATTCCAAAATGATGTGATAAAACTTGACTATAATATGTTACAAAGCATGTACCTCGGCACAAACAAATCTTAGTCGAAGCCTGTTCTTCTCCGTCGTTCATTTCTACATGTAATTGTCAACCAAATATAAAGTTTATGCTGAATCACCCATTTCTCCTACTCAACTTCCTTTCGTAATGTGTTTTGCACAAATTGGCATTAAAACGTGCACTTGTTAACTGTCAACCAAATATAAAGCATCTCTCTAGCTGCCGGATTAACTTTCCCATCATAATCCACCTTTTTTTTTCGAACAAGAATGGTACCCAAGAATAGCATAGATGGAACGTGAAAGGACACAACAAGGAGACAAACCGGCCTATCTCAATATGGTGAGTAAGTCTAGCCTACAAGTTAAGGAAAACACACCAAGCATAACCCCCTTTTCATGATCCTTAATCTTTTGGATTAATTAGCTTTCCCATCATAATCCGCCTTTCACGATCCTTAATTTTTTTTTCTTTATAGAATTATATATTCCACTAGTTTATTTGTAATTCATTTTTTTTTTTACTTTTTTACTTTTTTCATATCTTACAGACTCAAGAATAACCTATTATCAAAGATCCAATACCAAAAAGTTGAACGTGTCTCAACATACCCCATCTCAATTAAAATATTTAAAATGTTAGATGAGATTTTAAAAAATAGTTTTCTATTAGTTCTAACACCTATTGTTGTTCCTAACACACTAAAAGGAACATAATTAATTAAATAATAAAAATTTACATAATAAATAAATAAATTTATAATAAATTAAGATAACAAATAAAGAATTGTAACTCGTTTACCTTAATCATTAGAAAAAAAATAGAGATTAAAATCACGCTATGATGTTTGAAGGTATAAAGCCCAATGTTTGATGAGCTTTGGTGTTCGTTTTGGCTCTTTATGAATAAAGCCAAAAAAATTGTATTTTATGTTTGTGTGTTATGCTTTACATGTCGGTTGTTGGTATTATCCGAGTTAGTATAGATGCGGGAGTAAGCTGGTGCAAGAACTATAGGTACAAGTCGTGGTTTGTCCCTCCGGCCATTAATGGAGGTAAACGAGTGCCAAAGTATAGTGTGGTATAAGATAGGCATGCCATGGTAGAATTTGAGAGTATTCGGATGATAGGTCATTTGGGCTGATTCCAAATTGGTCATGTTGTTCATGCCTCATGTTAATTTAGGTTTAGTTTTGTCTCGGTTGTTCCATCTAAGCAAGTCATTGTAGTCCCTATGCTTGTAATTTTTTTTTTTCAATTGGATCCTTGTATCTTGTAATTTTAATCGTAGGGTTTTCAATTGTTTTGATTGTATCCTCAATTGCTTTAATTTTGATTCTATTTTGTTAAATTAGGTCCCTTAATTCAATTAAATGTTTTCGGTATTTTTCTATCTAATATGTTTTCTTTTATTTTTATAGTAAATTCAAAAATAAAAATGAATAATAAGAAAACAAACCAAAATAAAGTAAAGTAAAATGACTTAAAAGATAAAAAGTTTGCGTAAAAAAAATTAGGTTATGACTCTAATTACCCAAAGGAACCTAAAACTCTTTAAATATGAAAAATAAAAAACCATAATAATATTGAGTTGTGACTAATTTCTTAACAAACCACTTGCTAATTAAATAAAAGGTAACAAATTTTAGGAAAACTTAACAATTATAGAAGATTACAATAAAAATGTTTATGTCCAGAATTATGAAATTTGTTCCCTACATCAAGCTCTCCCACTTGAGAAAACTTGCCCTTGAGTTCAATGTTATTCGGAATATAGCAGTATGACCAACTTTGTTTTCACAATAAATTGTCTAAAATACTTTAAATCCAATATCAGCAATGATATAATTATAGAGTTAATAGTTACAAATATCCCTTAACTCTTTCTTATCTTAACTTGTCGAAAATACTTTAAATCTAACTATTTATCATGTCTCTCTAATATTTTTCATCTTATGTTCATCTCTCTATATTTTATTTTCATCTTAACCTTGCGCTTCTATTAACTTTTTGGACTAATAACGGTAACTTGTATTTTTTCTTTTGCTTTATTTTTTTTATTTTAATCTTGTGTTTTTATTACATAATTTTAATAAATGAATATTTAAAAAAATTGAAAAAAAAAGTAAAGATAGCAATTTCTTCTATGGTTTTAAATTTGACTCTATGATAGTAATTAAATTTTGAGTATAAAATAAAATATTTATAATATTATTTTTTTAAAAAAAGTGAAGAGACTTTTAGTTATGTCGTCACACGATGTTAGACGGACTCCCTAAAAAAATTCTAGATTTTTTGAGATTTGCATCGTACTTTTGAGGTATTCTTGGGATGTGAGTTATTATTGAGTTTGAAGTTACCACTTAATATTAAAGGAACTAGAAATCTAAAAATAATCACCGGTGTAAAGATTTTTAGGTAAGGAGTTGGTTATAATTTGAGAAGATATTGATCATCCAATGACACAATTTTCTAAGAAAGGTACCACATATTGTTTAGTCATAAATTCATCTCTTAAAATATTTTATTTGTGCCAAGTTATTTTCAATTTAAACTTGAATTTCCAAGTTGAATTAATTTTTTTAGTTTTGGGCATGACTTTGTATTGAAATGATCGTCAATCCCCTTCATCGAGCATCACATCGTTTCAAACATCGGATTCACTTTAAGCCTCTACACAACTTATGTGTGAGAGAATGTCATGATTTTTAAATATTGATGATTTTTTTTAACGAACAACGAGTCCCTATCAAATAGTGACTTTGTTTGGAAGATGTATTATTATGTTTTTTTTTTCATATTTTTTGTTAACAACACTCCTTGTCATATAGGAGATTTCGTTATGAACTTTAACTAAATTTATCAACGGTGAACCATCATTAGTCCCTAGGAATTGTGAGAAATCGTCATCGATCCCTAAGAATTATGAGACTTGACAATTCATCCACCTATTAAATATTAATCTAATTATTGATATTTAGACAAGAAATCATCATCGATCCTTAAGAATTAAGAGACTCAACAATTCGTCCACCTATTAACTACTAAACTAATTTTTAAACAAAATCATAAAATTAAAATCAACTATTATTTTTCCCTTTTTTATCATTTTTATTTATTTTTTTTAATCGATGGAGAATCGTCATTAGTCCCTAAAAATTAAGAGATTTGACAATTCGTCTACCCATTAATCACCTATTCTAATTATTGAAATAAAATTCAAAATTGTATGACTTAAATAAATTAAAATAAATTAAAACATTAAATTTAAATTAAACATAAAATAAAAAAGCACATAAAAAATAAAATTCAAATTTAATCTATACAAAATAAAACTAGGGCCTTATGCTTTTTTTTATTAGGTAGTGGGCCCTTAGCCCATTGGCCCAAGCTACTAGGTTGGCCTATTGGGTAGCCCAACCGGACATGCTCGTTAGGTTGGCTCGCTAGGCGAGCCTTTCCTATTCTCTTCCTTACTAGGAACTACATTAGGCTAGGCTAAGGCTAGCCCAACCTTAGTTCCATATAGGTTGGGCTTGGCCCAACCCACTCTCTTTTAGACGAGAGGTTGGTCTAAGTCTACAAACAAAGCTCAAGTATTTTTCTTTTTAACTTTTGGATCAAAATGACTCTTAGCCTCTCATTCTCTCCTCGTTATTTGTTTTTCTTTTTTTTTTTGTGTTTTGTTTTCTCTCTTTTCTCATATTCCTTACGGAAAGTCAATGATGATTTCCTAATTAAAGACTATTGGATAAACTATTTTTATCCCTTAATTTCAACAAATTAACATCTAATGCTTAGATAATGAGAAGCTTAAACCAAAGGATGTAAAGAATGAAAATTGGAAAAATAAAACAAAATCGACTCGAAATACTTGAAGAATATGATTGTGGTCTTATAGGTTAAGCAGATGATAGTAGATTTTAGGATGATTTCGGGTGACGAAGGAATTCATGATTGTATTTATTGCTTGAACAATGCCTAGAATCCAAGAAACATAACCCAAAAACACTCGGAGATAAAGAACAAGAAACTTAGAATTAAGAATACCAAGAATAGCCGCCTAGGAAATGTAGCGACCCAAGAACCCTAAATGTTAAAATCTCATCACTTTTCAACCCTTTACTCTCGATTTATCCTTCTCTCCCCATAGAAAATCAAAATCCTAATCAAAATAGAAACAAACCGTGTTTAATTGCCCCAAAAAATGAAGAATGTGAACACATAAAATGATAAATAGTAACTCGTCGCCCGAGAATTTCCCAAAAAATTCAAAAACCAAAAACTCGAAAAAAAAATCCCTCGAATTTTACTCTTTTCTCTCGTTTTCACTCTTTCAAATCTCAAAATTATTCTTATTTTCTTATTTTACCCTCTTCCTAGCCAACCCAAGCCTTTTATAGGCAAGAATTTAATCATATCTCTCCCTAAGATTAGTCTAGTCATTCCCGGATTTCGAGTTGCTAAATCTTAAATTTGGCATTTGATTAGCTAAAACAAGGAAATTGAATAAGTGAGACATGATTCTTGGATGATATCAATTCCGTGTAAGAATCACGAGTGAATGCAATTCAAAAAAATATAATAACAAAAAGATTTGGAAAGATTCATGAATAATCCTCGGAGAGATTTCTAGATTAGAGGGGACGACAAGTCATCTCGCTTGATTTAGTCCAATTTTTCAATCCAAAGTTCTAATTTGCTCCTTACGAATTTCAATTGTCCGCAATCGTGTCCTTTTCTATGGAGTTTCAATCCTTGTAAAGTAAAATTTTATCAATCAAGTCCCTATACAATGCAATTTAAGTTTTGAATTTTCCAATTGATTTGGTTACAACCCTAATTAGTTTAATTATACTTTCTTTTAACGCAATTATGTCCATGGATGAGTTTTTTTTTTTTTTTGTATTTTTTTATATATATTCCTTTTTTGTATTTTAATGAATTTCAATTTTTTTATTTTTTATTTTTAGTTTTAATGTAGTAAACTCCAAAACAAATTCAAATGAAATTAAAAAATAAAATAACAATAGAAAAAGATGGAAATTTTTTTTGTTATAATAGTTGTCTCCTCTATACAATGCTTATGACATAAAGTCAAATGAAAAAGAATAAGCATAGTGCTAAACGTGATTGAGATTTAATGTTTTAAAAACAAAAATTTAAGAAATAAAGATAATAATTTTTTTGAAAACAAAAACTTGAGTAAATATAAGAATTTACTTCTTTTGAAACAAATTAAAACTTGTAAGCATTTAAGAAATAAAAAAAAAAAAATTCTTAAACTAGACAATTTTAAAATTATTGTGACATTTATTTTTTTTATTTTTTATTTTTTTGAAAATTTGTAATAAATTAAAAATTTAAACTTTTTTTAAGTTAGAATTTCCAAAATTTTAAAGAAATAATTTTTTTCTTGATATTTCTCAAAATTTTAAATAATTTTAAGATAAAAAAAAATTGAAATATCCTCCTTTCTTTTTCACGTAAAAAATTATTGAATGTAATTATAATCAATCAACCATTAATCGACAAACATGTGGTCTACATTTTTCAATTCTAATGGAAATGACCAAAGGATGTCTTTTCCAATATAATGATTCTAAAATGAAATAATAAAACTTGACTATACTGTGTTACAAAGCATGTACCTTGGCACAAAGAAATCTTAGTCGAACTAAAATTTGTTCTTTCGGTCGTTCATTTCTACATGTAATTGTCGACCCAAAAATAAGTTTGTGATAGATCACCCATTTTCACTACTCAAATTCCTTTCATAATGTGTTTTGCACAAATTGGCATTAAAACGTGCACTTCTTTGCTGTTTATTGATCTCTCTAGCTCCCGGATTAACGTTCCCATCGTAATCCGCCTTTCATGATCCTTAATCTTCTGGATTAGCTTTCCCGTCATAATCCGCCTTTCATGATCCTTAATCTTTTTTCTTTATAGAATTATATATTCCTCTAGTTTATTTGTAATTCGCTTTTTATTTTCTAACTTTTTTTCTTTTTTCATATCTTACGAACTCAAGAATAACTTATTGTCAAAGATCTAATAACAGAAAGTTTAAACCTTAGATGAGATTTTAAATGTTAGATGAGATTTTAAAAAATAGTTCTAGATTAATTATAACACCTATTGTTGTTCCTAGCACATAAAAAGGAACATAATTAGTTAAATAATAGAAATTTACATAATAAATAAATAAAATTATCATAAATTTAAGATTAAAAAATTGATATTTTTATTTGCCTTCATCCATTTGTTTTTTTTTTTGTTTTTTTTTTTTTTTGAGAGAGTTTGAACACTAAGAGAGCAAGAGATGCTAAATCACAAGAGCAAAAGCAAGTGAGAGCCAAAATTTACCAAAGGGAGCATTTGAAATTGCCAAGAGGGAGCAAGCTTGATCGAAAGGAGGAAGAAATTGTTGAGAAGAAAAAAAAAGGAGGAGAGGGGCCGTTTTAGTCGAAACATTGGGCAAGGAGGAGAGAGGTGATATTTCGGGGTTTTAAGGTAATTTCATCTTCAAACAAACCTAAAGTAAGTGCAACTTAAAGTCACTACAAGACTTAGAATGATTATATATTGAATTGGTGAATTGTGTTCTTGAGAAACTTAGGTTTCAAATTGTGACATTGAATGAATTGTGTGAAATTAATGTTTAGATTGTGAAATTGATGAATGATTTACTAATGTGAGGTTATGGCTTATGTTTAATTATTGATTAAGTGTACTAAATATGGTGCTTCGTAAACTTAGAAATTCTAGGGTTTGGTTAGTTATTAAAATGAGACTTTTATAATATGATATGATTGGGTAAGTAATTAATTATTGAATGACCTTGTAATATTGATGGGTATGTTTTTATTGTAGGTTTAGCATGGGTGATATGGTGTTTATGTAAAATTTGAAAATTCTTAGTTTTGGGCTACGTTGCAAATTGTTGGATTAAACTTAATTGATGCATATTCATGGCTATGGTGTTTAGTATAGGTGAATTGAGATTTGTTTATGCTTGTTATGTAACTTAGGAGGAATTCGAATTTGGTTTGTCGATTTGGTTATGGTAAAGTTCCTTGATATTATTCAACCATAGCTTGTGAATGATTGGTTGAAGTTTAAATATGGCTACTTGATTTTGGTTGGCTTGACTTACTTGGATAGATTTGGCTAGGATTAGGATATATGATTTGGCATGTATGTGTGTATAGTTGACGGGTTAATGGATGAATTTGATGAGTAGGAAGCTAATTAATATCACTTGACCATGTATTTTGGTGCTTAGTGGATAATTAATGGTTTTGGCTTGGGTGTGCTTGATATTAATTGGCCATGCTTTATTAATAAAAAGATGTTATATATTTGGTTGAATGGAACACTTGAGGAATGTTGTTGTAATTTTGTTTGGACTTGTTGTTTGATCAATTTGAGGAAACTTAGTAGTCTTAGTTTTGTCTTATGCATGTTGGACTTTTTATTGAAATTAAGAATTGTATTGATAGTACTTGGATTGAGTCATTGTTGTGTTATGGTTTCGGCTTGTTGGTGGGTTGATTTGCCCATGGTTGCTTAGCTTGATTAGTTGAATAATTGGAGGATAATGTTTATGGGCGATGGTTCAACCTAGGTAGTTCTAATTGAGAATTGTATATTAGTGTCTTGTGATGAATTCAACCTATTGTCATGGAAATGCTTAATGTTGACATGGTGTAATAAAATTTATATTTGGTGGTTAATTAAGGTTGTTCGATTGCATTTGATGTTGAGTTAGGGATGAGGTTATTTGGTCGTGTACTACTTTGGACCATGTTCATTGAAGACTTGATGGTTTTTTAGAATATATTCATGTGTCTTAAGGCTTAATGTTACAGCCTTGTCATGTCACGTGGAAGGTATGCATAAATGGATGAATGCCATATAGTTCATGTTTATGTTTATGCTTGATGTTGCATTTTAATTTCGCTCACGCCATGAAATGTTTTATGTCATAACTTAAAGCATTCAAGAAAAGACATGTACATGATTTTTATAACCACATGTTTTTATGAGGACATGAAATAACTAGGTATGTTTAAAAGGGACAAGGGAAATTATCCACCCTTGTGAGGTTCATTAAATTGAACAAGTCGAAACCTTTTATGGAAAAAGAGGGCTGAAATTATATGTATTCAGCACCTAAAAGACAAAAGAATTTCAAGTATGTAAAATGATGGTTTTAAATGCATTCATGCATGGTTACATTTACTAAGCTTTAGCTCACTATTTTTTCTTATTGTGAAGGTGAGAAAAGCAATGGTTAAGGATAGGTTATATGCATTGAGGATGCTAACATAAGCTAAAAAGTTTACCAAATTTTGTACTACAAGTCTTGGTTTAAACTTTGAAGGCTAAACCATTGCTAGATTGGACCACTTTTGGCTAATTCCTAAATTCGGTTATTTTGAGTTGTGAATGATACACTTTTGTATCTTATATATATATATATATGAGATCTAATGTAAAAGAAATATTTATGGATGAATTAAGGTTATTAATGGACTAGGCTTAAATTATGCTTTTGTTAGTTTTAATCCAAGGACGATTATAATTATTTTAAGTTTATGCTTAAATTTTAGAATGGAGATGAAACAGTTTAGACTATGTCACAAGTTAAGAAAAAAATAAAATTATTAGTATTAAACGTCAACTCTTAGGAAGCCTTAAACTTTAAACTAAACAAGGAATTCCGCTAGGCATTGTCATAAAGGTCTAGCATAAAGGATAAAGTGCATTGCCTTACTCTCTCGGATGTAAGACGAGTGTAGTAGAACTCTCGACTCCATGTTGGTCGTTGAGTGGTATCAAAGCAATTAGACTTAGTAGGCTAAATTAATATATGCAAACATAGGCTTTAGTAGCATCATCAATAAGTAAGTATTTAAATTATCGAATGTGAAATTTTTATCTAATGTTTGGCAAATGTTATTGATGCTTATGTGAATGGATATGATTGATGTTTGTTGAGTTAAATGAATATGTCTCACATTGCTTGTGAATAATGGCATTCGTGTGAATCGTCGATTGATAATAATGTTTTGAAAGTAGATTTGGTAGTTGTCATAACTCAAAATTTTCTCCTAAATTTCTTATCTTTTTTACTTTATTGTTAATTTTATTTTTTATCCGTATTTTCATTTTCATTTCAAAATTTATGATAAAAAACAAAAAAAAAGAAAAAAGAACATAAAAATATATAAAATGCAAAATACAAAAAAAATTAATTAATTACATGAAGAGCATGATTGAATAAAACGAAGTGAAAACAAAATCAAGTAGGGATACAATTGAAACGATTGGAAAGTGTTAAGACTAAAATTACTAGACTCAAGGACCTATTTAAAAAAATCAAAAGTATCGGGACTAGAATGATGCATCCAAATGGTACAAATAAAACAAAACTTAACCTATAGGACCAAAATCAACACAAGACACGAGATGATAGGACTAATTTTGATCACTCGAATGACTTGTAGTCCAATTTCTCTTTTAGTAGAATTCCAAGCATGTTCGATCCTACACTCTACTATGCTTTGACTCTATTCATCTTCATTAGTAAAGACAACAAGCTAGAAAAGACAATGCTACTAGCTCCTTCTTGTATTGTGATTCTAGTTACAAAATTATAGCATACATCCCTTTTGTCATGCTAAACCTACATATGAAGCAAACACAAAATGCACTATATAACACACCAAGCACAAATTTTGCCTCTATTCATACAGAGCCAAAATAGAAGTAGGCAAGAAGGTTTGTTTTAGTCTAAGGGAGGAAAGAATTTGATCCTAAATGTGAGGAGGGCCTATAGGGTATAAATAGAGGCCAAATTAGGGTTTTAGAGTAAAGAAGAATCATGGGAAAAAAGAAAGAAAAACAAATTGAGATAGAAATTAGATTAGAAAAAAACCATAAGAAAGCTTAAAAATTTAGGATCCGTACCTAGCTTTTGAAGGAAAGAGATACCGGTACCATCATCATCAAGCTAGTCTTTGTAGTTCCTATGCTTTAAGAGGATACTACTCCACCAGCTTGAACAATAATTACTCACTACTACTACATCCTCTAACCTAAGCCCCTCAGCGAGACAATAAGCTAAGACTCCATTTTTAATTTACAATTAATATTTCAATAAATATAATTACCGAGTTACTTTAAAACAAAGAGTGATAGTGACAAACCATAGAAACCCCTATCCCTTGTAATTTCACACACCATCATAGTAAGTTTAATGAGTAAGAAGGGTTTTGATGACTCATGAGGATTTGATTTTAGGTTTATTTGGTTGATTATAGATTTAGATGTGGGATTTAGGGTTGAATCAAGACAAGGGGTGTGACCTAGGATTGAGCTAAAACAGGACAAAACCTAAGGTTTGGGATCCATATGACAAAGAAGAAATTAGTCGAGGTTTAAGTTGTTTTAGGAGAAAAGGTATATTAAGGATTTTATTTTTGAAGGAAAAGAGAACATTGTTTGAGCGAAAGGGGGAAAACAAAATGGATTTAGAGTACCTTATTTGAGATGAGAAAGAAAGAATTGGAGGGAGAGGTTTTTTTAGGCTAAACTTTAAGGCTATTTGGGTTAAGGCTTAGGGTTTTCTATCGGTTTTAGAATGAAGGATAGATCAATCAATCTATATTGGAGTTTGCAAAAAAATGAACTTGGTTTGAAAAAGAAGAGAATAGATCGGGTGACTTTGATGAGGGTAGATTTAGAGAGAAAGAGGGAGGGAGTAGATGAATTAAGGTTGAAAGAGGTGGAAGATAGTAGAAACCATAAAAGAGAGGTCGAAGAAAAGGAAGACAAAAGAGATGAAAGATTTTAGATTTTGATCGATTTTAGTTTTGAGAATGATTTGGAAAAAGTTAGGGATATTAGTTAAGCCAAAAAAAAAAAAAATCAAGTCAAACATGCTTGATAAAGGCTTAGGCTGATTTTAATGCAAGTATAGGTCCCAAATATATATATATATATATATATATATATATATATATAGAGAGAGAGAGAGAGAGAGAGAGAGAGAGAGAGAGAGAGTAAAAAAGGTTGGCCTACAGGCTAGTTCGAGTAGCCTAGCAAACAAGGCCGAAGGCCTACTAGCCTTGGAAAGCCTAATCCCCTTAATTTAGCCATTTTTTCAAGACAATTCAATTCTAAAATTTTCAATGCATGCCTTTTATCTAATGCCTAGCTTAGATTTAATATTTTAAGTTATTGATTTTTTATATATTTATTTATCCACTAGGTCAATGTTTAGTTTTTAAGTTTTTATTTTGATAATTAGGTTACATAATTAATAAATTGATGAATCATCAAGTCTCTTAATTTTTAGGGATTAATGATAACTCTTCACTAACAAAATAAGTAAATAAAAATTGATAAAGAAAAAAAGAGAAAAAAATAAAATGCTAGGTAAAAAATAAAATATAAAAGGAAAATAAAAAGAAAAAATATACAAAAAATATTTGGCAAAAAATTAACAAAGTTTCATACCTAATAGAGAGTGATATTGTCTCAAATCAATCACATCTTCATAATTAGGTCATTCTTCAATATATTGGCTATGTCAAGAATTAAACTAAATTCGATGTTGAATCGATGAAACAATTGATAAAGGGGTTCAACGATCATTTCAATAAGATGCCATAAACAAAAATGAAAAAATTAAATTGCCTAAGAAACTAAAACTTGAAATTTTGACTTATGACTAATTTTTTTTAAAAAATATATAAATTTTTATAAGATAAATTTTATGATTAAACTAGACATTGTATTTTTCTTACGAAAGGGTGTTTTTGGATGTTTGATATCTTTTTAAGGCATAACCAATTCCTTACCTTAGAATCTTTTAACTAGTGCTAATTTTAGGTTTGTATTTCCTTTATTAGTAGGTGGTGATTCTAAAATTATAATAACTCATATCCTTTTAAAAAGAGACAAATATTAATGCATATAAATGATATCATTAAATATTCCAAGTCATTACATTGTCAAGAATGGACAATGACAATATGTGATTATACTTGTGAGTGTTATGCTCATGATATATGATAGTAGTAGAAGATCTCAAACCTATTGGCATGATGATGCCGAAGCAAACACTTTAATGGATGCCGTAACATATATCACACTAGATTTGACTCATTATGAGAAGCCATTTTGTTTAGTCTATAGGAATCTCATACGAGATGGATATAACTAGTCCTTTGACTTGAAGTCAAAACGGTTATCTCATTAGAGGATTTTGTACTTTGAAACTTATTTTGATAGACCTAATAAAGAGTTACACATCGGTAATTCATTAGATGCACTAGGAATCTAATGCGGGTAGGTGGATGACTAAGATAGGACTCGTCATTCCTTGTATACTAAAGAAGTTATCATATTTCACTTTAATGAATGTCTCGCTTAAGAAATCTATGACCATATTAGGAGTGCACCAATAAAGCATAGTTGGTTTATTCTAAGAACTAAGACATTTAGGAATCGAATAAAACTTGTATGACCATTATCGAATAGACTACTAACCAAATTTGAGATCATGTTATGATAATTTGACATGAGAATTGAATTATATGATAAACATATTCATGAAAAGTAATTACAAATTAATTAATCCTTTTAGAAAAATGGGTAGTCATGATACCTTACTAGAGGCCAATCATGATTTATTTATCAAGAGATAAAAGAGGTGTCTTTATTTTTGATACATTGTCAACATATCTAGAAGCCTATTGAGTCACAAGTATAAGTTTAAGCATTCACATAATAAAAGAGAAGCAAAGATGCTGAAAAAAATTTTCAATTTTGAAAGTTTTCTATTTTGCAAAAGGTTTCAAAAATCAAAAGTTTCCTAAAATAAAATGCTTCCTAAAATGGAAAGTTTCCTAAGATGGAAGTTCCCAAAAATTGAAAGTTTCTAATTTTGAAAATCAGCTTCCTAATTTGAAAATTAGTTCCAAATTTGAAAGTAGATTACCTAAAATGAAAATTAGTTTCCTAATTTAGGTTTAAAGGTAATTTAGGAATTTATTTCCTAATGTGGATCTCCTAAAATATCTAACCTAATTTATTTAGATAGTCCAAATTAATTAATTGAGCCAAAGAAGTTTGGGCTAATAGGTTTAATTAAAACCTCAAAGATATTTTGATGGGAGGATAAACATGAACCTTATTGGATAACGATAAATGTTCTAAAGGATAAGATCAAAAAGGCCGCATGTATAACAACTCTTAATCCTTGAAGTATTAGGAAGAAATAACCTAGAGTCCACATGGGATAAGTTGCCACCCATTCCTTATCCTTCAAGGATAAAGAAGCCTCTCCTTCTATAAATAGAAGGAGAGGTGTGACAAAGAGGGAGAAGTCATTAGGGTTACATGGAAAAAGGTAAAAATAAAGAGAAAATAGTTTTCTCTCTATCCTAGCACATGCCACCTCTCTCCTCTCTCTTAGGGTTGTCATAAAATATCCATGAAGAGATTTATAAAGTAAAAACACTAAATAAGTCAAAAAAGTTAAGTTAGCTCTCTACCAATTTTGAGTGCTTCTTGTGTGGATGCTTGGACCGCATGAATTATCGATAGAGGTTGGACTCTTAGATGACTTTTTTCTACAAAAGTTTAATTCTACATTATTAAAGTTAATATTTTATTTATGATTTAATTCAAATATATATATATATATATATATATATATATATATATATATATATATATATATGATTAGTTGATCTAATGGCATAATCTTAGGAACTTTAGATAGAGAAATTTTGTCTTATTCTGCACCTCCATAGGATGCATGATTTTTCAATGCCATGCCACCTACAAGAACAAAAGGATCATTACTATATATATATATATATATATATATATATATATATATATATATGATTAGTTGATCTAAGGGCATAATCTTAGGAACTTTAGATAGAGAAATTTTATCTTATTCTCGCACCTCCATAGGATGCATGATTTTTCAATGTCATGCCACCTACAAGAACAAAAGGATCATTACTCTAGCGAAAAGGATGGATGGGTACCTAAAATGGCAACAAACTAGAAGGAAAGGATATTGAGTTTTACCATTTAAGGATCTATCATCGTTAATGAATGAAATAATAGAGGATGTCCTCCAGGAGATGAATGCCCAATATGAGCTTTACCATGAAAATCTGAACTCCCAAATGGGGGAATTAAAGAAGAAGAAAAGAAAGTTAGAAGAGAGCCTCAAGGCTAAAAACCATGCAATAAATGCCTTAAAAGCAAAAAAAAAACAAAAACAAAGAAATTTGAGTACAAATTTAAAAACTAAAGGAGTTCTAAGTCGATTATGAAGCGGACCATCAATCACTAAATAGGAGATATGATAGTGCAATCGATCTTGCATCCTTCCTAAATGAGGAATTAACCAATCCTAATGATGAGAATATGGGACTTCAAGTAGAGATTGATGAGCTCACAACTGAAAGGGTGAATCTTGAAGAGTTCAAAAGAGGCCATCAAGAGAAAATTACAAGCCAAGTTGACATAACACATCACCTAAACACTTATGTGGAGGAACTAAAGAGGAAAGATCATGTTAATAAAGAAACATTGGCTAGGTCTTAGAAAGAGTATGATCTAACCATCTAAGCTATGATAAAAGAAAATCACACTTTAAAGCGAGAAGTGGTTAAATGAGGGCCTAGAACCATTAAGTATCACTATAAGCTCAAAATGCTAAAAAAATATGCTATATAGATGAGGCTTACCATTGAGCACCTAGTTGACGAGCATGTGACCTACTAATGAGCAAACCTAGCTTTTCTACGAAAGGCTCAAAAAGTTTATAGTATGAGTTACTTCCTATGAGGGTTTAACGTTATGGAAAAATATAGAATATGAATATCTATGTAGCGAGGTTTTTCTCGATTGTCATTTCTTATTTTTGAAAGATGACTCTAAGTAATATTTAGAATATGTTAGAAGTTTGACCTTTAATTCTCTAAGGATTTAATAGGTTTGCTATCTTATTTTTAATCCATATAATAAGAGATGAGTTGTACTTCCATTTTCCTTCAATGAAAAATGGCTCTAAGTCACATTTAAAATGTGTTAGAAGTCCAAATCTCAAAATTTCTTCAACATTATCTACCATGGCTTAAACATCTTCAGTATATCATAAGACATATCCATGCTCAAGTTATGACCAAAATGGGATAAATATGTCACCCAAATTGCCTAAGTATCTATAGGATTACACCCTCAGCAAGTACTAAATCTAATCTTGCCCATCTTTAATACGAACTCCGTCATGATTTAGAGCATGATCTAAAAAGAAACATATACAACTTAGTTTACATCATTCATGTATATATTGTATATTCACCATACATGTCTCTTTGAGTTGTTGTATAGGGACTAAAATATAGGCCGCTCCGTCGAAGCTCAACTCCCTTTTTGCATCCAACACACTTGACTCAGAGTGCGGATAGATGAAAAATAAATGATGAGAGCCAATACCATTGATATCATCAAATGCAAGGACATGATATCGATGACTCCAAAGAGTTCCATGATGAGGTAAAATCCATGATTATTTTAAGAACTATGCGAGTTGAGAAAAGTCGACAATGACTAGTTGTAAGGATTATGTCACTAAAGGAAATAAACCATACTAAGGTATGCGGGTATAACCCAATAATCAAGGACCTTTTAGAATGATCCTATCGATGTTGATGAATCACCTACTTCACTATACCTATCCGATAAGAAACATGTCCTTTAGTACGAATATTACTCGGCCTTACCCAAAGTGGGAGATGTTTTACACCAAAAGAGCTAGAAATGCCAACGAAGAAAAAAGGTAAAGAGGTGATAGATCCCTTCAATGTAGGAGAGGTAAATAAACTAATGGATGATGAGGAAGCTATTGAATTTTTAAAATAGATGAAAAATAGTTATTATGGTGTGGTGGACTAGTTGAAGAAGATACATGCTAGAATCTTTTAGTTTTCACTAATTTTAAGTTCCGAACCACACCAAAAGGTGTTAAAAAAAGTATCGAACAATACATATGTCTTTTAGAATTTTACCTCTAATGTCATGGAAAATTTGGTGAGAAGAATCTAGGCTACCATTTCTCTGTCATTTTCAAAGGATGAACTAGGTCTAGAAGGTATGGGTCATAACAAATCGTTACACTTCACAATCAAGTGTAAATATCATATGATCATCAAGGTTTTGATCTATAACATGCCTAACCTAGGACATAAATAGGTTGAAAATGTTATTTAAGTTACAAATTTTTTTTACCAAGATGTTTAATAAGAATTGACCTAACTATAAAAACTAAATAAATTTTGCAACAATTGATAAATATTTAAGCATATAATGTCACGAGGCTTAGTGTCTTATGTTCTTAGTGCAATGAACGTAAGACAATAAGCCTCGTGTCATTATATGCTTAAATATTTATCAATTATCGCATAAGCTTATTTAGTTTTTATAATTAGGTCCATTCTTGTTAAACACCTATATAAAAAATCTTCCTAACTTAAATTCATTTAATAAATATAATCACCACATCTTAATAATTTATTTAGACTTTCTTCAAAATTCTTCTAAAAATATACATATGAAAAATATATTATTTAAGGCATGTTGATATCAAACATATTAATTATTTTAAAACCACTTACATTCTAAATCCATCTTCATTTAATCCTTTGCTCTTTAGATACTTTGGAATAATCTTTCTAAATGTTAAATAATCCATTTACTTTTCATTAATTATTAAGCCAATTCAAAATGTATAACATTATTACACAAGTAATAAATTAAAAACATTTAAAATTCTAATATCATTTTATAACTTATGAATCCTATGGACTTAGATAAGGTATTTAATTAAACTCTTTGTATTTTAATCCTTATCTTGAGGAAAACTAAATAATTCACTTAACTTTTTGAAAACTCATAAACAATTACTTTTTCCTTCTTAGTTAATTGAAATACTCAATCTTCATCGAGATTGAAAAAAGTAAGATTGATCCGAGAGAGGAACTTGTAACATTCTCGTGACATTAAGGTAACTTTCAAACTTAAGTAAGTATGTTGGTTACTTGCTGAATTATGTAGATGTGCTTGAGTCACCAAATTTTGAGGACATAATTTTTATGAGGGGGAGAGAGAGTAATACCTTATACCCAAACTATTCTATGCATATGTTTGCTTTTATTTTGATAAGTATATGAATACCATGTTGTATGTTTAGATTATCAAAAGTGCCAAGTCATGACATGAATTTTCATTGATGAAAAGTGCCAAGCCATGACATGAGATTTTCATTGACGTTAAAGTCCTAAGCCATGATATGAGATTTTTGTTGATAAAATTTTTTGGGTCATGACATGCAAAATCGTTGATGAATGTTTGGCTTTGCTAATGCATATTATTAAGTGTTGTAGGTATGTAGGAGACGAAGAGGCTTAATTGTAATAATTAAAAAATAAAGACTTAAGTGGACTAAGTAACAAAGTAAAGGGACTAATATATATAGTTATCTAAATTTAAAGGACTTAGAAATGTAACTAAATTAAGTGTCCTATAAATATGTTAACTTAAAAATAAAGCTTAATTAGTATTCTAAACAAGTGTTCATCTAGGTCAATCTAGAAACTTCTAAACAATTTTAAAGAATTTGTACTTTCCATACTTAAGTATTCCACTCTTGATAGCTAAGCATAAGTATTCTTTAACACATGTGACAAATTTAGCTTCTTGGAACCTTCATAAAGTAGGCCCAAAGGGAAGAAAATAAAAAAAAAGTCTTGAGTTTCCTAGCACTTTTATGTCAATGGAGATAGGAAAGAAAAAGATAGAGAATTCTAGACCATTTAGGTCAGCTAAGAGAGCCTATGAAAAGAGAAAGGGGGAATTTTAGTTTATTGATGTTAGAAAGCATATAAAGAATAAAAGAAAAAATAAGGGAGGAAAATCAAAATGGCTAAGAAAAATAAAGCTTAGCCGTGAGAAAAAGAGAGAGAACTTGGTTGAGAGTGAGAAAGGAAGTTTGCAAAGAGGAAAAGAGAAATAGTGTTTTTGAGAGAGAAGGATGTTTGGGAAGCCTTGGCTAAAAGGAAAACAATTAAAAAAGGGAAATCTTTGAGATTTTTAGGTAAGTGTAGTCTTACCACACTACAAGACATAGGTGTTATAGGAATATTTTTTTTGGATTGATAAGTCTAGGTGTTTATTATAGATTGTTATGGTTTAATGTGTTTGGATTGATGATTGATTGGTTATGATGTTATGTTTACATGTTTAATTGATAATTTAATACATATAAGGTTAAAAGATGGATGCTGGTTGGTGAAGGTTATATGGGTTATCTAGTTATGTGTTTAATTTATAATGGAATGTTCGAGATGTTGATGAATTTGGAGTCATGAATATGTTTAAGGATGTTCGGGTATATAGTCATGTCAAAATATATTTAATGATGCTTTGTTATATGTTTATGTGACGTATTGCATGTAGATTGCATTCATGCCACAAGAATGTTTCATGATATTTTTAATGCATATAAAGAAAAGAAAATATATGTTTTCAAAAAATAGAAAAATGGTTAGACATGTTCAAATTCACAAAAAGTATGCTAATGGAATGATCGGGTGTATATTTTTGGTATGTTCAATCATGGTACAAAAAGAGAAAGATCAACTCTTTATGACCTTCATAGACCTCATAAGAATTCACAAGAATGGCTCTTTATGAGCTGGATAGAAATAATAGGAATGTAACATATCTAGTGCTTTTTATGGTTTTCATAGTCATGGTTTTTATGGAGGGCGTAATATATACACATTTGGCAAGGTGCACTTGATCACAAGAAAGTTTTCTAAAGTCATAAAAATGTATTTCTTTGCATCATATATGTATGATAACACTTACCGAGCATCAGCTCATAGTCTATCTTATGGTGTGTAGGTATATGAATGATGTGTGAAGACATGTGTGATGTTAAGGATGCTCAGCAGGTTGATTTTGCAAAATGTGCACTATATGTGTAGGTTAGAGTTTAAAGGCTAAACATTTGTAAAGTTGTGTTATATTTGGTTAATTTGGTAAGTTGTTAAAATGGTTTAATGTCTTAAAAAAATTAAATTGGCTATATTAATTTTTTGTGCATTATACAAGGTAGAAGACATAAGGCTTAGTATCTCACATTCATTAGACTAAGAGTGTTAGGCTTTATCAATAACATTCATGGCCTCGGATAGTTTAAGGGTGTTATATGATCAATAATGATTCAACCTTGAATGTTTTTTCAAGATATATCCTAGACCATTTATCGATGGATGTTTTCGATATGCATCCAAGCCACATAATAGCAAGGGTTTATGATGGTTCTCCTAGGAAGATGATAAGAGACATTGACATTTACTAGACTTAGGGAAAAATCAATTTTAGGTCACTCTTCAAGTCATTGACATCTAGCCAACATACAATATGTTTTTAGGCGGACCATGGATTCATTCAGCTAGAGTCATGGCATCCTTGCTGCACCAAAGCCTCAAATATGTGTCCAATGCAAGCTAGTCATTATAATGAAAGAAAAAGCACCGCAATTATTGAAGAATGTGTTAGTTTCATATATAAATGCCGAGGAAAGCCGAGATAGAAATCTATATGCATTTGAGATTGTGAATGCGGAATTGGTGCCTAGAAATACTTAATTGCAAAAGCTAAAAGGAACCGAGCTATAAATATGGTTGTCAAATATCTAATGGAGTATGGATTTTCTTTGTGCCATAGTCTTGGTGGTGGTATGTTGGAGTAGTAAATAGCCTAAACGGAACAAGCACTAATCATCATTTTAGATTGGGAATTATGCCTAGTTGGAAGGACTATCTACGAACCATCGAGTAGAAGAAAGAAAAAAGATAAGCCGAATCCACGACTAAGACTCGAAGGAGCGAGAGGATTCCTATTCCTCATATTAAAACTACTTCCCTTACCTAGCTTATGCATCAACTTTAATGAAGAAATAGTGAACTCGGGGGAAAAAAATAATTAGTTTGTCTATCAACTAGATAACGACTAAAGAAGAAGGAAAAGCTAAAGAGATTGTCTATCCTAAGTCGGTAGGGGTCACTCCCTAGATTATGATCCTATTATAATTAACTATCAAAATCTTTGAAGAAATGCTGCTAATTAACTCACTAATCGAGGAATACACATCAAATGATTAACTTAACAATTAGAGTGACGAAGAGATACAATCAATATATAATCTTAAGTAATTTATTATTTTGACATCCTAATCTTTTAGTAATCTTGCTTAAGATACTAAAAGGAACTTGTATTGAGCATTTACATTTAACACTAATATGAGATCAATTTTTTTTAAAAAAATTAATGTCCATTCTCTTCCACTCTTTTTATTCTCACATTTTTACTTTTAGAGATATAGAAAATGAATATATTTTAAATTTCAAAAATAATTAAAATGAACATTTTGGCCTAAATTTAATACAAATTTGATTATAATGGATGAAGTGGAGTTTGAGGATGAAGAAGTATATGATTTGTCAAGCTAGTTAAACTCGTCCGAGCAGTCCATAAAACCCCACCAAAAAGACTTAGAAAGTATAAATTTTAGAGGATAAGAAAGCAAAAAAGAACTAGGAATTGAGACTATGATATCCTAAAAAGAAAGAGAAGGATTGGTTATGTTATTACGAGAGTACACATAATGGTTTGCTTGGTTGTACGAATAGGTGATTTGATTAGATATCGATATAGTGGTGCAAAAGCTCACACTACTACTTAGGTGAAGGATCATGCATCCTATAGAAGTGCGAAATAAATAAAAGTTTTCCTCTACTAAGGGCCCAAGATCAAGTCTGTTGAATCCATTAACTATACATGCATGAATTTAAAGCAATGAATAAAGAATTACCCCTTGTAGTATATATCTAAATTCTTTTATTAGACAATTCATCAAAGTTTCGGCCTCCATTGATGATCCATGAGTCCATGTGCCCATAAACAAACACTTAAAATTGTTAGGTGTTAGCTCCACCTTTTCCGATTTGTGTAGTGTTTCCTATAGAAATCTATTATGGGCCATTTTTACGACAACCTTAAAAGAGAAGGAAAGAGTATGGCATGCTAGGGTTTTAGAGAAAACTATTTTCTCTCCTTTTTTCTCTTTGCCATATGCCCTAGTGGTTTTTTAGTGGTTGGCTGAATTTCTCTTTTCCCTTTTTTTTCTTTTTATGTTTTGTGTTACTATAGCTCTCTCTCTCTCTCTCTCTCTCTCTCCCCCCCCCCCACATATATTTATAAAAGAGTTTTATTATCCTCCAAGAACAAGGAGATTGGTGGCATGAGTCCATTTAAGGACTCTAGGTTGTTGGTACCTTATCCTCTAAGGATGAGGAGTTATTTTATATGTGAAATTTTGATCATTATCTTGAAAACATTTATTCTTATCTAATAAGGTTGATATTTATCTTCCCACCAAAATATCTTAAGGCTTTTAATTAAACCCGATGGGTCAAAATCATTCTAGCCTAATTTATTTATTTGGACTATCCAAATAAATAATCTTAGATCATTTTAGGTGGGTCCGTACTAGGAAATAATTTCTCAAAATAACCTTTAACCTAAATTAAGAAACTCATTTTCATTTTAGGTTATTTATTTTCAAATTTGAAACTATCTTCCAAATTAGAAAACTGATTTCTAGAATAGAAAACTTTTCATTTTAGGAAACTTCCCATTTAAGGAAATTTCCATTTTTGAAACCCTTTCCAAAACAGAAACTTTGAATATCGAAAACTTTTTTCAATATCTTTGCTTCATATTCATCACGTTCTTAGTGTAAGTGCCTAAGATCTAACCATGTTTGGGTGGGCATAAGTTAATGTATTATTGTATCATTTATTTTAATAATAATAAAGAAATCATTCTATTAATTCTTATATTTACATGTTAATAAATTCAATAGAATTAGATAGAATTCCTTATAATATGCATTTGTAATAGTGATTGATTGAAAGATGTGAGACAAATACTAATGCATATAAATGATATCATTAATCATCCTCATTCGTAGCATTGTTAAGAATGAACATTGACAATATATGGATAAACTTGCAAGTGATATGCTTATGCTATGTGATAGCAGTATGAGATCTCATAACTATTGGCATCGTGATGCCAAAGCAAGCACTTAGGTGATTTGTGTTAGAGAACATATCACTAGACTTGACTCACCATGAGAACCCATTTGGTTACGAGTATATGGGAATCCCATACGAGATGGGTATAAATGGTCTTTAGACTTAAAGTTATCATGGTTATCTTATTGGAGGACTTATGCACTTTGACACTCGTTTCGATGGACCTATTAATGGGTTGCACGTAGGTGATTTATTAGGTGCACTAAGAATCTAATAGAGGTGGGTGTATGACAAAGATAGGATATATCATTCCTTGTATGCTAAAAGAGTTATCACATTGCACTTTGATAAATGTCTACTCGAGAAAGCTATGGCCATAGTAGAAGTACATCAATAAAGCATACTTGGTTTACTCTAAAAGATAAGACATTTAAGAATCGAAGAAAACTTATGTGATCATAATCGAACAAGACTAAAAACCAAGTTCGAATCACACTACGATAAGTTAATATAAGGAATGAATTGTATGGTAACCATGCTCGTGAAAGGTAATAATGGATTAACGAATCTTCATAGAGAATTGGGTAGTTATGATGCCTTGCTAGAGACTAATCTTGATTTATGTATAAGATATAAAAAAGGAGTCTTTTGTTCTTGATACACTGCCAATATATCTAGGAGCCTATTTAGTCATATGCATAATTTTAAATATTCACATTATAAATGAGAAGCAAAGATATTGAAAAAAGTTTCTAATTATGAAAAATTCCTTAATTAGGAAGTTTTCTAAAATTGAAAGTTTTCAATTTTAGAAATCGGTTTCCTAATTTGAAAATTAATTCCAAATTTGAAAGTAAATAACCTAAAATGAAAATGGGTTTCCTAATTTAAGTTAAATGGTATTTTAGAAAATTGATTCCTAATGTGGACTTGCCTAAAATAATCTAAGATTATTTACTTAGATAGTCCAAATAAATTAATTGCACTAGAATGATTTTGGCCCATTAGGTTTAATTAAAAAGCCTTAAGATATTTTGATGAGAGGATAAACATCAACCTTATTGGATAAGGATAAATGTTTTAAAGATAATGATTAAAAGTCCACATGTAAAATAACTCATCATCCTTAGAGGATAAGGAAGCAATAATCTAAAGTCCTTTAGGGACTCATTACCACTCCTCTCCTTGTCCTTGGAGGACAAGAAAACTCTCCTATAAATATATAGGAGAGAGGGAGATGTGATAATACAAGATAAGATTTTTGAATATAGAGAGGTTTGGCCAAAAACTAGGAAAAAAGGGAGAGAATTTTGGAGTGAAAAAATTCAACCAGCCCTAAAAACATATTAGGGCACATGACCAAGAGAGAAAAATAGAAGAAAATAGTTTTCTCCAAAAACCCTAACAAGCCAAAATCTTTCCTTCTCTTTTAAGGTTGTCACAAAACTACCCGAGATTGATTTCTATAAGAAACATTAAATTAGAAAAGGTAGAGCTAGCACTCTATCGATTTTGAGTGTTTCTTTATGGATATTTTGACTCGGGTGGATCATTAATAGAGGCCAAACACTTAGATGACTTTTTTGAAAAGGAATTTAGATTTACGCTACAAGAGGTAACCTTATTCTTTGTTTTAGATTCATACATGTATGGTTAGTAGATTCAACGACTTATTCTTGGGCCTTTAGATGGAGAAATGTTTTTTGTTTATTTCACACCTTCATAGGATGCATGATCCCTCACACGTGAATACTTAAACCTATGCATATGACTCAATAGACTCCTAGATATGTTAGTAATGTATTAAGAATAAAAGACTCCTCTTTTATCTCTTGATACATAAATCAAGTTGGCCTCTAGTAAGGCATCATGATTACTCAATTCTCTAAGAGGATTAATTAATCCATTATTGCCTTTCACGAGCATGGTTACCATACAATTCAATCCTCATTTCAATTTATCATCATGTGATCTCAAACTTGGTTATAAGTCTTGTTCAATTATGATCACACAAGTTTTCTTCGATTCCTAAATATCTTACCTCTTAGAGCAAAAAATTATCGAAGTCTAATGTTATAACTCTTTTAGCATGCAAAAAATGACATGTCCTATCTTGTTCATACACCTAACTCTATTAGATTCCCAGTACACCCAACAAATGACCCATGTGTAATCCTTTAAGGGATCCATCGAGACGAGTGTCAAAGTGCATAAATACTCTAATGAGACAACCATGATGACTTCAAGTTTAAAAACCATTTACACCTATCTTGTATGAGATTCCCATAGACTAAACCAAATGGGTTCTCATGAGGAGTTAAGTCTAGTGATATATTCTCTAACATAAATCACATTAGTGCTTGCTTTGGTATCATCATGCCAATAGGTGTGAGATCTCCTACTGCTATCATATAGCATAAGCATATCACTTACAAGTCTATCCACATATAGTCAATTTCTATTCTTCATAATGTTACAACTTGGGATGTTTAATGATATCATTTATATGTATTAGTGTTTATCTCACATCTTTTGATCAATCACCATTACAAATGCATATCATAGGGATTTCTATATAATTCTACTAAATTTATCAACATGAAATACAAGAATTAATAGAATGACTTCTTTATTATTCTTAAAATAAATGATACAATAATACATTAGCTTAGGCCCATCCAAAAATGATTGGATCTTTGGGCACCTATACTAAGAATCTCCCACTTACACTAGAGCCAATCAACCATGTACCTTAATCCCGATGATCGAGTAAGAGTCTCATGTTTTAGATGTGATAAAATTTTAGTCAAAGGGTCGGCTATGTTATCGTTGGTGTGGATCTTTTCTATCCTTATGTTACCACAACTTGTTTATCTCTAGAATTAAGTGGTGGCAATACAATACATACTTGGATCGTTGATAAGACCTTGGTTCTTTACCTTATGCTATAGATCCTTTATTATCGCCTATCAAGCTATATGGCATTGGATCAAATCTTTTTCTTTGATTTTTCCCTACTAAACCTTTCGAGTATCATATCACCGTAACTACCTTGGGAGACTCGTCACATTCCAAGTGATCTATCTTTATAGATCTATACTCATAGACTATATGTTACTCTCCCATGTCATTATTGGGAAATTTCTTTAGATTCCTTAATCTTTTGTAGTTTATAACCCGATAATATTATAGTTGAGGTGTAATTTTATGTTGAATAACCAAGACTAATAGGCTCCTAGTAACTTCTTATATACACAAGGTCCATCT
Organism: Dovyalis caffra; assembly: GCA_963924115.1. NCBI lineage: Eukaryota > Viridiplantae > Streptophyta > Magnoliopsida > Malpighiales > Salicaceae > Dovyalis > Dovyalis caffra. The sequence goes on from CAWUPB010001184.1 coordinate 9,973,630, forward strand.
TTATTTTTGATAAATAATCAAACTCTTTGATCATTTCATAACAACTTTGACTTTTATTCTTAGAAGCTTGCTTAACTCTATTAATGGACCTTAGCATTTTGCAAATCTTATTTACATGTTTTTGGAAAACATCTAAGTGTGTCATCTACACATCTTTTTCATTTTTTTTCTAGGAATCAATGTCTAAGATTGTCATTCCAAAACTATTAGCTTCGTTATCCTTTTTAGGGTTCATATCACCATGTGTTAAGACAAAAGGCTCATATCCTTTTGTTTTTTGACTAATTTCTTTTAAAGTTATGAAGCTTTTTTGTTTTTGTTTGTGAGAGAGTTACAACACTTTGAAATCATTCTACTTTAGGATTCTTTATTAAAGTGTCAATTTGTGAGTCTACTCAAATCTTATTGAGTTTAAATTTTCTCTCATTGTTTCTAGCATCCATACATTCTTGCCCAAGGAATATAGTCCGTCTAGTAATGAACAACACTTTATTCTAGTAATAAGTTATTGATATCTTTGTCTTACTTTGGATATCTCATAATTTAGCACTTTATTGATTTTAAGCTTTAGTTTGTCTTTGACAAACCTTTTGACATACACTTTATAACCTCAAATCTTAAGAAAAGATTAATTGATTTTCTTTCCTTTTCCATATCTCATATTGGATCTATTTAAATAGATTTTAATTGGAATCCTATTTATTGTAAAGGTTATAGTAAGGAATATTTATCCATAAATAGGGATATTAATTCGACTCATTTTGAACAGATCATGTCTAACATGTGATGTCCATAGAGAATCTCATTCTCTTTTAGATAATATAAAATTTTAGTATTCAAGTATTCATTTCCTCGATTTAATCAAGATGCCTTAATACTTTTGCTAGTTTGTCAAATGACTTTTCAAATCTAAACTTTCAAACATTTCAAATGCTTTGGACTTATGCCTTATAACTAAAATATGATCCACTATCATTAAAGGTTATGTGACAAGTATGTTCTCCTTTTGGTTGGGTCAACACGAGCTTATATACATCTCAAATTATTCTAAATATCCTTTGTATAGGTAGATTAGATATGAGATTCTTGCTTATATGACTAAGTTTAATGTTGTTTACTAATTAATGTTTATTTAGATTATTTGAGTCTTTTAGTATTTATGTTATACACTTAGGAGTTATGTTTAAAACATATAATTATTATCAAGATATTTTTGTAAAAACTCATCTTTAAAAATGATGATTATTCTTAAAAATAAAATACTTATTCAAAATAAGAAATGGAAATAAGATCTTTAGTCTCCACTAAAATAATTATGATTGAATCTTAGTATATTCCTACATGGTATTGGTAGCTTATAAATACCTACATCTAATGGTCAAACTCTTGATCCATCATAGTCATATAGATATTTTTCCTTGAAGCTATCTTCCTTTCTTTTCTAAACTCTTGTACATTTTAAAAATGTAACCACCACATCTAGTATCATATACTCATGTGATGGAATTTATAAATAAAAAGATTAGCATCAATAATATAAATACTAGTGGTGGTGGTAGAACTCTTTTTTTGCATCTCTTCTAAGTACTCCTTACAGTTATGCTTCAAATGCCCTTTCTTATTACAATGAAAGCAAACCGCATTCTTTGGGCTATTCCGAGCCTTGATCTTTTTCACTCCTCCAGATAGGCGTAATTAAAGAATTTTTCTTCTTCTGAGCTTTTTCTTGCCTTTTACTATACCATTTCCCTTATTAACTAGAAGTATAGACCTTTTATTCTTTTTGCTAATTTTGGACCGAGCTTTCCTTAGCATTGATAATAACTCTCTTAGAGTCTTTTACATGTGCATCATGTTAAAGTTCATGATGAACTATTCAAAGCTATTGGCCAATGATTGCAATACTAGATCAATGGATAATTTAGCATTCATTCCAACTTCAAGCTCAGTCAATCTATCGATATAGCCTATCATTTCAATGACATGCTTTTTAACATTAGAACCCTCATCCATTCCGACTCTAAAGAGCTTCCTCATTATCTTATAGTGCTCATGCCTAGTATTTTCCTCAAATAAGCTTTTAAGCTTTGCTATGATGTCAAAAGCTTATGAGCTTATGCGTTGGCACCTATGTTCTAATGTCATAATAATAAGTATGATGCTCTAAGTAGTGATTGCATCATCTCTATGTTTGATCCATTCTTCATAAGCTTTAGCTTAATCCAGAAAGTGGTCAACTAGGAGAGCTTTCTCTATCATATAGAGAATTTTCTCATGTTAGAGGAGGATCCTCGAATTCAAGTTTGTGTCATTAAAGGAATTACTTTCATCAATGAATGATCATATCGATGTGTTATCGGTCATACCGTGTAATCCGACAGGATAGAAAAGCATACGAGTTTGGTTAATTAAATTATATAGAATAATACAAAACATAAATTAAAGAAATAAAATCTACGTTTTCTATCACTCGTTTTCTTCAAGTTCTATAACCTTTAATATAGGAATCAAGAAAACTTTTTGATTCGTTTTCTTAGTGGGTTAGGATCCCATCCTTTAACATGTATTAGCCTTAAGTTATCTCAATAAGTCATACATGAAGGATTAGGTAGGTAACTTCTTACCAATTACATCTAATGTAATTCCTAATTTCATTGGATGATAACTCCTTATCTTATCACATCTTATATGAATACAAATTCTTACTTACAAGTTTATTAGACCTTGAGTTATCTTAACAAACCCAATAACTCATTTCGGTTAGACTAACATTCGAGGATATCGCATGGCCCATGATTTTTTTCCCTCGAGGAAGAAGTGACCTCGAGTTATCTCAACAAGCCAACAACGACCAAGAGAGTCCCTACCTCATAACGTTGAAAAGTAACTAACTTAATATTTTATTTAAAAGATTTAATATGATTTCTCTTATCCTAAAATGCATACTAAACAATAGTCATATTATTCCTACTAATATTGATCTCATAACGTACATATGTCTCATGCATGACTCAAAGGCCGATGAATGGTTATGGACTTCTAGGACTAGCCCCTTCGAGTCATAAGGAGACTAGTGGGTCAATTTCTAGGTGAAAAATTATTACAAATTCTTTATGAACATCTTGATTCCTTGGTGTCTTCTCCTTGTATCTATTCTAATCCCTATCTTCTAGTTTTACATTTATTTGAAATAAGAAACCTCGAGTTACATTTAAAGAGAGTAAGATAAGAAGAGAAATACAATAAAATAATAAAGAATACAGGACATGCATGCCCTATTTAACCAAAAAAATTATAAGCATTCACTCATAAAAGTAGATTGACTCATCCATACCATTCATCCACACTTCAATCATATTGATACATGGCATACTAAAGAAACACATTTCATTCATAAAACAATTATAAATCTATGATTTTGTCATTTTGTAATTTATTAAAATATCTCTAAATGTCAATTTTAAAACCTTTTTGGGCTTTGGGACCACTATGAACCCATGGGCATTTGGGCCATGAGGGCCCATGAGTTTCGATGCCAAACCCTCGACTTATCGTGCTTGTACATGCTAGCCCGCGGCTAGCATCCTAGCGTGAGGGTACCTAGCTAGTGGCCTACAGCCTACCTTATGCGCCCAACACTCGGCTCGGCCTACGCACCTAGTGCTTACGATCCGGCATGTAGTACTTGGCATATGTGCCTAGCTTGTACAACCTCGATAAGCCAGCAGGCCTACTCGTCGCATGTCTAGCTTGTAACCAGCTAATGGGGTTATCAGTGCACACAAGCGTGCCATCATTGATTTTGGCCTAAAATTCAGTTTTATACAATACCAAAAACACAAGATTTAGAATCAAGCATATAGCTAATTCATGTAGTTAATGATAATTAACAAATCATATAACCAAAGATTCAACAAAGGCTCGATACCAATTGATGGATCATTTATCCTATGCAGTGCAAAATAAACAAAAATCTTCCTTCATCTAAGGATCTAAGATCAAGCTATTGAATCTACTAACCATACATGTATAAATTTAAAGCAATGAATAAAGAATTATCTCTTATAGTGTAGATCTAAATTCTTTTATCGGAAAGTTATCCAAGTGTTCGACCTCTATCAAGATCCATACGAGTTCAAGTATTCACAAAAAAAGCACTCAAAATCTATAGGGTGCTAGATCCACCTTTTCCGATTAATGTAGTGTTTCCCATAGAAATCTATTTCGAGCAATTTTTACAACAATCTTAAAAGAAAAGAAAAGAGTATGACATGCTAGGTTTTTGAGAAAACCATTTTTTTCTCTCCCTTTTCATTGTGCCTGACGATTTTTTATGGCCGATTGAATTTGTCTTTTTCTTTTTTTTTCTTTTTATGTTTCATGTTGCCATGCCTCTCTCTCCTATATATTTATAAGAGAGTTTTGTTGTCCTCCAAGGATAAGGAAAGGGGTAGCATTGAGCCTTTTAAGGACTCTAAGCTATTGTTTTCTTATCCTCCAAGGATAAAGAGTTATTTTACATGTGACATTTTAATCATTATCTTAAAAAAATTCATCCTTATCCAATAAGGTTGATGTTTATCTTTCTACCAAAATATCTTAAAGATTTTAATTAAATCTAATGGGCCAAAACCATTCTAGCCAAATTAATTTATTTAAACTATCTAAATAAATAATCTTAGATTATTTTAAGCGAGTCCACATTAGAAACAATTTTTCAAAATATCTTTAACCTAAATTAGGAAACTCACTTCCATTTTAGGTTATTTATTTTCAAATTTGAAACTATCTTCCAAATTAGAAAACTGATTTCTAAAATAGAAAACTTTTCATTTTAGAAAACTTCCTAATTGAGAAAAATTTTCATTTTTTGAAACTTCCTATTTAAGAAAACTTTCCATTTTGAAAACCCTTTCTAAACTTAGAAACTTTTTTCAATATCTTTGCTTGTTATTCATCATGTGAACATTTAAACTTATGCGTGTGACTCAATAGACTCCTAGATATATTGGCAATGTATCTTCTCTTTTATCTCTTAATATATAAATCAAGACTATGCTCTAGCAAGGCATCATGATTACCTAACTCTCTAGGAAGATTAATTAATCCATTATTACCTTTCATGAGCATGGTTACCATACAATTTAGTCCTCATATCAACTTATCATCATGTGATCACACAAGTTTTCTTCGATTCTCAAATATTTTAGCTCTTAAAGTAAACTAACTATGTTGTATTGGTATACTCCTACTACGACCATATATTTCTCAAAAACACATTTATTTAAGTGCAATGTGATAACTCTTTTAGCATATAAGGAATGACATGCCCTATCTTGGTCATACTCTCACCTCCATTAGATTCTCAATGCACCTAATGAATCGTCCACGAGCAACCCTTTAATGGGTGCATCAAAATGAGTGCTAAAATGCATAAATCTTCTAATGAGACAATCATGATAACTTCAAGTCCAAGGACGATTTGTACCTATCTCATATGAGATTCTTATAGACTAAAACCTAATGGGTTCTCATGACGGGTCAAGTCTAGTAATATGCTCTTTAACATAAATGATCTAAATGCTTGCTTTAGCATCATCATGCTAATAGGTTTGAGATCTCCTACTACTATCAATAGCATATGCATAGCACTCACAAGTTTATCCATATATAGTCAATGTCCATTCTTGACAATGCTACGACTTTGGATGTTTAATGATATCATTTATATGTATTAGTGTTTATCTCACATCTTTTAATCAATCACTATTGCAAATACATATCATAAGGACTTCTATCTAATTCCACTAAATTTATCAACATGAAATACAAGAATTAATAGAATGAATTCTTTATTATTCTTAAAATAAATGATATAATAATACATTAACTCAAGCCTATACAAATGTGGTTGGATCTTTGGGCACCTACATTAACACTAGACATAAGCAAATAAAGCAGAAATTAAGAAGAACAAGGCTAGATATCCTAGTCAAGGTCAAGAAAGAGTTCATTAAGTAATTTGAGGTGGGGTTCTTAAAGGTGATCAAGTATCTAACTTGGATTTCCAACATCATGGTAATAGAAAAGAAGAATGAAAAGATCCGAATGTGTGTTGACTTCTAGAATTTGAATACGGTTAGCACCAAAAATGATTTTTCACTACACAAATTGATAAATTGGTAGATAACACCGTAAAGAACTCCACTTACTTCATGGATAGGTTTTTGGGATATAATTAAATCAAGATGACAAAAAAAATATGAAGGAGACCATTTTCATCGCACCATAAAGGACTTATTGCTACATAGTCATGTCTTTCGCTTTGAAAAATATTGGTGCAACTTATCAATAGGTTATAGTTACTCTCTTTCATGATATTATGCACAATAGAATTAAGGTGTATATAGATGACATGATAGCTGAAACAAAACCTAAAGAAGATCATATACAAAATTTGATGAATTTTTCTGCATGGATAAGGAGGTATTAGTTGAAGCTAAATCATGCTAAGTACGTCTTTAAATCAAGTTAAAAAAAAACTATTAGGGTTTATTGTAAGCAATTAAGGAATAGAAGTGGACCCTAATAAGACCAAAGCCATCTAGGAGATGCCAACACCTAATAGTGAGAAAGAGGTTAGAGGATTCTTAGTTTAATTGAACTACATAGCTCGATTCATCTCTCAACTTGTAGTGACCTACGAGCCAATCTTTTGATTATCGAGGAAAAACAAATCCAAGAATTTCAAATGATGTCCGTTAGATAACCTTTTATAAGAGGAAATGGTATCTATAAAACCCTATTATACTTTTCCCCCATGCTTGATTGACCATTATTCTATATCTAATTGTCATTAAGTTGATAATGGGTTGCATTTTGGGTCAACATGATGATATTAGAAGAAAAGAACAAGTAATTTATTATACGAGCAAGAAATTCATGGATTATGAATCTTGATATAGTACACTAAAAAAGATGTATTGTTGTTTAGTTTGGAGTGCCAAATGGCTAAAATAATATATTTCATATTACACAATATGACTAATCTAAAAATAAAATCCTCATAAGTACATCTTTAAGAAGTCATATCTCGTCAAGTAGGATTGCGATATAGCAAGTATTATTAGTAGCATATGATATTGGCAATAAGATAAGAAAATTACTAAAAGGTAGCACAATCATGGATCACTTGGTAACAATGAAATCGATCATTATGAACTATTAGATTTTGATTTTTCGATGAGGACATCATGACATCTAAAATTGGTGTAGTTGAGCCCAATGATGAAAAATGGACTATGTACTTTGATAGAGCTATGAATGTATTAGGTAAGGTATGGAGGTAGTTCTAATTTCTCTTGATGAAAAGTAGTATCCAATTGCCATCAAACTCTAGTTTGATTGTACCAATAATATAGTAAACTTGAAGTGTATGGTGATCAATACTAATAATTTCCAAGTCAATGGCGAATGGCAAACCAAAGATAAAAATCAAAAATCATACCGGACCTATCTTATCAAGCTACAAGAATAGTTTGATGAAGTCGAATTTGCCTATTTAGAAAGGATAAAAACCAGTTTATCGATCCCTTAGCGACTTCGGCCTTAATGATTCAACTCGACTAGTGAGTTAGAATATAACCCATCTATATCAAAGCTATATATTCACTATCGTATAATGACATCAAAATGTTGATAAAAAAATGAAAGTATCCTTTAAGTGCCTCTAAAGTAGATCGAAAACCCTAAAAAAGATGGTCATAAACTTTTACTTAGATGGTGAAATTTTGTACAAACAAAGCTTTGATAGGACATTGCTCAAATGTTTGAATAAGACAGAGGCCAAGAAAATAGTTGAAGAAGTCCATAAGGGAATTTATGTAACACATGCAAATGGACACTATGACATATCGGATATAATAGAGTGGTTATTTCTAGATGGCTATGGATAAAGAATACATAGAGTATATTTGCTAATGTCACAAATGCTAGATTTATAGGGATAACATCAGCACTCCTTCTACATCACTATATAACATATATCTCTATGTCCATTTACCATGTGAGGTTCGGATGTCATCGAGCTAATCAATCTAAAAGTAAATAACGACTATCAATTCATCTTGGTTGCAATTAACTATTTTGCCAAAGGGGTAAAAGCTAGCTCTTTTGCTTATGTCACCTAAAAAGTTACATACCCGTTTATAGACAAGAATCTAGTTTTTTGGTATGGTTTGCCACGGATAATGGTAACTAAAAATACTAAAAAATTTAATGGGAAAATAATCATGCAGCTATACAAGTGGTGGGAGATTAAGCATTTACTAATCTCATTGGCATGATAACTCTTTTTCATCTCATATCTTATGTAAATACCAATCATTTCTTACAAATTTGATGGGCCTTGAGTTATCTCAACCAACCCAATAATTCATCTCAAGTTGGACTTAGATGTTTAAGGATATCACATTGCCTATGAGTTGATTCCCTCAAGAAAGAAGAGACCTTGAGTTATCTTAATAAGTCAAGAATGATCAAGAGAGTTCTCTCTTTATAATGTTGGAAGACATACACCTTGATATTTAATTAAAGGATTTAACATGGTTTGGTCTCACCAATTTGGTCATAACATGCATACTAAAGTTTAATGGCATTAATCCTATCATATATACTATCACATGTATAATCATTTATATAAAAGTTCATTCACATCAACCTTATACATGAATCAAGGACTAGTGAATGATAATGGATTTCTACTAGTAGTCCCCTTAAGCCACTAGGAAATTAGTGGATCAAATATCTAGAAAAAATTATTACAATTTCTTTAGGATTGTCTTCTTTTCTCAGCTCTTTCTCTTTGCATCTACTATAATAAACTATCTTCAACTCTTACAATTCTTAAATAAGAAACCTTAAGTTACATTCAAGGAAAGTAAGATGAGAAGAGAAATACATCGAATGATAGAGAAGGCAAGACACGTATGCCCTATTTAACTAAAAATTTATAAACACACATTCCTAAAAACTAAATCGACTCATCTATACCATTCACTCATGCTTCAATCACATTGATACGTGGCATGTAAATAAATGAAATATATATTTTTTTTAATCATAGTTGTAGATCTATGGTTTTAGTCATTTTATAAAAAAAAAAATTCATTTTTAAAGCTTTTTAGGCCTTGGAGACTCATAGGTTGTCATACCCTATTTGGCTAGTGCCTAATACTGGTCAAAAACTATCATTGGCCTACCACACATATGCACTCCTAGCCTAGCGCTAGCCATTGGCTAGTGCCTAATGCTAGCCTTGGCCGACTAGTTGTCCGGTGCCCAACATTGTCCCGGCATGCTTGCATGTGTCGGCCTTGGACATGCCTCGGCTTAGAATGTATCTAGCATGAGCCTACCATATGGTGGGCATATGTGAGGCATGTCCGGCCCTTGTGCGCTCTTGGCTCGCTCGTTGCTCGGGCACTAGAGCACTAACATCCGAGTGTTGGCCTCGCGTGTGCCCACTATTCATTAACCCAAAATTAGAAAATACCAAAACCTTAGATTTAAAATTAAAAAAAATTCATTTAGTGAATCATAATTAATACAACATATAATTAAAAATTCAATAAATGCTCGATACCAATTAAAGGATCATGCACCCCGTAGAGGTGCGTAATAAACAAACATTTTTCTCTATATAAGGTTCCAAAAATAATTTTGTTGAATTAATTAATCATACATAAACATGAATACGAATATAGGCGAATGATTATCTCTTGTAGTGCGTAAATAATTCAAACGATAAGGGAACTATCCGAATATCCGACATCTATTGATTATCCTCGTACCTTAAACACCAACACAAAAAGTTACAAAAATCACAGGATGTGAGCTCCTATCCTTTTGTGTAATTAATTTTTATCCGAAAATCCTATAGGGTAATTTGTGTCAACTTTTGACCTTTTTAGGGAGAGATGCAACAAATAATTATTTTGGTAAAAAAACATTTAACCTTTCTTTGTTTTCTAATTATGGTGAGTTTTCTTCCTCTTACCATCTATTGCCACCTCTCTCATTCCTCCAATATATTGGGAGTGACAAATTCTCCTTGTAGGTCAAGGAGATATTACTTATGTTGGCTTTTTCTAACCTTATACTAATAGATCCCGAGCCTTATCCAATGATTCTCAAGTTTATCTTTCTACCAAAATACCTTGCATATTTTTAAATTAAACCTATTGGTCCAATTAACTATCAATTAATTTGGACAATCCAAATAAATTGGGTTAGATATTTTTTAATAGGCTCACATAAGGAAGCAATTTCTCAAATTACCCTTAAACCTAAATTAGGAAAATAATTTCCTTTTAGGTAACTAACTTCTAAATTAGGAACTCGATTTCTAAAATTGAAAAATTTTTATTTTAGAAAATGTTTTTTAAAATAGGAAACTTTCAAAAATAGAAAATGTTTTCCAAAATAGGAAACTCGTCGATTTTAGGAAACGTTTTCCAAAATAGGTAACTTTCCATACAGGAAACCTTTTTCAAAATTTTACTTCTCTTTTATCATGTGATTATTTAAAGTTATGCATGTGACTATTTTTTTTCAACATATGTTGGCAACGTATAAAGGATAAAAGACATATCTTTTATCTCTTGATACATAAATCAAGATTAACCTCTAGTAAGGCATCATGACTACTAGATTCTCTAGGAGGATTAATTAATCCATAATTATCTTTCACTAACATGGTTACTCGTAATAACCCAAAATTTTCTTATTTTCTTATTTTTTATTATTTATTTATTTATGTATTTTATTTTTTGTTTTTGTTTTTAATTTGAAGTTTATTAAGGAAAAAGAAAAAAAAAGGAAAAGAGAAAGAAAATGATGAAAAAGAAAAAGAAAAAAATGAAAAAAATGAAAAAAAATTCATTCAGTGGTTGCAATTGAAGTAATTAGGGGTGTAATCGAGTCAATTGAAACGTTTAGGCCTTAAATTGCACCTCCGGGGACCTAATTGTTGAGATTACACCGAAATTATTTCACAGAGGGGCGTAATTGCTGAAATTGAAACTCGAGGAGCAAGCCGGAAGTTTGGAGCGAACGACAGGACCGAAATGGAGCAAATGACTCGTCGTTCGCTCCAAGGCGATTCTCTTCAAAAATCTTTAGGAGAATCTGCCCAAATCCTCCATGAATTTTGTATTTTTGATTGTGTATTAATCATGGATTTTGTTGCCGAAACCAACACTAACGGAAATCAATGAGGATTTCTTGTTTTGATTTCACAATTAATCTCGAATTAAAGAGGAAGATTTTGACGGAAAATTGAGGGATTTCAATTCAATTTTAGGAAATTGTTTTGGCTATAAAATGTTTGAATTTCGGAAAGAAAGAGGGGATTTTTTTTTGGGAAAACAATTCAGGTAGAGAGAGTTCAAAGATCGAAAGCGAAAGAATCAATTTTAATTTTGGGTAGTCGAGTTTTTCTTGTGGGTTTCGGGTTTTTCCGGGTTTATGTTCATCGTGTTCATACACTTTGGTTTTTGGTTCTTCAATTCGGTTTCCTTTTTCTTTCTTTTTTTTGGTTTCTCGAAGTCAAATCTTCGCTATCCACAGCAGCTCTCGCTTCCCGGGTTTTGATTCCGGAATTGTGAACTCCTCGCTCAAATTGCTAGGTTTTGTGGTTTGTGTTCTCGGAGCCGTTCATCCAATTCCCGTGTCGACTCCTTGGTTCGATTTTGATTATTGTTTTCCTTAGTCTTGTTAGTCACCTATTTAAGTTGTTTTCTTTGAATTAAGTCTTAATGGAAGAAAGATTGCATGTTGTTTAATCGAGTCATTCAATCGGATAGCATTGTAGTTTAGAAGATTTAAAGAATTAGAAAAAAATGAAGAACATGAAGAACAGGAGAGAGAAAGGTTGAAAACTGAAAAATCTTGGTTTTCATTCGAAAAATAAAAAAGAGGGGCGCGGGCTTGTTTTCGGGCTCGAGGTCCGACCCGACCCGCGAAAGAAAAAAGAAAAGGGGTCGGGCTGATTTCAGCCTCGACCCGCACCCTTTACCCAAAAAAAAAAAAGGAGTCCAGCCTAACTCGAAAAAAAAAAAAAGAAAAGAAAAGGGGCCCAACCCACACCCTTTCTTCAAAAAAAAAAATGAAAAAAAAATAGAGTTAGGGAAGAAAAAAATAAGGAGAAAAAAAGGAAAAAATAGGGATGGGTGTAAAAAAAAAAAAAAGAGTAAAAGTGGTGGGTTAATATTTTAGGTATAGGATTTTTTTTAATTACTTTTATTGTTCATTTATTTTTTACCTCGTTTATATAGGATGATTTTTTTCTTTTATGATTTATTTTTTAGGCCCGTTTATTTTTATTCATTGTCGTTTTTTTATATTAATTTAGAATTGCTATTTCAATTTTTTATTGTCTTCTTTTCTTTTATATACATTTTTTTTAAAAAAAAATCTTAACAAAGTCTCCTATCTAATAGGGATTGACGTCATAAAAAAAAAGCCTAAAAATTTCGACGAAGCCTCCTATTTGATAGGGCCGACGTCATCAAAATCACTTTTAATTAAGACGTCCTCCGACATGCCGGTTGTGTCGAGGCTTTTAGTGGATCCGATGTTTGAATCGACGTGTCACCCAACGAAGGGGATCGACGATCGTTTCAATATGATGCCACACCCAAAACTAAAAATTCACTTAGTCTAAAAGAAAATAGGAGATTAAAATTTAGAAAATAGCTTGACATGGATTTTAGGAGATAATTTAGAATTAAATCGTACATGGTACCTTTTTCGAAAAGGGCGTTTTAGGTGATTAAATATCTTCCTAAAAGCGTAACCAACTCCTTACCTTAGGAATCTCTCGAACTAGTGCTACTTTTAGGTTCCTAGTTCCTTAAATACTAGGTGGCGACTCCAAAACTCGTAAATAATTTTATATATAATTAATACCCGTCTACTTAATAAGCAATAATTTTTTTCTTTTGGGGGGTCTCGTCCGACGTCGCGTAGCGACAGAATGGCAACTCCACCGGGTACTAGAGTTAGGCCATAGGTTTAGTTTTTAATTTATCTCCTATATTTATTTTTTTGTCATTTTATTTTCTAAATTTTATTTATTTATTTATTTGTGTATATATTTAAATTTTTGTCATTTATTTCTTTTTCTCTTTTCTCGCACATTTATTTTGAATTGGGTTGAATGCTTTTTCTTTTAACCGTTGCACACACCACGAAGGAAACCCCTAAAAGCTCGGACCCGAGCCGAACCCTAATAGGAATTAGATAGAGGGATTTGGAGGCGAGTATGACGAAAGTCTATCGATGCTCTTCCAAACTCTCGTTTAGATTGAAACTCACCCTATGCATTGGAAATGGTGGAATAATCTTCCCCTATCTCCTAACGTATAAGGCTAGAGGTCGGATTACCCCACTCGGTAATTTAGGCGGTCTAGAGACTTGAAAAATCATTAGGGCTAGTCAAACTTAGCCCAACCATAGAAAAGCTAGATCCTATCTCGTTAGTGGTTGACTCGATTAAGACACGAATTATTATCAAGTAAATGACGATACTAACCCTTGGTTTTATAGGTTATCCTTCATATTAAATCATGACGAAGAAATCGAAATGAGGTCGAGGATTTTAGGGTCGGATCCGAGTGGGCCCAAAATGAGGAAGGAGATTGTCCGCCTTCGAATTTCGTGTCGAAACTACTGAAAGGGTTAAGTTGGCCGACAAGATGGCCAACACCGATCCGCTTCTCGGTTGTAAGGAGATGCTCACTTCCAAGGACCAACTCGATTTTCGGAAAACATATGGGGAGATAGCTTATCCGCTCAAGATCAAGGCCCAGATCGCATGCTTTCAAGCCATGATAGGCCATTGGGATCCGCAGTTATCGTTGCTTCACCTTCGGGAGTGTAGACTCGTCACCTACACTCGAGGAATATGAGGCTCGCTAGCATTTCCTAAGACAGACGCCATCTACTTCTACGATCCGTCGAACATGCTCCATCAAACTTTGCATGGTTGATTAGGACTAACACCGGCTTAGCCAAGAAGTAACTAACCCAAAGGGGTAAATCTCAAGGTTGGTTTTGGAACGTCCTTCGAGCGGAATTCATGAAGCATTTACAAGATGATGATAATCAAGTCGGACTTCGAATCTTGGCACTAGCAATATATGGACTAGTGTTGTTACCATCGACCAAAAGCATAATCGACGTTGAGGCGATCAACGTATTTAAAAGTGTAGTATCTCCGAAGGTTAATCCCACCGCAACAATCCTAGCAGAAACTCTCTCTTCATTAAATTTCTATCGAAGAAAAGGAGATGGGCATCCGAGGTGTTGTATGCGGTTATTGTTTGTATGGACCGTGAGCCATGTGGTGACCGGGGAAGCCTCGGTATTTTTCGCACCCCATGGCATTTGCATTCTAAGCTCGGAGAATTTTGCTTGTCATGCCCTCAACGAGTTAGGCAAGATAATGTGGGCTAAATTATTCTTCGGCTTAGAGAAGTCGAATTTCATTGGAGAGCACGATATGCCTTCTTTTGGAGTTACACGACCTTTTGTGGTAAATTTCCTTGGGTGCCACTAATTAGAGCTCGTTGTTGCATCGACTCATCGTCCAAACATGTTTTCAAGGCAATTAGGGTTCGAGCAATTCATCCCAAGGACGACCGGTTTAAACAAATATTATGAGGATCCGAGGGTCTCTAAAAAGTTCTTAGAAGAGGCTAGGATTGCTTGGAGAAATAGAGGGATTGTCACTCCTAAAAGAAGAGTGGATGAAAGAACCTCACTCGGGTATCCGAAATGGCAAAGCACTAGAGGAAAGGGATACCGTGTACCACCATTCGAGGGCCCATCTTGATTGATGAATAAGACAATGGAGGATGTTCGCCAAGAAGTGAATGCCCAACATGAGATACTCAATAAAGACCTAAATGCTCAAGTTGTTGGACTAGCTCAAAAGAAGAGGAAGTTAGAAGAGATTCCGGATACTAAAGATCATGTGATGAAGGCTTTAGAGGAGGAAAACAAGAAGCTTCGTAGGCAACTCCAATTGACAAAGGGAGTTGTTGAAAAGCTTAGAGATGAGAAGGATAGCTCGATGGAATTTAGAGACATGACACGAGCACAAATGGCTAACCAATCGGATGTAATACGCCATTTGGGTACTCGAGTGGAGGAATTAAAAAGAAAAGATAGGGTCAACCAAGAACGACCGGTCGGATCTAGAGAGGAGCACGTCATGGCTATGCGAATAATGATAAAGGAAAGGGATGCTTTAAGAAAGGAAGGTCGGAAGTATGACCATGAAGTATCATTTACAAGCTCGGAATGCTAAAGACTATGCTTTGGGAATGCGAAACACCATAGAGCTCCTAGTTGACGGCATTCGCCCGTAAGATGAAGCGATTCAACTATTTTACGAGAAGCTCCGAAGGCTCATAAATGGCATGATTTCCTATGAAGGCTTGGGTCCGTGGCCAAACTTAGAATAGGATTTTCTATGTAATAGGGCTTTTATCTTATTGTAATAAATCACATTTAAAATGTGATAAAGATTTGGATTGCAATAAAAATATTATTTCTACTCCATTTTTTTTGGGTCGTTAATAAGATAGTTTCAAAATCCAGATTACGATGAGACGGTTTCAAGATCCAAGTCACGATCGAGATTTGAGTAATTCATATCTCCCTAATCGCCCAAGTATCTCGTGAGGTAATTTTGCCTTCGCCGAGTACTAGCTTGATCCGACCCATCCTCGATAAGATTCCGTCATGATTTAAGGTGCAACAAATAAAAGAAAGGTATTCAACCCAATTCAAAAGCATGTATTTGCATCTAGTATTTATGTATATACGCTTTATGTATATTTACCGGGAATTAAACATAGGCCGCTCCGCTCAATCCCCTCCGCGTGTGTACAACACTCGATTTAGGGCTCGCCAAATGAAGAACGAAGAAAGACCACGACAAGAGCCAATTAGCCAGCAAGAGTTTGACACGTTGAAAGAAAGTGTGGCTCGGATGACATCCCCGTTAGAGCAAGCATTAAGAGGGGAGGTAGCTTGAATCGAGGATAACCCGAAGTACGATATGCTCGTTTCGTCACCTCATCGGTCGGGGCCTTCCAATCGAGCAACTGTTCATGCCGAAGGTTCACACCCCGCCGAGAAATTTGCTTACCCCATGGACCCAAGAGTCCCACAAATACCTCCAGCAGATCCCGCGGAAGAAGAAGCTCATGGGCCTAGGGTGGTGGAAGGCCCAAGTATGGACGGACTCATGGCATTAGAAGAACGCTTAAGAGCAATGGAGGGGAGGATGCCTACGATCCAATTAGGGCCTCCGAAATGTGTTTGGTACCCGATGTAGTGATTCTAAGGAAGTTCAAGGTGCCGGATTTTCCCAAGTACATGGGAATCCAATGTCCCATGACCCACTCGAGGGTTTATCGTAGCAAGATGGCGAAGTGGTCCACGACGAGAAGCTCGCTAATCCATTTCTTTCATGAGAGCTTAGGAGGTTCAGCTTTGAGTTGGTATATGAGGTTGAAGGGTCAAAGATTCGAAAGTGGAAGGATTTAGCGGATGATTTTCTCAAACAAGTATAAGTTCAACATGGAGGTAAGACTCGAATAGATCGGATCTCCAAGGGATGGAGAAGGGGCCAAGAGAAACGGTCAAGGAATATGCATAAAGGTGGCGTGAGATGGTCGCTCGGATTCATCCGTCGTTGCTCGAATCCGAATTGATCTCAATTTTCTCAAACACATTCAAAGCGCCATACTTTGAATATCTTATCGGGAACGCCTCAACCAACTTCACCGATGTAGTGGTCATCGCCGAGAGAGTTGAATTAGCTATCAAAGCTCGGAAAGATCTCCGGAGGGACGGAGAAGAGAGCAAATGTGGGGGTGAGAAAAGAGAAGGGGAGGTTCACCAAGTCGTCTCACATGGGCCTAGAAGCAATTGGAACAATTCAAGGTCGTACAACCATCAAAGCCCATATCAAGTACAACCACTACCCTACCCCCAAACACCTTACCAAACACATCCTATAGCCGCTACTTTTCCCGCAACACAAACAAGACCCCCCATGCAAAACCAAACCTACCTACCTCATCAACCGAATCCATTGCCCCAATACTATCCAACCATACCCACCTATCAAAACAACCAATTTCCTCGCTCGATCGGACCACCTCGAGGTCTTTCCAACTACAACCAAACACCATGAAACCAATCCAACCGCAATAATAACTACAACAGAGAAGATTATGAACCATTACCACCTCTCTCATTCTCTTTGAAAGAATTGTTCCATCGTCCGGTCAACATTGGTCGGTGGTCCCTATCCCCGCCGAGCCCGTACGACCTCCTTTCCCATCCCGGTACAAAGACAATGAACAATGTGAGTACCACGATGGTATCACCGGCCATTCCATCGAAGATTGCTTGGCTTTTAAGAGGAAGGTGAAGTTTCTTATCAAGCACAACTAGATAAGTTTTGACGATTCTAACACACCCAACGTCAACACTAATCCACTTTCAAATCATGCTACCGAAGGAGAGAATGTAAGCATGATAACGCTCGAAGAGAGGAAGGTTGATAGAGAAGAGAGGAAGGTTAGAGTATCGATGGATAGATTATTTTCGATGCTAACCCAAACTCGGTTATCTTAGAGGGCTGGTTGATAATCAAAATGAGAAGGGCCAAGGTCAAGATCGTAGATACCATCGGATGGACGGACATGACATCGATGGTTGCAAGGAGTTTCGTGAAGAGGTAGAGACTATGGTAATTTTGGGCACTTTGAGATTTGAGAAAGATGGGAAAGGACCACCGGTGGGGACGATCTCACCAATAGAGGAAGAAGTCCGTAGGTATCAACCAACGGGTAATGGGCCTCCTAGAATGATTCTATCCAGGTCGAAAAATCATCTAGCCCCGCCTTACAATACCGTAAGCCACGCTTATCCGATATTAAACACATCGTTTAATACTAGTATTGCTTGGCCTCACCCGAAGTGGGAGATGTTATACCTCGAAGAGTTGATGAGAGCTGAAAAGGACAAGGAAGTAATAGACCTCACCGAGGTGGGAGAAGTGAACAAGCCCGTTGATGATAAAGAAACCATTGAATTCCTCAAGGTGATGAAGAATAGTGATTATAGTGTGGTAGAGCAACTAAAAAGGACACTCGTCAAGATTTCTCTATCGTCACTAATCTTGAATTCGGAACCTCATCGAAAAGTGTTACAAAAGGTTTTGAATGAAGCGTATGTCCCTCGGGATGTTACTTCGGATAACGTGGAGCATTTAGTAGGAAGGATTCAAGCAACCAACTACCCGTCGTTTTTGAAGATGAGTTGAGCCCCGAAGGCACGGGACATAACAAGCCGTTACATATCACGGTGAAATGCAAAGACCACGTGATTGCTAAGGTGCTAATTGATAATGGGTCCGCCTCGAATGTCTTACCTAAGATGGTTTTGGATCGATTGCTCGTGGATGCATCTCATATACGTCCTAGTAGCATGATGGCTAAAGCATAGATGGGTCTCCAAGACAGGTGATAGGAGACATCGACATTAACTTGGACATTGGACCCAACCAATTCCAAGTCACTATGCAAGTTATTGACATACAACCCTCATACAAGTATGCTTTTGGGAAGACCATGGATCCACTCAACTGGTGTCGTGGCATCATCGCTACATCAAAGGTTGAAGTAATGGCAAGTTGGTCACGGTAATGGCGGAAAAAGCATTACCTCTCGTTTAAAAATGTATCGGTACCTTACATCGAGGTCGAAGGGAGTCGAGATGGTGATCTCGCATGCTTTTGTAATCGTGAACACGGATTGGGTACCCGAGCATGCTCGTATTGAGACAACCAAGAGTACCTAATGTTGTAAAAATGGCGACTAAATACTTGATGAAGTGTGGATTCTCAAAGAGTAAAGATCTCGGTGATGGCACATGGGGAGCGATAGGTGGTGCCAATTCGGAGCATCATTTTGGGCTAGGGTTCAAGCCCATTAGAAAGGATTATCTAAGAGTCGTGAAGTCGAAAAGAGAAAAACGATTGGCTAGAATCGAGGGTCGAGAGCCTTATGAAAAGAGGGTGTTCATTCCTCATATTCGAGCTACCTTCCCCTATCCCGTTTGTGTCATCAATCGAATCAAGAAGTGGTAAACTTGGGGGCAAAAATGGTTGATCTATCCATCAACTACTCGGACGAAGAGCCGGAGACAGAAGAGATCGTTGGCCTTGAGATGTCGGTGGTTGTTCCTCAAGCAAGGATGCTCGCCACAACCGATCGCCACCGTCGTGAAGGATATGCTACCCATTGACTTATTGATCAAGAAAGGAGCACCGGGCGAGGGCTCAACAATTGGGAAGAGAAAGAGATTTTACCTACATACACCATTGAGTAATTCACTCGTTTTTTATTTTTATCTTAATCTCTCATTTATCTAGCTCAAGGTACCGAGAAAGACTTGTGTGGAGCATTTATTTCTAGTATTAATAAGAGATCATGAATTTTCTTTCCACTTTGCATCCTTTCTCCTTCCATTCCTTTTATTTTCGTATTTTTTTTACTTTCGTGGATATAAGAAATGAATATCCTCTAAAAACCCAAAATCATTGCATCAAATATGTTTGGCCTAAATTTGATGAGAATTTGATTGCTATGGATGAAGAAGAAAGAGATATGGATGAATTTGCTAAGCTTGTAGAATTATTTGAACGATCTATAAAACCCCATCGAGAGGAGTTAGAAATCATCAATGTGGGGACGAGAGGAGAACAAAAAGAACCGCAAATTGGGACTTTGATTTCGTAAAGAGAAAAGGAGAGTCCGATCGCTTTACTACATGAATATGTAGATGTGTTTGCATGGTCGTATGAAGATATGCCTAGTCTAGATACTAGTATAGTGGTGAACGTGGTTCCAATATTACCCAATCATAAACCAAGTAAAGCGAAGCTAAGAAGGATGAGGCCGGACATTCTTATGAAGGTTAAAGAAGAGGTCATCAAACAGTTTAAGGCGAGCTTTCTCAAGGTGATCAAATACCCAACTTGGGTGTCAAACATCGTGGTAGTCAGTAAGAAAAATGGGAAGATCGTAATGTGTGTCGACTTTCGAAACTTGAATAAAGCCGATCCTAAGGATGATTTCCCCTTACCCCACATCGACATACCGGTAGACAATGCCGTAAAGAATTTCATTTACTCCTTCATGGATGGGTTCTCGGGATACAATCGGATTAAGATGGCGAGAGGAAGATATGAAGAAGATCACTTTCATCACACCATGGGGGACCCATCGCTACAAGGTCATGCCGTTCGGTCCGAAGAATGCTCGGGGCGACTTACCAACGAGCCATGGTCACTCTTTTCCATGACATGATGCATAAAGAAATTGAAATATATGTCGATGACATGATTGCCAAGACAAAGCTCGAAGAAGATCACATTCGGACACCGAGGAGGTCGTTCGAATGGTTAAGAAAGTATCGATTGAAGTTGAACCCCGCCAAGTGTACTTTTGGGGTCAAGTCCGAAAAATTATTGGGTTTTGTTGTAAGTGGTAGAGGGATAGAGGTGGATCCCGATAAAGCTAAGGCCATCCAAGAAATGTCAGCATCCCGCAGACGAAAAGGAAGTTCGAGGTTTTTTAGGTCGATTGAACTACATAGCCCGATTCATTTCTCAACTCACGGTGACATGTGGACCTATCCTTAGACTATTGAGAAAGAGCAACCCGAGAATTTGGGATGAGGCATGCCGATCCGCTTTTGATAAGATCAAGCAGTATCTACAAAAACCTCCTCTACCGGTCACATCGGTATCGGGTCGACCTCTCGATTCCGTATCCGACGATGAACCGAGTCCGCAGTGGGCCGTGTTTTGGGTCGGCATGATGACACCTGGAAGGAAGGAGCAAGCAATTTACTCGTGAGTCCCGGTATAGTACCTTAGAAAAGATGTCGTTGTGGTTTGGTATGGAGTGCCCGACGAATGAGGCAATATATGTTGTATTACACGATATGGCCGATTGCAAAAATAGATCCTCTCAAATATATCTTCGAGAAACCATATTTGTCAAGCGGAACTGCAAGGTAGTAAGTGTTATTGGCGTAATACGACATTGCGTACATGACCGTAAAGTCGATAAAAGGGAGTACGATTGCGGACCATTTGCGTAAAATGCGATCGATGATTATGAACCATTAAATTTTGACTTTCCCGATGAAAATATCATGGCATCCGAAGTTACGTTGGTCGAGTCGGATGATGAGAAATGGACCATGTATTTTGATGGGGCGAGTGAATGTATCGGGTAATGGTGTGGACGTTGTATTGATCTCGTCATATGGAAAGCAGTATCCAATCGCCATCCGACTTTGTTTTGATTGTACCAACAATATAGCCGAGTATGAAGCTTGCATACATGGGTTGGAGGCAGCTAGAGAGAGAGGGATCACAAAGCTTCGAGGTATATGGTGATTCGATGCCGATAATCCGTCAAGTAAAAAGGGAATGGCAAACCAAAGATGAGAAGTCGAAGCCTTATCGGGTTTATCTTAGCAAATTAGTCGAGGAGTTTGATGAAATTGAATTTGCTCATATGGGAAGGGACAAGAATCGGCTTGTTGATGCATTGGCAACTTTAGCCTCGATGACTCGACTTGATCCCGGAGTCGTGGTACAGCCCATTCGCATTGAGACTAGAAATACACCGGCCCACTATTGCACTATCGAGGAGGAAATAGATGGGAAGCCATGGTACTATGACATTCGGATGTTCGTTAAAAATCGAGAGTATCCTTCGGGTATCTCTAACACGGATCGAAAGCCTCGAGGAGGTTAGCCATGGATTTTTACTTGGATGGTAAAGTGTTGTACAAACGGGATTTTGATGAGACATTGCTTCGGTGTCCGAATGCAATTGAGGCTAGGAGAGTGATTGAAGAGGTCCATGAGGGAATTTGTGCGACTCATGCAAACGGTCACACTATGACCCGTCGGATACAACGATGCGGATATTTCGGTTGACAATGGAAAGGGATTTCATAGAGTATGTTCGCAAGTGCCATAAGTGTCGGGTCTATGGAGATCGGATCAACGCCCCTCCCGTTCCACTCAATAATATGGTATCACCTTGGCCTTTCGCCATGTGGGGTTTAGATGTCATTGGGCCCATCAATCCCAAAGCAAGCAACGGTCATCGTTTTATCTTAATGGCAATCAACTATTTTACCAAATGGGTCGAAGTCGCTTCTTATGTTCATGTCACTCGGAAAGTGGTCTAACGGTTCATGAGAAGAGTTTGGTTTGTCGGTATGGTTTACCGGACACGATAATCACCGATAATGCTCAAAACTTCAATGGAAAGATGATCAAAGAATTATGCGAAGGTGAAAGATTAAACATCCGAACTCGACACCCTATCGACCTAAGATGAATGGGGCAATTGAAGCCGCAAACAAGAATATCAAGAAGATCGTACGTAAGATGGTGGTCACATATAGAGACCGGCATGAAAAGCTCTCATATGCTCTACATGCATATCGTACGACCGTAAGAACATCCACAGAGGCAACACCATATTCTTTGGTTTATGGGATGGAGGCGGTGATGCCTTGGAAGTCGAAATCCCTTCTCTCGTGGTACTCATGGAGACACAATTGGAAGAAGCGGAATGGGCTCGGATCGGATATGAACAGTTAAACCCGATCAATGAAAAGAGGTTAGCCGTCATTTGTCATGCAAGGATGTATCGAAAAGGATGGCCGGTGCATACAACAAAAAGGTTTGACCAAGAGAATTTCGTGAAAGAGATCTCGGTGCTTAGAAAAGTTTTATCGCTACTCGGGGAGAATAGAATCAAGTGGTCGCCCAACTATGAAGGCCCTTATGTAGTGAGAAAAGTATTTTCGGGGGAGCACTCCTTTCGACCAGTATGGATGGGGAGAACATAGGCAAACCTGTAAATTCCGATGCGGTTAAGAAATATTATGCTTGAAGATTGTTGTTTTCTTCTTCATAAAATAAAGAATGAAATTCGAGCCAAACATGTACATTGCGTTTTTCTTTCCATCTCCGTTTCCTCGACCCCATAAACACATTACCTCTTTTATCATTTCATGATCTCTATTAATATTATAAATAATATGCAAGCCAATTAAGATAGTAGTGTTTTACTTAACGGACGACGAGGCTCGATCTTCTCAAACAAAAAAAAAAAAAAGGAACCCGATGAACCCCGGGAGAACTTAGGATCTATATGCCTTTTGAATCGGAGCTACTTCAAACATACCAAGATTACTCCGAACTAGGGAAAGCAACCAAAATGTCAAGGCGAGAGGTAATTCGGGTGAAAAGGAATGAGTACGTCTTGTCGACACTCGAGGATTTTCATGCAACATGCCAAAAAAAAAAAATCGAGCCAAAATCTTTTTCATTAGTACATGTCCCAAATTGCTCCTATGGCACCGCTCATGAAAATGACATAGTAAATATTTAGGTTTGTAGGTCCTATTTTGATATTAATCTAATAAAAGGGGTTCAAGAAAATAAAGCTTGTATAGATTAGATACTCGTTGTCGACGGGATGAGAAAAGGCCTTCGAGGAATTTATCATACTTATATGAAACATATCCATTGAAAACCAAGTTTGAGCTTTTATTTTTCTTCATGAAACCCGGACTAGGATCACCCCTTACACTTGGGGGCAACGAAGAAAGAAAAAAAGATTTGAGAGGCATGTCACTCAAACAACTTGTGATCTAAGAAAGTCAAAAGGGAGTCATTACTAAAGGTGATTGGAAATGAAAGAGGAAGAAGGTCATGACCCCTCCACGCGTTCAAGCCAAAAAAAAAAAAAAAAGAGCTTCCACAAAAAAGGGGTCCTACTTCATTAGAGAAAAGAGTAAATCACCTCACGGACCCCAATCCCGAGGTTAGGTTGACAAATTCACAATGAAACATGCCTCTAATCAAATCTGATTTGAAAAAAAAAAAGAAAAAAAAGTGGTCCTATGTTAAGCGAACCCTAAAACACTATTTGATCCTATGTTATCCATTTTTCAGGAAACCATGCCTTAGCTTACATTACGGACCAATAAAAGTCCTTTCTAACTAGAGACAAGTAACTGGTCGGACGAGTGTTAGATTCGCGAGCCCCTACAAAAGAAATTTTATCGGACGGATAGTCAAAATCGAAGCATGGGCTAGTCAAAATCATGGTTGGTGCCAATACTCGGGGGCAAACAATATCTTCTATCATCGAACCTTTGATTTTTCACCGTTAAAGCTCGAGCATTCGAACCAAAAAACCATTATCTCTATCCCCAAAACATTTGCATGACAAGTCCACGAGCCCGATGGGTTCCGCTCGACCTTTGAATCCAAAACCTCCGAATGAGATCTACCTAGCTTTCCCTATGAAGGAGAAAATTCACGAAAGGGAGAAGTGTCAAACATTTCAAAAAGCATATGGAACCTCAAGTTACGAGGAAGGTCACCAAAGCGACGAATCAATCTAAAGCAACGAACAAATCCACCATCCTCCCAAATAAGTCGTCGAGTAGGCAGCGATCAAGTTAAGGAGCGACCATTACCATCAAAAGACCAAGAGGACTACCGTACTCCTCGTAAACTTCGAAGGATAGGTCAATTAGGTTCACAAGAAAATAAAAACACGATCGGGGACGGGGCCACGTGGCTCGGAGCACCGATAGCCGGTCGACCGCTAATAGTTGGAAGAGACAAGTCAAACAAAGGGATTCGAGCGGGGTGGCCTAGACTAACCGAGTATGCTGAGTTTGTTTTCGAGTACATTGCAATCTCAACGGATACAAAGGAAATGGAGAAGCAATACTCTTCAAAAAATTCACCTCGAGTATGGTCACCTCATAATAGACCACCGCCCAAGTGCGAAACCCTAAGTCGGACAACCACCTTTCCGGTAAGGACAAGTTAACTCAATTCAGCGATAAGATTGTGAAGTTTTTCTCAAGCATTTAATTTTCGAGGTAAGTCGCCCTTTACAACAAGGCTAGGCATTGCATATTTAATTTCAAGGTAGGTCGCCCTTTACAATAAGGTCACGCACCGCATGTTTAATTTTCACTGCATATTGAATTTCTAGGGAAGGTCGCCCTTTACAATAAGGCCACGCATCCGCATATTGATTCTCGTGGTAGGTCGCCCTTTACAATAAGGCCACGCATCCGCATATTGATTCTTAGGGTAGGTCGCCCTTTATAATAAGGCCACATTTTGCACGTTTAATTTTCGGGATAGGTCGCCCTTTACAATAAGGCCACACATCTTCACGTTTAATTTTCGGGATAGGTTGCCCTTTACAATAAGGCCATGCATCGCATATTTAATTTACAAGTTAGGTCGTCCTTTACAATAAGGCCACGCATCTTCACGTTTAATTTTCGGGGTAGGTCGCCTTTACAATAAGGCCACGCATCTTCACGTTTAATTTTCGGTGGTAGTCGCCCTTTACAATAAGGTCGCGCACTCGCACGTTTAATTTTCGGGGTAGGTCGCCCTTTACGATAAGGCCATGCTTCGCATATTTAATTTTCGTGGTAGGCTACCCTTTACAATAAGGCTATGCACTCGCATTTTAGTTTTTATAGTCATTCCATCATAGCTTCACCTCTCGGTTTAAAAAGAAACCTTTTCTTTACAAGCTTATTAAACAAAGTCGGTGAAAAGAGACCTTTTCACCCGACTTTGCGCCATAAGCATTGTAAAGAGGAGGCAACCGTAATAACCCAAAATTTTCTTATTTTTTATTTTTTATTTTTTATTTATTTTATTTTATTTTATTTATTTATTTATTTATTTTATTTTATTTTATTTTTTTGTTTTTAATTTGAAGTTTATTAAGGAAAAAGAAAAAAAAAGGAAAAGAGAAAGAAAATGATGAAAAAGAAACGAAAAAAATGAAAAAAATGAAAAAAGTTCATTCAGGGGTGCAATTGAAGTAATTAGGGGTGTAATCGAGTCAATTGAAAAGCTTAGGCCTTAAATTGCACCTCCGGGGACCTAATTGTTGAGATTACACTGAAATTATTTCGCGAGGGGCGTAATTGCTAAAATTGAAACTCGAGGACCAAACTGGAAGTTTGGAGCGAACGACAGGATCGAAATGGAGCAAACGACCCGTCGTTCGCTCCAAGCGCATTCTCTCCGAAATCTTTGGGAGAATCTACCCAAATCCTCCATGAATTTTATGTTTTTGATTATGTATTAATCATGGATTTTGTTGCCGAAACCAACACTAACGAGAATTAATGAGGATTTCTTGTTTTGATTTCACAATTAATCTTGAATTAAAGAGGAAGATTTTGACGGAAAATTGAGGGATTTCAATTCAATTTTAGGAAATTGTTTTGACTATAAAATGTTTGAATTTCAGAAAGAAAGAGGGGATTTTTTTTGGGCGAACAATTCGGGTAGAGAGAGTTCAAAGATCGAAAGCGAAAGAATCAATTTTAATTTTGGGTAGCCGAGTTTTTCTTCGGGTTTCGGGTTTTTCCGGGTTTATGTTCATCGTGTTCATACACTTTGGTTTTTGGTTCTTCAATTCGGTTTCCTTTTTCTTTCTTTGTTTTGGTTTCTCGAAGTCAAATCTTCGCTATCCACGAGCAGCTCTCGCTTCCCGGGTTTTCGATTCCGGAATTGTGAACTCCTCGCTCAAATTGCTAGGTTTTCTGGTTTGTGTTCTTGGAGCCGTTCATCCAATTCCCGTGTCGGCTCCTTGGTTCTGATTTTAATTATTGCTTTCCTTAGTCTTGTTAGTCACCTATTTAAGTTGTTTTCTTTGAATTAAGTCTTAATGGAAGAAAGATTGCATGTTGTTTAATCGAGTCATTCAATTAGATAGCATTGTAGTTTAGAACATTTGAAGAATTAGAAAAAAATGAAGAACATGAAGAACGAGAGAGAGAAAGGTTGAAAACCGAAAAATCTTGGTTTTGATCCGAAAAATAAAAAAGAGGGGCGCGCGGGCTTGTTTTCGAGCTTGAGGTCCGTGCGGACCCGCGAAAGAAAAAAAGAAAATGGGGTCGGGCTGATTTCATCTGACCCGCACCCTTTACCCAAAAAAAAAGAGTCCAGACCCAACCCGAAAAAAAAAAAAGAAAAGAAAAGGGGCCCGACCCACACCCTTTCTTCAAAAAAAATGAAAAAATAAAAATAGAGTTAGGGAAGAAAAAAATGAGGAGAAAAAAAGGAAAAAATAGGGATGGGTGTAAAAGAAAAAAAGAGTAAAAGTGGTGGGTTAATATTTTAGGTTTAGGATTTTTTTTAATTACTTTTATTGTTCATTTATTTTTTACCTGTTTATATAGGATGATTTTTTTTCTTTTATGATTTATTTTTTAGGCCTCGTTTATTTTTATTCATTGTCATTTTTTTATATTAATTTAGAATTACTATTTCAATTTTTTATTGTCTTCTTTTCTTTGATATACATTTTTAAAAAAACAAATCTTGACGAAGTCTCCTATCTAATAGGGACCGACGTCATAAAAAAAAAGCCTAAAAATTTCGACAAAGCCTCCCATTTGATAGGGGCCGACGTCATCAAAATCACTTTTAATTAAGACGTCCTCCGACACGCTAGTTGTGTCGAGGCTTTTAGTGGATCCAATGTTTGAATCGACGTGTCACCCAATGAAGGGGACCGACGATCGTTTCAATATGATGTCACGCCCAAAACTAAAAATTCACTTAGTCTAAAAGAAAATAGGAGATTAAAATTTAGAAAATAGCTTGACATGGATTTTAGGAGATAATTTAGAATTAAATCGTACATGGTACCTTTTTCGAAAAGGGCGCTTTAAGTGATTAAATATCTTCCTAAAAGCGTAACCAACTCCTTACCTTAGGAATCTCCGAACTAGTGCTACTTTTAGGTTCCTAGTTCCTTAAATACTAGGTGGCGACTCCAAAACTCGTAAATAATTTTGTATATAATTAACGCCCGTCTACTTAATAAGCAATAATTTTTTTCTTTTGGGGGGTCCCGTCCGACGTCGCGTAGCGACAGCTTACCATAAAATTCAATTCTCATGTA
Organism: Dovyalis caffra; assembly: GCA_963924115.1. NCBI lineage: Eukaryota > Viridiplantae > Streptophyta > Magnoliopsida > Malpighiales > Salicaceae > Dovyalis > Dovyalis caffra. The sequence goes on from CAWUPB010001184.1 coordinate 10,001,784, forward strand.
AATTTATCATAGTGTTATCTAGAATTGGTTTATAGTTTATTTGATCTCGAATTAGTTTCTAGTATACTTGATTTTAATGACATAAGCTTTCTTCAATCTTAAACTGTCTTAGCTCCAAAATAAACCAAGTATACTATATTGGTTTACTTCCACTATGACCACATATTCGTTGAGCACATTCATCAAAGTAAAGTATGATAACTCTATTAACATATAAGAAATGACTCGTTAGTCTTGGTATCCAAGATCCAACCATGTTTGGATGGGCTCATGTTAACATATTATTACATCATTTATTTTAATAATAATAAAGAAGTCATTCTATTAATTCTTATAGTTACATATTGATAAATTCAATAGAATTAGATAGAAGTTCTTATGATATGCATTTGCAATAGTGATTGATCGAAAGATGTGAGACAAACACTAATGCACATAAATGATATCATTAAATGTCTCAAGTCATAACATTGTTAAGAATTGACATTAACAATATGTAGATAGATTTATGAGTGCTATGCCCATGCTATATGATAGTAGTAGGAGATCTCACACCTATTAGTATGGTGATGCCAAAGCAAGCACTTAGGTGATTTATGTTAGAGAACATATCATTAGACCGGACTCACCATGAGAACCTATTTGGTTTTAGTCCATGGGAATCTCATACAAGATTGGTACAAATGGTCCTTAGACTTAAATTTGTCATGGTTATCTCATTGGAGGACTTACGTACTTTGACACTCGTTTCGATGGACCCATTAATTGGTTGCACGTGGATGATTCATTGGGTGCACTAGAAATCCAATAAAGATAGGTGTATGAATAAGATAGGACATGTCATTCCTTATATGCTAAAAGAGTTATCACTTTGCAGCTTCCATAAATGTTTGCTCAAAAAATTTATGACCAAAGTAAGAGTATACCAATAGAGCGTAATTAGTTTACTCTAAGAGGTAAGATAGTTGAGAATTGAAGAAAACTTATGTGATCATAATCAAACAAGACTAATAACCAAGTTCGAGATCACACCGTGATAAGTTGACATAAGGACTCAATTGTATGGTAATCATCCTCGTGAAAGGTAACAATGGACTAACTAATCCTTCTAGAGAATTGGGTAGTCATGATGCTTTGCTAGAGGCCAATCTTGATTTATATATCAAGAGATAAAAGAGGAGTATTTTATTCTTGATACATTGTTATCATATCTAGGAGCCTATTGAGTCACATGCATAAGCTTAAGTATTCATATTATAAATGAGAAGCAAAGATATTGAAAAATGTTTCTAATTATAAAAGTTTCCTATTTTGGAAAACAATTTCAAAAATGGAAATTTTTCTATTTTAGAAATCGATTTTCTAATTTAGAAGTTAGTTTCAAATTTGAAAATAAAGAACCTAAAAGGAAAAGAGTTTCCTAATTTAAGTTAAAAGGTATTTTAAAAAATTATTTTCTAATGTGGACCCCACTAAAATAATCTAAGAATAATTATTTGGATAGTCCAAATAAATTAATTGGTCTAAAATAGTTTTGGCACATTAGATTTAATTTAGAGCTTTGAGATTATTTTGGTGGGAGGATAAGCATCAACCTTATTGGATAAAGTTGAATGTTTTAAAGATAAACATTAATCTTATTGGATAAGGTCGAATGTTTTAAGGATAACAATTAAATAGTCCATATGTAAAATAATTCCTTAACCGTAGAGGATATAAAAGTAACAACCTAGAGTCCCAAAAGACTTGTGATCGCCTCTCTCCTTATCCTTGGAGGATAAGGAAACTCTCCCCATATATATACGAGGAGAAGTGCAGCATAGAGAGGTCAATCAACCCAAAAAGATATTTTTTTACAAGTTGAAAAACGGAGCAAAGTTTCAACTAGACTCTAAAATTAAATAGGGCACACGTCCAAGAGAAAAAAAAGAAAGAAGAAAATAGTGTTCTCCTAAATCCTAGCAAGAAATACTATTTTCTTCTCTTTTAAGGTTGTCACAAAATTGCCTAGGATTGAATTCTAGAGGATATACAAAATCAAAAAAGGTGGAGCTAGCACCCCACCGATTTTGAGTGCTTCTTTGTGGATACTTAGACCGAGTGGATCATCAATATAGGTCGCACACTTGGATGATTTTTCCGAAAAACAAATTTAGATCTCGTGATATAAGAGATAATCCTTTACTTATAGATTATTATTCATGTATGTATGGTTAGTAGATTCAACGACTTGATCTTGGGGCCTTAGATGGAGGAAAATTTTTATTTATTTTACACCTTCATAGGATGCATGATCCTACAATTGGTATCGAGCCTTCTTTGAATCCTTGATTGTATGATTGGTTAATTATGATTAACTACATGAATTTGCTATATATGATTATAAATCTTTTATTTTTGGTGTTTTTTATAAATATAAAACTGAAATTTTGAGTCAAAATCAATAAAAGCACGTGAGGTCGACGTTAGACATCAACACTTGTGTGCATGGCAACCCTACTACCAGCGAAGATGCTAGGCGCATAGCAAGTAGGCTCTTGGCCCGCCAAGTCACATACTAGGTGAGCGGCGGACAAACCTACTAGCCTACTAGACAAGCACACTAGGTGTACGATAGACAAGCCGCGCACTAGGCATGCGAGCTAGGCAACACACATTGCACGCACATGTTAGGCATCGGTGCTGGGAGGGTCGGCCGACCTAGCACACGGCAACACAATGAGGCCACTAGCCGGTGCTTTCGTGCTAGGCCATGGTCACGAGCAAACACACGCAAACATGAAGGTTTGGGCTTCAAAACCCGTGAACCCTTAAGGCCCAAAGCCCACGAGCCCAAAATGGGCCCAAGGCCTAAAATGTTTTTAAAATTAAAATTTAAAGAAATTTTAATAAATTTATAAAATGGCCAAAATCGTACATTTATAATCATTTTATGAATGCAATTGTTTCATTAGTATGCTATGTATCAATGTGATTGAAGCATGGGTGAATGGTATGGATGAGTCGACCTAGTTTTATGAATGAATGCTTGTTATTTTTTGGATAAATAGAACTCGCGTGTCTTGTCTTCGCTATTACTCTATTGTATTTCTCTTCTCATCCTACTCTCCTTGAATGTAACTCGAGGTTTCTTATTTTAAATAAATGTAAAATAGAAGATAGGAATTAGAATAGATACAAGGAGAAGACGCCAAGGAATGAAGACATTCATGAAGAATTTATAATAATTTTTCACTTAGGAATTGACCCATTAGTTTCTTTATGGCTTGAAAGGGCTAGTGCTAGAACTTCATTACCGTTCACTAGTCCTTGAGTCATGCATGAGATGTATGAATGTGATCGGATCAATGTTAGTATGCATGATTAGGAATAATGTGATTATTGTTTAGTATGCATGCTAGGATGAGACCAACTATAGTAAATCCTTTAAATAAAATATTAACTTAATTGCTTCCTAATGTTATGAGGCGGGAACTTTTTTAGTCATTGTTGACTTATTGAGATAACTCAAGGTCACTTCTTGCTCGAGGAAACAAATCATGGGCCATGCGATGTCTCCAAACATTGGGTCTAACTTAAATGAGTTATTAGTTTTTTTAGATAACTCAAGGTCCAATAAACTTGTAAACAAGGATTGGTATTCACATAAGATATGACAAGGATAAGGAGTTGTCATACCAATGAAATTAGGAATTATATTAGATGTAATTAGTAAGGAGTTACCTCCCAATTCTTCATGTATGGCTTGTTGAGATAACTCAAGGCTAATGCATGTCGAGAGGATGGGATCCTAACTCACTAGGAAAATGAATTGAAAAGTTTTATCGGGTACCATATTAAAGGTTATAGAACTTGAAAAAAATAATGAAAGCAAACTTAGATTTTAATTCTTTAATTTATACTTTGTTTAATTTTATGCAATTTAATTAACCAAACTCGTACACTTTTTTATTTTTTCAGATATAATCGGCAACACATCAATAGGATCGATCATTGATTAAAGTAATGCCTTTAATGGCATAAACTTACTTGATTGGAAAATAAATTTAAAGATAGTCCTCCAACATGAAAAAAAATTTATACAATTGAGAAAGCTTTTCCAGAAGAACCTCCTCCGGTTCAAGTCGAAGTTCATGAAGCATGGAACAAACATAGAGATGATGCAATCACTACTCAAAGTATCATGTTTGCTGATATGACATTGAAGCATAGGCACCAACATAAAAGCTCACAAGCTTTTGACATCATAGTAAAGCTCAAGAGCTTATTTGAGGAGAATACTAGGTATAAGTGTTATGAGATAGCAAGGAAGCTTTTTAGGGCAAGAATGGATAAGGGATCCAATGTTGAAAAGCATGTCATTGAAATGATTGGCTATATCGATCGACCGGCTGAACTTGAAATTAGAATGGATGCTGAATTACCGATTGACCTAGTATTGCAATCATTGCCTAATAGCTTTGGACAATTCATCATAAACTTCAACATGATGCACATGCAAAAGACTCTTGGAGAGTTATTGTCCATGCTAAAGGAGCTTAGCCCAAAATTAACAAGAAAAATAAAAGCTTTGTACTTCTAATTAATAAGGAAAAAGGGTTAATAAAAGGCAAGAAAAAGCCCAAAAAGAAGAAAAAGTCTTCAATCGCACCTATCGAAGGAGTGGAAAAGGCCGAGACTTAGAATAGCCCAAAGGATGTAGTTTGCTTCCATTGCAACAAGAAAGGGCATTGGAAGTGCAACTATAAGAAGTACCTAGAAGGGGTGCAAAAGAAGAGCTCTACCACCACCTCAGGTATCTATGTTATTAATGCTAATCCTTTTATTTCTAAATTCTACCTCATGAGTATATGATACTAAATGTGATGCTTACATTTTTAAAATGTATAGGAGCTTATAAAAGAAAGAAAGAAAACTTCAAGAGAGAATATCTACATAACAACAATGGATCAAAGAGATAGACCATTAGATGTAGGTATTTATAAGCTAGCACTACCATGTTGGAATATGCTAAGACTCAATCATTATTATTTTAGTAGAGACTAAAAATCTTAATTTCATTTCTTATTTTGAATAAGTATTTCATTTTTGAGAATAATAGTTATTCTTAAGGATGAATTTTTATAAAAATATTCTAATAATGATTATATGTTTTAAACATAACTCCTAAATGTATAACATAAATACTATAAGACTCAAATGATCTAAATAATCATTAATTAGTAAAAAAACAAACTTAGTCATATAAGCAAGAATCCCATATCTAACCTACTTATACAAAAGGATATTTAGAATCATTTGATGATGTATAAGGAATCTTGTTTACTTGATAAAAGGGCATGTATCCTTTTTTAGTTAAAAAGGAGAAAGAGTTACTAATCAATATAGTCCTTATACATATAGATGTATATAAACCTATGTTCACCCAAGTAAAAGGAGAACATGCTTTTCACATAACCGTTAATCATAGTGGATCATGTTATGGTTTTAAGACACAAGTCCAAAACGTTTAAAATGTTTAAAAGTTTAGACTTAAAAAGTCATATGATGAACTAGCAAGAGTTTTAAAGCATCTTAATTAGATCAAGGAGCTGAATACTTAAACACTAAAATGTTAGAACACCTCAAAGAGAATGAGATTCTCTATGAACGTCGCATGTTAGACATGATCAGTCGATAATGAGTCAAATTAATATCTCTAATTATGAATGAATACTCCTTAGTATAAATTTAGAAATGAATAGGATTTTAATCTATTGAAAAATATCACATAACACATATGAGATATGAAAAGGGAAAGAAAATGAATCCATTTTCCCTTAAGATTTAAGGCTATAAAATATGTGTCAAAGGGTTTGAAAAAGACAAAATAAAGCCTAAAATCAATAAATAACTAGATTGTAAGATATCCTAAAGTAAGATTATGATGTCAATATCTTACCACTAGAACAAAGTGTTGTTCCTTACTAAGTATACTATGTTCCTTGGGAAGGAATTTATGGATGCTAGAAATAGTGAGAGAAAATTTAAATCCAATAAGATTTGAGTAGACTCATAAATTCACACTTTAATAAAGGAATCCTAAAGCAGAATGATTACAAAGTGTTGTAACTCTCTCACAAACAAAAACACAAATTTTAAAAGTTCAAAACAAATTCGTCCAAAAGACAAAAGGGATATGATCTTTTCATCGTAACACATTGTGATATGAGCCTCAAAAAGGATGACGAAGCTAATACTTTTGAAATGATAATGTTAGACATTGATTCCTATAAAAGGTAAATAAAAGGGATGTGTAGTTGATACACCCTAATGGTTCCCAAGAACATGCAAATAAGATTTTTAAAAGGCTGAGGTTCATTAATAGACTTCAAGTAAGCCTCTAAGAATATAAGTCCACATTTTATGAAACAATTAAAGAGTTTGATTATTCATCAAAAACAAAGACATACCTTGTGCATATAAGAAGGTAGTGGGAGCCTACTAAGTCATGGTTATTCGACATAAAATTACACCTCGACTATAATATTATCATGTTATAGATAAAAGATTAAGGAATCTAGAAGAAACGTCCTAAGGATGACATGCGAGAGAAACCTACAATCTAAAAGTATACATCTATAGAGATAGATCACTTGGAATGTGAGGAGTCTCCCAAGGTAGTTATAATGACATGATACTAAAAGGTTTAGTATGGAACAATCAAAAAAAGTTTTATTCTAATATCATATAACGTAATGATCAATAACATAGGATCCATAACATAAGCTATGGAACCAAGATCTCATCAATGATCTAAACAAGTACTACAATGCTATCACTTGATTATATAGATAAAAAGGTCATAGTAACATAAGGATAGAAAAGAACCACACTAAGATAACATAGTTGACCCTAAACTAAGCTTTTATCATAGCTAAAACATCTATCCCTCACTCGATCATCAAGATTAAAGGATGTGGTTGGTTGGCTCTAGTGCAAATGGGAGATTGTTAGTGTTGGTGTCCAAGATCCAACCATGTTTGGATGGACCCATGTTAATATATTACTTCATTATTTATTTTAATAATAATAAAGAATTCATTCTATTAATTATTATGTTTACATGTTGATAAATTCAGTAGAATTAGATAGAAGTCCTTATGATATGCATTTATAATAGTGATTGATCGAAAGATGTGAGACAAACACTAATGCATATAAATGATATTATTAAATGTCTCAAGTTGTAGCGTTGTCAAGAATAGACATTGACAATATATGGATAGACTTGTGAGTATTATGCTCATGCTATATGATAGTAGTAAGAGATTCACACCTATTAGTATGGTGATACCAAAGCAAGCACTTAGGTGATTTATGTTAGAGAACATATCACTAGACTTGATTGGCCATGAGAACCCATTTGGTTTTAGTCTATGGGAATCTCATATGATATAGGTATAAATGGTTCTTGGACTTGAATTCATCACGATTATCTCAATGGAGGACTTATGCACTTTGACACTCATTTTGATGGATCCATTAATGGGTTATTCATGGGCGATTTATTGCATGCACTAGGAATCCAATGGAGATAGGTGTAAGACTAAGATAGAACATATCATTTCTTATATGCTAAAGGAGTTATCACTTTGCAGTTCAATAAATGTTTGCTCAAGAAATTTATAGCCATAGTAGGAGTACACTAATAGAGCATAATTGGTTTACTCTAAGAGCTAAGACATTTAGGAATCGAAGAAAACTTATGTGATCATAATTGAACAAGACTAATAACCAAGTTTGAGATTACACCGTGATAAGTTGACATGAGGACTGAATTGTATGGTAACTAAGTTTTTAAAAGGTAATAATGGATTAACTAATCCTCCTAGAGAATTGGGTAGTCATGATACCTTGCTAAAAGCTAATCTTGATTTATGTATCAAGAGATAAAAGAGGAGTCTTTTATTGTTGACACATTGCCAACATATCTAAGAGTCTATTGAGTCACATGCATAAGTTTAAGTATTCACATGGCAAATGACAAGCAAAGATATTGGAAAACGTTCCTAATTATAAAAGTTTTCTATTTTGAAAAGAGTTTTCAAAAATGGAAAGTTTCTTAAAATGAAAAGTTTCCTATTATAGAAATTGGTTTCCTAATTTAGAAGTTAGTTTTAAATTTGGAAACAAAGAACCTAAAAAGAAAGGAGTTTCCTAATTTAGGTTAAAGGGTATTTTGGAAAATTATTTCCTAATGTGGACCTCGTCAAAATAATCTAAGAATATTTATTTGGATAGTCCAAATAAATTAATTAGGCTAAAATAGTTTTATCTCATCAGATTTAATTAAGAGCTTTGAGATTATTTTGATGAGAGGATCAACATCAACTTTATTGAATAAGGTTGAATGTTTTCAAGATAAACATTAACCTTATTGGATAAGGTTAAATGTTTTAAGGATAATAATCAAATAGTCCACATGTAAAATAATTCCTTAACCTTAAAGGATAAGGAAGTAACAACCTAGAGTCCCAAAAGGACTTATGGTCATCCCTCTCCTTGTCCTTGTAGGACAAGGAAACTCTCCCTATATATAGGAGGAGAGGTGTGGCATGGAGAGCTCAATCAACCCAAAAAGAGTATTTTAGCCAAGTTAAAAAAAAAAGGGCAACATTTGACCAAAAGAAAATAAAAAAAGGAGAAAATAGTTTCTCCTAAACCTTAGTAAGAAATACTCTTTCCTTCTCCTTTAAGGTTATTACAAAATTGCTCGGGATTGATTTCTAGAGGATATACTAAATCGAAAAGGTGGAGCTAACACCCCACCGATTTTGAGTGCTTCTTTATGGATACTTGGACTGTGTGGATCATCAATAGAGGCTAAACACTTTGATGGTTTTTCTAAAAAGGAATTTAGATTTATACTATAAGAGATAATCTTTTACTTATAGCTTATTATTCTTATATGTATGGTTAATAGATTCAATGGCTTGATCTTAGAACTTTAGATGGAGGAAAATTTTTGTTTATTTTGCACCTTCATAGGATCCATGATCCTACAATGACATGTTCTATCTCATTCATTCACCTATCTCTATTAGATTCCTAGTGCACCTAACAAATCGCCTACTTATAGCTCATTACTAAGCCCATCAATCGAGTGTCGAAGTGTATAAATCTAATGAGATAACCATGATGACTTTAAGTCAAAAAACTATTTGTACCCATCTCATATGAGAGTCTCATAGACTAAACTAAATAGGTTATAGTGGTGAGTCATATCTAGGGATATATTCTCTAATATTAATCATCCGAGTGCTTTCTTTGGAATCATCATGCTAATAGGCGTGACATCTCCCACTACTATCTTATAGCAAGAGTATAGCATTCATAAGTCTTACCCCATACTATTAATATCAAATCTTGACAATGCTAAAACTTTAGACATTTATTGATATCATTTAAACACATTTATGTTTGTCTCATATCTTTCGATCAATCATTAATGTAATGAATATTATATGGACTTTTATATAATTCTATAAAATTATAAATAATAAGAATTAATAAACATACTTCTTTTATTAATAGTGAAATAAAATGTTACGAGTGCATTAAACCATCTAAATAAGGTTTGATCTTAAGCACTCGCACTAACAGTCTCCTACTTGCATTATAGCAAATCAACCATGTCCCTTATATCTAATGGTTAAACAAGGGTCTTATGTTTCTAGTGTGATAAAGGTTTAGTCATGGAGTCGGTTAAGTTATCATTAGTGTGGACGTTTTCCATCCTTATATCATTAAAACTTATAAATCTCTAATCATGTGATAACGTCATAATACATGCTTGGACTATTGATGAGACCTTGGTTCCTTAGCTTGTGCTATGACTTCATTATTCTCATAGTACAATATTATTGGATTAATGATGCTAGGAACAACTTTTAGTCTAGACAAAAATTTATGAATCTAGATAACTTTTTTAGTCAGCTTCTACGATGTAATATATTTAGCCTCAATTGTTAAGTTAGCTACTATTTTTTGCTTGGAACTTTTCTAGCTAAAACACCACTAATTAATAGGAAAATCAATCTTGACTATGATTTAAGTAATCATAGTCAATTTGAAAACTAACATCTATGAACCCTTTCACAACTAGTTCATCTCCTTCATATATTAAGAAGACATCCTTAGTTCTTATCAAGTACTTTAGAATGCTTTTTACGTAAATTTGCATACATTAAACGGCATTTAGATCCGAACAAGCCCTATAATTTGTCTCAATTTGGACTCGAATGTTCGAGAGCATCGTATGACTCATGATTTGATTCCTTAGCCCAAATTTAGTTTTCAAAACATTACAAAATACCCAAATCCTAGAATTAAAATTAGAAAAAAATAATTCATAAAGTTAATCATAATTAGCATAACATATAATTAAAGATTCAATTGAGTTTTTGATATCAATTGAAAGGATCATGCATCCTATAGAGGTGTGAAATAAATAAAAATTTTCTCCATCTAGAGTTTCCAATATCTCATCATTGAATCAACTAATCATATATAAACATGAATATGAATATAGGTGAATGATTACCTCTTATAGTATAGAAACAACTCAACATGTAAGTGAATCGTCCTAGTGGCTAAACTCTATTGACTATCCATGCACCTCAAACACCCACATAACAAGCTATAAAAATCATAGACTATTAGCTTCAATCCTTCCGTGTAGTTAATTTTTCTCTAAAATTCCTATAGGGTAAATTGTGTCGATTTTTGGCCTTTTTAGGGAGAGATGCGACAAGTGATTATTTTAGGAGAAAAACACTTTTACTCTTTTTCTTTTCTATTTTTAAGACTTTTCTTTTTCTTGTTTTCTATTGCTGCCTCTCTACCTCTCCTATATATAAGGGATGTCAACTTCTCATTGTACGTCAAGGAGATATTACTTATGAGGGCTTTGTCTAATCTCATTCTCATAAACCCTAAGCCTTATTTAATAGTACTTAAGTTTATCCCTCCACAAAAATACCTTGTAGGCTTTTACATTAAACTTATTGGCTCAAATTCTTTTAGCCTAATTAATTACCTATTTATTTAGAGCATCCAAATAAATTAGGTTAGATATGTTTTAGGAGGCCGACATTCCAAAATTACTATTAAACCTAAATTAGGAAACTATTTTTCCTTTTAGGTAACTAACTTTGAAATTTAGAACTAACTTTCAAATTAGAAAATTGATTTCTAAAATAGAAAAATTTTCATTTTAGAAAACTTTTCCGAAACAAGAAACATTCCAAAATAGGAAACATTTTCCAAACCAGGAAAATTTATATTTTAGGAAACTATTTAAAAAATAAGAAACTTTCCAAACAAGAAACCTTTTCCAAAATCATTGCTTCTCTTTTATCATGTGAATATTTAAACTTATGAATATGACTTAATAGGCTTCTAGATTTGTTAGCAATGTATCAAGAATAAAAACATCTCATTATCCTCTCGATACATAAATCAACATTGACCTATAGTAAGATATCATGACTACCCTATTCTCTAGGAGGATTAATTAATTCATAATTACCTTTTACGAGCATGATTACTAATTAATTCATTCCTCATGTCAATTTATTGCATTGTGATCATGAGCTTTGTTTATAATCTATTTGATTATGATCGCATAAGTTTTCTTCAATCTTCAAATGTATTAGCTCTAAGGTAAACCCGCTATGCTTTATTGGTATACTTTCGTTGTGGTCACGCATTTCTTGAGCGGGCATTCATCGAAGTGCAACATGATAACTCTTTTACAATTTAAGAAATTACATGTCTTATGTCAATCATCTATCTATGTCCATTAGATTCCTAGTGCACCCAATGAATCGCCCATATATAAATCTTTATTGAGCCCATCGAAATGAATGTCAAAGTACATAAATCCTTTAATGAAATAACCATGTTGACTTCAAGTCAAAAGACCATTTCTACTCATCTTGTTCGAGATTCCCATAGACTATACCAAATGGGTTCTCTAAGTGATCAATTTTAATGACATGTTCTCTTACATTTATCACTTGAGTATTTTCTTTTGCATCACCATGTCAATAGGTATGAGATCTCGTATCTGCTATCTTATAGTAAGAGCATAGCACTCACAAGTCTTATAACTTATTATCATTTAGATACATTCATATTTGTCTTACATCTTTTAATTAATCATTAATACAATAAATATATATGGAGTTCTATCTAATTCTATGAAATTATAAATAAAAAGAATTAATATAAAGACTTCTTTTATTTATATTGAAATGCAATATCATAATACACCAAACCATCTAAATAAGATTGAATCTTGGACACCTACACTAGCAAAATCTATATATTTATTTACTTATTTGCCTATCATTTTCTCTCCCTTCTTTTCTCTTTTCCTCTTTTTTTCCACCATTTTTTTTAATCATTTCTCTTCTTTTTTAATAATTTTTTCTTTCTTTTTTATCATTTTTATTATTTTACTATTTTTTATCATTTTCTTTCTTTTTTAAAATGTTTTTTGTTGGTAAGAAATCGTTATTAGTCATTAAAAATTAGGAGACTTGACGATTCGTCCACATATTAATTACCTAATCTAATTATTGAAATAAAAATTAAAAATTAAAAATTGGACTAAGTAAATAAGTAAATGTTAAAAAAAAAAACTCAACAATTCAAAATATTAAACCTAAACTAGGCATAAAAAAAAAAAAGCATTTATTGAAAATAAATTTAGGATTGATTTACCTAGAAAATTGGCTAAAACCAAGTGTTAATGGACCCTTTTAGGCCATTAGGTCTTTGACCCATTAGGATGGCCTATCATCTCTAACGTAAGCTAGGCTAGGTGTAGACTAAGCCTAGTCACATGTGGGCTAGGCCAAAGCCTAGCCCAATATGACTCCATATGGGCTGGGCTCTCTCTATTCTTTCACTTCACAGCTAGCCCCCAAAATAGAAGATCGAAAACATCAAACAACCCTAAGTAGTTCATCTTCTTACCAATTCTACTTCTTCCTCAAATCAATTCTCCATACTTAAACCCATAACCAAAATCATACAATGTCTTCTCCTTCCTTTTCCCCAATAAACCATAAATGACCTCTTCTTTTATTTTTCTTTAGTTTTCAAACAAACAAATCCCTCACCAAAATATTCTAATCTCTTCTCCTTTTGTCCAAAAAAGAAAAAAAAAGCTTTATCTTGTTCCTCGGCCTTATCCTCCTCCCATGTCAAACCTAAAATCAAATAGACTACCTTTCTCACTAAATCGAACCATTTCAAGCCATCAACCTTTCCTATCCTTCACCCGAAAATTTGAAACACATAAAGGGGTTTTAGGTTAGTGGGAGGATTGCATGATGATAGTGATGAAATCACTGTCACACTTTTTTTTTTTGACACATTAACAAGTAAATGAAAGGATCAAAGGTGCTTACTTTCATGTTTGATTGGGATGAGTGATTGGTGAAAGTGAGTAGCTAGTTAAGGTTTCTTCCTTTTTCATTCAATTAAAGCCCAAGAAAACCTAGTGCTTATGCATCAATCCTAGAGCCAAATGAAATCCCTAAATCCTTTTCTAAAGACCAATAAAAACCCTAAAGTTTTCCTTCCCGAAACCTAAAAGATCCTCAACCTAAAATTCTCTATGTACCTCCAAAACCCATCCTAATTTATTTTTTACATTTTACAAACTCATATTCCTCTAATGAAAAAAAAAAAAGAAATATTCTTACTTTTGAAACCCACAAAACCCAGAATAACTCATCTTTGTCCAAAAGCTAAACGTGTTCAATTCTTAAAATTTCTCTTCCTTCAACCCAAAAATTTACCCTTTATTTATACCCAAAACCAAACTTCATTCTACCATTGGATTCAATCTAATTAAATCATAGCCCTTCTTATTATCTCCCAAATGGAGCTACTACTGGTTTATGCTTTTTATGCATAAAGCCAAAATAATGCAATTATTGTTGTTGTGAATGTGTGCGTACATACGAGTTAGTGCAAATGGTGCAATGGTGGTGCGTTGTAATTCTTTGCTAGCACTACTACCTAAGAATCATTTGCTTTGCTAAACATATTGTCTTTATTGAAGATGATGATTTGTACTAGGGAAGGGGAAGTGTTTTTTCGAGGAATGGATGATGGGTCATTCAAATAACTTTTGGATGGGTCTTATTGTTTACTCATTTCTTTAATTTTCATCCACGTATGTTTTATTTCTTCCTCAATTATTTTTCCTCAAATATGTTATTTTGGTCATCGGTTACTTTAATTTTTGCAATTGTATCCTTCCATCTTTCAATTTCAATTATAAGACTTTTAATTGTTCAATTATATCCCTATTTACTCTAATTTTATTCTGTTTTGATTCAATTATGCTCGTAACAAAATTTTTGCTATTTTTGTATTTTTCTTTTTTTTTTCATAGTTGTTAGCACCCAATTTTTTTTTCAAAAAGAAAAGGAGAAAAAAAAGGAAAAAGAAAAGGAAAAAAAGAAGAAAAAGAAAAGGAAGTGAAATAATAATAATAAATTAGGGGGTGTAATTGAAAAAAGAAAGGAGAAAAGAACTAAAATAAAGTGGGTTTGTAAAATGAGGGACCAAAACAGATTTTAGCTAAAAAAAAATCCTAAAAACCTAGTATAAAAACACCCATTTTCTCCCAAAAAAGGGGCAACTACTGTTCACCCCCTTACAAAAGAACCCTAACCGATAGCAGCCCTCTCTTCCACCCTACACCGGCAGCCATCTAAGCCCCTCTCTCCATGCCACCACGCCAACGACCATTTCCTCTAAGCACACCTCTCGAACACAGCCTCTCCTCCCCTACAGCCTCTACCACCACACTAACAACCTCCTTCATACCCACAAAGCGGCGCGCATGCACGCCACAACCCTCACGAGTCTTGGTGCATGCCTCTCGAACATAAGGCCGGATCTAACTTCGAGACTACCAACCGAATTGGTCCAACTCATTTTCTTTACGAGTAATTTTTTTCACGTTTTCTTTTATTTTATTTTATTTTTTATTTTAACATGTATTAAATTTGATTTATGTTTATATGTGTTATGTAATTAATTAAATGCTTGTGTTATGTAATAATTTGATACATTGTTCATGTATTATTTGTTTGCTTTGTGGTGATGCATGTTGTTACTCTTGTGATTTGATGAATGACGCATTGGTTTGAATACTTAGATTACGTATATGTATATTTTTGAAAAAAATGCGTGGAAGTTTTCATAAAAAAAAACACAACATCGAATCACATAAGTTTAGATCTTGTCATGTAAAATCTGTTTTCATCAAATATAATCAATTAACAAGGTCGAACGACTAGTTTCGTTAATTTTTGTTTTTTCGATCGATTTTAGTTCGATTGCCAACTTCGTCGATTTTAGCCTATTTTTTGCCGAAGTGGCCAATTTTAGCTTATTTTTGCCTAAGTCGCCAATTTTTGCTTATTTTTTGCCTACGTCGTCGATTTTAACCTATTTTTGCCTAAGCTATCGATTTTAGCTTGTTTTTGCCTAAGCCGCCGATTTTTCCTTATTTTTGCCTAAGCCACTAATTTTTACTTATTTTTGCCTAAACTATAGATTTTTGCCTAAGCTATTGATTTTAGACTCGTTGTTGTTGATTTCAACCTATTTTTGCCTAAGCTCGTCGATGATTTTTGCCTATGATCGCCAAAGTTGTCAACTTTTATTGTTTTTTGCTTAAATTGTCGACTTTGCCTATGATTGTCTAAATTGTCGACTTTTGCCTATGTTCACGTAAAGTTGCTAATTTTTTGCCTAATCCCCAATTTTTGTCTAAGCATTAATTTTCGTTGATTTAGCCAAATTTATCATTATTTGTCCGTTTACCCATATAGCTAAGTATGCCTATTTTTGCCTATTTTTGTCAATTTTTATCCATTTAATTTTATCTATTTTGTTGTCCTTGCGTCATCATTTTTAGCCATCCATTATAGAGTGAGGAAGAGATCTTTGATCGATGAAGTCCCGAATCACTCGAGTAGGGGGTTTTTTAATGAAAAATCAAAAATCAAACTAATGTTACATGTGATGCGGCTTGCCTTAGGTAAGATGGGGTAGGGTGACTTTTGATCTTCCCCGCACGTAATAAACCCCTTACCCAAAACTTTGAATGGACCGAGTCACTAGGTTTTCTAGTAACCGTAATACTAGGTGGCGAGTCCAACATTTTTCTTATGTTCACCTCACCGCCGACGTCGACCTACGACGGAATGACGACTCCACTCGGGGACTAATACTTAGGGTTAGGCTTTGCATACAATTTTGAGTGTGATTTCTAATGATGTGATGGATTCTCTTATGCTTGTTAACCTATTTCCGTAATTTTTCTATCGTGTTTAAATTCATGCCTCTATTTTATTGCTCGCATTAAATTTTTCATTTTATTTTATTTATTTAATTATTTATTTATTTTTCTCAATTCTTACTTATTTTGGTTTAGATGTTTTCTTTTCTCGTTTGTACCTTTATTTTATTTTTGTTTCTAGTTGAGACTCGGATATGGAATAATGCCTATGTACACATCACACTCGTATAACTTTAATGGCATCTCGCATTCACCTTACAATCTAGGGAGGAATTACCGATGCCCTAGTGGGTTTCACCTTGGGTAACACTCACGAAACCTCAACTCTTTTGGAAAGATGCCATTATCGCGATAGGTATTCGACGGTCTCCATAATTACCGGCTTCGCACTTGGTCGGCCTCGCTTCTCCTAGGCCAAAAGGAACCCTTTGAGACCGAGATAGATCCTACCCAATCATGTAATGGCTAAAATCGAACCCTAGGATCACCTTTCCCGCATAAGTTCACTAGGCAAGTCGGATATGTCAAAACCTTAACTAAACAATCCGGTCTTGATGTTTTAGGATGGGTAACAAGAGAACTTAGGTCCAAACTCACTTGGTGGTCGAATTCAACAAAATTTCGAGGCTTTACAACAAACGAAGGGAGATTGCTTAGGAATGGAATTTCAAAGCAACTATAGGGAGATCACACACTTTCAATCAATAATCAATGACACTCAAAAGCCACTTAATTGTTAGAAGATACTAAACCCCGACAACTAGTACAAGTTTCGAGCTAAATATGGAAATCTCATAGTGTTGCTAGAGGTGCCGGTTCAAAAGTCTACTCTCAAGGCCTTAGCCCACCCGTGGGACCCTTCATACGGATGTTTCACCATAAGAGAACTAGACATGAGCCCAACCTTAGAAGAGTATCATCGCCTTCTAAACATGTCGAGCACTCTATATTGGGTATATCCGTATCGAAGAAGATCGAATGTTGAGAAAAGGGTAGAGGATTGGCTAGACATAAGCATGAGTTATGGTAAAGCTAAAGGGAATGTCGAGGGTTGTCACTTTGAGAGCTGATTGGAAGTGTTCAAACAAAAACTAAAAGACCTAAGAGCTACCTCTAAACGGATCAAGGTTCTAGCACTTACGATCTTTGGGTTAGTGCTTTTTCCCTCATCGGTCGGTTTAATCGGCCTAAATGTGGTCAATGTCTTTATCGAGGTAGAGAAACATTTCATAAATTCTACTACTCGTCATTCTAGCTAAAACCTTCTCCTTATTAAGTCACTATAAGAGGTCTAGGAAAGGGAGTATGAAATGTTACGTTCGAATCGCTTTTTATATAGGCAATTAGCCATTTTAAAGCCCATAAATCGATTTTCAAGACATGCTAATGGACTCGATCAAGAACCATTGAAAGATTTCCCACCTAACAAATGGAACAACAAGTCTAAATGGAAGTGGTTCTCATCATTTTTTAGCTTGTCGACTAGAGGTTTTCTATGAAAGACAGTTTGGATGAATCGAAGAGCATACATAGCTTCATCGTGGAGCATGACCTTGGGCTCCTCTAATAGGAGCTATTGGATATAATTGTTATGCTCCCTCTATGGTATCAAGACAATTGGGCTATGAACGGGATATCCCCGGAACTCGTGGGCCTAAATTGATTTGAAGGCTCGAGAAGGATACCACTCTTGAATTCCTCAACTAGGTTCTACAAGATTGGTTGACTCTAGGAATAGTGGGTAGAGGAACAATTGATCATGAATTAGTAGTAACCGAGAAATACCCCACGTGGTAGGAAAACAGCGTGAAAGACTACAAACATTTGGCCGACTCGACCAAGCCATAGGAAATGGATGTCCAAACCGACCTATCAAAGGGAGTGAGTTGGTAACACCACAAGATTCGAGTGTTGTGCCTAGCCAGCTTTAAAAGAAAAAAGAGGAGAATGGAGGACTCCATAAAATTAGTCCCTATTGATTGTTAGGATCTCCCCAAAGAAATCGAGAGGCTCAAGACCGAGAATCGACACCGGCAAGTGATCCGGCCAAGGAAAAAAGGATGAGAAGGAAAGATAAAGAAAAGATACTAAACTTGGAGCAAGATTTAGAGGCTTGGCAAAGTCTAGATGTCAAAGAGGAATACTGAAAATCGAACCGTCATCAAACTCAAACAGAACTAAAGACCAAATGTGCTGAATTGGATATGTTGTAATCATAAGACAAGTGAGTTGAGCATGAGTTAAAAAATTTAGGGGTAGAAATACGGAGGCTTAAAGAAGGTAATGAGAATTGGCAACTGTCTTTAAACACCGAATGTAGGCGTCGATGAAATTCAATGGAGCAAGTAGGAGAGGCACAAAGCCAAATCATAGCACTCAGAAGGAGAATCGACATCTAGAATGAGAGTTAATTAAGTCGTCCTCATACGGGACCACCATACATAACCATTTAGCTCAAGTCGACACTATACAAGGTAAAAAAATTAGTTATGCTAGACAATCAAGCAAAAAAGGTCTCTAAGGAAGCTATAACACTTCGAGAGCTATGCTTGGCTATCAATGAACGTAGGGTGAAAAATCATAATGAATCCGTGATCGATAACGCCATTGTATTTTAACTTTTAGTATAAGTTACCCTTGACAACGAGGCCATCACATTTTAGGGCAAGTCTGTCCTTAACAACAAGACATCGTATTTTATTTTTTAGGATAGGTAGCCCTTGATAATAAGACCATTGTGATTTAGTTGTTCAAAGTAGGTTACCCAAGATAATCAAACTATTTTTGCCACTTGGTTTACTTTTTTATTTATAAGCTCACTAAGTTAACCTAATCTAAAGTTCACATTTCACTTGGCATTTGTATCGTAAACATTGTAAAGAGTAGGGCACTTATCATAATTCGAATTTGGATTATGATAGTTGCCCCCCCCTCTTTATTTATTTTTTATTTTTTTGGCATTTTTCATTTTTATTTTATTTATTTACTTTTATTCTCTTTATTTTTATATTTATTTTGATCTATTTTTATTATTATTCATTTTTATGTTTAATTTTAGGAATTATCCTTTATTTTTGAATAAAAATGGGGGTTTTTATTACATAATTAGTTTGTCAAAACAAAAAAATGAAAATATAAAAACAAAAAAAACTTACAAAAAAAAACCATAAAAAACCTTGCATGAAATGATTTATTAGGGGTACAATTGAAGGGAATAAGGATTGAAATAAAAAAACAACTAGATTGGAAATTGAAATTCAATTAGGGATGAAATTAAACAAAATATGGGCACAATTGAATGAAATCAGCACTCGAAATTGAAAGCCAATAGGGATACAATCAAAAGGAAAATCAAGATTGCAATTATAGAAAATTGAAACACCTAGGGACCAAATTAAAATTAAAGAGCAAATGATAAACCAAAGTTGACTCGGTGACCTATCATTCGTTGCAACTAAAATTTAACTTATAGATGTTGTTCATCATTTTCTTTGAAGACAAATCCTTTAATGTCCGGTTTTATGATTCTTGATTGGCAATCGTACCATCCAAGAATCTTGCTTCAACCATTATACCACCTTTAATTAGCACTACAATTCATAAACTTGCACACGCTGCATTTTTTTTTTTTCCAATTTTTCCTCTATCCATAAGAGGCTAAGAACACCCGAAGCATGTTCTTTGATTTTAGTGCACAAGGAACCTAATTGATGGGTAGCGATCCTAGTGGTAAGGGATGATTGGGTTTTTGCTATAAATTGATCTTCATTTACAAGCTTTGAGGACACACACACAAAGAAGAGAGAGAGAGAGGATTTTAGGGATTGAAAATTAATTCTAGGTTTAGCTTTTTATGAAAAATGAAGGCTTTGTGAAAAATTCCATCCTTTTTTTCTGGGTTGTAGAAAATGAAGGAAAACTTGAAGTTTTTATGAAAAATTCCATCCTTTTTTTCCGGGTTGATAATACCTATTCTAGCCAATATTTGTTCTAGGCTTTGTTCCGAATCATCCCTAAGTCGGTTCCTATCACTATTTTTCAATCACCCGTAAAGCACCAACAAGAACAACATAAGCATCCTAACATTCATTTTCACTCCTTTAGCTTTGTTCAAGTATTTCTACTCTCATCCATTGTTCATTACATTCATTTTATACCCCGTGTTGTTTTGTTTTAAAATTCCACTTTTGGATGAAGGAAATGGAAGTGACACTATCAATACTATGGTGAGCCCTTGTTACTCAACCTTTACTAGATCGTTAAGGATGGGATAAGGAGGATGGTTAGTTCTAGTTGTTAGCTCGGAGGAGATGACTCCTTATGGGGAATCATTTTGGTGAGGGAGAAGAAGAAGGGAAAAGTATGAAGTAAGATCATTTAGGCAAGGAAGTATAAGAATGAAAGAAAGAAAAGGAAAGGGAAAAAAAAAAGGAAAATGAGAAGAAAAAAGGTCGATGAAGTAGAACCGAGCTAGGTCTAGCCTAGTCTAGAAAGAAGGAAGAAAATACATAGGCTTGGCTCAATCCAACCCAACAAAAAGAGGAAAAACAAGCTAGGTTAGGCTTAGCTCAGCCCGAGATGAAAAAAGAAAGCTAGCCCAAGTAGGCTTACCTAGTGGGCCTAGACTAATGGGTTGAAAACCCAAGTAGGCCCAATGACTATTTTTTCTCACTTTTCATTTTTTTAGTTATTTCCCTAAGTAAATAAAATTTGAAAGTTTCATACATCCTTCTTATTTTCATGCCTAATCTAGATTCAATTTTTTTTTTTTTTTGGAATTTTTGAACTCTTTTATTCATCTATTTCAATCTATTTATTTTAATGCTTAACCTTTAATTTATTTCGACAATTATATTTAATTTCTATTTTAATATTCTATATTAATTACAATCTAAAATTTTTATTAGATTTTAAGCTCCTATAAATGTGCAGGGAATATTAATTTAATTTTTAGATTTTATTTTAATATTAAATATGGCTTGAATAACCAATAGTCAAATTAGGTAATTAATAAATGGATGTATCATCGAGTCTTCTACATTACTAGAATTTTGTTAAATAGCGATGGATTTTTCCATTGTTATCTATCAAAAATCCATCGATATATGCAATTAATTATGGATTAAAGACTATTTATTCTATTGCTAATATAGTGATCATTATTTTTTTAACGATCAAATTTTTTTCTCGCTTAAATCGATCTAAATCGATTGTCCGTAATATCTCATATTTGTCATTATATCGTTGCTATTTCCACTTAAATCTGTCACTAAATAAAGAAAGAATGGTCTATCGCTAAATTATAATTGCTAGCATCCTCATAATTTTGTTTTTAATTTCCATATCTATTCCATCACTAAATTCATCGTTAATTTCAAAAAAATAGCCATGTATTAATAATTATAATAAAAAATAACTATAAAAAATATCTTATTAAAATATGATATATTATTTACTAAAATTAAAATTATATGAATTAAAAAAATAAATATATAAATGCACTAACATGTAAAAAAACGTTAAAAAAACTTAAAAAAGAAATTTAGTCCTCATTATCACATCTCCTTCGGCTATTGGTTGTTAAAAGGAGTTGGCTTCATCCCTTTGATCTTATCTTCATACTAGGTAGAAATTTTCTAGCTATTACCATCAAAATATTGCAAAGTGGTGGAGAAGGAGTTGGCTCCGGAATGTGAGTAACACTAGGACATATAAGTTCCGATGTCATACACTCTCTCGCTTCTTCTCCCTTCTCATAGTATCTAAATATATCTTGAACATTTAGATATCTTAAGAGGATGCACATCATGCCACTCCTTGCGCCTACTTCTTGCATTCATTACACGTGCTCCTAAGTCATTAAAATATTAAATTATAAATATATTTTTTTTAGATTATAGTGATAGATGTACATATAGTTGAAAAAAATATAAAACCTTACTATTACCACCTACAACCATTTGATGTCTCATCCTTCCACTTGTGAGTGGTCACAAACAAATTTCATAAGGATTTGAGTTACGATTCAATTTATTATACTAAAAAATAAAAAAAATAATATGACATGAAATAAATGAAAAAATTAATTTATAATATAATGGATAATATAGTATTTACTAAATACTCACCATGCTCAATCAAAGAGATGGAACCTTTAGTATGCTTGAATGGGCCAAGACCGACACCATCCATCTTCGACATACAATTCTAAGATGCTCGCCGAGATTGACCTTGATGCTCGAAAGTGGCTTAATCTTGATCTCATGCTTCCCATACCTCTTGTTTAATAAACATATGTATGTTACTCTTACGCTTTGTCTCGTTAATCATATCATCATACCGCCTTCATGCCGGACTCTCTTATACATCTTTAGTTAGTATGTCGATGATTGCATCCCATAAAATGTATTTCTACATGAAAGAATTAGTATTTTTAATATTAAATTAACAATTTAAATTAAATATAAGTAAATAATTAATATATTACTCAAAACTTATTAAAATAGAAGTCTTTCATCTCTCGTGGAGACAAACTTCCATATGTAGCCGACAATGTCCAACCATTTTTTGAAAATTATGGAAATTTTACAAAGCACTTAATTCATGGAACCAAACTCTCAAACAAAAAAAATAAATAATAATTAAGTGAATCAATTATTCTAATATAGTATATGAAAATATAAAACTAATTATCGTATGTAAACATATTACTTATCGCCTATTCATGACCTAAATGGTTCGTTCATCATCATATCTAGTAAAACTTCTTAGAGTTAAGGAAACTATAGTGGTATCATCAACAACAAGGGGCATTACTAGTAACGGCACTACTAGAAGGGATGTAGAAGTTCTAACACCACTATCAAATCTAGGGCCCCGTATAGTTGTACTAGCAATAACACGTCCACATACACCACCACTATCAATTACATGATTAACATCGAGCCACGACCACTAAAACCATAACCAAATCTACCCAATCCATGAGACTTTACTCAAGAATAACACATAAAGTAGTTTAACAAATGAATAACAATTCAATAGAAAATATATTATAAATTATTATGAATTAAAAAAAATAAAATTCAACACATTCTAAAAGCACAACAAACATATAAAAAAATACATAATAGATAAAATGATATAATTTAATGAATACAACAAATAAAATTTATCTTTAATTATAATTGTTATAATAATCTTCTAAGTTTTCCTCTCCTTTAGTTGATTATTCACTCTCATCTTTTTCATTAGCTTCAATTATTTCTATATCTATAAATGATCCATTTGGATCATTTAATGACTACACTTCACCATCATCCTAGACCAAATTATGTTAGATTTCTAAATTTTCCTCTTGAATGGATCTCCATTCTCTTGGACTTCAATAGATGATTTTGGTAAATCAATCGCAGATCCTAGCTTTTATCTTACAAATATCCCACCAATCTCGACGGTTGCACTTTAAGCTAGGATGTGCTACATAATATACTTGAGCCACTTGTGTTGTTAAAACAATGGTTCATATCTATTGAAACTCCTTCTACTATTTATCTCTACTAGTCTATATTAAAAATGAACCTTTATTCTATTTGATATAGGATCAAACCATTCACATTTGAACTAATTGTTCTCTTGATTCTAGCAAAGAAGGATGTGTTTGATCGAACACTCGCAATGCAATAGAGTTAGAACAATGATGCATGAATCTTTCATGTTTAACCTCATGTTTGATGTGCCACATCATGTGCTCATCTCGTGGCATTCAATGGATGCAATCTTTGCAAGCGTAGGGTAAGCAAAAAGTAATACATTTTTTTTAATGAAACATGTTTTACTCTAACCGATCCTTATCTTGGACTTTGATATTGAGGATGTTCACGTAACTTTCAAATAGTTAATTCATTGTCTTCATGTTATAAATCATGTAGTCTCTATTGTAATAGTAAATCTTTTCTACTAGTAAATCCATCCCCTTTACTAACTTTTTGATGCTGTAAAAATCTTCCGTCATACGATTCTTAAGCGACATCAACTTCTTCATCGACCTAAATATCTCATCATCACACCTTTTAGAAAATAGTGTTTCAATTTGAGGTTTAGCAATCGAGCAACCGTAGATAATTGAGAGTGATTGTCATAATCACACCAAATCTCCTTATTTGCTACATTAAACATGTCATAAAAAACTTAAGCATCGGGATTTGATATCTCATCTATGCTAGATTGATTAAATGATGGATCGATTGTATCTATTATCATTTTTTCATATAGGTTGGAAGGTTGACTATAACTCCTTTCACCTTCATGAAAATTTTTTGACACAACATAGCTTTTAGAGTTAACTTCTCTTTTGTGTATCTAGTCATAATATACGAGCATAAATTATATCTCATTAAATGGTATTTAAGCATGACAACCTCTTTAAAATTTTGATTTCGACACTTACGGTGATTGTAAGGATACCTTAACTTTCTTCCGTCCATACATTTAGGATGAGTAATAGCAAATGTAGCAAATTATTCATCCTCATTCATGAAATCATCATTTAAATACACATCTATACACCTAATATACATCCATTCACGATCGCATCTCATTATTTCATTTCGCATTTTGAAAGCAACATTAAATTATTTAACTAATAATTTTCTTAAACATCTAATAAAATTTTGATAAAATCTCTTCTATAAATTACACATTTCTCAATTAAAAAATACTTCAAATGATTACATAAATAACATATTAAATCAACCAATAATCAATTTACATATACCGAGACCAACAATTCTCTTGGATACTCCATCGAAATTAAATTTCAAACTCATCCTTTTAACTCCATCGTAAAACTGATTGAACTTACCTTATTTCTCCTCAATTCCCGACAATCTTTGACCCCTCGTTTTCGATACATTATGACATATCTTAACACACTTTAATAATTATATATGGAATAATTAAACTAGCTAATTCTAATTCTAACCTAATTAATTTAAAATAACAATAAATTAATAGGTTTTAATATAAATAAATTTTTAATTCAAGCAATTAAACATGATTAACCCGACTAATTAATTAAATATCAAATTAACTTAATTAATTCTAATTCTAACCAAAATAAGTTTGAAATAATAATAAACTAAAAATTTCTAATATAAATAAAGTTTTAATTCAAAATATTAAACAAAATAACCTAATTAATTCACCAATTATAAATCAAATTAACTTAATTAATTTTAATGCTAACCAAATTAAATTTAAAATAACAATTAATTAACAATTTCAAATACAAATAAACTTTTAATTCTAACCAAATTAAATTTAAAACAAAAATTAATTAACAATTTCTAATATAAATAAATTTTTAATTCAACCAATTAAACAAAATTAACCTAATTAATTAATTAACTATATATCAAATTAACTTAATTATTTCTAAATCTAACAAAATTAAATTTAAAATAACAATAAATTAACAAGTTTTAATATAAATAAAAATTTAATTCAACCAATTAAACATAAGTAACCAAATTAATTAGTTAAATATAAATCAAATTAGCCTAGTTAATTCTAATTCTAACTAAATCAAATTTAAAATAACAATTAATTAAAATTTTTAATATAAATAAACTTTTAATTCAACTAATTGAACAAAATTTACCTAATTAATTAATTAATTAATTATAAATCAAATTAACTTAATTAATTCTAATTCTAACCAAATTAAATTTAAAATAATTTTTAGATTAACTTAATTAAGAAAAATCAAAAAATTAATTAACAAATTTAGCCTAATTGATTTAAACAATTAATTAACAAATTTAGCCTAATTCAATCAATTAAACATAACTAACCTCATTAATTAACTAAATATAAAAAAAGCTTAATTAATTAATTAAAATAAATTTAAAATATAATTAATTAACTAATTAACCTAACAATTAACATAATTTAACAAATTAACAAATTAATCAACCAATTAATATAACAATTAACAAAAATTAACAAATTAATCAATAAAATAATAATTAAATATATACATAGTCATAAATTAACCTAACAATTAAAACAAATTTCTAACTTTAATCAAAAAAATAAATAAGAGAAAAAAACATACCTAATTTAAGTGGAATTACACATGGAGAAGGGGAAAGGAGGGCTTTTTTGGGAGAAAATATCTTAGAGTGGGTATGGATCGATTGAGAGTGGAGAAAGTGGAGTTTGGTGGTGGTTTGGAGGAGGTGGGAGAACGATGAATGCTAGCTAGAGAACGAAAGGAAGAAAAAAATGAGAAAAGAGGAAGAACAAGGTTAAATTAGGACTGAAAAATAGCGACGAATGTGATTTCCTCGCCGATCCATCACTCTTTAGGGATGGACACTTACGTTCATTGCTAATCCATATCAAAATGGGCGACCAATTTCGAATAGCTAACCGTCCATTTTTTTCTCATATAATAATGAACGTAATTGTCGGTTTCTAAACCGTTGTAAATTTGGCGACATATGTCGATAATCCATCACAAATTAGGTAGTTTTATCTTTCAAAAAGTTAGCCTAATTTTTTCTAAATTCTCAACTTTAGTGACAGATTTTTCATTGCTAAATTACAAGGGATGTGTCCTTTAGCGACTCCACCCAATTTTCCTAAATTCCGAACTTTAGTGATAGAATTTTTATCATTAAATTATGAGGGATGTGTCCTTTAGCAACGGAATATCCATTGCTAAATCGTGACAATAAAAATAGTGATGGATTTGCTATTTCGTTGCTATTTTTTCCTATCAAATCTATTACTAAATCGTCTCTAAAACTCTCGGAAAAATTTTATAGCGAAATTTAGCAACAAATTAGTGTCATTGCTAATAAATTGTTGTTATTCCATCTCTATTCCTTTGCTAATTCCAACAATCATTAATATATTACTATTTATCGTCTATTTTACGACAAACATATGTCTCGTTACTATTTAGAGAAATTCTAGTAGTGCTAATTTTTAGGAATTGGTGACCATTATCCATTGACTTTGAAAATATAAAAAATAATAGAATAATAGAAAAAAGAGAGAGATAAAAAAAAAAGGAAAACAAAAAAAAATACATAGAAAATCACTAGGACAATTATAATAAGTCTCTTATCTAATTGGAACGAGATGTTATCATTGAATTAAAACCTATCACCTTAGTAATTAAGATGTTCTCCAAGCATACTAGTTATGTCGAGATTTAAGTCGAATCCGGTATTGAATTGACGAGGTTCCTAATGACAAGATTCGATTATCGATTCAATATAATACCAAAAACTAAAATAAAATAAAAAAAAAATCAATTGGCCTAGGAAATAATAGACTTGGAATTTTGACTTGAGAAATAATTTGGTGAAAATAAAAATTTTTTGGCGATAAACTTTTAGGATTAAACCAAACATGGTATCTTTCTTTAGAAAGGGTGCCTTTGGATGATTGATATATTTCCAAAGACATAACCAACTACTTACCTTAGAATCTCTAAATCAGTTGTCTTTTTTAGATTTTGTAATTCCTTTAATACTAGGTGTGGATTTCAAAATCAATAATAATTCACATCTCCGATAAATAAACCAAAATAATAAAAAATATTAATATAATTTTTTGGAAGTCCCCTAAATGTTGGATAGCAACAAACTTGAAGAAAATAATAAGATACTTAGAAATGTAGATGTTAAAATGTTGGAACATGATATTAGAAAGATTAATTGGTTCAATAGTATCTTGTACCATGCATTGACCATAAACTAATACCTAAAACTAAAATTTTTTCAAATCAAGTATCGTAATTATTTTTTAAATTTGTAATCAAGTCTCATCAATTCCGTTGACTAAAATCCGAACACACATGGCAGTGCAAGCAAGAGTAAAATGATCAAACAACCCTTGTACTTATTTTTCCCTCCTTTGTTTTATTTTTCCCATGCCTAAATTAATGATATTCAAGAAACCAAATCTCTATGTGACATTTCATCAAACACTTTTAAGACCATAAAAGGCCCACCTGGATTTTGCCTAGACCTCTATCATTGTATTACAAAAATACATATAAAATCCAAATCTCAAATTGAGCAAATACAGTCCATTCAACCCAATTGATAACTTCAATTAGCTTTTATATTAAAGCAATGAGGACTCCTATATTGCATTTTGTAAATATGGATGTCGATTAATATTTGAATTTTAACAAACTTGCAAATAGAAGTTATTCATTGGGTTGAATTGGATAGCATTAGTACTAATTTGGATGCAATACCAAATTGGAAGCACAGGGTGCAAATTGAGTTTTCATTCAAACACGGATGGAAAATGGTAGTTTTCTCTAGTAATCGGGATGAAAGGGACTCGAATTGTTTCTAAACATTGGATAAAACAGAAAAATATATTTTCATTTGTCAAAAACCACAACTCCATCTATACACTTACAAAGTTTTCCAAGCAAGAATCGGGATCTCCATATTTTCGATTTAGGGCATCTATTATGGCGATTACAAAGCCGAAGCGAGAAAAGTCATTTGTCTCTTGATCATGTGTACCATTCAACAAAATAGCCTAATGTTGGAGAGAGCTAAATAAGTACAATCATTCAAAAAAAAAAATTAGAATTTCGAAATTCAAAAGTAAAGGAAAAGAAGAGAAAAATATTTGGTGGTTTTTTTTAGGTGCTGAGTGAAGTGAGTGTAGTAGTAAGAGAAGACCAAGAATGAGAGGAGAGAGAGAGATTCAATGATTTAGGTTTTTTTTTTTGAAATCTCATCTTTTTTTTTTTTAATTTAAGTGTGGGGTAATTTATAATTTTATTTTGTCAAGCTGGTCGAAAAAATCCATGTGTCTTTTAATTATTGGTTCATGTCAACATCATGTTGCCAACAACATGATGTTGACATGAACCAATAATTAAAAGACACATGATGTTGGCATGATCCAATAATTAAAAGACATAGAAAAGGCTTCTAGACATATTTTTTATTACAAATCAAAAAATAATTATGATAATCGAAGTGAAAAAAATTTAGTTCGAAGTACAAATGCATAGTGTAGGGTACTATCGAACCAATTCACCTCTTAGAAAACAAACAAGAGAATTAGAATAGATCCAAGATGAAATATCAAGGAAAATTGGTAGGATGCCTATGGATTCATCTATTGAAACAGAATTAGTAGAAGCTCAGGATCAACTGCATAAAATAGCCCACCTCATAGAAGCAAATTCCAGAAAAAAATCTAAAAATGTAAGAAGATCGAAAAGGAGGATCTTCGCCAAGACTTTCCTATGGAACCGTTCTATAGATTTAGGAAGCATTAGGGCATTTGCTAATAGTATAACCAAAAGAAAACAAAAAAACAAAAACACGCACGTAGTAGATCCTGTGAATCTATTCCATGTCTCTCCAGTCCAAATTCACACATTTATGTATGCTATGTGAGTCCATAATAACACAAAGGTGCCTGGATAGAATGGATTTGTGAAAACAGATTCATTCTATTTTTTATCATGAAATACTTAGATGACAACAATGATCAGTAAGCAATTCTCATTTCCCGTTCAGTTTGTTGCAGGTGAAAGGAATGTCAGAATTAGTTCATTACTTGTCCCCCCGAAAAAAAAAAAAAGGACCGTATTTGCCTAAAGAAATCATAATTGATGAAATAAAGCTCCCCGCAATGAGTAATGGAAGCTAGAAGTACCGTAACCAGCAAGAAGATACCTTATCAGAAAAAGAAGAAATTATACAATTGATAGCCTTTATTTCGCACATGAAAGGAGGTTAAGGAAAGTGTTTGCTAATGCTCTGGCCGCTTGCCAGCAACACAAGATTTAATTATCTGAAAAGCAAGATATACTCCGCAGAGTGAAACTTGCTTTGGAAGATCTAGTTCCAGATCAATTTAGAAATATATTTTCAAGCTACATGCAATTGCAGGATGTTGAAGACCTGTTTATCCTTCGCAAAGGAAATACAGTATACGACACAGTTGATCAATCAAGTCAAGGAACGGATATTGCCTATGCTAATCAGCTTGCTAAATCCAGTAACGTAGATTGGTGTATGCCAAATCTGAAAACTTACTTGCCTGCGTATACTTTGGTACAACAGGAAGCAATCAAAAAGAATCTCAACTACCTGGAAGAAGAGTTTGAAGAAGTCCACAGGTTGATTATATACTAAAACATCAGTCAGAGCCAAAAGGATTCAAAGGCCTCAAGTAATATTTAGAAACGCCAACCATCAAGACCTATGTCTCTCCAACAATGTTGACTTCAGATTCAGGATTAATTAGTCTCATCGTTGCAAAACTTGGAAGTCCAGACACATTAGTCAGTGGATTCTTTGAGAATGGGCTACTAGACAAACTTGAACTTGGCACTACAAGTTACTGAGAAGCTACTTTACTTCCAAGATTTATTCAACAATCATTGATTGCCTATGTCACAGAATTCTGGAGATTCAAGAAGATCGTTCCGCTGAAAATCTTCTTGAGATTCTATAGCACAGGCCCAGACTGGGAAAATGATGGAGTGAGTTAATTACTTCCCTAGCTATCATCTAATTCGTATGGACTATGATGAAGAACTTCATGCAAAACCTATCCATCCAATAAAACGGAAATGGCAAGAAGCATGGATCCAAGAAAGAGAGGTGCAGAAGAGGAAGGCCTTATCCATGAAATTGATTGTCGAGTCTTTCCGCTACCTTTCTCTTGATACTTGTCCTTCCCTGCAACATCTCCAAGAATTTTGATGTTGGGAAAACGCATTTATGACAATAATAGGTATGGCTGGTATCAGGCATGACAACGAGAACTCTTTGACACACTCAAGAGCTGGTACTATGGAGAGTTTGAAGCCAGTGCTTTTTGTAAAGGGCATGACTGCTCCTTGATGCAGGGACACTTTCACAAACGCACCATCTGCCAATCATCAGGAATAGACAAAATGTCAGAAGACTATACACTTGATGATGAAGCTGTGCACAATTTATAGCATTAATTTGTTTCTATTGTAGTCGGCTTGTTTCAACTTTCAAGCATCTTTTAAGTTCCTAAATCTATCTTGTAAATACTGGTTTCTGCCTCATGTTATGAATATGAATGAAATCCAGTTTGATGCACAATTCCTGATGAATTATGCCTACCACATAAATCGTTAATTATAATACAAAATTATTCAAATAAATCACATTTTACAACACATTTCCTACTTTTTCTATATTCAAGGACTCGTTTACTGCTTAACAAAAGAAGGAATATAGCTAACAGCAGATATTGATATAGGCATTACACTCACCAGTAACCAATATCTAAGTCAATCTACTCATCCATTGGCATCCATCCTACAAAAGTCTTAACTCAAATCATTAGTAACAAGCCCTTTTTTTGTGAAATTCGCAAACTTAATCAGAGGTGGTCAAAATTGAGTTTTGCCTGCTGTGTGGCAAGGTGAAAACAGGAAAAAAATCGGGAAGAGGATCGATCAGATCACGCTGTCTGGCTTGCTGGGCAGCCATGAAGTTAGGCTCAAGCACGGGCTCAGGCGTGGCCAGGAAAACCGGCCTCGCCAGCATGTAGGCGGTATGGCCCAAGAATGAAAGCCTAGTTCGATTTTATTATTATATTTTATTATTTTTTATAGTTTTTATATTTGAAGATTCATTTCCAAATTTTTCTAAACATATATTTTTCTTCTATTTTATTATTTATTTTTTTCTATCTTTTCTAATTTTTTAAAAAAATTAATTTATATTGTTTGTCTTTTTTAGGATATACTTTCATAAAATATTATGCATTGTTTATAGTTTTATTGAAATGTTTAAACTTTCCCGTGAGTGTATGTTGAATCTCATTCTAAATATGTGTTGATAATATTAAAAAATTGATGAGTCTCCATTTCGTGTGCTCTTTCTATATTTATATTTTAATTTATTTGTTTATTCATAAGTTTGAATAATTAATTTTTTTTCTTCATTCTCTTTTCTTTTCCTAAATTAATGTAAAAAAATATTTTCATATAATTTTTTTTATTATTGTATAAAAACTAATTATAATCATAAACTTATTTTAATAAAATATAATATTAAATGTTGAAAAACTAACCCAATCCCAAGAGAAGTGGCGAAACTAAAAACATATCCTTATACATTACAACATTTATCAATCATACCAAAAAAAAAAAGACAATTGTAATCTTGTAATTAGCTAAACTATCTAATGTACCCTTTCATGAAAAAAATAAGTTTGTCAAATTCAACGTGCAAATTATTAGGACATCACATTTTATTTATGAATTTACATAAAAATCTTCGATCCTCTTATAACATGTGAATAATATTATAAAAAAATTAAATTATTGTTAAGCTTCTGGTGATAGTTGTTGATAAAGAATTTTATTTTTATTTTTAAACATAGTATATTTACATTACTTTTCTCTTTACCAATTTGAATTTTAAAATATGATTGAGGATAGTTAAGTAAAAATATGAATGAATTATCACATACAAAGCTTGTCATTGTTATATTTAAGAAACTTTTTTCTCATAAAGGTTAACTTATATTGGATTTGTTTATATAACATCAAAGTTATAATCGTATGGACATTTTTTTATAGGGGTGAAATTGATAAATATTGTAGTATATAAAGTTATAATTAAGGCTTATCAAAAAAAAAAACTATGATTGAACTCGTGACATTAAATTAATCTAAATTCCGGTCTTATATTTTGGTTAATAATATTATTCCAAACACAGATGGCAAAATAGAAGTTGATATTAAAATAATTAAAAAATTATGTGCATCCACATGGGGGTACATTTAGTGCTTAGAAAGTAAGAACTCCACCACACATAAAAGGCAAAGTTGAGACTTTGATAATAACTCCCGAAAAGGTTTTGGAGACTAGCGGGAGTTGCC
The DNA here is from genome assembly GCA_963924115.1 of Dovyalis caffra. Lineage (NCBI taxonomy): Eukaryota > Viridiplantae > Streptophyta > Magnoliopsida > Malpighiales > Salicaceae > Dovyalis > Dovyalis caffra. The sequence goes on from CAWUPB010001184.1 coordinate 10,035,095, forward strand.
TCCAGCTTTGTCCCCCTCTAAATGTGGATCATATGTACAAGTTTGACAGATTCATGTTGAAATTATCACATAGTATTCATATATGATTTTATTACAATCATAATTATGCTAAGAATTTTGTGATACAATCATGTTGAAATGTGCACACAAATTGCTAATTGGCACTGTGCGTCAATATATTTAACCAATTTTTTTTTATTTTTTAATAATGAATCGGACCAAAGGACTTTATAATAAAGAAAAGAAGATTTAGGTTAATTAATTCTACCGTAAGCTAATGGACTTTTCTCTTTTTTATTCCATGAATGATCTCTCTTTCTCTACAAGAAAAAGAATTTGAGGTAATATATTAATATTTCGTCGCGAGGATAAATAGATATAGTAGTATTTTTTAAAAAAATTAAGTTTGAATATGAATGGTTTTAAATTATTTTATTATTATATAATAAAAGAATACTGTTCCCTTTTAGGTAATTCAATACCAACAGACCTTCTAATAAAAAAAGAGTGGAATATTTCATTCCCACTTCCGAGAGAAAAGAAAAATATGAATAACAAAATAATACTTCAAGAGCTTCAGAGAAGACAAAATGGTCAAATAATTTATTCTCCATTAAAAGTCAATAATATCTTGTCGCCGACAAAACGTACAAAGACAACTAAATAAATAAACAAAAACACGAATTTTTTTTTTTTTTTTTTCAGGAAATTCGAGGAGAAAAGACTCGGGATAGAATCATGGAATATCATATAGCCCAGCAAATGCGAACAAACAACCCAAGTTGGATTCTGGTGATTGTATTTGTACCATCTGTGTGGCAGGAACCGTTTGGTTCCTCATCTATACTTCTATCATCTTATCTAGTTTCCTAACATGACTAATTAAAAGATAATAATATGCCACAAACATAAAATACTTACCAAAATCATGTCAGATGTTTATTCATTGGTTGCGGGGAGTGACATAGATTTGGACTATCTCAATTGATCCCATTTCTCTTGTCTCAAGGGCAAGCTTATTGCTAATCTCCATCACCATTGCAAGTGTCAATTTCAATTCTTATAGGATAATCTCATCTTATTTTAATGAAAATAAATTCGTCAAATTAGCATTTAGTTTATTAACTGATGTGTGATTGATTTGTGAATTCTACGATAAGGATTACATTAAATGATAAAATTCATCACTTCATGATTTGAGAAAAAATTCTAATCTAATTATGGCTGCTACGTTACCTTAGGATTTAGATTTGAAATTTAGTATATGAGTATCAGTATTGAGAATATAGGATGGCATAATACATATCTAGGATCAAATATTCAGGAACATGTTATGGCGCTAACGTACCTAAGGAGTTATCATGAAGATGGGGCAACAGCGTTAGAAGGGAAAGATAAAATTGGCTTCTTGCAAAGAAATCAAAAGTAATTGCATATTGATCGACAATTTGAAGCTTAAACATCACAAGATTTTGTAAAATTTTCAAGTCTTTTGTTGAAAGAGAGGGTTTGAACAAGTTAAAAACAGTGGTCAATTTGGCCATAAAACATGATGATGCCAGGCAATTAGTCGGTGCACACACACATACATAGACATGCGCTCTTATGTTAGCTGAGTGGGTACTCAATTGTGAATTTGATGCCAAGAGTAGGTTTATGTAAGAATTGGTAAAAATGACAAAAAGTGGTGTATTACAATTAATGTCTCTATTCAATACAATTTCTTTTGTTCGTATTCTATATTCAAACTCATATTATCAACGCAGTTGCTTAAGCCGACAAGCAAGTTCAAGTTACAATCACAACTTATTTTCTAATATTTTCGGATATATACATGTCATTATATAATTCATTATGGATGTTAATGGAGTACGTTTGCATAAAACATCTAAAAACATGAGAATCCATATGAGCTATTAGCGAGACTAAAATTCTATTAAGCTACCTCTAGAGGGGCATACCGGATGGTCTCATCCGGGAACTTGGCCCAAACAACTTATAATAATCTTATTAATTGAAACGACAGATCGAACATCTATGAAATAAGAGTATACAGTGAGGATTAACTTTATCTGACTAATGATAATAATAATGTCCTCACATTCTGCTAGAACAAGTTTTGTCAACAGTACAAGTATTTGTTCCTCAAGTTAATGACATTTACTCATAGCATGGAGGGAATAAACCATTTTGTCTCTCTTTCCATGCAACTGAACAAGATCATTGGCTATTGATATAACTAAATTTATTTTGGATTTGGACCCAACAAATTGGATAGAAAAGTGGATAAAACTCGTCAAGTTCATCAATGGTTTTTCTTAAACCTTCTTGATTGGCTTCACCTAAAAACCCATAGGATTTGTTCTATTCAAGCAAATGCTTACTCAACTTATTAAGTCCAACACATGAACTAAGCCTAACAGTCAGCCGGGCAAAGTTTCCAGAGCTCTTTCATAAATTTAGGAGAAACCAGCAGAAGATGAACTCTTAACCAGCAAAAGCTAGGAAAAGACGTAAGGAAATCATATTCTAAAGGGAAAAGTGACCAACAACAAGTAATGTACAAGTAGTTAGAAACAAAAAATAAAAAAAAATTAGTAGTAATAAAAACATGATCCAAACGAGTTAAAAGGAAAGTAAGAGATTGCCATACAAAGATAACAAAGTGGGGCACCGTAGCCCAAGAAAAGAAGAACATAGAGTACTACGACATGTATAAGGAAGAGTGGCTCATTACTAGAGGTCATGGACGAGTAAAAGGGCTATAAATACCATAGCGACCAAGGTGTAAAAGACAATAATACAACACATAGACAATCTCAAGGAGCACTTTCACAAGTTTCACACTTAAAATTTGTTAGGCAATAATTTATAAGTGATAGCTTATAGACGATAATAATTAGGTGGTAATTTATGAGCGATAATCAGTAGGTGATAACTTATAGATTGATAATTTGTTATTCATCTTTCATTCGTGCTCAAAATCATCATCATACCCAATTCTTTTAACATTTTTTATGTCTAAAGCATCTATTTGCAAATATTCTTTTTTTTTTTTTTACCGTACGTTTTGATTACATATTAGATTAGATATTTGATTTCTTCCTTAACTTTTCTTTTATTTTAAGGTTTTTTTTTTTTTTTTTGTAATTCCGTAATCCAAATAGTTTGGGAGGTTGGGATTTCCAATCTAATAAGTTGTAGTTTATATTTATAATTTAATATAGTTCATCTACCTATAAGATATGAGATTGATTGCGTTGTTGCAGAATGCACTCAAATCATTGTTTACTTCTTTTATTACAAAATCCTCTTAATTGAGACCTATAAAAGAATCCACAATAGCTATATGGATAATAAAAGAATCTAAGGTTTTTGATATTGAAGCTTTGATCTCACAAATACTATTTATCATTTTCTAAATACATGTCTTACTCCATATAAACCTACTCAAGCTATTATTTATCTCAAAATGCTAACTTACCCATTCGAAGATCCTTTGAACCATTTAATTTATGATGTAAGATTTGACTTTATGATGTACATCATTTTAGAGAAACCAGCATTGCATGTTGAATTAAATCTTAAATTATCATCCTTAGTATGTTTTCCTCATTTAGATGTGTTATACGAGTATCTACTCACTAAGCTATTGATTACTCACCCCTCATTATTTCGGCTTTGCTAGGTTTGTACGAGTGCTTTTTCGAGCTTCCACCGAATTACTTGTTTTGAAGTAGGCACATTGATCATGCGACTCATTTAATTATAATTTTCTAAAACTTATTTTCGATTTTGTTATATTCTTAGAAGTTCTACAATTATAGCTTGTCGGTGTTGTATTAGAAATTGACTATGGATTTTGACTTGAGAAATGTAAGGATAACATTAAAATATGATTTATGTTGGAGTTATAAGATAATGATTGTTAAGTTGGATTATTGTGAAATAAAGTGATGTTTGATATAATATTGAATTAGGGATTTAAGTTTAGATATTGAAGCCTTGCTTAAGTTGAGGTAGGCCTATAGTTCCTTTTATTCTCGCACCATTCTTGGCCAACTCTTAGGGTCGTGACAAAGTTAATATCGGAGCATATATTTTCGAGTCTAGGACAACTGTAGAGCATAGGTTCCATCATCATGTGTATTAGATTCTTCGAAGTGAGCGACTCCATCACAACAACCTTGATTAGTTCAATATGTTCAATTCTTCATTTATACTCGTGAGTGGATATTATATAGCATGTTGTGTTTAAATTCCTTTGATAATTCTACCATGCAAAATTGGTTTAAGTATAATATAAATGATCCATTAGAACTTAAATAAAAACGGACTCTAAGCATTATGTTTGAATTTGAATTTGAATTTATCTTGAATTTGAATATGAATTTATCTTGAATTTGTATTTTCATTATACGTATATTTTTTTATAAATGCTTATTTGATATAAGATTGTGTTGTCAATTGGATTTGGAGCATGCATTATGTTTGAAATATTGAATTTGAAATATATATAAGTATATACCATTTTTAAAATATTTTTGAGACCTTAGGGAATCTAGCTATAGGGGTGTAGCCTTTGAGCTCAATGATACGTGGTTCTAACTAGCAAGAAAGGTAGAGTACTACCTCATGTATCGATCAACATATGAAAACCTAATTATGGACGGGATGACATTTAGGTGTTTGCATCCAATGATACATTTTCACTCCTTAAGTAAATCAAAACTTAGATATGTGTTTTGTTATGATTACGATATATATATGATTTGATATGAAATGATTTTGAACCATTTAATTTATGATATAAGTTTGGTTTTACGATGTGTATCATTTTAGAGAAACTAGTATTACATGTTAAGTTAAATCTTAAATTATTTTTCTTAGCCTCGTTTTCCTCTTTTAGATGTGTTATATGGTGCCTACTCACCGAGCAATTGATTACTCACCCTCATTATTTTAGTTTTGTAAGGTTTGTGTGAGTGCCCTTTTAGCTTCCACTCGAATGTTTGTTTTGAATTCGGCACATTGATTATGAGACTCATTTAATTGTAATTTTCTAGAACTTATATTTTATTTTGTTGTATTCTTAAAAGTTCTACAATTATCACTTATGGGAGTTATATTAGAAATTGATTATGGATATTGATTTGAGAAATACAAGGATAACGTTGAATTATGATTTATGTTTGAGTTATAAAGTAATAATTATAAGGTTGGATTATTATGAAATGAAATAATGTTTGATATAATATTGAATTAAGGATTTAAGCTTAGATATTCAAGGCTTGCTTCGAGTCGAGGTGGGACTCACGGGTCTCTTGATTCTCACACTAGTCATGGCCCACCCTTGGGATCGTGACAAAGTTAGTATCGAGTATAGGTTTTCAAAGTCTAAGATAACTACGAGTGCATAGGGTTCTATTCTAATCCATGTTCTTACCTAGAATTACATGGATCAATCAGCTAATGTGTACCCTAATTCCTATGTTATAGTTATAAATTACATGTGAGAATTATGGTTTTATCACGTACGATCCTTTACATGGTTTGCTTAATTTTGACACATGGCATTATCAATTTATCCCATCACCCCGTGTCTCTTAACTATTGCCCATGTGGCTTTTCCTTCTTCTTTGAGCAATTTTATGGTAAGACACGGGCATGTCAAATTTACTCTTCATCTTATGTTATTCATTATTACCCGTGTGGTATTTCTTTCTTTGAATAATTCTATAGCGACATACGATCGTATCACTTTTACCCTTCATATTGTGTTCTTAGCTACTACCCGTATAGCTTTTCTTCCTTTCTTGGATGAAAAATTTATGGTAAGACATGGGTGTATCTAGTTTGTTACATAAATCATGCTTAATCTTTCCGTCCATGTCTCTCTTTGTGCCAAACACATGCATGGGCGTGTTAAAATTTTTATGCGGACCAAGTTAAACCTTTCGCCCGTGTGTCTCTCTTTGTGGCAAAAACACACATAGGCGTATCACTTTTCTACACAATTCATTCCTACCCCTTACTACCTATGTGATTTCTTATGCTAAATACACGCACTAGCATGTCAAATTGCTCTTCAAGCCATGTTTACCCCTTCGTTGGTGTGCCTCTTTCTTTTAAATTTGGTTTTCCATATTGATTTCATTTTGTCCTTCGTGCTTTTGGATTTACATGTGCCTTGCCTTGGGTTTACTCATATTTATCCGTTATTTTCTTCTTATGAACCTAAAAGCATTATCTTATTCTTAAGTATAAGCAAGACTAATGAAAAAAGGAACAAATATTATGTGAATTATGTATTTATTACTCTTATCTCCTTGAATTTTCTCTTTCAAAATATGTTAAACTTAAGTTATATTTTATCATGGTGAGGGCTAGATCGGGTGATCATAGGAGAAATGTCGAGGTTGAGGCATCATCCGGACCTTCAAGACCTCATGCCGGGTCTAACGTTAGAGAAGAAGTAGACTCCGAATGATGATGCCAGTCGACATCATGGTTGGGTTTCTTACTATGCAACATATAGTAAAAATAATGGCTAAGGGTATTCGAGTAAACCTTTAAAGCTATCTCGGGGTGAATGCTTGTCAATCAACGATTGGGTAAAGTAGGTACTTCTACAGCTAGCACTCGATCAAGATTAATAGGGTTTGAACACTATGTAGTGAAGTTCTTAAAATTAAAATGTGTTAAACTTAAGTTATATTTTGTATATTTTGTCATGGTGAGGGCTAGATCGGGTAATCATAAGAGAGGTGTCGAGGTTAAGGCATCATCCGGACCTTCACGGCCTCATGATAGGTCTAGCGTTAGAGAAGAAGTAGACTCCGAATGATGATGTCAACCGACATCATGGTTGGTTTTCGTACTAAGCAACATATTGTAAAAATAATGGTTAAGGGTATTCGAGTAAACCTTTAAGGCTATCCCGGGAGAATACTCGTCGATCAAGGATTGGGTGAAGTAGGTACTTCTACGGTTGGCACTCGATCGAGATTAGTAGGTTTTGAACATTATATGGTGAAGTTCTTAAAATTAAAATTGCCAACTTATTCTGGTAATAGAGATAATAAAGATCCAATGCACTTTACCGATGAGATAGAGAAGAGGCTAGTTGTGCTTCGATGTCTCGAAGAGAGAAAGGTTGAACTGGTAGCATTCATGCTTGAAGGAAGTGCTAGAGAATAGTGTAAATAAGATAGGAATCTTGATTGGTCTTGGGGATAATTTAAGGAAGCTTTCCTAAAAGAGTAACTAACTAAGAGTATCAAAGAAGAAAAGATTAAGTGTTTGAAAGACTAATGCAAACTTCGACATGAGAGTGACGAGTATGGAAAAGGTTTGCAAAGCTAATTCAATATGTCCTAGAAATAATACCAACTAAGGTGAAGACAGTGAAAAGTTTTATGAATAAGCTAATAGAGAGAGCGGTATTTTCCCAAAGGTTTTAGAGTTATTCGAAGTATTTAATTGTGCTTGTAAGCTTGAGATGAGAAGAATAGAGAGTAGAGCCACTAAAGAGAAAAAGAACAAAACCAAGAATGATGTCTCATCATTCAATATGCACAAAGTTCATAGTAGTAGGTCTATCTAAGATATATGTAAAGTTATTGTAGCCTTTAAAGGAGATTTTTTAGACATAGTAGTCATGGTGGATTATGAATGAGCATGAGTCAAGGATCATCTCACTCGGTTCATTAGAGTTTTAGAAGAGGGTACTCTATTTGTCAAGTTTATGGCAAGACCCATCCGGTATATGCTCTTAAGGAACAAGAGCATTTTTTTTATGATCAATAAGGGCATTTGATATGAGATTACCCTAGATACAAGATGGCATAAAGTACTACTTTGAGAGAGTTACAAGCTCTTTCAATGGCCATCCCATCCCTAAGTCGGTATGGTGGTAGGGTTGGTGGTTAGGCTGGTCGAGGGCTTGGTAGTAGAGTGTAGTAAGGTTGAGGATAAGGTAGTAGGAGTCATGGAGGCTCGAGAGGTCGGGGTCGGACGAGTACTAACAATGGCCAAGCTTGGGTTTGTGCTTATCACCCAACGGAATGCTCAAACATCCAATGTTGTTGTATCGGGTATCCTCCAAGTCTTTTCTTATGAAAAGGTATTGTTTACCTTAGAGGTAACTCATTCTTTTATGTCCCTATATTTTGCTAAGAGATTCATTATAAGTCCATATGTGTTAAAGCGAGCTTTTTATGGTGTTAACACCAATGGGAGAATTTATGATAATAGATTTGGTTTTTAAAAATATGATACATGGATGATGGATAGAAATTTATTTGTAGACTTAATACTATTGGATATGAATGAATTTGATTTAATTTTAAGAATAGAGTGGTTAACAAACTATCATGTTTCGCTATACTCGCTATAATAATATGGTGTATTTTAGAGATTTAGGAGAAGATGGATTTTCGTTTCAATAAGAGTGGAGTGTAACTCCTTCTAACCTAATATCTATCATTAAGGTAAGTAAGATGATAAAAAAAGAGTGTATGGCTTATTTAACATATGTGAAGGAGACCGATGATAATGTGGGTAGTCTAGACCAAGTCCTAGTTGTTAGGAAGTTTTTCGATGTATTTTCGGATAAGCTACATGTTTTACCTCTAGATAGAGAAATAGAGTTTGGTATTTAATTGCTTCCAAGAACGAAACTTATCTTTATACCTCTCCATCATATAGCACTCTGCTAAATTAAAGGAGGTGGAAATTTAGCTTTAGGACTTGTTGGATAAGGATTTTATCCGACCTCGTGTTTCTACATGGGATGCTCTTATTTTGTTTGTCAAGATAAAAGATAGAAGTTTGAGGCTATATATTGACTACTATTAACTAAATAAATTGACGATAAAGAATAGATACCCACTACCAAAGATCATTGATTTATTTGATCGGTTGTAAGGTGCAAGATACTTCTCTAAAATTGATTTAAGGTTTGAGTAGACATTAATTAAGGATTAAGAAGGAGGACATTCTTAAAACTACTTTCAAGATGCGGTATGGCCATTATGATTTTTTGGTGATGTCGTTTGTCCTTATTAACACTCTAGTAGCTTTTATGGATTTAATGAATAGGGTGTTTCATCATTTTCCTCGATAAGTTTATGATAAGGTTCATTGATGATATCTTGGTGTACTCTAAGAATGAGAGAGAGAATCATCTAAAGCAAGTGTTGTAAATATTAAGGGATCATAAGTTGTATGCCAAGTTTTCAAAATATGAGTTCTGGTTAGAGAATGTAGCATTCTTAGGACACATTGTGTCTAAATAAGGGATTATGATGGACCCAAAGAAAGTAAAGGCAATAACTCATTGGTTGAGACCCACTTCAATGACCGAGGTTCATAACTTTTAGGTTTGATCGGGTATTATCAAAGGTTTATGCATGACTTGTTAAGAATTACAACACCATTGACTAAGTTGACTCGGAAGAATACGAAGTTTGAGTGGTCAAATAAATGTGAGGAGAGCTTGTAGAAGGTAAAGACATGTTTAATCACGATATCGATCCTTACCTTACCCTCTAGTGATGGTAGATTTTTAATATTTTGTAATGCCTTGAGAGTAGGATTAGGATATGTGTTAATGTAGCATGATAGAGTAATAGCTTATGTTTCGAGACGAGTTGAAGAAACATGAACGTAACTTTCTTATACATGATTTAGAATTGGCGAGTGGTGGTTTTTTCTTTAAAAATTTAAAGACATTATCTATATGAAAAGACTTGTGAGATCTACACATATCATAAGAGTTTAAATTACATATTTGACCGAAAGGTCTAAATTTAAGGTAAAGAAGACGAGATGGAATTACTCAAGAATTATGATTGTCCTATCTTATATTGCTTAGGTAATGCTAATGTGTAGTCGATGCCTTGAGTAGGAAGTCAGCCAGGATTTTAGCTCATTTATCGATGGAAAAGTAGTTGTTAGCATTGAAAATGAATAGTTTATGATATTCTAAAGTGATGTTTGAAGTTAGTGGATCGGGTTTTCTTTTAGCCCATGTTGAAGTTAGGCTAATTTTGGTGGAACAAATCCTAGAGGCTCAAGTGAATGATGAAGAGATATAACAAATTTTTGCTAAGAAGCAAGAAGAAAAAGTCTAGGGTTTATAGTGGATGACGAAGCACTCTATAGTTTCATCGGAGGTTATGTGTGTCTAAAAATCTAAAGCTAAAAGAATAAATTTTGATAGAGGCTCACGAGTACGGCCTACTCTTTACATCTTGCTACGTTAAGATGTATAATGATCTTTGTGAGCACTCGTTGGTGGACTAGAATGAAGAAATATATTATGAAATTTGTTCATAATGTTTAACTTGTCATCAAATGAAATATGAGCATTAGAGCCTAACGTAAATGTTACAAGAGTTGCCACTATCGAAGTAGGAGTAGGAAAGAGTGACAATGGATTTTGTGATAGGTTTACCTCAAACCTAAGGAGGATATGATTCGATTTGGATTATTATGGATAGATTAACTAAGTTCACTTATTTCTTACCCGTAAAGACCACCTATAGGTATGCTTAATATGTCCAATTATATATTGATCGAATAGTGTCTTTACACGACATCCTAATTTTCATCATTTTAGATTGAGATACTCATTTTACTTCTGATTCGAAGGAAATTACAAAAGGCACTTGGTTTAAGATTAGACTTCGGTATGGTATTTCATCCTTAAATAGATGGTCAATTAGAAAGAACAATTCAAATCTTATAGGATATGCTTAGAGCATGTGTGATGGATCTAAGAGGTAGTTAGGATCATTATTTATCATTAATTAAATTCTTATACAATAACAATCATCACTCTAGCATCGGTATGGCACCGTATGAGGCTTTGTATTGTAAAAAATATAGGTCACCAATATGTTGGGCGGAAGCGAGGGAAAAGGAACCTTTAGAGGTGAAGCTGATTCGACTTATTATAAAAAAAAAATAAAGTTGACCTAAGAATACCTTAAGACTCGCACATAATAGATAAAATAGTTATATATATCCTATGAAGAGACATATGGAGTTTCAAAATAGTGATTTTATGTTTCTTCGAGTTTCTCCAATGAAGGGAGTAATGCGGTTTGACAAGAAAAGAAAGATGAGCCCAAGGTATATTGTATTGTTTGAGATTATTGGTCAAATTAGAGCTGTGGCTTATAATTTAGCATTATCGGCGTAATTTTTTAATGTACATCCCGTGTTTTATATTTATATGCCAAAGAAATATATAACCGACCCATCCCACATCCTAAAACCGCAATTGGTACATTTAAATCCTGGCTAATCATATGAAGAGCAATCGATGGCAATAATAGATCATCGAGTTAAGAAATTACAACATAAGGAGATTGTGTCCATTGAGGTTATTTAGAGGAACCATTCAACTAAAGAAGCCATTTAGAAGGTAGAGGAGGAAATGAGGAGAAAATATCCTCATTTATTTGCTTACTAAGGTATAGTTAGAATTAAATTCGAGAAAAATTTTTCTTAAGGAGAGAGAATGTAATAACTAGACCTAAAAAATAATATTTAAGTTAAAAAAAAATCTAGGCTTATATAAATAAGAGTATTAAGCTGTCCTTTTTTTTAGAATTTTCCTTCTTCTCCTCCTCTCCTCTCTTATGTCGTTTTCTCTCCAAAATTTCTCCTAATTCTCTCATTTAATCCTAAGTTAATTCATTGTTAAATTAGCTTAGAAGAACCTTAAACAAGTTGATTAAGTGAAGTCTAGCTAGATTAAAGCTTAGAAAAGCTTAGAGACCTAGGATTGATTAGGGTTTGAAGGACCAATTCTCAAAGGTAAGAAGCTCGATCATTTGATCTTTAAATTGTGATGCTTATATGTAGTTAATGACGATATTAATGTGGAATTATAGTAGGTTTATTGTTAGATAAAGAATTGATTAGATTAAGGTTAGGGTTTTCAAGATCCATTTAGGAAAAACTTGATTAAGTAATTTTAAGTGTTTGAATGATGTTTAATTGTCTTAGATAAATAGTTTATGAAGTGAATTTGAAGTGGAATTAAGTGAATTTGAGTAATTAAAAGGTTGAAGATGATGACTAGTGAAAAATCCAAATTTAGGTTTTAAATTGAAATGAAATTAGGGAAAATAAAGAATTAAGTTATATAAATGCAAATAAAGATGAATGGAATGATTATTTAATGAATTGGAATGGAATTGATCATTTAATTAAAAATTTATTTCTTTAAAGGTTTGAATTGAATTTGAGAAAAGATGGTATGTATGAAGGTTGATTGAGCCGAGGATTGATAGTGGATGTTGGATTGTTAGAGAGGTTATAGAGTTTAGTTAAAGTCATTATTTGACTCTTTCGATCTATTATATTCCTATAAGTAATCATGTGTTTCTATTCCTAGAATAATTCTTTTTTTTTTGAATTATTCTTTGATATATGATATTGATGCTTGTAATATCATCATGTGTATTAGATTTTTTGGAGTGGGCAACTCGTCACAATAATTTTGATCCGTTCAATCTATTTGATTCTTTATTTGTACTTGTGATTGGATATTATAAAGTATATTATGTTTTTAAATTCCTTTGATACTTCTACCATGCATTATTGGTTTAAGTATAACTTAAATGCATTTATTAGAACTTAGATGAAAATAGACTATATAAGCATTTGAAATGATTTCTTATTGAATATAAATTGGTATGATTTCAAAAAAGATTTGAATATGTGTTTGAGCAAATATTTTACTTAATTTGATATGTGATTATGAATTTAGATACAAATTTATCTTAAATTAGTATTTTTATTATACATATAATTTTTTGTAAATGCTTATTTGATAGGAGATTGTATTGTCAATTAGATTTAGAGCAAGCATTATGTTTGAAATACTGAATTTAAAATATGTATAAGTATATATGGTTTTCGAAATGTTTTCAAGACCCTAGAAAACCTAGCTATGGGGGCTAGCCTTTGAGCTCAATGATACGAGGCTCCAGCTAGTAGGAGAGATAGAATGTTAATTCGTGTATCGATCAATATACGAAAACCTAGTCATAAGGGGCATGAACTTTAGGTGTTCATATCCAATGACATGTTTTCACCCCCACGAGTAAATAAAAACCTAGATATATGTTTTGATATGATTGCTATATATATATATATATATGATTTCAATGATTTGATAGAAAATGGTCTTGAACCATTTAATTTATGATGTACGATTTGGTTTTATGATATGCATCATTTTGGAGAAACTAGCATTGCATTTGAGTTGAATCTTAAATTATCATTCATAGTTTGTTTTCCTCTTTTAGATGTGTTATATAGTATCTAATCAACTGAGTTATTGAATGCTCACCCCTCATTTTTTTCATGGTTTGTGCGAACGCTCTTTTAACTTCCACTTGATTGCTTATTTTGAAGTCGACATATTAATCGTGCAACTCATTTAATTATAATTTTTTATAACTTATGTTTGATTTTTTTATATTTTTAGAAGCTCTACGGTTATAGCTTGTGGTGTTGTATTAAAAATTGATTATGGATATTGATTTGAGAAATGCTAGGATAGCATTGAATTATGATTTATGTTGAAGTTATAAAGTAATGATTGTTAGGTTAGATTATTATGAAATGAAATGATGTTTAATATAATATTGAATTGGGGATTTAAGTTTAGATATTCGAGGCTTGTTTGAGTTGAGGTGGGCCTCACGGTTCCCTCGATTCTCATGCATGTCATGGCTTACTCTTGGGGTTGTGACAATAACGTATCCAAAAACCTATAATAATAAGGGATAGCTCCGGAAAGCCCATAAATAAGCCTTATGATTCTATAGAGATACAAAATCAAAACTATAAGCCAAAAACTAAGAGACAAAGTAGGAAATTATATAAAAAGGTGCGGATTATCTACTAATAAGGTAAGACTAGAAAACTCTCATATCTAACCTCTATATCTAGATTCGGAATACATATTAAGAATTGTAGAACGTATACTTAGATCTAGAATACAACTAGTAGGCTAAAATATAATATACCTTACCCTCGAAAACATTGATAGAGAATACCCTTATCCATCTATTTTTAGGCTCCCTAAAACTTTATCTTATTTAGTGGACAAGGGCCGGTTGCACCATTAGAACACATTGCTAAGTTTATCTATCAATATAAAAAAAGCTACAACTTACGACTTTTTAAAACTTAGGTTATTCCCTAATTTATTAACCGGGGACATTTTCTTAGTATATCAACTTACCCTCTAACTTCATTTAATATTGGAGTAAAACACAATCCATTTTCTAAGCTCATTTCTTAAAAGCTGAGCATGAAATAGGTCTATCGGACTTAGTAAAGTTCAAATAAAATATTAGAGAATCTACAAACAAATACTTAGATTCGTAAAATTTAGGACTAAGTGTTGGACCAAAATTCATGAGAAGGAATTTGCTTGAAATAATCCAACAATGATTGTAGTTTGAACTAAAAAAAAACATTTGAGGAAATAAATTTAAAGATGTATATGAATTAAAGGTAAAGGCAACTAGATGTGAAAGCTTGTTTAAAGAAGAAAGGAAAAAGAAAACAATGATTTATGGCACCTATTACCAAAAACCAATTCTATAGCAAGTAGATATGGTAGACTTTATTCGTGGAGCCTCTTTAGTTTAAAAAAAAAATACAAGGGCTCTAAAATCACTTAAATCAACTAAAGATAAACATTCTCTTTTAATATTAACCAAGCTGATCAAATCTTTGATTGGTTAGAGGTTAACGAGAGAGTGAAATTCATATAGAAACATAAAGTGTTGATCGAACAATAAAAAGAAAAAGCCTATTGTAAATGGCATGGTGTGATTGGACATGTCACAAAAAATTACATAGTATTCAAGAATAATGTCATTCAAAACCTTATAAGATCAAAGAAGTTAAGATTTCCAAAAAGCAAATGCGTGATAGGTATAGATTAACACTTATTTCGTACTGCCAATACAATCGATACATATTCTGTCATCAATATAATGTTTGATAATTAAAACTTTAATAACCAAAATTACTTTTTTTAATCATGATGCTACACGAGTGGTGATATTTGATACTCTAACTATAAATGAGTATTTCGATCACCTAATACAAAAAAAGTTCCTAAAATTTATACACGTGGATAAGTTATAGTCAACTAGTTACAATATAAAAAAAATGAGAACATGGAATTACAATTAAAAAAAAATAGAGTAAGGCGGTAAAATGCAAGAAAAAGAGAGCACGAATATATTACGAGTACAAGAAAATAAGAACATGGAGCATTATAACCTTTATTGGAGAGTGTGGTATACTATTGAAGCTCATAAAGTAGTAGAGAGTCTATAAATACCAATTGCAACAAAAAGAACAACTCAAAATAATACCGAACACAATCAAACTCTTACAAATTCCAAAAAACTCAAGGAGCACCATCACGAGTATCACACTTGAAACTTGTTAGGTGATAGTAATAGTAGACGATAGCTTGTGAAATACTCGAGACTTCGAACATTCCTATATATTTGTATGCTTATTTTGTTAAATATGTATCTACATTCCTATGTATATGTGTGTTTTTATTTTGTTAAAGTATGTGTATGTTATGCCTTGTATTTGCATTGATGTTATGTTTTATGTTTTATTAATGAATGTTTGGTTTTATAAATTCGTGCTAGTAGGTTTTGTGGGTGTATGGATGATTAGAGGACTTAAGTGTGACAATTAAAAGATTGAGGACTTAAGTGAGATAAGTGAAAAAGTAAGGTGACTAGTTTGGTAAGTCATTCAAACTTATGGGACTTAGAAATATAACTTGATTAAGTGTTCCATACATGTGTTAACATAAAAACAAGTTTAATTAGTATCTCATATACATGTTAATCTAGGTTAGTCTACAAACTTCTCTTAATTAGGTATCCCATAAAATGTGTCCATCTAATGAAATATCTAAGCTTAAGTGTCTCATGCATTTTTGTCCATCTTGAGTTTTCTTGAATGTTTTAAGTCAATTATCCAAGTCGACCAAAAGAGAAAGAAAAGAGGGAAGAGTTGCTAGCTCCCATGAATGGTTCTATATTCGACCAAGAATGAAGGGAATATCTTAAGTTTCTTGAATGTTCTAGATCAGCAAAGAAGGCTTATAAAAATGAGAAAGTGCTAAGTTATTTGTAAAGAGAAAGGAAACTTAGGCGGCCTTGGCCTAGAGAAAAACAAGAGGGAAATGAAAGATTATTGAGAGCTTTAGGGTGCTTTCAACACTAGTTAAAACCTAAGATAAGTGTAATCTCAACTCACCATAAGACTTAGAGGTTGTATGATTATTGCTTTATGTACTTAATTGATGATTGAATATATATGATTTCATGTTTCCTTGATAATTGATAAGTGTAACCTAATTTATCATAAGACATGGGTGTTATAAGATTGATGTGTTTATGAACTAATGTGTATGTATGTTTAGTTATTGATTAAACATATGTGATGATATGTTTACTTGATGTTTTACACTTTAAATGATGATATGCTTACTTGATGATTGATCATTTGATGATTGTTATATTTATGTGTTTATTTGATGATTGATCATTATGATTATTTCTTCACTTGTGTTCATATGTTTACTAGATGTTACTTGACTAAATGTTCATATGTTTACTTAAGGATTGAACACTTGAGATGATATGTTTACTTAATGATCATGTGTTTATGGTTGGATTGAACACTTGTGAGGATTATTTGATGGGTATAAATTTATGATGTTTGATTTTACTTGGTTATATGTTCATGTGTTTAGTTAAGGTTTACATTTAGATTGTATTCACACTATAAAAATGTTTTGTCATATTTTTATGCATTCAAAGAGAAAGACATGTGCATTTTTTCAAGAAAAAAGGTATTGGTAGGAAGCTTAGCAATGACCCTACTAATACCATATGGTTTATAAAGTATGTTAGTAAGGGAATTGGTTATGGCCTTGCTAACATATATTGGTGAGGGAATTAGTAATGGTCTTACAAATACAATAGGCTCTTTATAAGAATATGAGGATAATAGGGCTTACAAAGGGAATGATCAACTCTTCGTGAGGTAACAACTTTTTGTTGGATTCATAGATGAAGGTATTGGGAGGAAATTAGTAATGATCCTACTAATACCAAATGGACTTTATGAAGAATGTTAGTAATAGAATTGGTAATGGTCTTACTAACATGTATTGGGAGGGAATCTATCATGGCTCCACTAATATCAAATGATTTTCGGATAGTTTTTCATAAAGGACGATTTTCAATGAGGGTTTAATAAATAGACATTCAATAGGGTGTGCTCGATTCACAAAAAAATATCATGAAAAATATATTTTCTTGCATTCATACATTATTACACTTACTAAGCACTAGCTCATAGTATATCTTGTGGTGTATAGGTAAGCTAAATGATATGTAAAGACATGTTATAAGGGATGTTACCGAAAGCGAGCCAAGTTTGTCAAATTATATATTATATTTATGGGTTTAAAGTTCAAAGGCTAAACAATAACTATGCCTCATTTACTTAGTCACTTAGGTTTGTAAACTCAAGTTATAGTTTGATAAGTCAACGTATCAACATGATGCGAGGTAATGAAATGATTTTCATTTGTGAAATTGAATTACGAGGTTATGAAATAAATTTATAACTAATGAAACTTGTTTTCTTAAATGTAAATGTGTTAAACCAAATGTGGCCTTGAACTTTAAACTTAAATAATTTCGTTGTGCATTACACAAGGTAGATGACATAGGGCTTAGTGTCTTGAATGGTGTGAGGCTTTGTCGATAACACTTTTAGTTTCCTTTAGGCCAAGGTGTTACAACTTATAGGTGATAATTAGTAGACGATAGCTTGTAAGTGATAATCGGTATGCGATAATGTATAGTTTGTAATTGGTTTTTCATCCTCTCGTTCGTATTTGTAACCACCATCATCTTCAATTCTATCATTAATTGTTATGTTTGGAGTGTCGACTTATGAATACTCGTAATTTCTTTTTACTCTACATTTATTCAATTGAATATTGTTTTTATAAAGATTTTCAATTCATTATTACCAAGTTTCATTCATATTGCAACCCTCTTATCTTCGTGTTTAATTACTTAGTGTTTAATTACTTAATTCTTAGTTTAGTGGTTTAATCTTGTTATTTAGATTGCATATCGGATTACAAATTTTGTCTTCTAACTTAATTTATCTTTTATCGAGTTATTCGCCTTCCAATCCTGCAATCCTACCAAATTAGAAGGTAGCGGTCTCCCCACAAAGAGATTTCAAATCTATTGCGATCAATTTAATTCTTTTAGATTAGTTTTTTTGCAACATCAAACCCCAAAAACCTCATAATCAGTTGTGGTTTATATTTACAACTTTATATGGTTCATTTACCTACACAATTAAGGGATTAATTGTCCCGTAGAATGTGTCATAGTTATCTTCTTCTTTTTTCCTTACAAATTTTTCTTAGTTGAAACCCCGAAGAAAAAAAAAAAAAAAGATGGGTCCCTAAGTCCTGAATTTCATTTCACCATTCCCAATTTCCCATGATTTGAATCTCGTACTTTCAAGTCTTAGCTACTTGAATTGTCCCCTTTGAATTAGTATTTCTTTAATTTGTTCAATTAATAAGCGCAAAAACTTAATAGAAAAGGAAAAGTTTTTTAAATAAATATTCATTGGAATCAATTTTTAGCTTACGGAGTGAATTAAGACAAATTAAAAGTAGACATCCACCAAATCAAAGAAGCATGTATTTTCATAGCATTTATTTCGTGTTTGTTTGGAAATGTATTCTTTAGGACCACCTGGGAGTCAAGTTAGAAGCAGCGGTCAATTTGGCCCTAGAGCCATGCAGGAAAAGACCCAGAAATTAGTCGGTGGACATACCCGTGCTCGTGTATGAAAGTGTGAGTAAATGGTCAACGCTGAATTTGATAAAATATGCAGCGGTTAGTTTGAGTAAGAAATGGTTTATTGATTTATTTTTTCATGAGCAAGTAAGAAAAGAAATGGTTTCAAACCGACAGGAGTATGTAAGCTATATATTTCATCAATGTCTTGGTTTCCCTATAATTTATTGCGTTCACAACTGTGACTTCAATATAGTCATATGTTCTGTTGAAGCATAACTATCAATGCACTTGCTTAGGCTACCAAGGTGACAGCAATCGAAAAGGATAGGAAGAAATTGGTGCCGTATCTCATAAGTATTAATTAGAGATATTATTTTGGTAATATTTTATTATCAATTAGAATAAAGTAAATTAAATAAGATTGCAAAGTAGTTATAGATAATAATAGTTTAGTATTCAGTCTTACCTTATAGTTCAAAATACTCTATATAATATGTATTTATATACTATAGGATTAATGAATGTAGTCAGAAGTATTTTGTTCTTCATCTTTTTCAATTGAAAGTTGATATTAGAGTTTTGCTGATCAAAACAAATTTGAATTCTATCATTTTTTTTCTAATTATATTTAAAGATAAATTACTTTTGGATGTTTTTCAATCTTAAACTTTTAGAAAAAAAATAATATTAATTATATATTAATATTTTATCTAGTAAGTCAAATTTTTAGATTGAGAAGATGAGTTCCATGAGTGTAACATTTGAAGTCATGAGTCATGGCAGGCGACAAAAGTGCTTGTGTTTGCTTAAATAAAAACATTTCAATTTTCAAAGGTCTTTGGCTAGAACTTCTCTTTTCTTATTTGGGTTTCTCTTGAGTTGTCAAAATCGGGTTAACTAGGAATCAATGACTCACTATTGTCCAATGACAGGACATTCATTCCGTGTAGGTTCATTCTGTGTAGATGACCAACAGACCAAATTCTCGAATCTGTCTTTTCTCAACTTAAATATGTGGGGTCACCTTAAGTAGGGTGAAATCTCCTTTTACTGTCATGAATCTTACCACCATACAGCGAAAAGAAGAGAGAGATTTTCCACCTTAAAAGCACGATGGGGCAAGACACGTTTGGTAGGAGTAACGAGATTTGCAAAGTTATGGATCCCATTCAAGACCAGAACGCTACTGAGTTGCTTCAAGCTCACACTCATTTGCATAGCCAAATGTTCAATTACATAAATTCTGTGTCGCTCATGTGTGCAACTCAGCTAGGCATACCAGACATAGTCCACAGCCATGGCAAGCCAATCACTCTTCCTGACTTGGTTTTAGCACTTCACATCCCACCAAACAAAACTAGTTGCATATACCGGCTCATGCGCATGTTGGTGCAATCGGGCTTCTTTGCCACCACAAAAGCCGCTGATGGTCATGGAGGAGGAGGAGGAGAAGCCTATGTTCTAACCCCACCTTCCCAGCTACTTGTCAAAGATAACATCAATTGCTTGTCACCGTTTATGTCATTGATTAACCCAGCATTTGTGACACCATGGCATTCCTTGGGAGATTGGTTTCGAGGAAGTGAGCCCACTGCATTTGAGCATGCATATGGGATGGCATTTTGGGAGTACAATAACCAAAATCCTGAACTAAACCGCCTTTTTAATGCAGCAATGGCCTGTGATTCTCAGATGATGAACTTGGCTATTAGAGACTGTAAGCCAATTTTTGAAGGGTTGGATTCAATGGTTGACGTAGGAGGTGGTACCGGATCACTTGCCAGGATCATATCCGAGGCATTCCCTCATATGAATTGCACAGTACTAGATCTTCCACCAGTCATTGCTAACTTGGAAGGCACCAAGAACTTGAATTATGTAGGAGGAGATATGTTTCAGCATATCCCTTCTGCAGATGCAGTCGTACTTAAGGTATATCCTGCTCTCTGCACTCAAACATTACTCTTCCATCTAAGAATTTGACTATTATGTCCAGCTTAATTATCTTGCATAAACATGTACATGAAGCCAACTTTCTTAGTCAGCTGATGCTGAATCAATTTTTGGCAGTTAATTTTTCATGGTTGGAGTGATGGGGATTGCTTGAAGATACTGAAGAAATGCAAAGAAGCTATTTCGGGCAAAGAAAAGAGGGGAAAGGTGATCATAGTAGATGTGGTGATAAACGAGAAGAAAGATGAGCATGAATTAACCGAAACGAAGCTCCTTTTCGACATGCTGATGATGGTTGTGGCTGCTGGAAAAGAAAGAAGTGTCAAAGAATGGGAAATGCTATTCTTGGAGGCTGGTTTCAGTCAATACAAGATTACACCATTATTTGGTTTAAGGTCCCTAATTGAAGTTTATCCCTAGGATGAAGAAACTATGTATTGGAAACTAGATAGTATGATTGTTGAATAAATCTTTTATCCTTTGGATGAAGAAACTATGTATTGGAAACTAGATAGTATGATAGTTGAATAAATTTATGTATCCATATTCCATCTACTTGAGACATTGTTGTGATGGCACAAGCCCCAAGTACCAACCATCTATGTTGATCTATTAAGCATCAATTCAAGATTAATAATATCCTCAAAGTTGAGCTTGAATGGCTTGATCAAGGCATTATGAAGTATGCATGACTCCGGCATAAAATTAATGGCACTGCACCAAAAATTGAAGTGCATTTTTGACATGCCACAATATTAAGACAATGTTACTTTTCAGAGAAAAAGACCAGCATTTCTGTTGCTTCTCGTATTCTATTCTTCCAACCCCACAACAGAAATTCTTACCATTATAAACATGGTTAGCTAAAGATTTTTGCTTTTAATCCTGGTCTTGTTACGGCCAAAGAGAATAAAATCGACCTTTTTCAATGACCTTGAACTATCCTGGAATGTTCAAATTAAGAGGGGAAGCAACAATGTGTAGATAAACGTTAAACTTTATTGGGTGGTGAAATGAGTGGATCGAATTCAAGTTGTTTTTAGCTCTGTAATGAAACTGAGTTGTTGAATCACTTGCAGTTGCTAGAAAATCACACGGAATCTGCAGGACTATTTCCTCTTGGAGAATACAAAAAATTTTCTGCATAATACAACGTCTTTACTTTGGGGACTACAACTTGATGCCAGTCAACCTAGAGAGTCGCTGAATTTATTTTCCACCAAACATCTTTAATTTTTCTCCTCAGTTACCTTGTCTAGGAGTCGTCATTTGTTTGCAGCAGAGTAGATATCATCCTTAACGTGAATTGGAACGCCACACGGCACACATTTCAAGTACTATTTGCAGTCAAGTCCTGCAGCTCTAAGAAATAAAGAAAATCCTGGAAATTCCCATATTTGAATGGAGAAATATTCTTGATTCTTCACGCTGTCCATGAAAAATAACAAGCTACATGAAAAGTTGATGAAAAAACATGGCTTGTGGAATGAGTATTCCTTTTTTTGATTTATTAACCAAACACTACCTGTCTAATTGAAGCCCAAATTGTTGACTTTGCACACCTGGTTTTTACTAAAATTATACTATTGTCGTCTTGTTACGTCTACCATAAGTGATTCTCCTTGAGCAAACTTTGCTAACCATCCTTAAGAATGATAAAAAGACTAGATCAAAAGGAATAAGAAAATCGATGATTCCGGTCTCTTGGATTTGGTGAGTCAAGAGGCATTTCTTGAGCTCAGCCTACCCCTTTTTTCTACGCCAATCTTTTTCAAACTATTTTGTAATTTCCAACTTCCAAGTTAGTTTAGCGTCTTAATTGCTCAAGTAGTAGTTTCTGACGAAATGGAACTTATTCGTTAACCTTTCATCCACGTAATGCACAGTGCAAGAGTCAAGAGGACATTATAAGAACCAACTGCATAAGAACGTTTTGAAAGCAAATAAGGTAGAGAGTGGAGACCTGCAAAACAAGATGGAGGTAGATCAAGGGTATGGAGTTAGTGAGATGTTTAAGGCTCAGCGTCACCTGTATAAACATATTTACTACTTTATAGAATCAATGTCACTGAAATGTGCTGTTCAGCTAGGCATACCTGACATAATCCACAAAAATAACCATCCCATTACCCTTCTAGAGTTGCTTTCAGAACTCAATATTCCTATATCAAAAGCAAATTTCCTGCAGCGCCTTATGCGCATACTAGTGCATTCTGGTTTCTTTGCTACAATCAAAATCCCTGAGAATCAGGAAGAAGAAGAAGAAGAAGGTTACGTTCTCACTTCTTCTTCTAGGCTTCTGCTTAAAGATATTCCCACCAGCTTGTCCCCAGCTGTTCTAGCAATGCTAGATCCTGTTTTAATGAATCCCTGGTTTTCTCTCGGCGAGTGGATCCAAGGGAAGGAGCGCACACCGTTTGAAACTTACCATGGAATGAACTTTGGTGAATATGGGAAGAGAAACCTCAAATTCATCAACAACTTGAATGAAGCAATGGCTAGGGATTCTCAATTGGTGAGTCTTGTTGTTAAAGAGCATAAGGACATTTTCAAGTCGGTGGATTCATTGGTTCATGTAGGGGGTGGCAAAGGAACTCTTGCTAGGAGCATAGCGGATGCATACCCTCATATGAAATGCACAGTCTTGGACCTCCCACAAGTTGTTGCCAACTTGGCAGAGAGTGAAAAATTGAAATTTGTTGGAGGTGACATGTTTAATTCCATCCCTTCTGCAGATGCAGTTATCATCAAGGTAAGCATACCTGTTTGTCTTTGTTCATTATTTGGTTCTTAATTTCATCAATTAACAGACATAGCAAACAAAAAAAAATTGAAAACATTCTGGTATAATATAAAAAAAAAAAATTAAGGACAACAGGGAAGAAATGTTCTCCTTTCTTCAGTTTTTTAACGGTGACATAACTCTTTGCAGTCAGTTTTGCATAACTGGAGTGATGAGGACTGCATAAAGATTCTGAAGCGATGCAGAGAAGCAATTCCAAGAAAAGATGATGGAGGAAAGCTTTTACTCGTAGAAATAGTGATTAACGACAAGAAAGATGAACATGAATTGACCAAAACAAGGCTCTTTGTTGACATGGAAATGATGCTTATATGCAACGGAAGGGTAAGAAATGAGAGGGAATGGAAAACACTCTTCCTGGAGGCTGGCTTTAGTCACTACAAGATTACAGCCACATCTGGGTTAAATTCTGTGATTGAGGTGTATCCCTGAGAAGTTGTTTCGGGTTCGGGATGTTATTTTTCCCCTTTCTAGATTAATATGTGTTCTAGTTTGATATGATAGTACTCAAGGGAACAATGTCATTTTAGCTTGATGGATTGCCATAATCTCTGTAGCCTCGGAACTTAATGTATCTGGGTTCAAAATGTGTATTTATGTACTGCCCCAATAAAATAAGAGATGCAAGATAGGGCTATGTGTTACTATCTCATTCTCAATGTTTTTCAGAAATCTATTTCCAGCAGCCTCTTCTTCTTTCCATTTGCAACAGTTTTCCTACATCAGTAGCATCTTAGATCACATCAATAGGCAAGCACTGGCTAGACAGCATTCATTTTCTTCTTGACAAATGTTTTGTCTCATCTTGGCTAGCTTAAGACTTGTATGTACAGAGAGAAATATGTGATTCCATTACAGCCAATGCGCATACATCAGTCAGACAAAAGCAAACTGACAACATTCTTATTGGTGCCGAAATGAATTGTCCCCCAATAATTGTGCATGCCTGAACTATTAAAGAATATGTGAAGATATGTATCTAGTTGAGATGAGGGAGGGAAGTTGACCACCATCAATTTAGTGATAAATGAGAATTAACAGGCGTTGAAGAACTAATTAAAAATTATGGCTATCATTCTTTCTACTAGAAAAGTTATTAGAAAGCACGAAAGAATATGGCTTAACCATTTGCTTGGAGGCTGGTTTGATTGTCCAAGACTCCAGTCTCCAAGGCATATAATTGGATATCCTCTTGGTAGTTACTCTTTAACAAATAACAATTCTCTAAGCATCCTCAAACTGTTAATTCTAATGTTCTGCCTACTTGGCCATGTGAGTGGGAAATGAAAGATTGCACGTCTTCTTATGAAACAACATCAAGAAAACCAAGAAGGATCCTTAAATTTAAAGCTAATATAAACGGAACAGAAATTTGAAAACAGAACTTCAGACCTGAAACCCTTTGAACTCCCTTGTTTTTACTTATCAAACAAAGAATGTTAAGCGCTAGCATAGATTTCCATAAGGAGTACCTTGATTTGGTCTTAGTCCCTTGTGGGCTGCTGATCATGTTTGTCTATCATCTGTTCCTTTTTTATAGATACCACAAACATCCTGGCACAACTATCATTGGCCTAGAGAACAAGGACAAGAAACTTTGGGTTCAAAGAGTTTTGCAGGTCAGAGTCTCCCTCCCTTGTTTCCCTTTTGTTCCTTAAACCAAAATTAATTTTGCTTATTTGTTCTTTGGTGGATGCAGGGTGCTGAAAGTGATGTTGACAGAGCTGTAAATGTGATTTCAAGCGACACAAGTATAGCAACTTACTTAGCCTCAGTCTCTCTTACTCTCAGCTCTCGTATTGGAACTTGGCTTGGAAGCAGTTCTTCCAATAATATCTTTGAAAGCAAAAGAATTTATGGTGACACAAGGCCATTCTCCATTTTCATGAAGAACATATGCCTCCTCGTCGCTTTTCTTATTGCTTTTTCATGTTTTGTTCAAGCAGCAAAGAATTTGGTTCATGTAAACTATTTAATGAGCTCCCCAGACAAGAAAAGGACAGGGAAGAAAATTGAGTTTGCGGTTACAAAAGGGGGTGATTTTTCCTTCTTTGGACTCAGAGCTCTTTACTTTGCTCTTAACATGCTTCTTTGGTTTTTCGGTCCAATACCCATGTTCGTTGCCTCTATTGTCATGGTGATAGTCCTATATTACCATGACATTCATACAGTTTCATTGCATAACCTCTATTGTGAGCTAGATGGTCAGAAGGGAAAGACACAAGGCGCCGGAGGCAGCTTTAGCTATTGAGAATGGTCACCAGTAAAGCTATTGGTTCAGAGTCCAAAATGTTCATCCATCCCAAATGAATATCCATAGGATCGACATCAAGACTGCATTAAGTACGGGGCAATTTGTTCATTTATATTTACAAAAACGTCTAAAACATCAATCTGTCCACCTCAGTTGCGTATATCTAACAGTTTCATCCCATCTTGTTTTCTTGATCGTTCCTCTGGTTTGGTTCCATGTTAAGCCCACCTTCTTGGTTTTAATAGTCATGTTGCATTGTAGAACCATGCACATTTACAGTAATTATTCCATTGATCCATTTTGAGGAGAGAAATAAACATTGAATTACATCCAGACCCATCAAAAATCATAAGAAGATTTTCACATTTGCTTAATTTTTTTTTTTAATTTTCTCTCTTTTTTTTTTGTATACATCTCTCTTCTCAAGATGAATCCATAAAGTAATCTGCCGTACATATCACTAATTACTCCTCGTGTATTATAAATTTTCTCGCAATTGTGATGCATTGCTGCTTATTACTATTGATTCCTTATAAGAAACTAACCTGCCACAACACAGGCCAGTTGACTAATTAATTTCTATTAATTACTGCAATTATCAATCAACGGTCAATGTTCACATTGCCTTATTTCAATAAAAGTGAGATTCAAGCAACTGACAAAGTAAAATAACGTTTATTGTATGGAAGCAATTAGCTGGGGATCAATACAAGGATTGTATAACTTATTTAAATTTCTCTCTATGTTTCTGGTTGGAGTTCAATTATTTTTTTATTAATGTTAGTATTAAATTTTAAGCCAAATCATCATTCTGCATTATCAATTTTAGAGATGGATGTTATGTATACGGTTTGTATTGGCAAAAAGTGGTAAAGTCGTCTTAGCATTAGTTTCTATCACGCTAAGCAATGTTTCGAATTTGGAAGTCTTTGGTTGCCGCCAGTAGGTAGACATTAAATTTGTTCTATTTTGCACGCCAAGCTGCATTTTTATCAACCTCCTTGCCTAATTTTCTTCCTTCAAAGTCATAGTTAAAAATGGAAATAGAGACAAAGGACTTCCATTTCCCATTAATTATATTATAAAGTAAGGCTGCAGGTAGAATCATAGGATTGAGCGTGTTCCAATTTTTAAAAAATTTTGACAAATATGATATTCGAGCCTAAAACCTTACTCATTTTTTTTATGCAATTGTAATGTTAAACTACAAGCTCATTGCTAACAAATATGTCTTTTAGTGTTAGAAAATAATATAAATCATATCTTGGGATCTTACCTAACGGCTTAAGCTTTTAGATGAGATGGTCTTTTAATATGATATCGGAGCCTTGATGACTAAACGATCGTGAATTCGAATCTTACCACCTACAGTTGCATGTGTTTGCATGCAGTTGGAGCTGAAAAATAGGCTTGAAGGGAGGCTTGTGTGCCCAAAAATAGGATTAGGTTGAGATAAGAAGAACAATGAGACAGCACAAATGAATAGTGATTCGCATATATTATTCTGCTTCCTTGTGAAAGTTATGCTCTATATCAACATATCACGATAATTAATAATTAATCTTGATAATTACTTAGCATAATACCATATTCCCCACATGGTCAGTCCTGGATCCATCTAGATTGCTACTGGTCTTTGCAGGCTGCAACCCCTTAAAGAAAGTAAATGCATGCCTTGAATACTGGCATTGACAAATCCTCGACTAACTGGAATTTATAAGCTAGATAATTAAGATTCAAAAACACTAGCTCTTCTGCTCTTTTACCATGAACTTCCAAAAGGAGCACCTTGATTTGGTTTTGGTCCCTTGTGGCCTTATGATCATGATGGCTTATCACCTCATCCTTCTATACAGATGCCTCCATCTTCCCCACACTACAACCCCTGGCTTTGAGAACAATGACAAACGTGCTTGGGTTGAGAGAATCATGCAGGCTACTCTCTCTCTCTCTCCCCTTATTTTTTGTTGTGATTTAATCCCAACACAGGTTTCATTTTGCTCACTTACATATATATGGTTTATACTTGCAGGCTCATAACAACGATGTCGATAGTACAGCCCTAGCTGTGATTGCATCCAATACATCAGCAGCAACTTTCTTAGCTTCAGTCTGCTTAACTCTCGGCACTCTTATAGGTGCTTGGCTGGGAAACTCTTCTAAAAGTGTCTTTCAGAGCAAGTTAATCTTTGGTGACACAAGCGAGTCCACTATTTTCATCAAGTACATAACCCTCCTCGCTTGCTTTTTCCTAGCTTTTTCATGCTTTGTTCAATCAACAAGGCACTTTGTCCACGCGAATTATCTGATAAGCATGCCAGATAGTCACATACCTGTGAAAAATGCAGAGAAGGCAGTTATAAGGGGAAGTGATTGTTGGTCACTTGGACTTAGAGCACTGTATTTTGCTCTTAATTTGCTGCTATGGTTTTTCGGTCCAATACCCATGTTTGTTTCATCTGTTATAATGGTGATCATCCTCTATTGTCTTGACACCAATTGGACTCCGTTGCATGAGCATAGGCCTCTGGGGAACAAGGTGGTCTAAAGGGTACCTTGTGAGGGGTATACTATCGATATTCGCATCCTGTTTTATACAAGGTCAGTCTAATTGATCTCAAAATAAATTTTTTTTTTCCAAAAGAGATATTCAAACTAAATGAAAAATACTAACGTCAATCATTGGTACATGAATCATTGATGATACCATTAATTTATCCTCTTGAATTTTCCAGCGGAATTGAATTCTATTTAGTCATTTTGGTTATGTATGCTTTAATGAATTGAGGAGAAATTTACAAATTATATGATTCATATCATTAAATTGTTCAAAAAGTTCTTACAAGCATGGTCAATAGCTAAGAAAGATGGAAAATATAGATACAAAGTTTGACCCGCAGCCAAACTTCTCTAATTCAATTTTCAATCTCATCTCCGAATGGCCAAGATATCTCATTTCAGTTCAAAAGTTGGAATAAAAGGATTCAATTCTTTCTCGCTGCCAGTCTCAGTCATTTAAGAAATCTAAGCAAAATACCAGCCGAAACATCCCTGCCATATCAAATGTGTTCCATTCCCTTTTGAAATAAAATGAAAAACATAAAGCTATTTAATATGCCCGGAAAAAACACTCCACACGTGTCCATCTACTATAGTTGCTTTTGCAACCACAGGGGAATCACGCAGAGTCCAAATAAGGGTAGGCTCTCACCGGTCGGCGGCTGCCCATTCTCCCGTTATAGTGATTTCCGACCCGAATGGCATGAAAGAGTACTAACAAGACCAGCCGTAAATGAAAAATCATTCCACACTCAAAGAATACGGTTTACGCTAGGAGAAAAAAACATTTTTCTGAAAAGATCACCATGTCAGTCAGAAGACAAAAGATACCAGACCCTCCTTGCAAGAAAGTGTTGGACAGTAATTGTTTTTGTTTTTTTTCAACAAATGTTGCAACTCTACATGCATTTTCTTCAACAAAAATAACTTTACATGCCCTACATACAATCTTCAAAAATTATTGCTTTGACATTCAACAATTGATGCTCCTTCCACAATTACTGCTCCTTTGCATGGGTTGCATGCAATGTTTCTTCAACAATTACTGCACCTTTGAATTTTGATTCAAAGGTGGCGGGTCCAACATGGGCAGGGCCCATCAATTCTACCCCTCATGCCCATTGGGAGGGATTGCCATTTCGACATCTGAATGATTGTGCTCAAATTTTTCTTTTGGTAGAAGTTTTGTCAGCATGTCAAATCCATTTTCATCGATATGGATCTTCTCAAGCTGTAGCAACTTCTACTCCAGTACATCCCTAATCTAGTGATCTGGAATGAAAAGAGAAATTCTTACCAAGATGAATAATGCTGTAGCTATCACAAAATAGCTTATATTTGTCTTGCTAAAATCCAAGTTCTTAAAGAAATTTCTTCATCCATGGCAATTCTTTACAAGCTTTCGTTGCAACAATAAATACAGATTTGGCATCACCAAAGCATAAGCATAATCTGAATATACCTTGAAGATGTCTAAAAATCCACTTTACTGCTACCCAATGTTCTTTTCTTGGATTGGAAAGAAACCGAGTCAATATGCCAATAGCATAAGCAATATCTAGTCATGTGCACTCCATTATGTACCTCAAAATACGAACACTTGAAGCATAAGTAACTCGTTCCATCTATACCTTCTCTTTCTCTATAGAAGGACTTTACTGGCACTTAATCTAAAGTGATTACCAAAAGGACAACTAATCGCTTTAACATTGTTCATATTGAATCTTGGAGTTACTTTCTTAATGTATTTCTCTTGTGATAACCATCACTTCCCGGCATTCCCGTCTCAAATGAACTCGCATGCCAAGGATCCGCTTTGTTGGCCTTAAGTCTTTTATGTCAAAACACTTGCTCAATTGCTTCTTTAGTCTATCATTTCGAGAAGTATTTTTGGTAACAATTAACATATCATCCACATAGAGCAAAAGAATAATGAAATCATTGTCAAAGAATTTTTGCACAAAAACACAATGGTTAGAAGTAGTCTTCTCATAGCCTTACTCCTCTATAATCGACTCAAACTTCTTGAACCATTGTCTCAGTGCCTATTTCAATCCATAAAGACTTTTCTTCAATTTATAAACATAGTCCTCTTTTCATTTTTTTCTTGAAACCCTCTCGGTTGCTCCATTATATCTCTTCCTCCAAGTTTCCATGAAAGAAGGTTATATTTACATCCATCTCGCTCAACCTCCAAATCAAGGCTTATTACTATGCTTAGTGTTGTGCGAATTGATGTCATCTTCATCAATAGAGAGAAAATCTCATCAAAGTCAATACCCTTTCCTTGTTTGAATCCTTTGACAACTAGTCTAGCTTTGAATCATAAAACTCGGGTTTTTTTGTTCATGCTTCACCATAAACACCCACTTATTCTCACCAATCGAACGGTTTTGTTCTCATGCAAGGACTTGATTTCATCTTGCATAGCATTGATCCATTTCTAATTTTGTTTATCATTTATAGCTTCTTCAAAGCTTTCTAGTTCTACTTCATCACTCAACAACATAAATTGATTATGAGATGACAAGTTATTTGGGTGATCCGAATTGATCATGTCGTTTGTGTCTTAGGTTGACTTAGGTCCTTGTATATTAAGTTTTATTTCAATTATTCCATTTAGATGTATCATTGTAGTCTTTATACTTTTGATTTTTTTCAATTGGGTCTTTGAGTCTCATAATTTTAATCTTAGGATTTTCAATTGTACCCCCAATTGTTTTAATCTCAATTCTATTTGATTTAATTATGCCCTTAATATAATTAATTTTTTTGTATTTTGTATTATATATATATATTGCATTTTTTATTCTTTTTCTTTTTTTATGGTAATAGATTTCAAAATAAAAATGAAAATACAAACAGATAAACAAAAAGGTAACAAAATAAAATCAAGTCAAAATCTAGTAAACATAAAAAAGTAAAAAGAGATAAAAAATTTTGAGAAAATTTGGGTTATGACAATAACCACCATAATTGTTAATTTTGTTACTAAGAAAGGTGTAAGGGCCACCCTCATGACCCATTGCCACCACTTGCTTTCTTCCATCGCCAGTAAGGACGACTTTGTATTCAAGAGGAACTAAGAGATTGCTAATAATTTAGAACTCCCTCCTAGCATTTAAAGTAGCTTCATTTACCTCTCTCACTCTTTCAAGGTCAACCATTGAAGGATTAAAGAAGTTGCAAAGAAAAAAAGAAATTCTCAAAAAAAGAACAACAAAGGAAAAGAAAATATCTTCAAGAGTAAAGAAGACTCGGATAATTTTGAAAAAACTAAAAGAAGACAAATGACATCAAGTTATTTATATTCATGAAGATTAGGGAAAACCAATAGCCCAAATGGCATCTCAAAAGCCAATCATCACCTAACAAGTGTCCGGATAAAGATCAAAGACAAACATGATGTAGAACTCTAAATAAAAGATAAAATGCTACATATGTTGAAAAACCCCTATGCGTGATCGATTAGGCTTTTCACATAGAAAAATCATTATTACAACTCTGTAAAGCATTTAATAAAGGCATTCATATGTCAATAATTGTCCAATCCAAAAAAGACATGTAAGCATTAGACAAATGCCTATAAAAAAGATGCCAAAAAACCTAATATAAATCCAAAAACAATTCAAATTTGCCTAGATCTATCACTTCACATCTTTTCCATCTCATAAATTAAACACTCTCCTCTTATCCGAAAGGCACTAAACACTATACAATTCAAAAAAGACACCATTCACGATTTACATTGTCGCTACGCGACGTCTGGACGGGACCCTCCCAAAAGAAAAATTTAAAAGTAGTTCGGGTGTTGATTAATCAAAATTATTTACGAGTTTTGGAGTCGCCACCTAGTATTTAAGGAACTAGGAACCTAAAAGTAGCACTCGGTTCGGAGATTCTTAAGATAAGGAGTTGGTTACGCTTCTAGGAAGATATTAAATCACCTAAAAGCGCCCTTTTCGAAAAAAGGTACCATGTGGGGTTTAGTTCCGAATTATCTCCTAAAATCTATGTCAAACTATTTTCTAAATTTTAATCTCCTATCTTTTAGCCTAAATAATTTTTTTGTTTTGGCGTGGCATCATATTGAAATGATCGTCGGTCCCCTTCGTTGGGTGACACGTCGATTCAAACATCGGATCCACTAAAAGGCCTTGACACAACCGGCGTGTCGGAGGACGTCTTGATTAAAAGGTGATTTTTGTATGGCGTCGGTCCCTATCAAATAGGAGACATCGCCAAATTTTTTTTTTTTTTTTACGACGTCGGTCCCTATCGGATAGGAGATTTCTTCAAAATTTTATATTTATTTTTATTTTTTAAAAAAAACAACGTATATTAAAGAATAAAAAAATTGAAATAGCAATTCTAAATTAATATAAAAAACAAACGACAAGGAATAAAAATAAACAAGGCTAAAAAAAATAATAAATCATGAAACAAAACAAAGCTAAAAAAATAAAAAAATAAATCATAAAAAAAATCATCCTATATAAACAGTAAAAAAATAAATGAAAAAATAAAAGCAAAAAAAAAATATATCCTATACCTAAAATATTAACCCACCACTTTTACTCTTTTTTTATTTTTTTTACACCCATCCCTATTTTTCCTTTTTTCTTCTTATTTTTTTTCCTAACTCTCTTTTTATTTTTCATTTCCCCCCCCCCTTTTTTTTTTTTTTTAAGAAAGGGCGTGGTCGGGCCCCTCTTTTTTTTGGATAAAGGATGCGGTCAGGCTGAAATCAGCCCAACCTCTCTTTCTTTCTTTTTTTTTTTTTTGCATCGACTGGCTGGGTCGAAATCAGCCCACCCCTCTCGTCTTTTTCTTTGGGCCGCGGGTCGGTTCGGAACTTAAGCCCGAAAACGGACTCGTTTCTTTTTTTTTTAATTTTCGGATCAAAAACCAAAATTTTTCAGTTTTAAACTTTCTCTCTCCTGTTCTTCGTGTTCTTCATTTTCTCTCTCTAGTTCTTCAAATTTTCCAAAAATTAAACACCCTTTCAAGCGATGAACTCAATCACACACGCACCCCAATTCAAAATAGCAAGTAAAAAACATCCGGATTTAAAGCTAAAGACAGAATCCGACAAACATGCAATCGAATTAGAGGGTTTACTCGTTCGAAGAACACCAACACGAACCCGTAAAAATGCAGCAAGAAACCCGAAACGTAACCCCGAGGACGTTTGTTTCTCAAGAATTTATTGAAACCTCGCCCTCAATTTCCTTTCCTTTGCCTTACGGACCAAAAATTACCTTGAATCAAAGTTAAAGACACTCCACACTAGTTCCGGGTTGAAGAACACAAACCCGAATAAGAACCCGTAACCCGTAAACCCGTAAAGAACTCGATTGCCGTAAATTAAAATCAAATCTTTTTGCTTTCGATTTCTAAACTCTCTCTACCCAAAATTGTTCGCCTCCCAAAAAAAAATCCCCTTTCTTTCTGAAATTCAAACATTTTATAGCCAAAACAATTTCCTAAATTGAATTGAAATCCCCGAATTTTCTCGTCAAAATCTTCCTCTTTAATTTGGGATTAATTGTGAAATCAAAACAGAAATTCTCATTGATTCTCGTTAGTGTTGGTTTCGGCAACAAAATCCTTGATTAATACATAATCAAAAACACAAAATTCATGGAGGATTTGGGCGCATTCTCCCAAAGATTTTCGGAGAGAATGCGCTTGGAGCGAACGACGAGTCGTTTGCTCCATTTTGGTCCTCGTCGTTCGCTCCAAACTTCCAGTTTGGTCCTCGAGTTTCAATTTCAACAATTATGCCCCTCTACGAAATAATTTCAATGTAATCTCAACAATTAGGTCCCCGGAAGTGCAATTTAAGGCCTAAACTTTTCAATTGACTCGATTACACCCCTAATTGCTTCAATTGCACCCCTAAATGAATTTTTTTCATTTTTATTCATTTTTTTCATCACTTTCTTTCTCTTTTTTTCTTTTTCCTTGATAAACTTCAAATTAAAAAAAAAAACAAAAATAAAATAAATAAATAAATAAATAAAAATAAATAAATAAATAATAAATAATAAATAATAAATAATAAGAAAAATTTGGGTTATTACAGTTGCCTCCTCTTTACAATGCTTATGGCGCAAAGTCGAGTGAAAAGGTTGCTTTTCACCGACTTTGTTTAATAAGCTTGTAAAGAAAAAGGTTTCTTTTTAAACCAAAGGCAAAGCTATGATGGAATGACTCGTAAAAATTAAAATACAGGTGCATGGCCTTGTTGTAAAGTGGCGACCTACCCTAAATTAAACGTGCAATGCGTGGCCTTATTGTAAAAGGCGACCTACCCTAAAATTAAACGTGCAAAGCATGGCCTTATTGTAAAGGGCGACCTACCTTGAAAATTAAACATGCAGATGCGTGGCCTTATTAGTAAAGGGCGACCTACCCCGAAAATTAAACATGCAAGTGCGTGGCCTTATTGTAAAGGGCGACCTACCCCGAAAGTTAAACGTGCAAAGCATGGCCTTATTGTAAAGGGCGACCTACCCCGAAAATTAAACATGCGATGAAAATTAAACATGCGATGCGCGACCTTATTGTAAAGGGTAGCCTACCCTAAAATTAAATATGCAATGCCTAGCCTTATTGTAAAGGGCGACCTACCCCGAAATTAAATACGTGAGAAAAACTTCACAATCTTACTTGCTAAGTTGAGTTAATTTGTCCTTACCCGAAAGTGGTCATTCAACTTAGGGTTTCGCACTCGGGCGGTGGTCTATTATGAGGTGATCATACCTAAGGTGGATTTGTGAAGAGTATTGCTTCTCCATTCCCTTTGTACCCATTGGGATTACAATGTACCCGAAAACAAACTCAACATACCGGTTAGTCTAGGCCACCCCGTTCGAATCCCTTTGTTTGACTTGTCTCTTTCAATTATTAGCAATCGATCGGCTATCGGTGCTCCGAGCTCCGTGGCCCTACCCCCCGATTGTGTTGTTACTTTCTTGTGAACCCGATTGATCTATCCTTCGAAGTTTACGAGGAGTACGATAGTCCTCTCGGTCTTTTGATGGTAATGGTCGCTCCCTAACTTGATCGACCGCCTACCGACCACTTATTAGGAGGATGGTGGATTTGTTCGTCGCTTTAGATGGATCGCTACTTTGGCGACCTTCCTCGTAACTCGAGGTTCCATATGCTTTTTGAAATGTTTGACACTTCTCCATTTCATGAATTTTCTCCTTCATAGGGAAAGCTAGGTAGATCTCATTCGGAGGTTTTGGATTCAAAGGTCGAGCAAAAACCCATCGAGCTCCCGGACTTGTATGCAAATGTTTTGGGGATAGAGATAATGGTTTTTTTGGTTCGAATGCCAAGCTTTAATGGTGCAAAATCACAGGTTTGATGATAGTAAGATATTATTTGCCCCCAAGTATTGGCACCAACCATGATTTTGACTAACCTATGCTTCGATTTTGACTATCCGTTCGATAAAGTTTCTTTTGTAGGGCTTCGCGAATCTAACACTCGTCCGACCAATTACTTGTCTCTAATTTGAAAGGACTTTTATTGGTCCGTAACATAGGCTAAGGCATGGTTTTTTGAAAAAATGGATAAAATAGGCTCAAATAGTGCTTCGTGGTTCACTTGACATAGGACCACTTCTTCTCTTTCTTTTTTTCTTTTTTTTTTTTTTTTGAATCGATTTGATTAGAGGCATGTTTGATTTTGATCTTGCCAACCTAACCTCGGGATTGGGGTCCGTGAGGTGATTTACTCTTTTCTCTAATGAAGTAAGACCCCTTTTTTTTTTGTGGAAGCTTTGGTCCTTTTTTTTTTTTTTTAGCTCGTGGAGGGGTCATGACCTTCTTCCTCTTTCATTCCCAATCACCTTTAGTAATGACTCCCTTTTGATTTTCTTAGATCACAAGTTTGGTGACATGCCTCTCAAATCCTTTTTTTTTTTTCCTTCGTCGCCCCTCGGTGTAAGGGGTGATCCTAGTTTGGGTTTCATGAAGAAAAATAGAAAGCTCAAACTTGGTTTTCAATGGATAAGTTTCGTATAAGTATGATAAAATCCTCAAGAAGGCCTTTCCTCATCCTATCGACAACGATATCCGATCTATACGAGCTTTATTTTCTTGAACCCCTTTTATTATATTAATATCAAGATAGGACCTACAAACCTAAACATTTGCTATGTCATTTTCATGGGCGGTGCCATCGGAGCAATTTGGGACATGTACCAATGAAAAAGATTTTGGCTCGATTTTTTTTTTTTTACATGTTGCATGACGCACCTCGAGTGTCGACAAGACGTACTCATTCCTTTTCACCCGCATTACCTCTCGCCTTGACATCTTGGTTGCTTTCCCTAGTCCGAGTAATCCCGATATGTTTGAAGTAGCTCCAATTCAAAAGGCATATAGATCCTAAGTTCTTCCGTGGTTCATCGGGTTCCCTTTTTTTTTTTTTTCGAGAAGATCGAGCCTACTCGTCCATTAAGTAAAACACTCGTTATCTTAATTGGCTTGCATATTATTTATAATATTAATAGAGATCATGAAATGACAAAAGAGGTAATGTGTTTATGGGGTCGAGGAAACAGAGATGGAAAGAAAAATGCAATGTATATGTTTGGCTCCGAATTCCATTCTTTATTTCATTAAGAAGAAAACAACAATCCTCAAGCATAATATTTCTTAACCGCATCGAATTTACAGGTTTGCCTATGTTCTCCCCATCCATACCGGTCAAAAGGAGTGCTCCCCCCAAAAATACTTTTCTCACTACATAAGTGGCCTTCATAGTTGGGCGACCACTTGCTTTTATTCTCCCCGTGCAGCAACAAGACTTTTCTAAGCACCGGATCTCCTTCATGAAATTCTCTTGGTCGAACCTTTTTGTTGTATGCACCGGCCATCCTTTTCCGATACATTCTTGCACGACAAATGGCAGCTAACCTCTTTTCACCGATCGGGTTTAACTGTTCATATCCGATCCGAGCCCACATTGCTTCTTCCAACTATGTCTCCACGAGTACCCCGAGAGAAGGGATTTCGACTTCCAAAGGCATCACCGCCTCCATCCCATAAACCAAAGAATATGGTGTTGCCCCCGTGGATGTTCTTACTGGCCGTACGATATGCATGTAGGGCATATGAGAGCTTTTCATGCCGGCCTCTATATGTGACCACCATCTTCCGTACGATCCTCTTAATATTCTTGTTTGCAGCCTTCAACTCGCCCCATTCATCTTAGGTCGATAGGGTGTCGAGTTCGGATGTTTAATCTTCCACCTTCCGCATAATTCTTCGATCATCTTTCCATTGAAGTTCGAGCATTATCGGTGATTATCGTATCCGTAAACCATACCGACAAACCAAACTCTTCTCTATGAACCGTTGGACCACCTTCCGAGTGACATGAGCATAAGAAGCAGCCTTCAACCCATTTGGTAAAATAGTCAATTGCCACCAAGATGAAACGATGACCGTTGCTTGCTTTTGGATTGATAGGCCCAATGACATCTAAACCTCACATGGCGAAAGGCCAAGGTGATACCATATTATTGAGTAGAACAGGAGGAGCGTTGATCCGATCTCCATAGACCCGACACTTATGACACTCGCGAACATACTCTATGCAATCTCTTTCCATTGTCAACCGTAAATATCCGCATCGTTGTATCCGACGGGTCATAGTGTGACCGTTTGCATGAGTCGCACAAATTCCTTCATGGACCTCTTCAATCACTCTCCTAGCCTCAATCGCATTCGTACACCGAAGCAATGTCTCATCAAAACCCCATTTATACAACACTTCACCGTCCAAGTAAAAATCCATGGCTAACCTCCTCAAAGCTTTCCGATCCGTCTTAGAGATACCCGGAGGATACTCTCGATTTTTAACGAACATCCGAATGTCATGGTATCACGGTTTCCCATCTATTTCCTCCTCAATAGCACAACAATGGGCCGGTGCATTTCTAGTCTCAATGCAAATGGGCCGTACCCCGACTCTAGGATCAAGTCGAGTCATCGAGGCTAAAGTTGCCAATGCATCAAGCAACCGATTCTTATCCCTTCCCATATGAGCAAAGTCAATTTCATCAAACTCCTCGACTAATTTGGTAAGATAAACCCGATAAGGCTTCGACTTCTCATCTTTGGTTTGCCATTCCCCTTTTACTTGACAGATTATCGGCATCGAATCACCATATACCTCAAGTTTTGTGATCCCTCTCTCTAGCCGCCTCCAACCCATGTATGTAAGCTTCATACTCGCCTATATTATTGGTACAATCAAAACAAAGTCGGATGGCAATTGGATACTCGCTTTCCATCCGACGAGATCAACACAGACGCCCACACCATTACTCGATACATTCACCGCCCCATCAAAATACATGATCCATTTCTCATCATCCGACTCGACCAACGTAACTTCGGATGCCATGATATTTTCATCGTGAAAGTCAAAATTTAACGGTTCATAATCATCGATCGCATTTTCTCGCCAAATGGTCCACAATCGCACTCCCTTTTACCGACTTTCCGGTCATGTACACAATGTCGTATTCTCGCCAATAACACTTGCCACCTTGCAATTCCGCTTGACAAATATGGTTTCTCGAAGATATATTTGAGAGGGTCTATTTTCGCAATCAGCCATGTCGTGTAATACAAAGATATATTGCATCAACCGTCGGGCACTCCATACCAAGCCACAACACATCTTTTCTAAGGTACTATATCGGGACTCACAGATCCGTGAACTTCTTACTCGTAAAGTAAATTGCTTGCTCCTTTCTTCCAAGGTGTCATCATGCCGACCCAAAAACAACCCATCGTAGCCTCAGCCACCGTCGGATACGGAATCGGAGGTCGACGCGGCACGGCGGGACCAGCAGATGAGGGTTTTGTAGATACCGCTCGATCCTATCAAAAGCAGATCGGCATGCCCGATCCCAAATTCCTAGATTGTTCTTTCTCAACAAGCCTAAAGATAGCTTCACATGTCACCGTGAGTTGAGAAATGAATCGAGCTATGTAGTTCAATCGGCTCAAAAACCTCGAACTTCCTTTTCGCTATGGGTGCCGGCATTTCTTGGATGGCCTTGGCTTTATCGAGATCCACCTCTATTCCTTTACCACTTACGACAAAACCCAATAATTTTCTCGGACTTGACCCCAAAAGTACACTTGGCGTGGTTCAACTTCAATCGATACTTTCTTAACCGTTCGAACAGCCTTCCTCGTTGTCCGAATGTGATCTTCTTCGTACTTCGTCTCGGCAATCATATCATCGACATATACTTCAATTTCTTTATGCATCATGTCGTGGAAAAGAGTGACCATGGCTCGTTGGTAAGTCGCCCCAAGCATTCTTCGGACCAAACGGCATGACCTTGTAGCAGAGAGTCCCCCATGGCGTGATGAAAGTGGTCTTCTCCATATCTTCCTCTCGCCATCTTGATCCGATTGTATCCCGAGAACCCGTCCATGAAGGAGTAAGTGGAATTCTTTGCAGCATTGTCTACCAAAGATGTCGATGTGGGGTAAGGGGAAATCATCCTTAGGATCGGCTTTGTTCAAGTTTCGAAAGTCAACACACATTCCGATCTTTCCATTTTTCTTGCTAACCACCACGATATTTGACACCCAAGTCGGGTACTTGATTACCTTGAGAAAACTCCGCCTCAAATTGTTTGATGACCTCTTCTTTAACCTTCATAAGGACATCCGGCCTCATCCTCCTTAGCTTCGCTTTACCGGTTTATGATTGGGTAATATTGGAACCCCGTGCACCACTATGCTAGTATCTAGCACCGTGCATATCTCCATACGACCGTGCAAACACATCTACGTATTCGTGCAAGTAAAGCGATCAAACTCTTTTTTCTTTTTCTCGAAATCGTGGTCCCAATTTGCAGCTCTTTCTCGTTCTCCTCCGTCCCCACATTGATGATTACTAATTCCTCTTGATGGGGTCTTATGGATCGTTCGTATAATTCCACAAGCTTAGCAAATTCATCCACATCTCTTTCTTCTTCATCCATGGCAATCAAATTCTCATCAAATTTAAGCCAAACATGTTTGATGCAATTATTTTGGGTTTTTAGAGGATATTCATTTTTTATATCCCCGAAAATAAAAAAATGCAAAAATAAAAGGGATGGAAAGGAAAGGATGCAAAGTGGAAAGAAACTTCATGATCTCATATTAATACTAGAAATAAAATGCTCCACACAAGTCCTTCTCGCACCTCGAGCTAGATAACCGAAAGATTAAGATACAAACAAAAAACAATGAATTACTCAATGGTGTATGTAGGTAAAATCTCTTTCTCTTCCCAATTGTTAAGCCCCTCGCCCGGTGCTCCTTTCTTGATTAGCAAGTCGATGGGCAAGCATATCCTCTATGGCGGTGGCAATCAATTGTGGCGACATCCTTGCTTGGGGAACGACCACCGTCATCTCCGTGCCAATGATCTCTTCGTCTCCAGTCTCTTCATCTAGGTAGTTGATGGATAAATCAACCATTTTTGCCCCCAAATTCACCACTTCTTGATTCCGATTGATGACGCAAATAGGGTAGGGGAAGGTAGCTCGAATATGAGGAATAAACATCTTCTCTTCATAAGGCTCTCGACCCTCGATTCTAGCTAATCGCTTTTCCTTTTTCAGCTCCAAGGCTCTTAGATAATCTTTTCTAGTGGGCTTGAACCCCACCTCAAAATGATGCTCCGAATTGGGTCCACCTATCGCCCCCATGTTCCATCACCGAGATCTTTACTCATTGAGATTCCACACTTCATCAAGTATTTGGTCGCCATTTTCGTAGCATTAGGTACTCTTGGTTGTCTCAATACAAGCATGCTCGGGTATCCAATCGTTGTTCACGATTTCAAAAGCGTGCGGATCACCGTCTCGACTCCCTCGACCTCAATGTAGGGTACCGACACACTCTTAAACGGAGGCAATGCTTCTTCCGCCGCATCGTGACCAACTTACCATTCGCCACGTACTTCAACCTTTAGTGTAGTGATGATGCCACAACGACCAGCTCGAGTGGATCCATGGTCTTCCCAAAAGCATACCGTATGAGGGTTGTATGTCAATAACTTGCATAGTGACTTGGAATTGGTTGGGTCCAATGTCCAAGCTAATGTCGATGTCTCCTATCACTTGTCTTGGAGACCCATCATATGCTCTAGCCATCATACTACTAGGACGCATATGAGATGCATCCACGAGCAACCGATCCAAAACCATCTTAGGCAAGACATTCAAAGCGGACCCATTATCAATTAACACCTTAGCAATCACGTGGTCTTTGCATTTCACCGTGATATGTAATGGCTTATTATGTCTTGTGCCTTCTGGGCCCAACTCATCTTCAAAAATGACAGGTAGTTGGTTGCTTGAATCCTTCCCACTAAATGCTCCACGTTATCCGAAGTAACATCCCGAGGGACATATGCTTCATTCAAAACCTTCGCAACACCTTTCGATGAGGTTCGAACTTAAGATTAGTGATAATAGAGAGATTTTGGCCGATGTCCTTTTCGCTTGCTCTACCACACTATAATCGTTGTTCTTCATCACCTCGAGGAACTCAATGGCTTCTTCATCATCGATAGGCTTGTTCACTTCTCCCACCTTAGTGAGGTCTATTACTTCCTTGCCTTTTCGGCCCTCCTCAACTCTTCCGAGGTATAACATCTACCACTTCGAGTGAGGCCAAGAACACCGCATTAAACGATGTGTTTAATACCGGATAAGTATGGCTTACAATATTGTAAGACGGGGCTAGATGATTCTTTGGCCCGGATAGAATCATCCTAGTGAGGCTCATTAGCCGTTGGTTGATACCTACAAACTTCTTCCTCTATTGGTGAGACCATCCCTACCAAGTGGTCCTTCCACATCTTTCTCGAATTGCAAAGTTCCCAAGATCACCATGGTCTCCACCTCTTCGTGGAACTCCTTGCAACTCGTCAATATCATGTCCTTCCATCCGATGGTATCTACAATACCGACCTTTTTCCTTCTCATTCTAATTAGCAACCGGCCTTCTAAGATAGCCAGCTTGGGTTAGCATCGAAAATAAGCTATCCATCGATACTCTAACCTTCCTCTCTTCTCTATCAACCTTCCTCTCCTCAAGCGTTATCATGCTTACATTCCCCCTCCAAGTAGCATGATTTAGAAGTGGATTAGTGTTGACGTTAGGTGTGTTAGAATTGTCAAAACTTATCCAAGTTAGTGCTTAATAAGGAACCTTACCTTCCTCTTAAAAGCCAGTGCAATCTTCAATGGAATGGCCAGTGATACCACCGTGGTACTCACATTATTCATTATCTTTATACCAAGATGGAAAAGGAGGTCGTACGGCTCAGCGGGAATAGGGACCACTCGACCAATGCCGACCAACCGATGGAACAATTCTTTCAAAGAGAATGGGAGAGGTGGTAACGGTTCGTAGTCTTCTCTGTTGTAGTTATTGTTGCGGTTGGATTGGTTTCATGATGTTTGGTTATAGTTGGGAGGACCTCGAGGTGGTCCGACCGAGCGAGGGAATTGATTGTTTGGATAGGTGGGTATGGTTGGGTAGTATTGGGGCGATGGATTCGGTTGATGAGGTGGGTAGGTTTGGTTTGGCATGGGGGTCTTGTTTGTGTTGCGGGAAAGGTAGCGACTATGGGATGTGTTTGGTAAGGTGTTTGGTGGTAGGGTAGCGGTTGTACTTGATATGGGCTTTGATGGGTGTACGGCCTTGAATTGTTCCAATTGCTTCTAGGCCCATGCGAGCCAACTTGGTGAACTTCCCCTTCTCTCTTTCTTACCCCCACATTTGCTCTCTTCTCTCGTCCCTCCGGAGATCTTTCCAGCTTTGATAGCTAATTCAACTCTCTCGCCGATGACCACTACATCGGTGAAGTTGGTCGAGGCGTTCCCAATAAGATATTCAAAGTATGGCGCTTTGAACGTGTTTGAGAAAATTGAGATCAATTCGGACTCGAGCAACGACGGATGAATCCGAGCGACCACCTCGCGCCACCTTCGCGCATATTCCTCGACCGTTTCTCTTAGCCCCTTCTCCATCCCTCGGAGATCCGATCTATTCGGTGCTACCTCCATGTTGAACTTATACTCGCTTGAGAAAAGCATCCGCTAAATCTTTCCAACTTTGGATCTTTGACCCCTCTAGTCTCATGTACCGACTCAAAGCCGAACCTCCCAAGCTCTCATGAAAAAATGGATTAAGTAGCTTTTCGTCGTGGACCACTTCGCCATCTTGCTACGATAAACCCTCGAGTGGGTCATAGGACACTCGGGTTCCCGTGTACTTAAGAAAATCCGGCACCTTGAACTTTCTTGGAATCACTACATCGTGTACCAAACACATTTCGGAGGCCCTAATTGGATCGTAGGGATCCTCCCCTCCATCGCTCTTAAGCGCTCTTCTAATGCCATGAGTCCGTTCATACTTGGGCCTTCAACCGCTCTGAGCCCATGAGCTTCTTCTTCTGCAGGATCCGTCGGAGGCATTTGCGGGACTCTCGGGTCCATGGGGTAAGCAAATGTCGCAATAGGGTGTGAACCTTCAGCATGAAAAGTTGCTTGATTGGAATGCCCCGACCGATGAGGTGATGGAATAGTATGTTGTACTTCGGGTTGTCCATGATTCAAGCTACCTCCCCTCTTAATGGTTGCTCTAACAGGGAGGTCATCCGAGCCACACTTTCTTTCAACGTGTCAAACTCTTGCTGGCTAATTGGCTCTTGTCGTGGTCTTTCTTCGTTCTCCATTCGACGAGCCCTAAATCGAGTGTCGTAGACACGCGGAGGGGATTGAGCGAGAGCGGCCTATGTTTAATTCTTGGAAAATATACACAAAGAGTATATACATAAATACTAGATGCAAATGCATGCTTTTGAATTGGGTTGAATACCTTTCTTTTATTAGTTGCACATTAAATCATGACAGAATCTTATCGAGGACGGGTCGGATCAAGCTAGTACTTGCCGAGGGCAAAATCACCCTACGTATACTTGGGCGATTAGGGAGATATGAATTGCTCAAATTTCAATCGTGATCGGACCTCGAAGCCATCTCCT
This sequence comes from Dovyalis caffra, assembly GCA_963924115.1. Classification (NCBI taxonomy): domain Eukaryota; kingdom Viridiplantae; phylum Streptophyta; class Magnoliopsida; order Malpighiales; family Salicaceae; genus Dovyalis; species Dovyalis caffra. The sequence goes on from CAWUPB010001184.1 coordinate 10,079,685, forward strand.
CGTGATCGGATCTTGAAACTATCTTATTAATGACCAAAAAATGAAATAGAAATAATATTTTTATTGCAATCCAAATCTTTATCACATTCTAAATGTGATTTATTACAATAAGATAAAAGCCCTATTACATAGAAAATCATATTCTAAATTTGGCCACGTACCCAAACCTTCATAGGAAATCATGCCATTTATGAGCCTTCGGAGCTTCTCGTAAAATAGTTGAATCGCTTCATCTTCCGGGCGAATGCCATCAGCTAGGAGCTCTATAGTGTTTCGCATTCCCAAAGCATAGTCTTTAGCATTCCGAGCTTGTAAATGATACTTCATGGTCCTACTTCCCCATTCAGCAGCCTTCCTTTCTTAAGACATCCATTTCTTTTATCATTGTTCGCATAGCCATAGCGTGCTCCTCTCAGATCCGACCGGCCGCTCTTGGTCGATCCTATCTTTTCTTTTCGGCTCCTCCACTCAAGTACCCAAATGACGTATTACATCCGATTGGTCAGCCATCCGTGCTCGTGTCGTGTCTCTAAATTCCATGAGGCTATCCTTCTCATCTCTAAGTTTTTCAACAACTCCCTTTTAGGTCTTCATTGAGTATCTCATGTTGGGCATTCACTTCTTAGCGAACATCCTCCATTGTCTCATTCATCAATCGAGATGGGCCCTCGAATGGTGGCACACGATATCCCTTTCCTCTAGTGCTTTGCCATTTCGGATATCCAAGTGAGGTTCTTCCCTCCACTCTTCTCTCGGGAGTGACAATCCCTCTATTTCTCCAAGCAATCCTAGCCTCCTCTAAGAATTTTTTAGAGACCCTCGGATCCTCATAATATTCGTTTAAACCGATCATCCTTGGGATGAATTGCTCGAACCCCAATTGCCTCAAAAACATATTTGGACAATGAATCGATGCAACAACGAGCTCCAATTAGTGGCACCCAAGGAAATTTACCACAAAAGGCCGTGTAACTCCAAAAGAATGCATCTCGTGCTCTCCAATGAAATTCCGACTTCTCTAAACCGAAGAATAATTCGGTCCACATTGTCTTGCCCAACTCGTTGAGGGCGTGACAAGTAAAATTCTCTAACTTAAAATGCAAGTGCCATGGGGTGCGAAAAATACCCGAGGCTTCCCTGGTCACCACATGGCTCACAGTCCATACAAACAACAACCGCACACAACACCTCAAATGCCCACCCCCTTTTCTTCGACGTAAATTTAATGAAGAGAGAGTTTCGCTAGAATTGCCTGCAGTGGGATTAACCTTCGGAGATACTACACTTTTAAATACGTTGATCGCCTCAACGTCAATCATGCTTTCGACTGATGGCAACAACACTAGTCCATATATTGCTAGTGCCAAGATTCGAAGTCCGACTTGATTATCATCATCTTGTAAATGCTTCATGAATTCCGCTCGAAGGAGGTCCCAAAACCAACCTTGAGATTTACCCCTTTGGATTAGTTGCTTCATGGCTAGAGTGGTGTTAGTCCCAATCAACCATGCAAAATTTGATGGAGCATGTTCGGCGGATCGTAGAAGTAGACGACCTCTGTCTTGGGAAATGCTAGCGAGCCTCATATTCCTCAAGTGTAGGTGACAGGTCGACACTCCCAAAGGTGAAGCAACGATAATCTGGATCCCAATGGCCTATCATGGCTTGAAAGCATGCGATCTGGGCCTTGATCTTGAGCGAGATAAGCTATATCCCCATATGTTTTCCGAAAATCAAGTTGGTCCTTGGAAGTGAGCATCTCCCAACAACCGAGAAGCGGACCGGTGTTGGCCATCCCGTCGGCCAACTTAACCCTTTCCGGTAGTTTCGACATGAAATTCGAAGGCGGACAATCTCCTTCCTTGTTTTGGGCCCACTCGGATCCGACCCTAAAATCCTCGACCTCGTTTCGATTTCTTCGTCATGATTTAATGTGAAGGATAACCTCGTAAAGCCAAGGGTTAGTATCATCATTTACTTGATAATAATTCGTGTCTTAATCGAGTCAACCCTAACAAATAGGATCTAGCTTTTCTATGGTTGGGCAAAGTTTAACTAGTCCTAATGATTTTTTAAGTCTCTAGACCGCCTAAATTATCGGTAGGGTAATCCAGCCTCTAACCTTATACGTAGGAGGTAGGGGAAGATGATTCCACCATTTCCAATGTATAGGGTGAGTTTCGATCTAAACGAGAGTTTGGAAGAGCATCGATAGACTTTCGTCATACTCGCCTCCAAATCCCTCTATCTAATTCCTATTAGGGTTTAGCTCGAGTCCGAGCTTTTAGGGGTTTCCTTCATGGTGTGTGCAACGATTAAAAAAAAGCATTCAACCCAATTCAAAATAAACGTGCAAAGAAAGAAAAAGAAATGAATGACAAAAATTTAAATATATACATAAATAAATAAATAAAATTCAGAAAATAAAATGACAAAAATAAACGTAGGAGATAAATTAAAACAAAACCTATGGCCTAACTCTAGATCCCCAATGGAGTCACCATTCCGTCGCTACGCGACGTCGGACGAGACCCCCCAAAAGAAAATTTTAAGAGTAGTTCGGGTGTTGATTAATCAAAATTATTTACGAGTTTTGGAGTCGCCACCTAGTATTTAAGGAACTAGGAACCTAAAAGTAGCACTTGGTTCGGAGATTCCTAAGATAAGGAGTTGGTTACGCTTTTAGGAAGATATTAAATCACCTAAAAGCACCCTTTTCGAAAAAAGGTACCATGTGGGGTTTAGTTCTGAATTATCTCCTAAAATCTATGTCAAACTAATTTCTAAATTTTAATCTCCTATCTTTTAGCCTAAATAATTTTTTTGTTTTTGGCGTGGCATCATATTGAAACGATCGTCGGTCCCCTTCGTTGGGTGACACGTCGATTCAAACATCGGATCCACTAAAAGGCCTTGACACAACCGACGTGTCGGAGGACGTCTTGATTAAAAGGTGATTTTTGTATGGCGTCGGTCCCTATCAAATAGGAGACATCGCCAAATTTTTTTTTTTTATGACGTCGGTCCCTATCGGATAGGAGACTTCGTCAAAATTTTATATTTATTTTTATTTTTTAAAAAAAACAACGTATATTAAAGAATAAAAAATTTGAAATAGCAATTCTAAATTAATATAAAAAACAAACGACAAGGAATAAAAATAAACAGAGCTAAAAAAAATAATAAATCATGAAACAAAACAAAGCTAAAAAAATAAAAAAATAAATCATAAAAAAAATCATCCTACATAAACGGGTAAAAAAATAAATGAAAAAATAAAAGCAAAAAAAATATCCTATACCTAAAATATTAACCCACCACTTTTACTCTTTTTTTTTTTTTTTACACCCATCCCTATTTTTCCTTTTTTTCTTCTTATTTTTTTTCCTAACTCTCTTTTTATTTTTCATTCCCCCCCCTTTTTTTTTTTTAAGAAAGGGCGTGGACTGGGCCCCTCTTTTTTTTTTTGGATAAAGGATGCGAGTCGAGTCGAAATCACCTGACCTCTCTTTCTTTCTTTTTTTTTTTTAGCATCGACTGGGTCAGTGAAATCAGCCCACCCCTCTCGTCTTTTTCTTTGGGCCGCGGGTCGGGTCGGACCTTAAGCCCGAAACGGACCCGTTTCTTTTTTTTTAATTTTCGGATCAAAAACCAAAATTTTTCAGTTTTAAACTCTCTCTCCTATTCTCGTGTTCTTCATTTTCTCTCTCTAGTTCTTCAAATTTTCCAAAAATTAAACACCCTTTCAAGCGATGAACTCGATCACACACGCACCCCAATTCAAAATAGCAAGTAAAAAACATCCGGATTTAAAGCTAAAGACGGAATCTAACAAACATGCAATCGAATTAGAGGGTTTACCTGTTCGAAGAACACCAACACGAACCCGTAAAAATGCGACAAGAAGCCCGTAAACGTAACCCCGGGACGTTTGTTTCTCAAGAATTTATTGAAACCTCGCCCTCAATTTCCTTTCCTTCGCCTTACGGACCAAAAATTACCTTGAATCAAAGTTAAAGACACTCCACACTAGTTCTGGGTTGAAGAACACAAACCCGAATAAAAACCCGAAACCCGTAAAGAACTCGATTGCCGTAAATTAAAATCAAATCTTTTTGCTTTCGATTTCTAAACTCTCTCTACCCAAAATTATTCGCCTCCCAAAAAAAAAAATCCCCTTTCTTTCTGAAATTCAAACATTTTATAGCCAAAACAATTTCCTAAATTGAATTGAAATCCCCGAATTTTCCGTCAAAATCTTCCTCTCTAATTTGGGATTAATTATGAAATCAAAACGAGAAATTCTCATTGATTCCTCGTTAGTGTTGGTTTCGGCAACAAAATCCTTGATTAATACACAATCAAAAACACAAAATTCATGGAGGATTTGGGCAGATTCTCCCAAAGATTTTCGGAGAGAATGCGCTTGGAGCGAACGACAGTGTCGTTTGCTCCATTTTGGTCCTGTCGTTCGCTCCAAACTTCCAATTTGGTCCTCGAGTTTCAATTTCAACAATTATGCCCCTCTCGCGAAATAATTTCAATGTAATCTCAACAATTAGGTCCCCGGCAAGTGCAATTTAAGGCCTAAACTTTTCAATTGACTCAATTACACCCCTAATTGCTTCAATTGCACCCCTAAATGAATTTTTTTCATTTTTATTCATTTTTTTTCATCATTTTCTTTCTCTTTTTTTTCTTTTTCCTTAATAAACTTCAAATTAAAAAAAAACAAAAATAAAATAAATAAATAAATAAAAATAAATAAATAATAAAAAATAAAAAAATTTTGGGTTATTACATACATTGCCAAGCTTATTAAGGCTATATTCGTCTCTCTCTCGTATACTAATTTAGTTATCGGAGGGTCCTTCTAAACATAAGAGGAGGAGTTTGTTTTACAAGTATTATCATCAATATCACAGCTCCAAGACTCTTCATCACCATACGATTAGTCGGGAGAACACTTGACCATTCATTCATAGATCGAGAATCTTCAACCTCATCACTATTTGTGTTATTCGCTAATTTGCAAAGGCTAAATCTTAGAAAACTAATGATTTTGTTGTTCCAAACTAATTCTTCCATCCTCACTATAGATATTTAACCATTGAATGACACTAAATACTCTAAACAATTAAAAAAAAGCATCATACATGATTTACATTGCCAAGCTCGTTAAAGTTATATTTATCTTTTTCAATATGCTAATTTAGCCATCGGATGATCCTTCTAAATACAAGAAGATGATTTTGTTTTACAGGTATCATCATCAAGGTCACGACTCCAAGACTCTTCATCACCATACGATCAACCAAGAAAAAATTTGACCATTCATTCATGGATAGAAGATTTTCAACCTCACCACCATTTGTGTTATTTTATTAATTTGCAAAGGCTAAATCTTAGAAAACTAATGATTTTTTTTTCGTCCCACTCTAATTATTTTGTCCCTGCTAATAGACATTTAACCATTGAATTAAAGGAAAAAATAGCAATTCTTAAAAAAAAAAAAAAAATACTGAAGAACCCTCGTAGCGTGATTAAACTCCAACACTAGTGCATTGTAAACTCATATTTTTAAGAGAAGAAGAAAATTTCCTCCAGACTCAAGCAGGAGAAAATTTGAAGAAAAATTGTGGTGCTAAATCTTTGTACAATGCCAAATATCAAAGGGATTTGACCTTCCGAGTACCACTATTTGGTACACTACCATACCACCACCACCTAACGTTATGGAGTTACTTATAGCCTTAAATGAACCATTCGTTAAGATAAGACGCACCAGTTCAGTGAAAAGATGGGCCCATCCAAGTGAAGTTGGCTCTGAAGATTCGTAAATGGAGTCAGTAGTGGGCCTCAGCAAATTGTGATAGCCAGCTTATTTGTTTTTTGTTTGGCCCGTTAACTCAGCACAACGCACGCCTCCATTTGCTTATCGCATCATCTATATACTCAAGTAGATTCAGAGTTGAGATGGAATTGTGAATGCAAATCAAACCAAGAAGAAAATGGTTGTAAAATCCACACAAAAATAATAATAATAATAATAATAATACTGTTTTTAATTTAGGAGGTCCATTAGATCTAAATTATACATCTCTAAAAATGTCATGAAGTCCATTAGACCTAAACTAGACAACTCTAAAACTTTCATCCGATGATCATCAAAAATTCTAATGAGCAATCTGAAATGTTTTATTATTATTATTATTATTTATTTATTTATTTATTTATTTATCTTAACCTCAGCGAGGCACCTTTTGGTGGTTAACGCTAGTAATGAAGCCTTGCCAGACCATTGTAATTTAAAAAAAAAAAAAAAAGGAAAAAAAGTGGATTGGAAAGGTGATTATAGCCTCTGGGAGACCACACTGGCGGCAATAATACAGTTTTTTTGACGGTTCGTGGCCGTACGATCAGGGCGACGTAACCTTATAAGTAACTGACAGCCTCTGGATGAGACAAAGACCGGTCTAGTTCCTTTTGGCAATCCCGCCTGTGGCTCCTATCCACCACCGACCTCCTGCCACGTGGCCCACATCTTGGGATACGTGTACTGGGACCAGACTTTGAGGATACGTACAAAATATTTAGATACTATACAGTACAGTCCAGTCCACTTAAGTTAGGTACAATACGTACCCTTGCCTCTCCAATAATCCTCTATTCTCGCTGCGAACGAAATTCTGCACTTTAAACTTGTAACAGTCTTAATTTGCTGAAAATATTCAATGCCATTGTGAATTACAACATTCCTATGTCCTATGTCCTTCTTTCAATTTTTTTTTTTTTTAACAAAGATAAATATATTTTCTAACTAATTTATATGTCAACTAAAACTAATTTTTTCATCGGATTATTTTAAAAACATATCTTTGACGTCAACTTGTTGTATTCATATAAATTTAATGAATTTTCCTTATGCTTTTCTTCATGTTTGAATCCAAAATATCAAATGAGACAAATCTTCTTACCTAATTAATCTCTTGAAATTCCTTCTTACAGTATATGAGTAACTACGTATTATTTAATGATCTTCTAACTATTTATGAGTCATTGGTTCAAAACCTAGGTGAGTTTTCTTTTTATGTCAACATTTAGATTCAATTCAAAGGAAAAATTTTAGACGTAGGATGAATTTAACATATTGGTTTTAAATAACTTATTTGAATTCAGTCGAGAATTGTTTCAACATCGATACAAAAAAGAATAATTTTTAGTTTTTTTTATTTAAGCTTTAATTTAGAAGTTTTCTTTTTAAATAGAAAACAATTTTTATAAGTAACTAGACATAGTTCATTACAATTTTTTTTCTGTTAAACATTGATGCAAAATAATTCATCAGTTAACTTTTTTCATCAAATTGATTAATGTTTATCATTGATTAACTTATGTTCAACCAAGTGAGGATGCCCGTTGATAATTATAAAAAAAAAAATCATTTTTTGAATTTTTTAAAGTCAAAATAATTAATAATTATTAAAAAATCATTAAAAATTAAAAAAAATCTAGAGAAATTTTTTTAAAATAATCAGAATTTTTTAATTTCTAATGAATTTATAAGTATTATCATTAAATAACATTTTTTAAAAAGTCTAAAGAAATTATTTTTTTTTCAAATTTTAAAGATTCTATAATGATTATTAATAAAGAAAATTTTTTCCAAAAAAATGTAAAAACTAATAATAAAATAAGATTAAAATAATAAATAATCATTAAAAAATTAGATTTTTTAAATTTTATTTATTATTAATTTTAAAACTATTAAAATTGGAAAAAAATTATTTATTAATGATTATTATAAAATAACTAAAAATTGAAAAAAAATTCTTTACATATTTTTAAATTTTTATTTAATAATTATTATTATAAATCATTAAAAAGTGAAAATTGATTATTTAAAAAACTAAGATTTTTTAAATAATTTTATAATAATTATTAAGCATTTTAACTTTAAATAAAATTAAAAAATATTTTTATCGTTAGGTTGACACATATCATCACTTGATTAATGAAACGTTGATCAACGAATAAAATTAGTCAATATGATGGAAAAAATTGACGGAGAAATTGTATTATAGCATCGTACAATAATATAAAATTTGTTATAAATCATATTTAAGTAGAAAGATTGCAACGATATTTTTGATATAATACGGATACACAAGATGTATTTAACTCTATTTTGAAAACTAAAAAACGTTAGAAGTTATAAGTTTAATTTTGAATTTCAAGCTTTCGAATTGTATTTATATTAGACATTTTAATATCATAAATTATCAATAATTGTACAACCATAACAATGGCTATAACAATTACAGTTAGCTATTTCAACCGTATCATACATAAAAATTTCGGAAGAATATCCAACACTTTATATGGCAAAAGAGTATCTTGTAATTGAATTGACATTCTTATGAAATTGAGAAGTGGGAACTCAAATTTAAGTTCTACTTTCACTTATCAACGATTGATATTGAAAATATAAATTCACGTTTTGAAAATTTGGTGCTAGATATATTATGATTGTCTATAAAATACGAATTGATACTTGCAAATAATTATTAAAAAATAAAATTTCAATTCTAAATCCGACGTAATAAAAAACTTTCCATGTCAAAAATTTTAAAAGAAAAACCGAGTGTCCTATAAAATAGTTATTTATTTGCATAAATAATTAAAAAGAAGAGCATTTGTAAATGAATTGGTGAGCCCACTGTAGAGTTATTAGTATCTAGTGGTAAATTTATTTTAATAAATTTTGTATTTGACTAGTTATTCTTTATATTTTCGTAATTTTTTTTATTAGAAACATTATTTATTCATCTCTATCCATATTTTTAACTAAAAACTTATTTTATAAATTATTTTTTTATAAATATCTTCTTACTTTAAAATTTTTAATTAAAAAAAAAATAAAGGATCAAAATAATCAAAATGAAACAAAAAGTGAAACAAAAATCAAATAAAAAATATTTGTGAACTAAAAAATAATATATAAAAAAGAAATACTAAAGGATAATGTCACGAAAACTTTCACAATAAATATCTTAAAAATATTAAAAATATATAAAAATGTCACTGTATAATTAAAAAATAATGTATCTAAGTCTGAATAAATAATATATATTAATTTAAATGAATAGTATTTAAAATAGTTTAATAAATAATAAATATATGTAGTTTTATATATATATATATATAATAGCACTGGGATATTGCAATCACAAACGTGTATGTGTGTGCGTGTGTGTCCACAGAGATATTGTGTGTGTGTCCACGGGAGATATTTTAAGAAAAAATCAGATGATTATTTCCTGTTAATAAAATAGAAGGAAAATGGAGCGTGATCATCTAACAGGTGTACGGCAAGGAGAGTGCCAAACCAAGGCGTACAGAAACACGAGCGTAGGGGCGCGTGCCAAGACTGACGATTGACGCGACTAAAGTACGATGAAAGGCTGCGACAAAGGGCACAGAGGGGAGCAGAGAGGGGCAGCAAGCACCCGCGTAAAAGTCGAGGGTTCCCTCTGCAAAAAGTCATCAACTTTACTCTTCATTGTTCCTTGTGGGGGACCTTTAAATTTCCCCCCATAAAAAAAAAAAAAAAAAAAAAGGTTTCTTCCAGACTTGACCTTCTCTCTGTTTCTCTGCTGTCTGCGTGTAAGCGATGCATACAGCCGACTCGAGAAGGGAGAGAATTTGTTGGTGTGTGTGATGGTGGGGTGCTTCACCCTAGTGGGGTGGGTTTTGTGTGGTGAGATTCTTTGGTTGGAGAATGGGGAGGAAGTGAGTCAATGAAAGAAACGTCTAGTATGTAGTGAAAATTTCTAGTTACGTATGTTAGGGTTTTCTTGTACCTAGCTCCTTGCTATTTGATCGTCAAAGTTGAGTACGTAGTGAAAATTTTATGTGAGAAAGAGAAGGAGTAGGTGAAAAACTTTTGACTAGGGATCGTTATGTTTAGAACAATAATTTCTAAAGTTTTTCTTCCATGTTTACATGAATGACATAGTATTTATTACATATTCCAACGTAATAAGATCATTTTCATGAGCGTGAGAGTGATTGTATTGTTTTTAAAACATATATGTTTTTTTTTATTAATATATGTATTGATCGATGTTAAAAATTTTAACCAATTATTTTAAGAATATATTTTTTATATTGATACGATGCATTTAAAAAGAAATAAATTTTTTGAAATGATGATTTTAAAATTAGTGTTCAAAAAATCAATGAAAAAAAAACTCACCTTTTTATGAATTCATGTTTAAAGTTAAAGGAGTCGAGTTTGATTTCATGGATCCCAGCAAGTTGCTCACCCGACATGGAAATTGAAATCTTCTTTTATTAGGTTGGGTGGAATATTGAGTTGGATTATGGATTAGAGTGCGGAAAATAATGGGGTTTAGAGAATGATTAGGATTGTTGCTCACATTGAACCCATATTTTATGGTAGTGTGAATTGTTGCTTATGCGTTAATCAAGACAACAAAATCTACTTGGCTTAGAGTAAATCCTGTTTTGTCTCTAATGTCGTTACCTAGTATTGCCAACAACTAAATTAAAGTGCAAACTGCCCTGTTAAAAGTGCCGAGGTTTATTTTATGTATAAAGGGATAATGCTCGAATCGTAGGATGAGGATAAACAATAAAGTAATGCCTTTTTACAACAAAATCATGCAACTTAAAATCCAGTATATTGTCAATAAATTAACTAACTCCAAAGATCATTAAAAATTGCAGTCATTTCTCCTTAATTATATTAATTAACAATGCAATGGTTACCTAAAATAGAAGACCTGATCTTATTTATTAAGTTTTCAAATTCTAATCTTCGTAGATCATAAGGAATGTATATATAAGCTTAGTTTGGATTTCAAAATTCCTAAACTTATAAAGATCTCGTTCGCATGATGGGATCGCAAGCATAAAAACGATAAAGGATTATACAGGAAAAAAAAATTTAAGCTAAAGATTGCTGAATTAATTTGTTGTTCAAATTATTTTTTTTTTCAAAAAAAATTATAATCTACACTGATAATTTAAAGGGTCTTGAGAGGGGAGAAAACCAAAATTTTGATCTGTCGTCTATGGATGACTTGTATCCCGAGTTTCACGCATTTCCTTTGGGAGAAAGAAGTAACCCTTGACAAGAAACATTTTAGGTTTATTTAGCCAAAATAGAAGTAATAATGATGTCAACCGACCATAGTACCTTATCTCGAGCAACGATCACAGAGATCGCTTTTCTTTTTTGACGGGAGGACGCAAAGCTCCTTCCAAGTGTCCTTGGAAATATATATATATTTTTTTTTTCAGAGACAAATGAGCTATAGAGATACTGTTGTTTTTGTTTCCTTATCTTAGATTTTAGTAAGTCTTATCTTTCAATCTTACATGATTAATGTGAAAGAAAGCAATTGGACAAACAAGGGAAAAGATACCCTCTTTTGTCGGCACCATTTGCCTTCTTATATTGGCTAATTTCAACAAAGTAAACAAACGTGCATTGATTAGAATCAATCTTTAGGTGAATCCAAGAACAACTTTATGGTACTTCCCCTTGCTATTTTCAGAGCAATTGTTAATTAACAAAACTCGTGCGTTTGGTGTAATAGTTTTGATTTTTTGTGTGATATTAAAAATAATCATGGTAACCATTAATTCCACTTGCGACAAACTAACCGACTGTCCTAGAACTTGGTCAAAAGATAGCATCATAAGATTGGTTAAGTTGAGATTTATGCAATATTTAATCATGATTAACCGAAACAACATGATATCACAAGCATTATCGATTTCATCTAATGCGTTTTACCCTATGGTGCACGTGAGATTTTTTAGTATCATTCCATTTTGTCACTCATGACTGCTATAAAGGTTTAACTTTTTCTTTCTTTTTATGAATCTTTTTATTTCTTTTAACTGCTACTATAAACAAAATGAAAGGTTTTGTCCGCCCTTGAATGCCTCCCCACACACGAGTCAAATTAGATTTGCCGGCCTTGTCAATTTATCTAAATGTTTTTTTACTACAAAGATGTTTCGTTTACAAACTATAAAATTATTTAATTAGATCATCTGTCTATTAACGTATTTATACATTCGAGTGATTTGATAACTCCTGTAATAAGAAAGTGAGATTCACACAATTAATTAAGAAGTCACCAACGGTCATCGTAATTCGTGACGATTTGATTCTTTTGTTTAGAAAATTAAAATAGAAAAAGTTAGTTGTTTATAAGGGGATATTTTAGTGGCAAAGACTTGAAGTTTTCACCGGCTAGTTTTAAGATCAAATCCTTATTATTATTATTTTTTTAAAAAAAAAGACTGGTTGTTCGAGAAGAAAAAAACCCAAAATGAAATTAAATGAGAATTGAGGAAACATAAAAGGATCATATCACATTAAGTATGCAGTCTAGGATCCTTTGTGTAAAAAAAAAAAAAAAAAGGGCAAAAGTTATACTGTGGATGGAACAAGAAGCAAGAAACAAGCACTGTCCCAAGCCCTTTCAGAAAGAAAAGCAAACTGACTGCGAGAAATGCCATAAAAAATCGTTGTGTGACCAAAGAATAGTAAAGCTGAGCTGACCTCCATTTATGCGCACAGGCATAGTGAAAAGAGCATGTATTATGTTAATAGTTTCCCAAAGAAGGTAAGTGACCCACATGGATTTTGACGTTCAAAAATTGGCAAAAACGGAAGATGGGAAGTGATATGGACACTCTAATTTGCTTCTGTGTGCTATGAACGGTGAAAGAACAAAGCGGCAAGGGCAATTTCAAGCTTTTAATACAGCCTTTAATTATATGAGCCGCCCCAATTATCAAAAAGCAGGTGGGTGCCCAAATAAACAGGCCGTCTAATAATGAAACAATCTTAGTGCGGTGGGTGGGGCTGACGCAAAAGGTAAAGTGAAGGCAAAAAGGAAAGTTGTACGCATGGGTGCTCACTCTCTTATGTAGCGCGTTTTTACACCTTACTCAATACTACTAAATAGTAAATACGAATGAGATTTTGAACTCAAAGAAATTAAGAGGTAATAGCATACAGGCTGTAAATAAATCGAATTTGATAAAAAAAATTTATTTACGTTCGTTTATGATTAGATTTCGTTTATTAAATTAATCAAATCCAAGTCTATCTTAATCTGATATGATAATAATCCGATTTGAAATTAAAAATAATATTTTTATAATAAGTATAATATTTTTTAAAATAATAAAAATTTAAATATAAAAAATATATAAATATGAAATTAGGTTGAAATTTAAAGTTCATTTATTATAAAGTTCAAATAACGCATATCTTTCAATAGTGATGACTATATTTTAAAAAAAATCACATAAATTTTTTGTTATTTTCTTAATTCAATTTTGTGAAAATTTTATAAATTAACTTATATACATTTTCAAGACTTGGTGTTGTTATGTTTTTCATTAGTGTATTTTTGTTGTCACGTGAATAAGAAATAAAGATTATTTATTATTTGTTTCTTTTAGTTTTATCATATTTTCTACATAGTTCAAGACAAATTTTATTAAGATTATTCAATTTTGTACTTTTGAATTATGTGACTTTTTTAAATTTTTACAAAATTGATAAATAAAATATTATCTTAATATATTTTATCATACATGTAGTGATTGAAATATATTTTATACTCGAGCAATATATGAAATATAGCAACCATAAATTTTCTACAAAAATCAAATGATAAATATGATAGAGCTTCGAATTTGATCTAAGTCCGTCAGGATCCGAATCCAATTTTACATTTTCAAAACTCGATCTGAATTCATATGATTCGATTCAATCTGTTTCACTAAACGAATTGGATCTTGTATGATCCGATCCTTTGACAATTCTAGTATCGTAGATTGATTTGTTTTTTATATCTTTTCACTTCTATTTAGAGTTATTTATCATTCAATGACTTTTAAATTATGCAAGTTTCTTGCGTAGATGATATATGTAGAGTTGTGACTCCTAAATTTTGTGTTACAAACTCTTCTTTTTAAAGCTTTGACTCTCCCTCATGTAAAAAAAAAAGGAAAAAGAAAAAGAAATTAACGAGATAATTGTAATTAGCAAAACAATAAAATTTTTTGCATGTTACAACTTCTAGAAGCAGTGTCATACCTACCAATTAGAATAGGTTCAAGTAAGAAGAGGCGTGGAAGAAAGAGTAGACAATTCTAGTAAGAAATAAATCAAAGTGACAAGTATGTGAGTGGTTGTTCAAATGAATTGTAAGATAAGAGTGGTGTCGTGTGAGAGTAAGAGAGTTTTAAGAGAATAAAAGTTTAGATGTTTTGCTAAAAATTCAAAAATTAAAAATTAAAAAAAAAAGAAGAAGAAGAAGCAAAAGTCCACTTTATGAGATTTGTATTCATAGAGAAAAGAGAATGAATATTGATCTCTAAAATCAAATCATGTCATGAATTTTTGAACTATAAGATTTAAGCTAGAAAAAAATAGGTTTTTTTCGTTAAACCGTTTTAGTGTACTAGTAAAGACTAAAGAAAGTATCAATTGAGTCTTTTTATAACTAACCCTACTTCGATCCCACCAAACCAATCTTCCTAATGCATTCTAAAAGTAAGGTATAAATTTTGGTTTTACCAAAATAAATGTGTCCATCTTTATGCGATTTAAAACCTTATGTTGGGTGAAATCCATCATTAGTCTAATCAATTTATCGTGTAACTTAAATCCATACCAAAATTTTTAAAAAAATTCATGAATTAGTACATAATTAATTACATTATTAAATTAATTTTTCTGGACAAATCGAGCATAAGCATTTGGCCTTATATAGATAACTTTTTCAATAAGAATGTTTGTGTAGTCTTACATATCGAGATAAAGAAAATTAAAGTTATAAAAAAATGATCTCGCATTAGTGGCTTGAAAAACTCGATAAATCTGCGTTCGCCGTAGATACCACAAGTGAGATCGTATTGCTACACGTATAACAACACTTGTGGTAAACTTGTCATAGGTCTTTCAACACATTAAAATCAAAAGAACCATGCTATAAGCTTGCCGCAAGTCTTCTTATACATTGTTCAACAAATTGAAAACAATTACAAGCTTGCCATGATACTCTTTATTCAATAAAAAATTAAATATAAATAGTTGTAGGTCTTGGACCTCTTAAACCTAAAAGAATTCATCCACAAGCAAGATGGTATTACCACATACATAATAGTGACTATTGTAGACTTATCATAGGTCTCTCAACACACTAAAATCAAAAGAACCAAGCGATAAGCTTGTTGTGAGTCTTCTTATACATTGCAAATTTATTATAACTCTTATTGTTTAATAAATTAAAACCAATTATAGGTTTTCTATGAGAATCTTTGTTTAACAAAAAGTTAAAAATAAATAGTTATAGGTATGTCTTGGACCTCCTAAACCTAAAGATATTCATTAAGGGGATTACAAGAATTTTTCTTGTTGTTCAACCATATAAAAATAAAACAAGCCCACAAGTCAAGAAACCATTTTACTATATAGACACTCGAGTGAAAGAAAAAAAAGAAGCAAAACAACAACATGAATACATAATCCTCAAAAAGTTATTGTAATTCTATTGTCTATATTACAAAAGGATTTTTTTTTTTAATTGCATATGCACACTGCCCAGTTGGCAAGTATTAGCCGAGCCACAACATGATTTTTTTTTCACATGCATTTATGTGATGGTCGTTTTACCTAGTTTATCGCTAATATTTGTTAATCTTGTCGACTAGTTTTCATGGTTGCGTTTAAACGAGAGGAAAATCTCTCTCTCTCTATAAATATGCAAATTACCTAGCCGGCAAGTGCTTGGCAAAGCCAAGGCATGGCTTCGTTTTTCACTTCCATTCACGTGGTGGTATTGTTTCCTAGTTTGACATTGGTCATATTAACCAGCACTTGCTAGTCATTTTGACTAGCTTTTTATGGTTGCATTGACCAATGTTTTAATTCATTTTTTTAGCAAGGTTAGCCATTTTTCTGTCGGCAAGTAGCTTTTTTTGTTTTTTTTTCTTGTATTTTTTTATTTTTTCCATATGCCATTATTTACCATGACAAACATCGTGCCACTTATCAAGCATCATATGACCTACTAGTATTTTTTGTGACGGACACATTACCACATGCTAATGAATGTCGTGAAAAGCATCCTAACACTTGCTATCTTTTATCATGGAAAGCACCATGCCGCATACTAAATGTCATGATAGACACATGTCACCTACCAATATGAGTCAAAGAAAGCTTGCCATTTGGTGTGTGACCTACCGAGTACTTGTCATGGCGAGTGCACTACTATCTACTAGATTATGCAATCACTTTAAAGGCTTGTTTAGCGAGCTTGAAACACTTCTTATAAATGATGTCTCATTTTCTTTACTTAATAAAAATTGGCTCATTGCATTAGTCATGTTGATGGATTTAGAGATTTATTTTATTTTTTGTACTTCGAATATTTTTTTACATTTAAAAACATAACGCGATGGTTCATTTTTTTTTCAACATGGCTAATGGAGCCAATCGGGATAACATGGTCAAACAAAACTACTTGACAAGAAATTATTGAGCGCGAGTGAGCTTGTAGTTTGGCCAATGTGCAATTTTGGTCAAATAGGTACCGGTGGCTAATAAACAAAAACTACAAGAAAGAAGTGACCGACCATGAAAAACTTACGATCTAACTAGTGTGCAACTTAGCCAAATAAATGTGGTATTACTAGAATAAAGAATGACCGAGAATGAAAAGCTCATCACGTAGTTATCATGACACTTATCTAGATGGACATGGCCTTGTTATCGGGAAGCATAAAATAGTATGAAAAGCTCATGGATTGGCAAGCATGTAATTTAACCAAATGGATATGATGTTTCCACTATAAAGAATAAAAAGTATGAAAAGCTCATGACTTTACATGCATGTAGCTTAGCCGGATAAACGATTTGTAACCATCGAAAGAATCATTGAGCATGAAAAGCTCACAACTTAGCCAGATAGATATAGCATTGCCATTATAACTAAGCATGCAAAACTCATGACCCGATAATTGTATACCGAGCCGGATGAACATGATATTTTCATAAAAAAGAAATAATTGAGCATAAAAAAACTCATAGCATGGATAACACATAACTTGGCTAAGTAAATACGATGTTTTCATGAAAAAAACAACGACGCATGAGGAGCTTATGGTGTGGTCGGCGTATAGCATGGCTAAATATACATAGCATGGTCCACATGACTAATCATTGAAAAGAAACCAAATGTAAGGAGCTCATCATTTGACTAACACGTAACTTGCCTAGTGAAAATGATGTGGTCCATATGACCAACCATAAAAAAAACCAAGCATAATGAGCTTATTGTTTGTCCGAGTGTGTAATTTGGCTAGAGAAACATGATTCAATCTATATAACCAACTATCAAAAAGAAATCGAGCATAACGGACTTGTTGTTTGGCCAACGCATAGTTTGACCAAATAAATATGGTGTGAAAAAAAAAACTAAACGTAATGAACTTATTGTTTGACCAATGCATAATTTAGCTGTAGAAGCATGGCATGTACAACCATTAAAAGGAAACTAAGAGTAATAAGCTCCCATCCGGCTAGCACATAGCTTGATTATGATATGGTCCATATAATTATTCATTAAAAAGAAATCAAGTATAATGAGCTTGCTACATGACATTATGCGGCTTGACTAAATCAATATGACATGGTCGATATGACTAGCCATTAAAAAAAAAATCAAGTTTAATGAACTTGCTACACGGTAATATGTAGTTTGACCGGATGAACATAGCGTGGTTCACATGACTAGCCATCGAAAGAAATCAAATGTAATGAGCTCACCACATAATAAATGTGTAACTTGGCTAGGTGAACATGATATGGTTCATATGACCAACCATCGAGAAGAAACCAAGTGCAATAAGCTCGTCATCTAGCAAATGTATGACTTGGCTTGATGAACATGATGTGGTCTACATAAATATGGTATTGTCAATATTGTTATAAGGATTAGGTAGTGTCTCGTCATCATTCTATATGATTGGACTCCTTAAATGACATTTTTTGAGAGGTTTTTGAATATGCCATTGTTATTTTACAATCACCGACTCTCTAATAAAGTCTTTAAAATATAATAGAGGGTTCTTAAAAACAAGTTAGCAAACTAGTAAAAGTACAAAGAGCTAATGTTTTGACTCAGTAAAGTAGTGACACACTAACAAATTAGAATGGATGTAAGTAATGAGACATGAAGAATCGATAGTGCTAGCAAGGCACAAGTCATAATGACAAATATGTGAGTGGTTCAAAGTCTAAACCGATAGAACAAAAAATGCTTTGAAAGAGGGAGAGGTAAGAGGTTTTGCAAAATAAATAAATAAATAAATAAAATTAAAAAATAAAAAGTATTATAATATACAAAAATCTCATTATAATTGTTGTAAGGTTGGTATTAATAAAGAAAGAAATATGACTTTTAATTGTTAAAATCATGCCATGCCATCTATATTTGGACGAATCAAATTTGAGATATGAAAAAAACAAACTTGGTATTGTTTGTACTCAATCGCTTCAACTTGTCGATAAAAACTATATAAAATAACAATTGAAATTTTTTTTAGTAGACTATTTTTTCAAGCTCATCAAGTCAATTTTTCTAATGCATTCTAAAAATAAAAACGCGGATATTAGTTCCGTTATAATACTCGTATCTATCTTTATGCAATCCAAAATGTGTTTAGTGAGATCCATAATCAAGTCAATCGATTTTGCCGTGTAGCTTAGATTTATACCAAATAAATCAATAAAAATTATAAAATTAATATATTATTAATTAAATTTTAATGGATAAATGGAGTATATACAATTACCATCAAGTTAGGGGTTCCATATCAAAGAACAAAACAATATAATTCATATAAAATGGTAGAGGATGTTGATATTGAAATATTGGCTCCAAATATAAGCAATTAGCTAAAAACGAAAGCCTTTAATATAGTTTTTATAAGGTTTAAAGCTTTTATACCTCTTTTTACTCTTGATTTTATACTAGTTTCTCCCTTCTACTTTTATTTAACTTGGTGTCCTTTATTTATTGTTAAAATTATCTTGATTAGATCTTTATTTGATTGGAAGCTAGTAGCTATCATTTAATCATCCAGACAAAACTCCACTGTACATTGACATATGTTTAAACCTATTTTTGTTTAACTTTTTTTTCTTTTTCATTTTTTCTTTTTTTCCTCCTCTTCTTCCTTCTCATTCTCCTCCTCTCTCCACTATCGTGTTTAGCATTATCATTATTTGAAAGCTACCGTACTCTAAGTTATCGGCATTATCACTATTTGAAAGTTACTTTTGTACTCCAAATTATCTTTAGGAATATATATGTATTATAGTCTACTCCAAGTATTATTTTATTCAAGTTAGATTAATAACTTTAAACTAAATGTAGAAATTGTTTGATGAGAAAATATCAATATGGGGGGATTTTTTTTTTACGAGGTTGGAAAGATGAAGAGGAAATAAGACAAAGAAGTTGACTAACCTTGTAGTTACTTTGAAATCAAGTTTTCATAGAGAAACAATAACCATCTATCCTTTTGTTTTTTCCTTTTTCAATCAAAAAGTAAAGTAAAAAGGCATAAAGATAGTTTTAACAATCTACCACACATATCCAATAATTAAAAGCAAATCTAGAAGTAAGACATTGAAACGATTTGAAAACTAAATTATGTAAATGAAAAAGATGACAAAAAAGGAAGGATTTTGAAATTATTAGAGCCCATGATAATTAAGATTTTTAATAGCAAGAATAAGGCCAATACTAGATAGAAGAAGGAAAGAAATCGAGAGATAGGAGAGAGAGAGAGAAGGAAGGAGATTAGTGATTAGAGGGGGTGGAGGAGAGAAGAAAGAAGACGACTTAGTTTTTTATGACAGCCTTGATTGTTGTTGATGTGTCGGTAATTGGTGGAGATGAAAGTTTTCACGACTAAAAGATGCACATTAAGGGTTAGAGTGGTTGGTTGAGGAATAAGAAAAAAAAAAAAAAGAAAAATAGATAAAAATAGGTTTTAACACGTGTCAACATATAATGAAGATTATCGAATGATTTATTAGTAGATTTAACTTTAAGTCAAATATCTAATTAAATTGATTTTGATAATAAATAAAATAAATATTAAGATAAATAAAATAAATGGGAGAAACTACAAAATCAAGAATAAAAAAACATATAAAAGTTTTGAATCTTTTCAAAAAGTAAATTGATTTAACTTGACATGATAACTCAAATGATTAATGTCTTGTTATTTACCAATAATTTGAGAAGCATTATCACTTTTAATGAATGTTACTTAATTTTTCAGTAATAAGGATTAAATAAGTCTTGCATAAATCCATCAAGAATATGGCTAAATAGAAAATCAGGCAACCACCAAAAAACAAGAAAGCAAGACAACAATTTAAGGACAAATTGCACATCATAAACACCACTTTGAATTTTTTTTTTTTTTTAAAACTAACAAGTGAAGACCCTCCAACTCGGCCAACTTTAACCTTTCTTCTTACGGCAGATCAAGAGGTCCATTAGCAAAGTTAGTTTCATTTGGATCAATTGCAACTCCAAAATCAGATAGTACGAAAACTTCTTTTCTTTTCTTTTTTTTAAATGTAGCTTTTATTTAAAATCATATCAATTAATCAACATTTATGCATAGACAATTCCCTCTTGGCATGTATGTCTGAGAACACTTCTTTTTGTCCACATATCAATTTCTTTTCAGAGCAATTCTTCTCAATCCATCGAGATAGCATTACTTTTAGATAAACCAACAAATTTTTAGCCAATTATTAGTTTCTCAATTATCTTATCTTTCAATTCCTTTACTCATTGAGAAACTCAAATAACATATTTGTATATTTTATATTATTAATGATAATAATAGTAAAAATAATGTGTTACAGTCAACTTGACGCATTTGATGGATTGCATCTCAAGTTAATTTTAAGCATTTTGAAAAGGACCATTTGAATTTGACTGAAAGCTTTGAATATTGTGCTCTCCACATCTATCTAGCATTTTAGTTAGCCTTTTTTTTTTTTTTCTTTTTAAATTTTGTGAGAGTTACTTTCCATTCTTTTGAAACGCTCGTGGAATGAGAGTGGGAAAGTGGAGTTTCCAATAAGAGATAAAAGCTCAGCAACTGTCAGAGCCAATTGGGCATCGAGTTGTAACCCGTTTTGTCCGGGTTATCTGCCTTTAACCTACCAGGCTATATGAGCTAAAGCCTATATAGCCATAGGCGTGAGGGATTGGGTTCTTTGCAATTGATGGCTCTGATAAAGACCTGCTGCTTTTCATTACTGTGACATGTTTGTCCATACACTACTCGTATTGACCGATCTACCCTTCCTACCAAAACATTAGGCCATGACATGAACACGTAGCTTACTAATAATAATGCGTACAAGCATGATTACCCATTTTAGTTCCTAGGTTCTTTTTTCATTCTCTGAGCTCCATACCTACACTTCCTTTTAGGGTTACTTTGAATTTATGGGATTCCAACAGAGTATTTAAAAGACTCTGTCTTTTCAATTAATGGTTTTCTGACATGTGCTGCTTCGGCTCTAGCTTATTAGCATTGCTTGGTAATTGGATGTAAAGGTGGGATGTAGTAGGTTTTTGTACACTCAGCAGTTTAACACCAGTTAATGGTGATGTCTTAGCTTCCTCTCATGACCTGCTTAGACTGTCTTCTGCAATACCAAAACTTGTCAATTTAGGGTTTGTCTAGATTTCATTTTCTTTGAAACGATGCAATGGGCTCTTAGCTAGGATTCCACTTTTCTGTTCCTTTTTTTTTTTCCTAATTACATTGAAATCGGTACTGAATTAAAGTTCAACAATGAAATTGTGTTTTTTTTTTCCAAAATAAACAAACAAATTTAGTTTGAAACCTAAAGATGGATTAACAAAGTACAAATGAATGCATGGATATAAATGGTTTAATGAAATAATTTATTTTTAAATTATTGAGATTTTGATAAAATAAAAGTTATATTATCAATTTAGATTATTTAAATCTCAAAATATTAATTTTCGAATAAAAACTATTATTTTTTTTATGTTTAATAGGTAAAGTATTGATCATTAACTGAAATGCTTAGAAACATAAACGTTTTAATTTTTGTTTTTATAGATAAAATTAATTTTGAATTTTTTTTCACTGTTCATTTTTTTACTAGATGGAACTATTACACATTATTAATTATTTAACAATGAAAATTAGATACATAAATAATAAAATCATCTAATTTTTTTTAAAACTAACTATTATTTTTTTAAAAAATTAATTTTAATTCTAAAAAATTGATTTTTTTTTAATAATTCATCTTTTTTTTTAATGGATGAATCCATTACACGTTATTAATGATCCAACAAAAAAAAATCATTGTTTTAAAACCATCTAAACTTTATTAAAACTAACTATTATTAAATAATTTTTTAAAATTAATTCTATTTTAAAAAAAAACTTAAAATAATGTTG
Source organism: Dovyalis caffra (assembly GCA_963924115.1). Classification (NCBI taxonomy): domain Eukaryota; kingdom Viridiplantae; phylum Streptophyta; class Magnoliopsida; order Malpighiales; family Salicaceae; genus Dovyalis; species Dovyalis caffra. Next base: position 10,102,290 of record CAWUPB010001184.1, read on the forward strand.
TTTTAAGCGAGTTCAATTAATGATCAATAATTTAATTGTTATACGCAATGGAAAAGAATAAAATTTATCAAACAAAATTAATAATTTAGAATCTAAATTGATGATAAAAATCTTATTATTATTTTTTAATTACCTCAATAGCTTATACGTAAATTATGCTAATTCAATCGAAAATAAACTAGAGTACGTACTAGGGAAGATGCCTAAACACACAGCAAAATAATGAATTGACTTATTTCTACCGATTTTGGACGCTAGTTGGACTTCAAGGCGACAGCACTGTAAACGAAAAGAAAAGAAATGAAACAAAATAATACAGATTGGATTGCGATAAGTAGATCACTCCCTAATAAAGACTAGGCATGGATTAATGTCAATTATTAAAGACACAGAAAATTTCTGATTCAAATTAATACATATGCTTATCCACTCTTTGTCCAGTCCACGCATAATGACAAGCAGCTTACCATTGCTTTTTACCTAAGGAAACAACTATAATTGCCTGGAGGACCCAACGTCTCATATGGTTAGAGTCAAAACTTGAGCAGGCAGAATAGGCAGCAACATCATCATGAAAAAAGAACTATGTTTTGTTAACTTTTTATATATATATATAGCTCGAAAATTTTACATCTTTTTAAAGCTTTTCTACCAAATTCGACCAATTGGATGCTCAACAGAAAATAGACTAGATTTGAAATGAAAAATGAAAAGCTAGGAGCTAGTACTGCAAAAAGTTCCATAACAGATAGCAACTCTCTAGTTTGGCAAATTTTGTTTTGAGCATCCCAAGATCTTCTACTACAAATGCTATGCAAAAAATGCTCATAACAAAAATAGGCCTTCCTTTAAAAAAAGAAAAAAAGAAAAGAAAAGCATTTCTCTATTTCTAGCTCCTACTTCCTACTAAATTCTCTTTTTTAGCTGTTACATCCAAAAATCCCAAGTTTTTTTTTTTTTTTGTTTCTTGAGATTACCAAACACTGATTGATACGGATATTTGATCTATAATCAAGCAAAAAATAAGATATGTTTTTGTATAGATACAATCAATTCTAATTTGTTCTAGTGAAGAGTTTGGTGTTATTACTAACGATTACTAAATACACATTGTATTTACCAAATGTTTGTTCGTCATACTGGTTAGAACTGGACATGAAGGGTTACACTTTTCGAAAAATGCGAAGTACTAAGATTTTTGTTCTGTTTTGTACGCAGGTAACATAACATTAGATAAGCAAGGTTAGGTTAGGGACATGGGGGAGATTTGGGAAGTGGAAGGGGACAGAATAGACATCCGACCGGAAATACTGGGATCCGTACAGAAACTCTCTCTCTCTCCTTTTACTGCTGCTAAATTTATAGTAGACTGTATTTTTGTTTATCAGTTAGTCCTAGATTATATATTAATTTATCAGTTATGTTGTTTTTGGACAGTGGTATTTAAGTAACAAAAGCCTCACAAAAAGCAAAAGCACTTGGGAAAAAAAAAAAAAAAAAAGAGACAGCTTTAGCTCTCTCTCTCTCTCTCTCTCTCTCTATGTCTTACACTACTGCCACGCATCGCATCCTCGCAGAGTCTTCACAGCATTGCAGCAGGCACTGCATCTGAGTTTTGCAGATCATGAGGAGGAGCAGCAGCAGCAACCACAACAGAAAGAGCCCATAAAAAATGATAAAGAAAATAAATAAAAAAGATGAAAGCTTTAATTTAAGAATTAATACTAGTACTAGTATCATTTAAACCCTCAATTAAAACCCCACACCCTTTAAAGCTTTTGATTTGATATCTTAAAAAAAGCAGAGAGAGACAAAGAAGGAAAAAAAGGGTCTCTCTTTTTAAGAGTCTTGACTCCAATCTATCTCCTTTTAAGCCATTACCAAAGTTCAAGTATAATGCAGCCATGAAATCACTCCTTATTCACAAAAGCACTTGTCTTTTGATAAATCTTCATTATTGTTATTATCAGCAACTTCTCATTATTCTTCTTCTTCAAAAACTCTACACTATTCTTCTTCTTGTTGCTGTTGTTGTTTAGGTAGGCTACATAGCTAAGGCTAAAAATGGTGGGTATGATAGATCTTAACACAACTGAAGAAGATGAAACTACACCATCTTCTGGGTCTTTATCTTCTCCATCATCATCCTCTGCTGCTTCTACTTTAAGTGCTTCTGCTCCTGGGTCTAGTACTTCTTCTTCTGTGTGTTTGGAGCTTTGGCATGCTTGTGCTGGCCCACTAATATCTTTGCCAAAGAGAGGGAGTGTTGTTGTGTATTTCCCTCAAGGTCACTTAGAACAACTCCCTGATTTGCCTCTTGCAGTTTATGATCTCCCTCCTCATGTCTTCTGTAGGGTTGTTGATGTCAAGCTCCATGTAAGTTTTTATGTCATTTTGTATCTGTAGGTTTTCTATGTTGTTTTATTGATGCAATTGTTGGGTCCAAATGGGTGTTTTCAGAATTTTCCTCTTTTTCTTCGTTGGTGCTACTTGGTTTGATAGGAAATTAAAGGGTTGCATTTTTTGGTTTTTGCAATCGTGGAGAATTTGACTTGTAGTTGTATAGCATTGTAAATGTTCGGATTTCTATTTATATATTTGGTTACCTTCTGTTTTTTTCTGGTTTTTTGTTTGGGAAAAATGGAGTGCTATATCTGTTAAGACAGATTTGTGGTGAAAATGTGTTTTTTCATCCCTTGTTGCAGGCCGAGGCAGCAAGTGATGAGGTTTATGCACAGGTTTCTCTGGTTCCTGAGAGTGAGGTGGGTGTTGTTCTCATCTTACTTTACCTTCAATTGTTGATAAATGTGAGAGAATTTAGTAAATTGAGTTTTTGGATGATAAATTTATAATATTTCTGCAGAACCTCCTTTCCCCCCACCCCAACCCCAACCCCAAAGGGAAAGTTCTTTTAAATGGGATTTTATTCGTATTTGGCTTAGTGATTCCAAAATATTTAAGATATTTGATTCAAATCTTCATTTTACCAGAAATTAAATGGTTAATTAACAAACAGAATGCTTGTCTCTTGTAGATATGCATCGTTCTTTGAATTTTAGTCTTGGATTTTAGATTTTTATTACATTGTTGCCGTTAGTGTATCTTTGGTTTGTTTCTCTTGATTCATCATGGTATAACCTGAGATGCTTGATATGGGGTTCATTTCTCCTTGTTGTTGTGCACAGGAAATTGAGCAGAAGTTGAGGGAGGGCATACTTGAGGGAGATGGTGAAGAGGAGGATGTTGAAGCCACTGTGAAGGCAACAACACCCCATATGTTCTGTAAGACCCTAACTGCTTCTGATACCAGCACTCATGGAGGCTTCTCAGTCCCTCGTCGAGCTGCTGAGGACTGCTTCCCTCCTCTGGTAAATAACACCGTACTTTTTAATCCTGTTCTTTGATAACTATTTAAGTGCGCGATTTCAACTTGACTCTAACTTCCATTCTTGGCTAAACTTTGGATGTTGTTGACTTAAATGGATTGTTACTGCAGGATTATACTCAACAAAGGCCTTCACAAGAACTTGTAGCAAAGGATCTGCATGGCTCTGAGTGGAAGTTTCGACATATCTACAGGGGTATGCTCGAGGCAATAGCACTTGCATTTCCTGCTTCATTAATTTAGTCTGTATAAGAGAATATCTTGCTGACTGTGATTTTGTAAATTTCACTTTCCTTGTTTGGTTCTTGAGTTTGTATTTTCCTTCTTGGTTTGAGCAGGTCAACCACGGAGGCATTTGCTCACTACTGGATGGAGTGCGTTTGTCAATAAGAAAAACTTGTCTCTGGGGATGCTGTGCTCTTTCTCAGGTATAAATATCTCTTTTCTCTTCACTAGGATATTCTAAGCCCAACTTTGTGATTCTTTATTAGTACCTTCCATCAGGGGTGAGGATGGAGAATTGAGGCTGGGAGTTCGAAGAGCAGCACAAGTTAAATGTGGTCCTACTTTTCCGGTTCTGTGGAATCAGCACTTGAATCAGAGCTCACTTGCGGATGTGGCTAGTTCCATTTCTATGGGAAGTGCTTTCCACATTTACTACAATCCAAGGTATTTTTCTTCTTGTTTCATCTAATAATGTTCATAGGAAAATATAACCAACATTAGGATTCCAGCATGTGAAACTATTGGATTGGAATGCACTGGCAGAATGCTTATATTTAAATATTTAAATATTACTGGAAAATTTAAATAGGGTGGTTGCCACATCTCTTAATCATTCTAATGGCTTGGAAACTTGAAAATATTTTGTGTTGGCATATGTTGTGTGCTTTGTATATCATTTTGTTTTGTAAAGCTCTCACCTCAGCTTTCTTCATCTAATTCATGCCATAGATGAAGACATTGAACAGCAATTTTAGAGGGTAACCTAACAAAGAACTTTCACTGGGATAATATATTTATCATTACTATTGTTGTTTAGATATTGTTCGCCCTACAACCTCCTGAATTCCGAGTCATTTTCTTTCCTCCAATAGGAACCAAATAGCATCCAATGTCTTTTACTCCAACAGGTCTTTCACCCATCGTTGCATTTCTCCCCATCTGATTACCACCCTTTCATGTTGATGTCATCTCAGTATTCATTTCACATATCACCAAGTCATTACCCTTCTATTTTGCATAACACCACATAAAAGGTATTCCCATTGTTGCTCCTCATGTTTCCCTTCTTACCAGAAAGGTTGCTTCAGCATCCAGATCGGTATGTTAATAAGGTTTTCTCAACTCTCTTCCAAAGTCCTGTACAACTCACCAAAGTGCTTCCTGTTCTCTCAAACAGCTGCAGTATTTATCTATTACTCGAGAATGAACTAGAACTCAATTGCTTATTGAATTTCTCACTGGCTGGGTGGATAACGATCCATTGTTATTAAAACCTAAAATTTTAGTGCACAATATGATACATTTTATAGAGAAAAATACATCCTTGTAGATAATGACCAGAAGAGGATTGTGCTTAACATTTCTTAATGCTCTTCTGAGTGTAAAAGAAAAGAACTTACTAAACATTCATTATTACAATGATAGTCAATCGCACCCCTTAACAAATTCTATTCACCTTTGACATTATCTATTTGACTTAAGTTTTACTGTTTTGCTGGTGATCCTTAATGCTTAGTGTACTCTTCAGAACAGTTTCGTGGTTGTTTCTGCTTCTGGTACCCCTATTTTCTTTTCTATGGTTTATTGGTTTTTATTACTTTCCCCTAATTTTCGAGTGCACTTTCTTACTTTGTAGGGCCAGCTCATCTGAATTCATAATACCTTTCAATAAATTCTTGAAGAGTCTAGATCAATCCTTTTCTGCTGGAATGAGGTTCAAAATGCGTTTTGAAACAGAAGATGCAGCTGAAAGAAGGTTTGGCATCCATGGAATTGTAGCTTTTATCAACTACGATATCCAAATATTAACTAAAATACTTTTTGCAGATATACTGGACTAATAACTGGAATCAGTGAGCTAGATCCTGTTAGATGGCCTGGTTCAAAATGGAAATGTGTATTGGTATGTAGTTGTTGAAAAGTGTACTTCGTTAAAATTACTTGCAAGTTCCTCAATGTTTGTGGAGATTTTAGAGTAATGAAACTAAGGTTCATTTTGAGGTTTTGTTGTGGGGTTGCTCTTAGATTTGTATTTGCTTTTCTACCTTCCAAGTATTTTCCCATCTTTCTCGTCACTTCCATCTACTTAGGCATTGATTTTTTGCATCATTGGCAGTTTCTTACTGTCTAAAGTGTGGAAGATCTAATAGAACTGAAACTATATGTATAGCTTGCTATGGTTTGGGACTTTTCTATCTTACATCTGGGGACCTTTCTTTAATGTCTTGGTCTTTCTCCATGATATTTTATCTGGTGTTCTGTAGTTGGTACTTTGGGATGATGACATGTAAGGCCATTATTATCATTGAATATCACATATTGAAAGAGTTTTTTGTAATTATAGAAATGTAGGTGTAATTTATTTTGCTTGGCTGTTTAAAAATGAGATGTTTGTATTATTTTTCTGCTTGCCAATCTGGGCATTCGGTTTTGTTTTGTTGTTCTTCTCGATTCTTCCCGTGCCCTTGCACCTAAGTTCAATGCATCTTTACTATTTTTGACTTTTCATGTTTCATGTTAAGTTCTAATGGTATCATCTTCTTCCCAGGTAAGGTGGGATGATATGGAGGCTAACAGACATAGCAGGGTTTCTCCTTGGGAAGTTGAGCCTTCTGGTTCTGGTTCTGTTTCCAGTTCCAATAACTTTATGGCACCTGGTTTGAAGAGGAGCAGGTCTGGATTGTCTTCATCGAAGGCAGAATTTCCAATTCCTGGTAGGATCTGCTTTCCCTCTGCAAATGCATCATCATATCCTATTTTTCCCTTTGTTTGTGCAATGTTATTGACTAGTCTGCATGTTTCTCTAACAGATGGGATTGGAGCATCAGACTTTAGGGAATCTTCAAGGTTCCAGGAGGTCTTGCAAGGTCAAGAAATTATGAGTTTTAATACTCTTTATGATGGTGTTGACGGTCAGAATCAGCACCCATCTGAAATAAGGAGTCGTTTTCCTGGTTCACATGGTTCTGGGATTGCTGCAATGGGAAGTGGTATCAGAGACTCAGTTGCCACTTCTGATAATTCCTATAAAGGCATAGGCTTTAATGAATCTTATAGATTCCATAAGGTCTTGCAAGGTCAAGAAATTTTTCCAAGCTCACCATATAGAAGAATCCCAAATGCTAATGAGGCTCGTGAAAATGGTAGTCTTGGACTCTCTGATGGTATCCAAAGGTCAAGCTCAAGAAATGGATGGTCTGCCATGATGCAGGGCTATAATACTCAAATGCGACCTCCTACGCAAGTATCATCTCCATCTTCAGTGTTAATGTTTCAGCATGCTAGCAACCCAGTTCCGAACCCTTCTGCCATTTTTAATTTCAATGATCACAAGGAGCAGCCAACTAGCACTCAAAGTTGGTTTTGTGGTCCTGAAACACGTGGGGGAAAATTCAAGTTGTCCTCACATTCTGAGCCTGGTCTAAGAGGAGGCAGCCAATGCAGCACAAATCCTTATGATCTGTCCCATGAGCATCTTCAGCATGGCATTTCACAACCTATAGCTCAATCAGCCTTTAGGGGTAGTCAAGATTTGGTGTCATGCAAAAGCAGCTGCAGACTCTTTGGTTTCTCATTGACTGAGGATAGACATGTTGCCAATAAGGAGGACAATATGACATCAATAACATCATTGAATCCCGGATCCTCTTTTCTGCCTTGTGTTGGAGAGCAGCTCCATCCTAAGCCTCCAGCAATAAATAATGCAGTTGGGAGCAGCTGTACCAAAGTAAGTGGCCTCTATTCTGTTAGAAACAAGCTTTTTGATAGTTCATTATAGTATATTTCAATCATAAAAAGGTGTAGGTTCACAAGAAAGAGTGTAGTAGGCAGGGCAACCGATCTTTCTAAATGTGATGGGTATATGAGTCCCATATTTTAATGGGGTATTCAAAACATTAACAACTAGTTGGGTTATGCATGCTTTTGGAGCACTTAGCTCGATCATAAACTAGTTGATGGGTGTATTTTTTTATCTGTAAGGGTTTTGACTGGTTTAATGTTGGATTTCATAGCGTACGTGGAAACTTGATCATTACAAGATGTTGGATATTTGGCAGTTGGTGCCTTTTCATTTCTGTCAATGATGCTATTTGTTCAAGGAGCATTGTGCATGATTATAGATCCTGTGTGGCGGCAAGGCTTGCCACTCAAATGGAAAACTTCAATATGATTGGTGCAAAAAGTTAAGGGTGGCATCTCGTGCTTTTAGGTTGATACTGTATTAGTTTTAGGTTAGATCCGTATATCTATTTTAAGGAACCAGTCAGATTGGTGTTTTTTGAATGGTTGATCTGGTCTTATTTGCCAACTGTGATGTATTAGCATATTATTTAATCATGTCAATAACTATTCATTTTCATGTTAGTTTTTCATCAACTGTTTGATCCAATCTGATGATCTCAATGAAATTGTTGGCATTGTTCTGTAGGCAATTCTGCAACATCATGCTGAAAATTATCGTATCTACTAATGAGATGCCGTAGATGCACCTGAGGCTGTGCAAGGGAATGCCTGTCCAGTTGCTTGAATTTATATGTATTAGCTTGTGAGAAAGAATGTAATTATTTTCCTAAGGTAACTTGGCTATATCCTAACTCCCTTGACTATGCAACAGAACTTTTTGTACTTTGTCCTAATCTATTAGGTTTCTCACGATAACCCTCATTCAAGAATGTTCTATTCATACTTGCTTGGCTCGGTCCAATTTGGCATTGTTGTTGTAATAGCACCTGATCCTTTGTAAGTTTGATTTGTTCTATGCTAGCCTACCAGATTCTGAATTATTCTGTTGTTGTTTTTGTTTGTTTTTTCCTTGTCTTTTTCTTGTGTGCTTCTAAAATCATCCGTCATACTTGGAAGGTACTCTGATATCCACAACAAACACTAAGGCAACTGCTTGCAGGATAACGTTTCGTTTTGGTTTTTTCTCTTTGCGAATCTTGGAAAGGTTGGAGCTAACAATAGTTTCATACCCCACTTCTGTATAGCAACTGTGATGATGATGCCCATGAGCTTCCAACGAGCAAAGTATGTAGATATAAGACACGATATGATCCAAAGAGGTTGTAGTCCCAGTTGTAGTGCCAGTTGTAGTGACCTTTTACAAGTGATCATTGATTCAAATCTTAACCTACTAGTTCTGATAAGAGTATTGTGTGTACGAGTGATACCAATTAATTAGAAACTTGACATGTAATGTGCATAATAGAAGTAGCTGGACTTTGTTGTTGATGGTCCTCTTAGTGTATCAGGCAAAGTTCCGACAGGACTTATTGTACCTTGTTGTGAGTTATCACATCAACTTTTAAGAACTTTTGCATCATGGTCCCCCAGCCAGCCTTATCAGTTTTTTTTTTTTTTTTTGTTTGAAGCTTGCATGTGATCGTTTGGGACTTCACATGCAACTTTCAATTGCACCAAGTGTCTGTTGGAAAGATCTGTATTGAAAAGATATTTGGATCTACACAGTTTACATACAATGATGAACGTCATTAAATCTAAACTAATAGGTCACGAGTCTATTTTATACTAAACATTTTAATTATTTTTCAATGGGAAATAATTACAACTCGCATGTGTATTCCATGGTGTATGCATACTCGAACTTGGAGAAGATGGTTTCTAGAACTCCTGGTCCAGTTGTTTGATAAGATGATTATTTTTCCCATAAAATTTCGTGATGTTTATTGCTACATAACCTGGTTATCAGAAGCCATAGTGGCAAAACCACTCAAAGAGGAAATTATGGACTATGGGGCCATCGGCGACCCTTTGAGGTAGTGCATAACCTAGGTAGAAAAGGGTTCCTTTTGACTCGTCGGCGATGTGGGGTTATGAGCATCATCTATATTTTGTTGAATTTGAGTATTGTCCATCGCTGTAATTTTTGTTCCTGGTTCCAATGTTTGAAACTGATTCAACTATTGGGATTTTGGACCAAACAATTCAACAGAGAGAAATATTGATGTTGGTCAATGAAATGTAATGTTTTGTTTTCTTGTGTCATGGTTTGGAAGAATCTTTGCATTATTTTGCATGTGTCAAGAGACTCGGTTCATCACTTCAGTTCGATCACAGCAAATGAGAAGAAGGAAGCGACTACATTCAATTATTCAAAATAAATTCGATTGGCTTCGTAGCCGCAAAGTCGATCAGCAAGGTAGATGCTTGGATGGGAGATAGACTCTAGAGAAAGTCAGAACTTTCATGTCCTCATTCAACTAAAAGTCCAGACACACCACACGTACGCAAACACGAAAGTATTTGTTTTTGATTTTGATTACGCGCAGCAGCGGCCATCGCTTTCCCAGATAAAAACTACTAACGTGAAAGGTTCTTCTTAACTTCATCATCGTCCGTTTTTATATCTCTCTCTCTCTCGGGGGTCAAAACCGGTAGATAATTCATTAATTAAAACAACTTGATACAATCTTACTTCGCCAAACATATTCCAATTTGTAACTGCTTTCTTCATTTTTTTTATCTCACATATTTGATGTTTGATCCATAATTGATACATCATTTTCAAAAGACATTGTAGCACAGATAATTGGGAATAACATGTTGTTTTTTATATAAAACATTTAACCAAACCTTTTGAAAATTACAATTAACAATTTTCTTTAAAATATTAAAATTCAAATTCAATAACGCACTAAAAAAAGAAGAGGAAGCCATAACATCTCATTTTGGTAGAAAATTTGCTTTTCTAATTTTCACGTAATGTATATGTGGATTATAGTTATTTCCTTGGTTAATAAAGTTATTCTCTCAAGTCCTGTTCACCCTTATGGTCTAAGCAAATTCTTTTATGGTGCGTTTTAGTTATCATTATGTAATTCAAAACCTAATAATGGGCATATCAATACACTCTTAAAAAAAGTGGTATGAAATAATAAATGAATGTCTATGTACATGAATATACCATTCATGTAATGAATAAATATACATAAATGTATCATTCATATTCTTTTTTATGATTCAATTCACCATTATTATTATATATATATATATATTCCTCATTAAATCTCTAATCTAAAATTATGTGTAACATTCATTTATAAATAGGTGTGTTGTGTGAAGGAAAAACATAATTCAGTTTTCAATCATCTTTCTCTCTAACTCTCTTCAACATCTTTCACTCGATTCTTTACTATTATTATCACTTTATTTTATTGTTATCATTAATTTTATAATATGTTATCAATACGAAACCCTAACTAACCGATATAATGGATCATGAGATATGTATCTACCAAAATACTCGGTTATTGGATTGTTTTTTTTTTTTTTATACGAATGCTTTACCAAAAGATCTAAATTATCTAAATTATTAATAGATATTTATCTAATTTATCTTTTACTTTAAATTTAATGATATATAGAGTATACATTTGAAAACTTGATGAATGATCTAATATATAAAATCTAATGATCTAATGTAAGTTATTTGAAAAAGGTTAAATTTTATTATTATATTTATTCTTATTTTCTAATATTATTATTATATCTTGCTCTGTAGAATTTTGATTATATCGAACTTCATAATACTTGATTTTGTGGCCCTTAACATTTTAGGCAAGAATTATTGATCATGAGTGCTTGATGCTGAAAAAAATATTTTCTATTTTTTATGTCTCGAATATGTTCTTGTTGCAGCAATATTGAGAAAAGAGTTTTAAAAAATATTCTGAATTGATTTTATATTTTTTGGTGGCTAAAAAAAATAACGAACTATTGAGGAAAAATAAAGAATCTCGTCAAACTAGTTCTACTCTATTTCATGAAGTGGAAATGATAATTTATGATAATTCTTGGTCCGGAAGTGATCATAATCATAACAATTATCATAGTTGAGATTATTATAATTATAATTGCGAGTGGTCATAATAATACACCTTACTATCAAAAGTGAACAAACTATTAAAAGAAAAAATAAAAGTGGATCAAGTCGACATTTTAAAATTAAATGTTATAGACACGGTATGAAGAAACATTGGTCGTGTACTCGTCATATGTCGAAGTACTTGTTTTGAGATTTATCAAACCTCATTGAAAAAGAAAGAGAAAATATAAGATAAATTTTATATATCAAAATAATGATTGTGACAATGTTCCTCTTGATGATTTTGATAATTTGACATATTTAGACATTGTTGATTTTTTTTTTTTTTATAAAAAATTAAAGGAAAAGATAATTAGATTAATGATGGTAATTGAAGCTAATGATTTGTTAGCTTCTCTATTTATAAATAAGATTTTTTTATATTTCCTATGAGATCATGATTGTTATAATTTCTTTTTTGCTATATATTTATTTGTTTTCCATTAATGAATAATATATGGATACTACTAAGTTCATAATTGATTTGAACGTCATATATGAGAATTTATGCCTTGTAGATAGAGTAACAACGCATGCTATACTTGGAAATAAAAGGTATTTTTTCCATTTAATAATCACTAAGGCTAATTTTAACACTATATCTCGGTAATATTAATTTAATTGAAGGCTCTCGAAGAGCAAATATATTATTACTTAAAGAGATAAATTTTATTATAAATGATGCATTATTCTCTCTTAAGTCCTATAGAAATTTATTGAGTTTTAAAGATATTCGTCTAAATGGATATCATATCGAGATAATAAATATTGAAAATATTAAATACTTATATATTAAAACTATTAAAACTATTACATCGGGTAGAAAACATGTATTGGAGAATTTATTTGCTTTCTCTTCTATTTTATTTATTTGAGTTGTATTTCAATTACTTGGGTTATTTTAAATGTATGAACTTGAGCTAAATAATTAATCCTCTTAAAGTTTTGGGTTTTCTATTCTAAAAGGACTAGGCTACATGTGGCCTAGTGGGCAAATTAATCTTTGTGTAATGTGGATACTTATTTATTGAAAATTCCTTATTTGTTTTGAGTCCATGTAATATATGGATCCATATTTAATTACGCTGAATTAATAAAGTCCTAATTGAAGATGGATGACATAATTTCAAGTTAAATTAGGAAAAAAGAGTTCGAGATAGGAAAAGAGTCTATTCAACTAAGTAGGAAAGTTCCACCTAGCTGATTTATTTTAGGTCTTTTGTGTGAGTATTTAAGTACACTTTATACTACTTTTTCAGTTAGACTTTGATGAATATTTGAATAACAATTGAGATTTTTTCTATAACTTTTACGTGTTTTTTTGCTTGGACTAGTTAGGATGTCGAGATTGATCGACTAAGGAAGGCTTAGATCAAAATTATGTTAGATAGACTCTTGAAGAACATATCTTGTAAGTACTCTTTAATTCAACTTGGGTAGATTATTCCGCTCGGGGGTGAGACATTTGGGATTGCTTTATTTTATTGTTTTGTTTGCTTGATAAATTATAGGCGGATTAAGATTCTAGACTCAATAGTTTTGGGCTTCACGTTGATAACTAAGGTTAGGAATTTTAGTTTGATCTAAAATTTTGAAATCATTTATTTAAGGGGTTTAATTAGCTCTTGTTAAAAAAAAAAAAATATTTGCTTGTGTTTTGGGGTCGTGAAACTTGACGTAAATTCTTAAATCTATTATATCCAAAATTTTGACCCATTGAAAGATAGGGTTAAAGGGCTTAGATTGAAATGAAATTTGGCTTGCACATACTTTTGGATAGTATCTAGGTTGTATAAAAAGTTCAATTAAATTTGACTTGATTTGCTTGGAGATCAACCCTCTCCAATATTTGAATTTTGTGATTTTGTGGTTTGGTGATTGTGGGTTTTGTTAATTGTGATTTGACCTATTGATTGTGTGTATTTGAGATCTGATTGGAATCAATTTGGGGCTAGTTTATAGCCTAAGTGTTTCAGCCTAGAGATACTTTGATTGTTGCTTGTTGTTTGATTTTTCCTTAGGGCTTGGCATCTCCAGATCTAACATTATTCATGTTCTTCATCTCTTAAATTATATCTCTCCCATTTTCAGATCAAAATAATTTAAGCTATAGCACTAGGTGAGTAGTTGTCCTTCAAAAAGATTCTTATGTTATTCACATCTACATGAGAAAAAATGGACTAATAAACTATTTTATGCAATCCTTGTTTAATCAACCATCTTTAAGGAGTTGAAAATTATTTATTTGATGATAATTTTTCTGACTTTTGTAATATTATTTTTCTATTTGATTCAGCTAAATTTTTAATTTTTTTAATTTTTTAGTTAGTAAATTAATGTAACATGTCATGATATGTGATATTTTCTTTGCCATATGTCACTTTTGATTAAAAAATTACTGAAAAAACTAATGAAAGGATGACATTACAAAAATTTTATAAAAACATGATAAATAAAAAAAATAATAAAGAAGTCGCATTAAAAAAAAATCCAAAAAATAGAATAATATTTCATGCGATTAATACAAAGAAAGATAAGAGTAGTTCGTAACAAATTAAAAACCAATAAAGCGTTAACTCTTTGAGCATCGGCTGAGGCAATTATCAAGTCAAAATGAAGTCTGCAATTGAGAACATATTACAACTTGGTGGGCTGCTTTGATTTTTCTATCGCTTATTTCAGCATACACGTCACTGACTCCGTACCATTACACGGAAGGTCAGACCTGGCGCAACAATTGACGAAGTTAGCTTTTATTATTATTATTTATTTTAAATTAATTCTTAACTACCAAAGACAAAACATGCTAATTGACATTTGTATATATACCAAGGACCCAGAATTCTGTCTGCTTTCTTCAATTCCACCTGAAACAGAGGGCAGCACCAAGAGAGAGATAGAAGTTCCAAGGAGAAACATAACCTGATAATCGTAATTCTCTACTTTTCGTTTCTCCTCGATCGTCCAAACATAAGCTAGGCAATATATTGAGGCTCCAATATTATCACACACAAGAAAGAAAGAAAGAGGAAGAGATATACATATATATATATATATATAGTCGTCATATATTAGATGGCTGGAGAAGAAGAAGCAAAAACACTTGAAGAAACACCAACATGGGCTGTGGCTACTGTTTGCTTCTTTTTGATATTAATATCCATCTTTCTTGAGCATTTGCTCCATCTTTTAGCTAAGGTATATACAACTTATTAAGCATATATAGTACTCAAAACATTTGACATGCAACTATATATGCAAGACTTTCAGTGATTGATTGATCACCCCGTTGAACTGCAAGCATGTTCATATATATATCCATTAATTTGGTATTAACTTTAAAATTTTCATTTTGTTTTTGGGTTCGCAGTATTTCAACAAGAAAAGGAGGAAGTACCTCATTCAGGCTCTGTACAAGATCAAAACAGGTGATAATACACAACGCTATATATATATATATATATATATATATATATATATAGATAGATAGATTGCTATTTGTCTTGCTAATTACTAAACCTTTACTATTTGTTTTTTTTACAGAGTTGATGCTACTGGGTTTCATCTCATTGTTGCTGACGGTATTGGACAAGCCAGTTGCAAATATATGTATCCCGAAGAGTGTTGGTGAAACCTTTCTTCCTTGTGGTACCGTGGATTCAAGTGATTCGAGTGAAGAAGAAGCCAAATGTGCAGTGCAGGTATAATTTTTTTTTTTTAAAATAGTTACTTGCATGTATATATAGAAGACCAAAATTTAACACCAATGTTTTGATTGGATTCTTGAACAGGGAAAGGTTTCTTTGTTGTCCAGGGAAGGTATGTTGCAACTCCAGTACTTGATATTTGTGCTGGCTTCATTCCATTCCGTGTCAAGTATTCTCACGTTCGGCTTGGGGATGGCCAAGGTAAATTTCATTTATTTATTTCTTCTTTTCATGGTTATTTTAGCTGATTGCCAACTTACCGTTTTGAAATTATTATGTTTTTTCATGATCAACTATTAAATTTTGACTTTTAAGAACAAAATCAATTCAAGAAAGCCTCCAATAAGGAATGGAAGTTGTACTGGAAGACTCACATCCGTGGACCCTAGAAACCTTGATTTTTTTTTAGTGATTTGAAATGGGAAAGGGGAACTTGTGTTTGAAAGTTCGCATTTTTGCTTTCAGATGAGAAGATGGGAATCTTGGGAGGCAGAGACCAGGACTCTGGACTATCAATTTTCAACAGGTGAGATTGACTAATGGCCACGAACGTGTTTGGTCACATAATTCTTTGTGGGACCCCTTGAATTTTGTTTCATCAAGGAAATCAATGTCGTGGCCTAAGATGGATTAATCATTTAATGAACAAGTCCATTTTCTGATGATTTTTTCAAATGGTTCTTCAATTTCTAATAATTTTTTTTTTAGTTGTAAGCAAACGACTCTAATTATCGTAATATTCAAGACTTTGTCTGTAGTTCAATATCATTTAGATTTTCATGATCAAGGAATAAGATTTAAATTTTATGTTTACATAACTTGCAAAAATTTCATGGAATTGATCACAATTTCTCGAAGAAAGAACATCTTACCTATCAAATAAAGCACTACATGCAAACTCATCAGTACTCCTCAAAGCATATGCAAAAAGTAACAGAAGTCCTACTGAATTACACAAGCTTGTACTTATTTTGCTTTTACTGGTCATATCCAGATCCCAGGAGGTTCCAGCTCACTCATCAAACATCATTTGGGAAACGGCATTTGAGATATTGGAATGAAAACTCAGTTCTTCGCTGGCCGGTTAGTGAAAAAGAAAAAAAAAAAAAAAAGAAATTGACCATGTTTAACATTTATCTGATTATTTCTGTACCGTTGTTGTTTTGACGATCTTATGCAGGCATGTTTCCTCAGACAGTTTTATGGTTCTGTTTCCAAAGTGGATTATCTCACACTTAGACATGGATTTATTATGGTATATACCAACCTCAACTACTTGAAACAGGGACAAATTTACAGAGTTATGATAATAAATAATTTTTAACTCAAACTGTTTGTTTTTTTTTTTTCCTGCTCTTTAATTTGTGCAGGCCCATTTTGATCGAGGCAGCAACTTTGATTTTCAAAAATACATTAGAAGAGCTTTGGATAAAGACTTTGGTGTGGTGGTGGGGATAAGGTAGCCAGTTAGATAATGAAAATTAATTTTCAATCTTCAATGCTCGATCAGTGTTAACTCACATTAAACCCGAAATTTTGAAACTTAATTCATTGCCTAAAATTCTGTTTTTGCAGCTTCTGGATTTGGATGTTTTCTATATCTTTCATATTCTTCAACGCACACAGTATGTTCAAATAAACTGATCGCTTCATTTACCAATATTTGTACGCATTAAAACCCTATACATCAAAGGTTTATAATTCTAATTTTTGTCTATGTACTCTGTTCTATGTGTGCAGAATTTTACAGTTACTATTGGCTTCCCTTTATTCCATTAGTGGTAAGTGAATAGACTCCAATAATTACCAATGTACTTTAACAAAAATCGTGTAATTGTGGATGAAAAATCTGTGTGTTGAAGTACTTCTTGCTGTGTTTTGCAGATGTTGTTGCTGGTTGGGACACAACTGCAAGCCATCATAACTTTAATGTGCTTGGATAGCCATGATAATTCTCATGTTGTTGAAGGAACTTTACTTGTTAGGCCTAATGACCGCTTCTTCTGGTTTGGTAGGCCTAAATTGCTTCTCCAGCTCATACAATTCATATCGTTTCAGGTCATTCTTTAATCCTTGAAACAAATTTTCATTTTCGTTTAAACTTTCGCTCTTAGCTTTTTAAATGCTAACAAAATAACAGCACAACAATTCTGTACATGTAAAGATAAAGAAAAGAAGAACTCTATATATGTAGCTGTACATATGAATTTATTCTAAACTGTATTTTTTGGGCTTTGCAGAACTCCTTTCAATTGGCATTTTTCACATGGACTTGGGTAAGCATCCATTAGTATTTTATTGTTTAAATTTTCTTTTATTAGTTGATTTAAAGGAAAAAAAGTTTCCAATTCTAACGTTGCTTCAAAATACAGTACAAATTTGGATTCAGATCATGCTTCCACCGACGAACTGAAGACATCGTCATAAGGCTTGTCCTGGGAGTGTTGGTACACTTCCTCTGTGGCTATGTGACACTACCTCTTTATGCTTTGGTCACACAGGTATGCATCTGCATATGTTTATGATCACCAGATCCTGTATATATAGAACCGTTCACAGTTCATACCAACAGAAAACTTGATTAACCAAGAACAGCGACCGTTACGGCATTACTTGTGATTCAACTCAGCTGTGTTACGTATGATTGTGTATTCAGAATTTGATGATAAGCGTTACTTGCAACAGATGGGTACATCAATGAGGACAGCAGTTTTTACAGAAAATATGGTTGAAGGCCTGAAAAGATGGCGAGCTAAGGCTAAGAAGAACCTGAAAAATTCCTACTCAGCCCGCCCCTCTCTTGATACTTCACTTTCCCTTGACTCTTCACCTTCTTTCAGCCTCCATACTTCAAATTCTATAGACTGGAATCGTCCATTGAACAGAGATCATGTTGCTATCGAAGTAACTGATGAAGCAAAAGACGATGATGAGCAGCTTCAGGAGCATAAAAAACATGGTTCATTTGAAGGCTTTGAGGTGAGCAATGCAGCTCTAACTACAGAAAAAGAGAGCGGTTCATGAATACTTAGCAGCTACAATGCTTTCTTGCTACAAGAGATTCTGGTTGCCGATTGATTGTACAGTTGTTATTTGTTATTATTCCTTCAATTTCTTCCGTGCTTCTATTGAATATGAAGCAATATCGTTTGGATGTTGATTCTGCCCAAACTTTTCCATTTTGTATTCTACCACATACGTATTTGCAGTCTTAGCAGTTTTTTTCCTCACATTTTCTATAAATATATATTTTTTCCTCCAAAATTCCACTAACTGATTTAACCTAACACACAAATGGGGGAAAAAATGATCAACAAGCTCTGATTTAATTATACAGCATCATTCCACTGGTAGGATTTGGAGTGATTAGTGAGGATGACGGTGGCAATATCGATAAAGCTATACCATCATAGTTTTAAGCGATGAATTCTGGTAGAAAAATGATTGCGATTGCATTGAAGTGGTAAAATAATGATGATAGTAATTAATGTCGTGAATAAATTAACATACTAGAAGGTGTTAATAAATATATTCTAATTTACATATTTTTAACAGTTTTATTAATTAAGTATAATAATAACATCTCTTAGTTTAATATCATGCAATAATAATTAAATTTATTACAAAAAATAATAATAACATTCATAATACTTTAATATCACACAAAAAATAATAAAATACAAAGAATCAATTTTTTTTAATCGCCAAATAACGACATTATATAACAGCAACGACATATAACGCTCTTATTTGTGTGAAATTGTATTATGCTCTTTATAGTGATGTATAACAATAACAAATATGGCTGAATCCATTATATAACTACGGTTATTTAATACTATGACTACCATACTAAGCTTAGTAACATTTATCATTTAATGTATAAAGACAAAAGAGGCCTATTCTGATTGTCCAGTCCATAAGATCTACCATAATTCCAGGTAAACATAAAACAAAAAAATTGTCACATGCGATCACTACTCATAGTGTTCATGTTGGGCTCGAACAAGTAAAATCTTATAAAAATACTGATAAACATAACAAAACATGTTACCATCCTCGGTCTATTCCGTACTATTAACAAAATCTTGACGAATTTTGACAATTTTATTACCAAATAAATCATTAAAGAGTTTGTTGTCTAATAATAATGATCTTTTATAACAAGAAGTCATGAGTTTAAATTCTAACAAATTAATTCTACTAGAAATCTTGGATGTGTGAGTTAAAAAAAAAAAAATGCCAAACAAACTCGATAAATTATTCTTCATCGGGTTAGAGAATATCATTTTAATTTATGAAGCTCCTAAGTTATAAAAATCATGCTCTGTTCACTTATAATCTTTTTTCTTAATGTTATAGCATTTTTTGTAAGTGAAGATGGATTAATATAGAGCTTCTAAAATTGATTTGGAAAATCAACCAACGAGTTAACAAATCCATAGATTTGTAAGAATTTAGAAAAATGAAATAAAATATATAGATGTAATATTTCTACTATGACCTTCTCCAAAATTAGTAACATTCAGGCATAAGATTTTCAAAAAAAAAAAAAAAAAAAAAAAAAATCGAAGAATGTAATATCTTTAGTATGGCTTTCTTCAAACTTATTACTATTAATTCAGGCTGTAAATTAATTTAAACTCAAATATGCTTGACAGATTTTAATATTGAACGGAGAAGGTGTCAACTGAAACAACAGCAATCAATGGATAAGTTAATAGTCTAAACTAACAATCCAATGTTTATGGACTTTTTATTATTAATTTGATAGTTCTAATAGGTTTTATTAAGCTTTTATTGGAGAAATTTATGGAGTTGTGACTCTCAAATTTTATAAACTTAATTAGTTCTTTCAAAACTATGCTTCTTTAATTGAAAAAAAAAAAACTAATAATCTGGTCTAACATTACAAAAATACTATGCATTTAGAAAAGTAAAACTCCAAACAATTATGAACCATTAATTCAATCACTCTCTCTCTCTCTCTCTCTCTCTCTCTCTCTCCACACACACACACACACACACACACACACACACACACACACACACACACACACACACACACACACACACACACACACACACACACATATAAGGAATAATGGAAGTTTTCTTTTTGCACAATAGAGTAAAAGGCCCAAACCAACTACTCACACGACATCAAGAAAGCTACTAGGTAAGTCTCAAAATAAGTTATTACTTTTTTTTTATTTTTTATTTTTTTAACTATTAGGATTTTTTCGGATGAAGTGCTTCTCAAAAATAAATCCTTTTATGATCCAATTGGTAATTTCCAACGTATATCGGTGAATTTTTTTTCTTATGGTTTCTAATTGAAAATTAAAATTATTTTTTTTAATTATTTCTAAAGAAACTATAATTATTTGTTGAATTTTTGAAGTATTTCCAATGAAAATAAAAGAATAATTTTTAAAATTTTTCCTAAGAAAATAATTTCCCATCTAGAATCATTAAATAATATTTTTCGGATGACTGATTTAGATAGATTTAACGACAAAAATTCAACCAATTAGTGACAGAACAAAATTTCATTAGGAGAAAATAACGACTATAATATTTGGAGCATGCCCTTGGAAGACCTCATCATAAGTCTTGCGAAGCAGAAGAATTTTTCCCTTTTAACATTTTGTTATTTGGAAGGACTTGGAAACTAATTTGTTACTAGTTCCTCCCTTCGCCATTTTCTTTCTCTTTTCTAGATTCTCTATACTGTTAGAGAATTAGTTTATTGGTTTTATTTGTATATATACCCCCAATGCACACTTTAATGAAGTGAGAGAAAATATTTCTTTTCATTTCTTATTCTATTTATTATTTTTGTTAATAAAATCCATATTGTCTTTAATCTGTTGCTAAAAGCATATAGCGATAGATTATTTAGCTATAACAATGAATTTCCAATACATAGTGATGGAAAAATCTATCCCTAAATGCCAAAAGTTTGATAGTGTCAGCTAAAACAATAAAAAGAAAATAAAAAAGCTGAGTATGATATTAACCTAACTATGTACCAATTAGCAAAGTAAATTTATTATCATTGTTCACTAACCAATTTCATCTACCTATACTACAGATTGATCCCCTTGCAGAGGTGTAATCATGGGAATTTCCACGATTTGTTTTGTTTGCTTGGGAGGTACCGATACAATAGCTGTAATAGTAGGTTTAATCTTCTCCGTGGTCTTGATAATGACCAAGAACAAAATTCTGTATAGAGCGACCATTCCAAGCAAAATGCCAAGATCAATCCACTTGGATAAACCCATTTCTACTTGCCATTGATCTCTCAGAATTTGTTCACCGTGAATCCGTGGCCCTCCGGCTTGACTGCTAAGAAACGTCAGTCCTTCAAATTCATTCTTGAACATTCCTTCGTAGGCATATTTATGGAAGGCAATGTAGTGCATGGGATACTTCCAGAATGGTTGAGGAAGATCATTTGGCAATCTAAAGAACCCCCCACCCAAAATCATGAAACCTTGAATCCCAGCTCCTGTTATTATTCCCATCAGAAAATTTGGCACCATACTTGCAACAGTCATCATTAAGCTCTCAACCAACATCATGCAAGCAAACAATACTAAGATAAAGTATATGAAGTGTTCATATCCTTTGTGAAGTCCAGGAAGGTAATAAGCTATTGCTCCCGGGATTACTGATATCAATAGCAAGTATGGCAACGCAGAGAATGTGTTGCCAATAACAAAAGCAGTGGCACCATAGTGCCCATTTAATCTTTCTCTTTCAAATACCTGGATTGAAGAGGAGAAAGAAAGGCATTTAGTATATATTCATAAGATTAAAATTTGGAGCAAAAAGATTTGCAAAAATAGTTTATGTACCTTCATATCTTCCACAAAAGAAGGGAACCCACCGATGGTCATGAACGTTAAGAAAGAAGCTATGAACATTAGCAGAGAACCTCTAGCCTGTATAATTGTTAGCATAATGATATTTCTCAGCTGGTTTATTGCTAAGTTGTTGTAATGTAATCAAATCCATGGTTGAGTTGTATCTTATGCCGTACCTGAATTGAATTATAACCAGATCCAAGGTTGTAAAACAAAGTGCCAAGGCCTAACGATAATGAGACATAGATTGCGACACGCAACCAATAGTACCCAAGATCTCGATACATGTTTAAGAAAGATCTTCTTGTAAGCACAAGACACTGAGTAAGGAAGCTAGAATGGCTTCTTTCTTCTAATGTCCCACAATTCTGTATCAAATTCGATTGTTAATCATCCCTTTCAATGACTGTAATATGAAGTATATATTACTTAGAAATTGGAAGGTAGTCAGTTTCTTACCTTTTTACATATTTCTGTCACTAGTCTTTTAACCCGTTGGTAATTGTCTGATGATTTATACGCCTTCGTAAGAGTATTAATCGCTTCCTCAGCAGTAATTGCATCTTCTAAATCTTGTTCAATATCCTATGAAGGACATAATCAGAATTTTAATGTGTTTTCAAGCAATCAGGCCTGTAATGAAACTTGGAAACGATCTTCGGTAACATCAAAATATGAAATATACTATTAAAGCCAGATCTTGGATAAAACTACATACCCTTTCAAAATCTTTGTTTATGGTTTTCAGGAAATGATCAGATGGGTTCTGGAGAGTCGGACACGGAAAACCATTCAAGGCAAAAAACTATATTCAAACAAAAGAAAGAACGATTAGCCAAGCTATAGTTAATTCTATATGATCTACATATATTGGATCAGTTAAGCCTATAAAATCTTGATGAACAAATACCTCATTTGCTTCAGTAGCTGGGCCAAAATACACAACTTTACCAGCACAGAGCAGGCAAAGACTATTGAAAATCTGAAAAACTTCACTGCTAGGCTGATGAATGGATGCAATGACAGTTCTTTTATTTTCTTCTCTCTTGTCCAACCTTGCAATTCCTCTCATGACATAATATGATGCTGCACTATCAAGCCCACTTGTCGGTTCATCGAGAAAGAGAAGTTTCGGATGCGTTAGAATCTCTATACAAATGCTCACTCTCCGCTTTTGACCACCACTAAGTCCTTTATGCCCCCACCCTCCAATTCTTGTATTCATGGCATCTTGTAACCCCATTTCTCTTATTGTCATCTCTGCTCTCTCTTTCTTTTCTGCCTTTGACATTGAGTCTGGCAACTGAAGCTGAGCTGAGTAGTAAACAGCTTCTTTGACTGTTAATGTTGTGATTAAGCTGTCATCTTGAGTTACATAAGCCTATGTGCATCAATGAAAAAAAAAAAAACGGTTTAGAAAAGGTGATGATTATTTAATTTTAGTTTATAATACAAAATTCTTAAGTTTATCAAAATTTTGATTAATTTTCATTTTTTCCCCCTTACCGATGTGCCATAAGCCAGACTTTGCTTGTGACCATTGATTAGAATGTCTCCTGTTTGTCTCGTGTTTGAACCCAGTCTCCCTGCAACAGCAAATCAAGTTAAACTACATCCTTATATATATAATAACACGATGGAAATTGAATGGAGCATCATTGAAATGAAAGGACAGAACAATGGAAATATCCAGTTTACAACTTCTTGGTTATTTTCTTTTTGTGCATTTCTCTTAAAGTATAAGTATTTCAAGTGTCGTAGCCATTACACCCCTTTGATATTTTTAAAAAAATATCCAAGCCTGATAGAATTAGGAAAACGGCAGGCGTTTCACGCAGGATCACATTCTCAAACTCACTTACAATATTCTTATCTATATATGTTGGGAAATTTCTCGAAAATATACGAGAATTTTACTTCTGTTATCTCGTTTAAAGTTTGAATTTGATGGCCAAAACGGGAGTGTTGGATCTTAACCATCTAAGATTTTTCTGAATAAGAAACTGACGGTTAATTTTAGTTCATTTGGTATCATTTCTGTTTTTTGAAACAAGGGAGACTAATTAATTAGTTCTTTAAAAATAAAAGGACTAATTTATAATTTATTCACACAAAAATAGAAAACATGAAGGCAAATTATATCAAACACAAGTCCAGTGAAATGGAACATAAGAGAGTAGATGTACTAGCATCAGTATTTTCTTGCACACTCTTTGTTTTTCCTCGTGAAACTTTTTTAAAAAACTAAATATTCTCAGGTGCCAATATAAGGTAATACTAATGAGTGCTAAATTTTCCAGACATTTGGGAAATTGAAAGGACATAAATTTTCCATCCGAGAAAAAGCAAGAAAGAAAGAAACAAGAAAATTGAGGCAAAGCATGCAAATGGCTAGTCAATGATCAACCCAAGAAATGAACAACATGGTGGATTAATCAGTTACCTGCTAATGTATCAAGAAGTGTAGACTTGCCACTGCCTGATGGACCCATTATAGCCAAGAGCTCTCCAGGCTGAGCATAACCAGTTAGACCCCGAAGGATTGATTTACTGCCACTTTTCCCATTGGAAACAGTCACCCACAAATCCTCCCAAGTCAAGAAAACACCATCACGATCAGTGGCTACACCTCCTTCTTCCCCTCCATTCCTTGGCATTGGAACAACAGTTTCTACTTCTAATGCGGCCTTAATTTCTTGGATATAATGCATAGATGTTGATTGATGATCAAGTCTATAATCGCCTGCTGTTGATTGCTGAGAAGGGTGAGGAAGAGAAGCCATGGGGTAATGCTTGAGTTGAGACACTTAAGGAACGAGTGGTGTGTGTAGTTTGTATGTCCAAGCATATATAAGGTTAGTATTTATAAAGGGATTCTTATTAGTAACCGGACCTAGTTCTAAAATGACAAAAGATTCAATGCTTGTCCTTTTCCTCTGCTGATCTGATTATGATTTTTTTTTTTACCTCTTGATTTCACATATAGTAATTTTCTGATTATAATGACAAGAAAAAACAAAATATTAAAAATATCTACAGCCAAGAGACAAGTGGTGGCCGTCTCTCAAATCATCACATGTGCACAATGATAGTTTCTTAACAAATTTTTAGACAATGATTATGATTAAGATTATTTGTTTTGCGTCTAGATGAAAAGGGAAAAATAGAGAGAGAGAGAGTAGTATTAAAAAGTAAGAGGTTTTAGGATTTAAATTTATAATCTTATATTAAAATTAGTGGTTATAATTCGCCATTAATTTAGTCATGAATATTTACCTATCCTTGAGTTTATCACCTAAAATGTTTTTTGTGTTATATATTTATGGCGCATCCTAATATTGAAGGCTTTACCTTTCCCTCTTGCCTGTAAACTTTAAGGCCTGTTTGGATAGGGTGAAAAGTCGAAGAGAGAAAAGAAAATTAGAGAGGAAAGAAAAGTTTTTTTTGTTTGTTTTAGGAAGAAAACCTGTAGAAAGAAAAAAATAATAACGGACAAACTTATAACTGATGGGACCAATTTTTCTCAAAAAAATTAGAAGGAAATTGAGAGAAAAAGCGTGTAAATCATCAACAGTGAAAAATATATATTTTTTCTTTTCATTTTTATTCTTATTCAAACAATAAATGAAAAATAATTTTTTTTATTATTTTTTTCTTTTCTAGTAAGAAAAAATATCCAAACAAAGGGTAAGTGACAGTCCTTCTGTAGCTCTGGACCCCGTCGTTTGGCTTGATGGTACCATTTTGGTTAGTCGTTTTGCAGGCTTTTTTGTTTTCTTTTAAGGGCATCTTAAATGAAATCTATCTGATACCCGCAATAGTCTACAAATAGTAACAGTTTGACATTGCCAAAAAACAAGTGAGAGTTTTTAAGATTTTCTCTCATTAAATTAATTTTAAAAATAAAAATTAAATATAAAATATATTTAAAAAATTTACATTAGAATTTTAAGTTCATTGTTAATTTTAAGACTTCCCTCTTGTTGTTTCTCTTTTATAATTTTCAACAATAAGAAACTTGTAAGAGATCAGGAGTACTTTATTTATTTTTTATTTTTTAGAGTGCTTGAATTTTTAAAGAATAATCTATTACAATTGGAGGTCAAATTAATTTTTTTTATTTTGTAGTAGTGGCTAACTCGGTTTTAATTGTGATAATAAGACTTTTTTTTCTGCTGACTACTAAACAGTAATTCTAATTCTTTAACTTACTACCAATCGATTTTGAACTGTAAAGTCTTATTTGTAGCATAAAAAAGGAAAAAAGAAAAAAAAGAAAAAAAAAGAGGAAGTCTGTTAAAGCTTTAAATGAAATTTTATGAAGTAATAAATTTTACCCATTAAAATGTGGACATTTTTTTTTTTTAATTCACTTGCTATATCTGAATCATTTGTCTAGTACTATATATAATTAGTTTTTCCTATAAGCATTACGTTAATTAATATTTAAATGAATAATGACGTTCGAGGATAATTTTCACAAGGAAGGAAATGGTGTTCTAAGATGTGTTTGGCCAGTGGAATCTCCATCGAAACAACAATTGATGTTACTCCTTACAAAGCAGTCAAACACAAACCAAAGTCTAGCAAACACTCGCCTTTTGGGAAACCATAAATCGTTTTTCACGTGTTTGAAAGGTCAAAGTAGTCACTTATTGCATGGACATTAAGCGGACAGTCTGGCTCCTCTAGCTCATGAGATATTAATGTCTAGATCGACAGAAAATGGCCACATCTGTGGCCTCATCTACGTGGCTTTATGAGGTTTCCTTATGACTTAAAGGGGTCGAATGTGACCAGGTGAGGCTATTTTGTACAAGATGATTTGTGGTGTATATTTTGTGTATTTAATACAACTTTGGCATTTACTGGCAAGAATATTCAAAATCAGATTTCATACACCAACAGTTAAGTTTTAAATATATTTAAATAAATCATTCATATTCAGACTAATGCATTTCTAAAAAAAAAAAAAAAAACATATATATATATATATATATATATATATATATATAAAATTTGGTTTGGATCCCTTATAAAATCAAATTTTGAATTATAATACATGAAAAACTGACGTTTATTAGCTAGATTAAGCTTCCAAAAATACGTGTACACAAAGACAAAGTATGCAAGGGGTTTGTCAACAACACGCAATAATTATTATTATTAGAGAATAATATAAAAATTATTTATGAAATCTTACTTAAAAATATAAATTTTTTAATTAAAATAGTTCTTTCATATAATATCAAAGTTTTGATAACTAAACCATAAAGAGTTCGAATTTTATCATTTTTATTTATTTTATGATAAAACTTAAAAATTTAAATTTTTTTATTGAAATAAGTTTTGTGATAATTACTCGCGAAAAACGTGAATTGATTTTCTAGCCGCCCCCAACATGTGTTTTGCGTGCATTGACATAAACATGCATGGTAGATTCTTTTGAGTTTGGCAATTTAGATGGGACTGCAAATTGATTAAAATCTGCACGAATATTGGACATCATTTATACTGGACAAGTACAGAGTTTAAACAAATTAAATTAAATTTTCTTACGACAATATCACGTTCCCTTTTTCTTGCTCTTGGTTGCTGACTATATTAGATTAAATTTCAAAAACTATTTTTCTTTTGTAAGAGATTTCATTTCGCTATCTATCTTTTGAAACATTTTACTGCACATTCTGGAATTTCCTTGTTTATGGTTTTAAAAATAAAGGAAAAATAAAATAAGCATATGGACTCATTCAAAATTAAGCTTATGCAGTAAGTGAGATATATATATATATATATATATATATATATATATATATATATATATATATATTTTGTGTCTATTGTATTTATTTTTATTAATTCAAATGTTCCTAAATTACTAGGCGATATACAGTGGTAGTTAGTTGAAGAATGAACCTCTTTATAATGTGAGCTCAAAATTATTTAAGGATAAAATCAATAGAAAAATTTGTTTGGTGGCAAAAATGATACTAACACTATAGTTTGGGAGGAGTTTTGAGGTTTGCTGTTCAATTATTTTCTGCTCACAATCCTTGTCCGCAAATATGGTTAGACTAGTAAGAGTGAGTCATTGATGGCAATAGCTACTCGTACCAAAGGTCATATTCATTGAGTTTCTTAGCCCTCCAACAACGTGTTTTGCGTTTGTTGTCATCATCTTGCTAATATAGTCTAGTTCATAATTTAGAGGGAGTAAATTTTCTCACGGCAATAACTTGTGGTCTTTTTCCTTCTATAGGTCGCTTTCTGTTGGGTTATTTCATATTAATTGTCAAAAAAAGTTGAATATTCGGTTATAAATATAAGAAAAAGTTTTATTAGTTGAACTAATTTTAAAAAGACTTATTAGCATCCGACATTCGTACCTGGACTGATATTTTGGCAAAGAAGAGTGTGGCATGATTGGTTGAACTCCAATTGTTGTCATCCGACAGTTAAGCAAGTGTGATGCCACACTTACACTGCGAAGATTCTTCTAGAATTTTATAAATTGGTTAAAGTGATGTTTATTTTTGTATGTAAATTTTCGCACATGTAACTCCCCAAATGCAGATCTTTTTAATACTAGTATCAAAGCCCTAGCTAAACATTTTTCCGTTATAATTTAAGAAATATTTAATTTTATTTTAAAAATAATCTCCTCGCCACCTTCAATAAACCAGTGCTTGCTTATGACCATGGATAAGAATCTCTCCTGCTTACCTTGTGTTGGAAATTAGTCTCCCTGCAAAATATTATGGTTTAAGGAATTTCAATGGGCATATTTAGATGGGGATTGTGCATGAGGTAGCTTGGTAGTTTTAGTGTTAGAAAACTTATCCCATATCAAATAAATATAAGAATGTAAAGTAAATTTTTTAGATTTTTGTATTTATCAGAAACAAATCAACAATTTTTTTTGACAATAAATCTGCTATTGCATTAGCAAATAATATAGTGTTTTATGGTTATAGCAAACACATTGATAGCAAGTACCATTATATTCATAGTTGAGTATTGTTTGTTGGAAGTGTCATAACCAAAATTTTCCTCCAAAAATTTTTATTTTGATTTTTATTAGATTTTTTATTACCCTCTTATTTATTTGTTTGCTTTATTTGTTTATACTTTTATTTGCATTTCCATTTTATTTTGGAAGCTACTACCAAAAAAAAAAAAAAAAAAGGGAAAAATAATGAAAAAATACAAAAAATTATATAAAAAATACAAAATACAAAAAAATTAATTACGAGTAGGGGGCATAATTGAATAAAAAAAAATTGAAATTAAAGCAATTGAAAACTTCTAGACTACAATTACAAGATACAAAGACTTAATTGAAGAAACTAAAAAGTACGAGTAACTACAATGATAGGTTTTGAGGATATAATTGGAACAAAACATAACCGGTAGGGATCTAAATCAACACAAGACACAAATGACAGGATCAATTCGAATCATTCGAATGACGTATCATCCAATTCCTCTTTTTGCGGAATTATAGCATGCTAATCCTAAACTCTACCCTTTTTGACTCTATTCATCTTCATCGGTGAAAACAACAAGCCAAAAGGGACAATGCTATTAGCTTCTCCATGTACTATAATTTTTGTTAGAGAATTGCAATGTACATCCTTTCTATCATGATGCACCCGTACACAAAGCACACACAAAGCTCATTGCACAACACACCATGCATAAATTTTTGGTTTTGTTCATAGAAAGCCAAAACAGATAACATGTAAGAAAGATTTGTTGGGTTACTAGGGAGGTTAGAATTGATTTCAACATTAATCAAGAATCCTTTAGGTATAAATAGGGGTTGCCTTTAGGGTTTAGGGGAAGGTAAAAAAGAATTAATGGTTCGGAAAAAGTAGAGGATTAGGGTTTTAGAAGAAGAGAATTATGGAAAATAAAGAGAAAAAACAATTGTAACAATAGTAATGGGAAGAGGATAAAGAGAGAACAACATAAAGAGGCACTGATAGACAAATGAATTATAGAGAAATATAGAGGTTTAGGATTCATACCGAGCTATTAAAAGGAAGAGACATTAGAACCAGCATGATAAAGACAACTATTATAGTTGCTAGGCTTTAGAAGGATACTATTCCACTAGTTTGAATAACAACTATTATTGTCATTGTATCCCTTAACCCAAGCTCCCTCGAGTAGACATCCAACTTAGACTCTCTTTTAATTTATAGTTAATATATGCATCCATGTAACCGCTAGTTGCTTGAAAACAAAGGATGACAATGATATTCATCACTATCATCCTACAAAAATCCATCACTCCTTTAGAATTTCACACACCATCGTAGCGAGGTTTGGTGAGTAAGAAGGATTTTAGATGGCTCATCGGGGTTAGATTTAGGGTTACCTATTCAATTTTATGTTTAGCTTTTGAATTTAGGCTTGGGTTGGTATGACTTGAATTTTGAGGATTCATGAGGTAGGAGAGAAACTAGTGATTTAAAGCTATGTGAAGGTTTGATTTTAGGTGTTTAGAGTTCAATTTTAGGATTTAATAAACAATCAAGACTAGGTAGAAAATAGATCAAATCTAGGGTTTCTAGGATTTTATGTGAGAAAGTGATGGATCAAGGTGAGATCTATACAATGAGAGGTTTATGGTATTGAGATCGTTTGATCTTAAAAGAATTAATGAGGCTTGGACAAGTGAGAGATAGAGAGAAAAAGAAAACTTTAAAGGGTTAGGGATCTAGTACGGGACGGAAACATAACAAGGAAGTTTGGAAATGGAATATGGAACGTCAAAAGATCTAGTTGAGAGGAAGTTTAGAGAGAAAAATGGAAAGAGTAGAAGAATTGGGTTTGTAGGGGAGAATCGAGAAGAGGGAGGAAAAGCAAAAGGAAGATGAGAGAGATGAAGGTTAAGGGGTTTTGATCGATTTTAGTTTTAAGGAGAATGAAAATCTTGTTAAGATGGAACGGGGCCTTAGGCGAGGTTGAGTAAAAAAAAAAAGGTTAGGTTTATGGCTACGGATTGGGCGGTTCTTAACCTGACCCAAGCCAAAAAAGGCACGCTCGACATTTTTGGCCTAATGGTTCGAGGGCTACTAACCCTAAAAAGCCCAATAACCCTTCTTTTTACACTTTTTTTCCCTAAATTAAATTTGAATTTCTTTTATGTATGCATACTTTTTTTTTCCTTAATTTAGATTTAATATTTTGAATTTGTCTAATCAAGGTTTAATTTTAGGCATTATTTAAATAATTAGATTTAGATAATTAATTAGTGAATGAATCGTGAAGTTTCTTAAGTTTTAGGGACTAATGACGATTCCTCACAAAAAATAGAAAGAAAAAATATTAAAATATAAAAGAATGATTAGGTAAAAAAATGAAAAAGGAAAAAAAAAAGGAAAGGAACAAAAGAAGAAGAAGAGGAAATGTTGGGTAAAAAAATAAAAGAAGATAAAAAGGATAAAAAAAGTAAAAAAAAAAGAAAAAGAAAAAGAAAAAGGGAAAGAAAAAATATAGAAAATACTAAAGGAAAAACTAACAAAGTCTCATATTCAATAGAAGCCGATGTTAGCTCAAATCAATCATATCTTAGTAACTCGAATGGTTTTCTAACATATCGACTATGTTGGGACTTAAACTAGATCCGATGTTGAATTAACGGGATGCCCGATGAAGGAGTTCGATGATTGATTTAATATAATACCATAAAAAAAATAAAAAAAATTTGGATTAAAAAATAAAACTTGAAATTTTGACATAGGATCAATTTGGCTAAAATAGAAATTTTTAAGAAATAAATTTTGGGTTTAAACTAGACATGATACCTTTCTTAGGAAATGATGCTTTTTGGTGATTGATTTCTTCCCAAAAAATAACCAGACTTCTTATCTTAGAATCTATGAACTAGTATCCATTTTAGGTTTCTAATTTTTTTAATACTAAGTGGCAACTTTGCAATTATAAATAACTCACTCCCTCAAATAAATAAGGTATACCAACAAAAACCTTAAATAAAATTTTTAGAAGTCATACAAACGTTGTATGGTGATAGCATGATGCCTCCACATGGGGCTAGAGTTAAGACATAAGTTTAGTTTTGCTTTAATTTATTTTCTTGATTTTTTTCCATTTATTTTAATTAGTCATTTATTTTCCTAGTCGTTTATTTATTGTACATATTTCGACCCTTTTAGTTGTTGCAATTTATATTTCTTTAATTTTTGTATATATTTATGAACTAGGTTAGATGTGTTTACTTTGAACAATTAGACACACAACAAAGGAAGCTCGCAAAAGCTCTAAACTCGAATTAAAACTCTATTATGATTTAGTTAGAGAGATTTAGAGACAAGTATGATGAAAGTTTATTGATGCTCATTCGAACTCTCTTTTGGACTAGAATTACCCTATGCATAGGAAATCATAAAATGACCATCCCATACCTTTTGATGCATAATGTTAGAGGCTGAATTACCCCCATTGATAATTTAAATAGTCTAAAAACTTGAAAAGACTTCAAGATTAGATAAGACTTGCTTAAACCCTAAAAAAGCTATATCCCATCCATTACGGTTGACTTATTAAGACATGAAATATTTTCAAATAATGTTATTTCTAACCTTGGTTTTTATAGGTTATTACCAACACAAATCATGATAAAGAGAACAAGAAACATTGTCAAGGATTTTAAGGCTAGATCATAATGAATCCAAATTAAGAAGAAAGACTATATATCCCTAGATTTTATGTTAAAGCTACCGGAAAAGGTTAGACTTGCTAACAAAATAACTAATATGGTCTCGCTCCTTAATTTTTGGGAAGCACTTACTCCCTAAGATAGGTTAGACTTTCTTAAAACATACGTTGATATCGCACAACTACTTAGGATAAAGGCCCGGATCTTATGCTTCTACTTCATTTTCCTTCGATGAAAAATGGCTCTAAGTCTCATTCGAATATTTTACAAGTCCAAATTTCAAATTTCTTTAGTATTTCCTATCATGGCTTAAATATTTTTAGTATATTGCAAGATTTTCCCATGCTCAAGTTATGACCGAAATAGCGTAGATATGTCTCCTAAATCATCCAAGTATCTATAAGGTTACACCTTTAATGAGTACTAAATCGATCCGGCTCTATCTTCGATGTAAACTCTATCATGATTTAGTATGTGACTAGTAAAAAAAGTATCTAACCCAATTCACATCATACATGTATATACTATATATTCACTCGTAAATATGTCTTTGAGTTGTTTTACGGGAATTGAAATATAGGCCATTCCACCGAAGCTCGGCTCCCTCTTTGTATCCATCACACTCGACTCGAGCATAAATAAAAATAAAAAACAAAAAAAGAGTACAATTGGAATAGACTCACCAACATAAGCTTGGATCCATAAAAATAGATGGTGCCTGCTCGACTAACTTGCTCAAAATGGCTCGAATGGGAAAAGCTGGTTTAAACCAAGGACAAGGTCGGAATGAAATACCATATTTACTCTTAATACCTAGCTTATAGCCTAGGCCATCCACTACACCACCTAACAACTTAGGGCTAACAACATTGCACATAAAGATTTCTTATACTACTTGGATAGTTTGCTTATGTGATGGATTCATGGGTTTGTCAAATGCTAGATACTCCTACTATGGACCTTATCAATGAAAAAAACTACTAAACTCAAGGTAATAGAGGAATTGAACATGGATAAACTATCTACCATTGGTGAATTTTTGAGGGCTATCGAAGGGGCTGACATCTATAACCCTATTAGAGTTACGAAGATATGCCTAGTACTTGACGTGGTAATTTTAAAGAAATTTAAGGTACCAAAATTCATCAAATGCATTAGCAACGTAGTAACCTATGACCCACTCGAGGATTTACTATAGTAAGATGGATGAAATAGTACATGATGAAAAGCTACTAACACACTTATTCCATGATAGTTTAGGAGGATCGACGCTAAGTTGGTATACAAGGCTCAAAGGAGCTAAGATTAGAAAATAAAAAGACCTAGCTAATGTTTTTATCAAGCAATATAAATTTAACATAGAGATAACCTCGATTTGTTTTGATTTATAAGGCATAAAAAAGGGACCAAAAGAGATAGTTAAAGAATATGTGTAAAGGTGGCGCGAAGTATCGGCTCAAATTCATTTACTTCTTCCTAAGATAGAATTGATCTTGATATTCTTCAACACCTTCAAGGCACCTCTATTTTGAATATTTGATTGATAATTCATATTTGAATTTCATCAATATTATGATCATTATTGAGTAAGTTGAGGTGGCCATCAAAGTAAGGAAGATCTCTAGGGAGTTGAGAAGAAAACTAGTGTAGACATCAAGAGAAGATAGGGGAAAGTCCATTAAGTGAAAACTCACCAACCTAGAAGCAACTAAAATAACCAAAGAAGGTATACCAACCAAGGCCACTACCTTATCCAACCACCACCTTATTCATAACCATTCCACTAAATAGCTTTACTAGCCTTGACCTTCCTTACCATCCAAACATAACCCCACACACCAAACCAAACATATCAACCATATCCACCACAATAATACTACCTATAGACCTCACCCAACTAAAATAATAAGTTCTTTCATTCGATCGGACCACCACGTAGTCTTTCAAATTTTAATAACTAAGCCCCATATAGCCAATTTAATTATGGTAACCCATACACCGGGGAAGACTTCAAATCCCTAACTCCTCTCCTATTCGCTTTGAGAGAATTATTTTATCACCTAGTCGGTATAGGACAAGTAACCCCAATCCTAACGAACAAGTATAACCTCTATACTTGTCATGGTATAAGAAAGATTAATAGTGTGAATATTATGGACATGCCAATAAACATTCTATAGAAGATTGTTTGGCTTTCAAAAGGAAGATATAGGTCCTTATCAAACATGGATGGATAAGTTTTGATGACCTAAGTGCTTCAAATGTCAATACTGATCCACTTTCAAATCATGTTACTTGGAAGAGGTGAGTTAAGTATGATAACTCTTGAGGAGGCTAAGTTTGATAAAAGGAAGAAGAGTGCGAAAGTATCCATGGATAAGCTCTACTCGATGTTATCAAAAATTAGTAGCCTTAGAAAACCATTTGGTGCTAAAAAAGGTGATGAGAGTCAATACTATTGATATCCTCAAATACAAGGACATGATATCTATCGATAAAGGCCTACGAGGGATGCAAGGGAACAAGGAGTCACTATCTATCCGAGGTAAGTTGCATTATTTATATATGAAAAAAAATTAGTTTTACTATGTTATGTTTCTATACTTATTTAAGTGAATTTATTTTATCGAATGGAATATTAGAGTAATTTAGGGTTTGGGTCGGTTCGAGACTCATACCCATACTCAAAGGAGAAAGGTGAGAAAAATTAGAATTTTAACTAATCTTTAAGAAACACAACCTATATTGACAAGTAGGTGAGTTTATAAAGATTAATAAACTTTTATTAGCATAAGCAACGAGTTATCGACAATCTCACCCACATAAATAGGAAGCCATTAATGACTTCGAGTCATGAATTTAAGAAGTTACCAATAACTTCATTACATAATTAAAAAGCCATTGGTAACTTTATTTTTCTCAAGCAAAGAGTAGATGACTAGTTAGGAAGCCACCGATGACATTGTCTACATAAGTGGAAAGCCACCAACATCTTCATTTCGGACAAACAAAAGGTTGGTTAAATGATTTAGAAGCCATAGATATATTCATCCATATACTTGGGAAGCAACTAGTAGATTCATTTTTTTATAAAAAAATAGGTAGATAATCATGTATTGGACATGAATATTTTGTATTCATTACATCATAGACAAGTATACCAAATCAACCACATCACAACATAAGCACAAACATCATATTTAAATACAAAAACTAGGACTAGTTTTTTTCTTAGATCTACTTATTGAAATTAAATCCTAATCCCAATCCTCATAGTTCATCACAGAGCATTGATCACCAACCTTATTTCATCCCAAAATGCCTATCATCTTGACCCTTTCGGGTTCAATATATAATGGTTTATTTAATCATATTTTAAATTATTTAACAATCACAATCACTATAATTTTACATTATAAAATAAAGTAATTTAATCACTAATATCAAATGGGTATAAATTTTTGAATGTTACCCAAAATAAATAAAAATATCTTGAAACCTGCTAAAGACACTCTATTTGGGTTAGTTCTACTCTCTTCGTCCTAATGACAAGCTGATTTTTTAGTTAGGCAAGAAAGAAGAGCATCTTTCCTTTTTTAATATTTTTGGTATGGATACTATTAGAGTGGCTACCTTTTTGGGTTGGAACGCTAAGGAGTTGCTATCTCGTGGTCTCTAGAGCACATCGTCGTTTGGAGTCATATCTTCTAGACTAATTTTGAATTAGATGGAGCTTTTGTTTGATATTTTTCTCTGCATAAATATTAGAGGTATGAATTTCTTATTTAGGGGTAATTTTTAATCATCTCAATCCGATGTGTATACCTCTAGATATGGGCAAAACACTAGATAATATGCTTGGACTCTATCTTATAAAGTGCGGATCGTTTCGAGTCGTATCTTCTAAACCACTTTTGGATCCGATGGATGCTTTTTTTGGGTATTGGTCTATCCATAAATGTTAAAGGTATGAATGTCTTATTTATTTATTAATTTTGAATCATCATAATCCAATATGTATAACTTCATATATGGGCAAAACACTAGGTATTGTTCGAATTGTCATAAGATCCAAATTTCGACTTGACTTTGCACTCTACTTTGATAGCCAAAACCATTGTGAAAATTTTCATTTTTACTCAATATAGAAAGATTAATATTTCTATTTCAAACCCAAGAAGGTTTCTTTTTTTCCTAGACTTATAAGAAGGTAAAATTCCCCATTCCTCCTCTAAAGGTTAATATGCCAATAGTGGGCTATATGGGTTTTAGGAGGTTATTTTAGGGACTTTATTGGTATTTTGTAAGGTTTTTTATTTTTGGATAGTGGTGGATTAGAGAAGCTATTGGAGGGGTTATTTTGAGGTAGAAAGTGGTTGGAAAGTTATGAAAAATGAGTTGAATAGTAGCGATAACTACTCGTATAATTTTGTCGCTATCTTATTAGTGAGTTTTTCCATTATTTTGGCAACTTAGAGTTATTTTTTTGGTAGTTTGAAGGCTGATAGATGTTGCAAAAAAAGTTATAGCTGGATTGTGGAAGGTTACAATAGGAAAAGAGGGCCAAAAGTGATGAAAAAGTGTCTAAAACAGGCATGATAATAATAGCTATCACAAATAGAGGCTATTTTGATATATTTGGATGGCTTTTTTTGGGAGGTTTCATGAATAAAATAGAGGAGTAGAGCTAGGTGGCCAGAATTAGGGTTGTTTTGGGTGATGGGGATAGAAATTTAATGGAGTTTTGGTGGTGGGTATGAAAGATTTGTCAAAATAGAAGGATGATAGCGACCAAATATTAGAGAAGATGATGAATAGTGCTAGCTCCCTTAAAATGAGAGAGAAGATGAGTATTTATAGGGAAAAAAATTAAGATTTTGAGCAAACAAATATTTAAGACCTTAATGTTTTCATGTTCATTAATTTTAATGTCGAGTTGGCCTTTTTGAACTTCGATGGCATCCGTTAATTGCAATTAATTAGGATCTGTTTTTTCAATTTTCCTTAATTGTATCCTTTTTTAATTAAGGATTTAGGGTTTTGGGCTTTTCAATTGCACTCTCAATTAGGTTTTCTTTGGTGTTCAAACTTCATATTTTTTTTAATTAAACCCCCAAATCATTTTTTTTTTCAAATAATTCTCTTTTTCTTCTTCTTTCTCTCTCTCTCTTTTGTATTTTTCTTTTAACTCATAAATGGAAACAAATCTATTGAGTAAAAATTAGATGCTAACAATTGTCCTTTTTTCACAATGCTTTTGGCATAAGTCATTAAAAAGTATTTTTCTTTGGCTTTGTATAGAAAGCTTTATAAAGAAAAATAAAATGAAAATGAAACACTTAAAGCATAAACAACAATAAAGAATAAGAGATAATCGAGTAAATTCAAATGATAATCGACTATTCGATCATAGAAATTAAAGTAAAAACATGTGATCTGAATAAAAAGAAGATGTATACATACATGGCTTAAAATGAATATATGAGGACAAGCTTTAAATGAATACATGCCGACATTACTTTAAATGAGTGCATGTTGACATGGCTTGAAATTGATGCATATTAACATAGCTTGAAATGGATGCATACTAGCATGGATTGAAATGGATGCATGTTGATATGGCTTAAAAAAGATGCATGTTGATATAGATTGAAATGGATGCATACTGACAAGGCTTAAAATGAGATACATACTAAGATGGCTTAAATTGGATGCATACCGATACGACTTAAATTGGATGCATATTGACATAGGTTGAAATGGGATGCATTCTAACATGGCTTAAAGTAGATGCATATTAACATAACTTAAATTGGATGCATACTAACATAACTTAAAGAGGATGCATACCGACATGACTTAAATTGGATGTAACGAGACCATGTTGATTTAGAAGGATGCAACAAAATATATATATTTTTATATGTGACGGACCACTCCGACTTCAAAGAACATGACAAACTACGTTGATTTGTCAAGACATGACAAACCATGTTGATTTGATGAAATATGATAGACCACTATAACCTAGAAGAACATGATAGACCATGTTGATTTTATAACATGTGACAAACCACTCTAATTATGCAAGATGTTATAGACCACTCGATTTTTGTAAAACATGGCGGACCACTCCGATTTGGCAAGACATGAAATACTATCCGACCTTGTAGGACTCGACGGACCACTCGATTTTTATAAGATGTGATAGACTACTCGATTTAATAAAACATGACGGAACACTCCGATTCTACTAAACATGAAAAACCACTCGATTTGATAAAACGTTATAGACTATTCGATTTCCATGATTTGATATACCACTCTAACCTTATAAGACATGACAAACTATTTTGACTTGGAGGGACATCATAGACCATGCTTTTTTGACAAGATATGATCGACCACTCTAACTTATATTGACGTGATAGGCCATGTTGATTTTGAATGATATGACGAGATCATACTTTTTTATAAGATATGACTGATCACTCGACTTAAACTGCATAATAGACCATGTTGATTTTAAATGACATGACGGACCATACATTTTAACAAGATATGACTAACCATTATAATTTAGACTGACATAATAGACCATGTCGATTTTGAATGACTAATAAACCATGTTTTTTGATAAAATATAACTGATCACTTTGACTTAGAATAACGTGATAGACCAAGTCGATTTTGAATGATATAACGAGACCATATTTTTTTGATAAGATATGACTAATCACTTTGACTTAGACTAGTATAATACACCACGTTGATTGATAGACCATACTTTTTGACAAGCTATGACTGACCATTCTAAATTAGATCGACATGATAGACCATATCAATTTTGAATGATGTGATAAACCATGCTTTTTAACAAGCTATGATCGACTACTTTGACTTAGACTGACGTGAAGTTTTTAGAGAATCGAGAGGTTATGATTGCTAAGACATAAGTATCTCCTCTTTTTTTCTCCATTTATATGTTGTCTAGTTTGAATAGATTCAAGATTTTAGGCCAACTACTTTTATTAAGCTTGTATAATTACACTTCTAATTATACCATATGTTGTTGTGTTTATTGATGGCTATTCGAAACACTTTCTATGTCATTTGAGTGGTGTTCTTTCCTCTAACTAAATAGGTGATTATTGTTCCTTTGTGCCCTTTTTAGTATTATCTCCAAATGTTTAGACTTTTGCTAGCACATATCAAGAATCTAGTCCAAAATGGTTGAGATGGTCTTTTGTCTCAACTCGCTTATAGTTTATCATAAGAAAAATTTTAACGAGATTTTATAGAGGCAAACCTCTTATAGAGCAAGTCTAAATAAGATCCTTATCAAGTTATCATATATCAATTCATTGCATTATCACATTTCATGAATGACATCAATTTCAAGGATCGTGTATGAGATCAAAGAAGAGATTTTCTTGTTAGAGACTGATCACACTTATGAAAAAAAGGTTCTTTAAGAGATGAAATATCATAAAACATATTATTTGGAGGGGTCAAGAATAGAAGAAGTAAAGTCAAATGATCAAACTAATGAATATTTAGTCATAACTCATATTATCTCTTTGTTGCTCTAGATAAAGGAGTTGAAATGTTTTGATCTTCTAGTGTCGACATAGATTTATGATGATTTTAACCATAACATGTTTCTAAAGCATTGGTGGTGATCATCCATTTGTCATCTACGCTTTATTATTGTTGC
Source organism: Dovyalis caffra (assembly GCA_963924115.1). NCBI lineage: Eukaryota > Viridiplantae > Streptophyta > Magnoliopsida > Malpighiales > Salicaceae > Dovyalis > Dovyalis caffra. Next base: position 10,142,771 of record CAWUPB010001184.1, read on the forward strand.
TCATGTTAGTTATCTCTTTTCGATGTTTGCACTTGATTATTTGAAATTATCTTTGAGAGATTTTTTTTTTAATTTTTTAGAAAATCATTTTCATTTGTTATAAATTTCATAGATTAAGTCTGTCTATTTCAAAATTTTCATAAAGATAAGTTGAATTGCTTAAGAGAAATTATTGAGATATTTATAAGAAAGTAATCTAATTCGGAAAGATGTTTGATTCAACTTGATTAAAAGCTAAAACGCACCATGCAATGTCAAGATACTATTCTTATGGTGATTTATTTTGAGGCTAAGATAAGCAAATGTATTTAGATCATAAAAATTTTGAGAAGGATTCATCTCTTCTAACCGAGTGATTGACAAAATTTTGGTGCTTAGAGCACAACGTGCTCGGATAAATTTTAGGAACTAAAAGATTTTTTTAAGAAAGTTTGGCTCGAGAGAGATCTTGCCTAGAAAGACTTGATTCATTTCTTTCTTTCCCCTAGTTGATTAATGAAAATTTATGATTCAATGTCATAAATGATGGTTTGTAATGTATAAACAAGTCAAGTTTTATTCAAAAATATTTTTTCTTCTTCTCATTCGAAGCTAAAACTCATCAACCCAAACAAGTCATCTTTGATTAAAAAGGGCTTTCATAGGCATGTAATGTAGGCTAAGGTTTCGACTCATGAATAAAAGGATATAAAAGGCTCAAAACTTGTTTGAAGGTGTAAAGACTTAGGATGACTTAATTGTTCATCAAGACATTTTAGGAAAGTCATCTTAACTTTGTCATCTCATCAATTGATCTCATTTTCTAATCTCGGCTCTCCTTTCATATTCACTCTTTTCATTTTTTTTTTCATTTTTAACCCTTTCTAACTTTAGATCATGAGAGGGATCACTCTAAATAGCACTTTCTTTTTGTCTTAATGCTTTCACTTTCGTTTTTCATTTCTAACATTCTTTTCAAATTAATTTAAGAGTTTTCCAAACAATTTTTTATTTTGTGAACAATCAACATCATTTCTCTTTTCATTTTTTTCTTGGAGAACATCCTTAATCATTCATGAACCTCAAAATTACCTCTAGTGTGAGAGGTGATCTTAGTGTATGTCATCATCAAAAGAAATGTTTTAGGCTCAAAATTAGATAGCAAAGGATAAATTTTTATTTATGGAATAGTGTACTGAAAATGGTCTTTTTTTAAAGGATAAATTTGTATTTATGGAATAGTGTACCAAAAATGGTCTTTTTATTTTATTTTATTTTATCCCAAATCTAATCTTGTTTCGATCGACAAGCTCTAGTTTCATTTGAAAACTATGATTGGCTTATAGAGAAGAAGTGATGGATTAAGTGAGATCATAACCCGAATGTATACCACTCATCATCATTGAAAACATCAAATATCTTCTTTTTTAGCTTCGATGTATTGTTTTAGGAAAGATTTTCTTAGAAAGATTAGTCAAGAATATAAGAGGAGTATTTTTTATTTAAAAAAGATAGGAACTGCCCCTTAGCATTTACATGATATGCTTTAAAAGTTAACCAATATTGAAAATGACAATTATACTATTAAGTAAACTTCTCTTGATTTCAAGTCAATAATAAACAACACCAAGATAGTAGAATTTTTTTTTCAAAAGAACAACTCAATCCATGAAAATCACAATATTTTTGCAAATAAAATCTAAATATTCCATGTAAGATAAAATTTCATTCATAAAAAAAAGACACATTCATGCTTTTTTGTTTGGATGTTCTCCTTATATTTATTCTCGTGCATATTATAATCGAGTTAGGCTGACTTTCTTTTTTAATCCAATCATTAGGTGTTTTTATTCTCAAGATATGATTATATTATATGTCTTAAAGATAGAGTGAAGATAAGAATAAAACATAATAGAAGAAAGAAAGAAAGTAAATGTGGTAGTTCGAGAAAAAAATTTACATGATCTTGCAAATTAACATCATATAAAAGCATGATAGATTTGACATAATGCACTCATGACCTATAATGACGGAAAGGTAAAGGTAATTGTGATAAGAAAATTACTTAACCTTGAAAATAAAGGGCAATTCTTCATTAAACTAGTCATCTAGTTCTTCATTCTTATTGATTTTGAGTAAGTTGGTCAATATCATAAACATCCTAAGAGTGTTAGCAAAAAGCACCATCATTTCTAATCCATCGAGCACTAACCTTAGTTGTATGGCCTCATTCTTAGCATTGATTTTCTTTACCGTCAAAACGCTCATTAGTATATCGTGAAATGGTTGACTCAAGCTCAAGTCATTTTTATGTAGATAATTGACATATGAAGATTTTTCTTATTTCTTTTTTCCTGTTTATCCTTAGAACCATCCGTCTATTATCAAAAGAGGATCATACATGTCCATGCCCTCAATAGCTACGAGAGTTTCCTAAATGAAATTGAGCTTCTTAGTTTCGAGCCTTAGAAATGACTTTCCCTTTCATCTTTTCATCAACGACCTAATCAATTATAGAAGTTTCCCAATTCGTATAGTATGTGGTTATTGTGGAATCGAGCTAGAGACTTTAGGATGAGCTGGCTTATACATGCCTCTAGGTACAATATAATTGGATGGATTCTCAATGCTAATAGCTTTTTTATGAGGAATGGAGAAAGGTGACATAAAAATTGCCACTTAAATAGTAGGTATTGGTAGGATAGTAAATACCTTAGGGATAGTAGATGATTGGCCCACTTATTGACAAGAAGGCACTTCAAGAGATGGATGAGTTTGCGGACTTTGCTAAAGTAAAGCGGATAGTCTAGACATTTCTACTTTTAAAACACTTAGCTCCAAATGTCTTTGCTCAAGTTGAGCCCTTTTTTCATAGTCCATTTTTACTTTGGCTTGAGTTGTCAATCTTTGGAGAAAATACAATTTTGATAGGATGAATCATTTTTCTTCATATAAATAAGAAAAATAATAAAACATAATGACATAAATAATATTATGACATAAAATAAAAGACATTCAAGACTAGATTTAGAGTAGCCTTCACGTAAAGGTGATAAGAGGGTTTAGTTGTTGACTCTTTGAGTCTTTTGCACTAACTCAAGTTGCTATAAAGATGAACTTAAATTTCATCAATAACCTTTGAAAATTTTGGCATGATGAATTGCTCTATTGTTAATTAGTTTAAAGATGGAGTTGTGTTCCATGAGTTACCTTTGAAGTATTATGATCGAGCCATAAAATTTCTTTGATATTTAAACATCACATAAATTTGGACTTGAATTCTCTTATCACTCATCCATAAATGCTCATGACCAAATTGTTTGGTCAAGATTTCAATACTTTTAACTTTTCTATTGAATTTATTTATGAAAAATGATCCTAGGGTCCGAGTTTTAGTCATTACGTGATTGGGTAGGATCTATCTAAGTCTCAACAAGGTCCACTTTCAGCTTAGAAAAGCGAGGCTGACCAAGTGTGAAGGTGGTAACTATGGAGGCCATCGATTACCTATCACAACAATTGTAGCTTTTCAAAAGAGTTGAGTTTTTGTTAGTGTTACTCAAGGTGAAACCCATCGGGGCACCATTAATTCTTCTAAATCTAAATGTAAGTGTTTGCGACGGATAATATACGTAGTGTTGTACGTGAGGGCATGACCCAATATCTAATCTCAAAAATTTAAAGACTATGAATTAAATGGATAAAATCTGTAAAGAAAAACACCATATATCCATAACCAAACAAACAAGCAAACGAGTTAAAGGCCAATTATTCATTCAAAATATACAAGTATAGAAGCATAACAAGCAACCAGAGATTCATGAATACAAACATTCAAAGCTTGACTTAGCATGAAATATTTTTTAAAGGAGTCGTTATTCTATTGACGGGGGCTACGAGGGATGTGTAGGAAAAAGAGTCGTCACCAACTAATAAAAAAGAAGTAAAAAACCCCAAACGGACTAGTCTTGCAAAGATATTTAGGTAAGGGGTCGATTACATATGAAAAAGATATAACATTACCATCATTCCGTCATACTTAAACTAGGTTGCATTGTTTGCATATAAAAAAAATTGATTTTACTCTATTATGTTTCTATGTCTATTTAAGTGAATTTATTTTATTAAGATAGAATAGCGAGTAATTCGGAGTTTGGACTGGTTCAATATCAAAACCTAAACTCAAAAGGGAAAGATGTGGAAAAATAGGATTTTTGCTAATCTTAACCAACACAACCTATACCAACAAGTAGATGAGTTTCTAAAGATTGATAGCCTTTTATTAACATGAGCAATGAGTCATCGACAACCTCACTCACATAATTGGGAAGCTACAAACAACTTTGAGTCATGTATTAAAGAAGTTATTGATAACTTCATCACATAAGTGGAAAGTCATCCATAACTTCATTTTGCTTGAGCAAAGAGAAGATAATTAGTTTGAAAGCTACTAATAACTTTATCCACATAAGTGGGAAGCCATCAATAGCTTCATTTCGGATAAAAAAAAGTTAGGTAAAATGATTTAGAACCCATAAATAGCTTATTCCCACCTATGTATTTAATTATGCATTAGATTGGAATATTACACATTCACATGTCATAGACACGTATACCAAATCAACCACATCATAGCATAAGCACAAGCACCATATTCAAATTCAAACATTAGGACCATTATTTGTCCTAGATCTACCATTGAAATTAAATCTCAATCGTAGTCTTCCTCATTTCATCGTAGAGCATTGATCACCAACCTTATTTTATCTCAAACTACGTGAGACCTTTAACCCTTTTAGATTTGATACACAACGATGTATTTACTCATATTTTAAATTCCTTAACAATTATAATCAAGGAAATTTGTCATTTCAAAAGAAATTAGTTTTATCTTTAATATCAAATGGATATAAATTTTTAAATATTATCCATAATAAGTCGAAAGGTGCTAAAATTGCCAAAGATACTCCGTTTGGGTTTAGTTTAACTCATCCTTGATGAAAAGTGATTGTTCAATAGCTAAGAAAGAAGAGTAACTTCCCGTTGTCAAGATTATTAGTATTGGTCCTGTTGGAGTGGTCGCCTTTTGGGCTGGAATGCCAAGGAGCTACTGTTCATGATTTCAAAAGCATGGGTTGTTTAGAGCCGTGTCTTCTAGACCAATTTAAAAAAAGATGAAGGTTTCTTTTGGTTTTTATCTTTTCATAAATATTAGAGATATGGATGTCTTCCTTCTAGATATTTTTAAATAATTATAATCTAATATGTATAGCTCTAGATATAGGAAAATCAATACTATAAATTTTTGAGGTATGGATGTATTCTTTTTGGGTAATTCTAAATCATCACAATCTAATGTGTATAACACTAGATATGGATAAAACACTAAATAATGTTTGGGACTATCACGGGATTCAAATTTTTTACTCAACTTTGCTCCCCAAATTTGATAACTTAAATCATAATGGAGTTTTACATTTTTACTCTATCTAAAACGCTTAATATGTCTACTTCAAACCCAAAAAGATCTCTTTTCTTTTCTAGACCTATAAGAAGGTGAAATCCCTTAATCTTCCTTTAAAGGTTAATCTACCAATGATGGGGTCATCATACATTTTGAGAGACTGTTTTGGGGATTTTTGTTGGTTATTTGATGTTGAAGAGTGGTTGAAAATTTATGAAAGAGGGGTTGGACGAGTAGCGGTAGCTACTATTTAATTCTCGCTACTATCTTATCTTTTATTCTGCCATTATTTTGGTAACTTGGATTTACTATTTTAGTGGCTTGGAGGCTACTAGACTAGAAGTTGTAGAGGTAGTGGTGACCAAATTATGGAAGGTTACAATAGTAAAAGAGGGGTGAAAGTGGTAAAAGAATGTCTAAAACGAGGCCGCAACTATGACAACAATGGTTGTCACGAAGATAAGCTGTTTTGATAGATTTGGATAGCCTTTTTAGGGAGGTTTCATGGTTGAAATGGAGGAAGAGACATAGGTGGCCGGACTTTGGGTTGTTTTGGGTGAAGGGGATAGAGATTGAGTGGAATTTTAATGGCAAGTATGAAGGATTTGGTAAAAATAGAATGATAGTGGCAACCAAGTTTTGAAGAAGATGATGAATAGTGCTAGTCCCTTAAAAATAAGAGAGAAGATAGGTATTTATAAAGAAAAATTAAGGTTTTAGGCAAATATATATCTAAGTCCCCGACTTTTCATACTTGCTAATTTTAGTGTTATTTGACTTATCCGAACTTCAATGGAACCTCTTAATTGCAATTAATTAGGCTTTTTTTTAATTTCCCTCAATTGTACCCTTTTTTTTAATTAAGGATTTTAGGTTTTGTACTTTTTAATTGCACCAACAATTGGATTTTCTTTGGTTTCCAAACTTCATATTTGTTTTAATTAGACCCCCAAATCATTTTTAAAAAATAATTCTCTTTTTTTTTCTTTTAACTTAGAAATTTAAACACATTAATTGAAGTAAAAATAAGGTGCTAATAGTATCAATGATCTGTAAAGAATTCTATGAGGAGGTGGAAAACATGATGGTTTTGAGAGCCTTACGAGTAGATCAAGGTCAAAAGGGACCGAGTAATAGGAATGATCTCATCATTAGAAATGAAACGTATTAAGGTATGCGGATATCAACCAAAAAATAACGAGCCCCTAAGAATGATTTTTTCGATGCCAAAGAACCATCTAAACCAACCATATAATATAGTAAGTCATACTTATCCGGTAATGAACATGTCCTTTAAGATGGATGTTGCTGGCTTTACCCGAAGTGGGAGATGCTTTATCGTTGAAGGAGTTAGAAATGCCGTAAAGAATGAAAGGCAAGAAAGTGATAGATCTCACAAAATTAAGAGAGGTAAACAAATCCATGGATGATGAAAAAGGTGTTTAATTCTTAATAGTGATGAAAAATGATGATTACAATATAATGCATTAGTTGAAGAAGATACACACTAGAATCTCTTTATTTTCAATGATCTTAAGTTTTGAACCACATTAGAAGGCATTATAAAAGTACTAAATGAAGCATACATAAATTAAGATGTTACCTTCGACGTCGTGGAATATTTGGCGGAAAGAATCCAGGTTACCAATTATCTATCATTTTCCGAGGATGAACTCGGGCACTAGAAGGCATAGGTCATAAACAAACCATTATACATCATGGTCAAATGTACGGACCATATGATTACCAAAGTTTTGATTAATAATGATTCAACCCCGAATGTTTTACCTAGCCATATCCTAGATCATTTGCTTATAGATGCTTCCCAAATGCATCCAAAAAATATGATGGCAAAGGCTTATGACGTTTCTTTTAAGAAAGTGGTAAAAACATTGATATTAATTTAGATATAAGACCAAATCAGTTATAGGTCACTCTTTAGTTCATTAACATTCAGCCATCATATAGCATACTTTTAGGCGGACCATGGATTTAGCTAGAGTTATGACATCCTCCACTACATCAAAGACTTAAATATGTGGTCAATGGCAAGCTAGTCACTATAATAGCAAAATAAGCACTATCATTATTGAAGAATATGTTAGTGTGACATATAAAAGCTAAGAGAATCCAAGATGGAAATCTACATATATTTGAAATTATGAATACAAAATTGTTACCTAAACATACTTTGTTAAGAAAGCCGGAAATACTTGGAGCTATGAAGATGGTAGCCAAGTATCCGATGAAATATGGATTTTCATTATGCCATGATCTAGATGTGGAATGTTAGAAGCAATAAACAGCTTGAAAAGAATAAATGTTGGTCACCATTTTGGATTAGGATTTAAACCCAGTTTGGAAGGACTATTTGAGAGCCATCGAGTAAAAGAAAGAAAAGAGGATGTCCAAAATCAAGAGTCAAGAACCGAATGAGGAAAGGATTCCCATTCCTTATATTCAAACTTTCTTCCCTAATTGACTTGTGTAATCAACTTGAATGAGTAAATAATGAACTTGGGGGAAAAAATGGCTAGTCCGTCCATCAACCAAATAGAAGATAAAGAAAGAGAAAAAGTCGAAGAGATCATCCTCTTAAGTTGGTGGTGGTCGCTCATTAGATTATTGTCCTCGCCATAATTGACTATCAACAACCTTGAAAAGTTGCTACTAATTAACACACTATTCAAGAAATACATATTGATTAAGGAACTGAATAATTAGAGTGAAGAAGAGATCCAATCTGTCTTTAATCTTAAGTAATTATTATTTTGACATCTAATTTTTCAGTAATCTAGCTTAAGATATTGAAAAGAACTTATGTTAAACATTTATATTTAATTTTAATATGAGATAATGAATTTTTCTTTTAAACCTTGTGTTCATTCTCTTCCATTCTTTTTATTCTCATATTTTTACTCTAAGGGATATGAAAAATGAACATCTTCTCAAATTTCAAAATAATTACATCAAACTCGTTTGGCCTAAATTTGATGAAAATTTGATTACAATGGATGAAGAGGAGTTCCGAGATAAAGAAGTGAGTGAATTTACCGAGCTAGTTGAACTATTTGAGTGGTCCATAAAACCCCACCGGGAAGACCTATAAAGTATAAATGCAAGGACAAAAGATAATAGAAAAAAACTATAAATTGGGACCATGATATCGAAAATAGAAAGAGAAGGATTGAATGCCTTGTTATGAGAGTATGCAAAAATGTTTGCCTAGTCATACGAAGACATGCCTAGGCTAGATACTAATATAGTGGTACATAAGCTCCCATTATTGCTTGGGCATAAGCTAATAAAGTAGAAACCGAGAAAGATAAAGCTAGATATCCTAGTCAAGGTTAAGGAAAAAGTCGTTAAGTAGTTTGAGGTAGGGTTTCTAAAACTAATCAAGTATCCAAACTAGGTGTCTAAGATTATGGTAGTATAATAGAATGATCAAAATGGTCAAAATGAGTGTTAACTTTCATAATCTAAACAAAGCTAGTCCTAAAGATGATTTCTTATTATCACACATTAATATACTAATAGATAATGCTATAAAGAACTTAACTTACTCATTTATGGATGGGTTCTCGGGGTATAATCGGATTAAGATGGCTAGAAAAGATATGAAAAAGACCACTTTCATCATACTATAGGGGACCTATTGCTAAAAAATCATGCCATTCAGTTTGAAAAACATCGATGTAACTTATCATGAGCCATGGTTACTCTATTCCATGATATGATATATAAGAAAATTAAGGTGTATGTGGATGACATGATCATCAAAACAAAACCCGAAGAAGATCATATTCGGACTTTGAGAAAGTTATTTAAACAACTTAGGAGGTATTAGTTGAAGTTGAATCCTCGCTAAATACACCTTTAGGGTTAAGTCGGGAAAGCTATTAGGTTTATTATGAGTAATTAAGGAATTAAAGTGGATTTTGATAAGATCAAAGCCATTTAGAAGATGCCAACTCTAAGTAGTGAGAAAGAGGTTAGAGGATTCTTAGGCTCCCTAAACTATATAGCTCAATTCATCTCACAACTTATAGTAACCTATGAGCATATCATTCGATTATTGAGAAAAAGAAACCTAAGAACTTAGGATGATGTCTGCTAGATAACTTTTGATAAGGTTAAGCGGTATCTATAAAACCTTTCTCTACTAGTTCCACATATGGTCAGTCGGCCATTGATTCTATATCCGATGATCACCAAGTCAAGAATGGGTTATGTTTTAGGCTAGCATGCCGACTCTAGAAGAAAAGAATAAAAATTTATTATCCGATAAAAAAATTCACAAATTGTGAATCTCGATACAAGTACACTTAAAAATATAAATGCGAGTTTAGTGTGGAGTACTAGACGGCTTAAACAATTTATGTTATATTGCATAACATAATTGATCTCAAAAAATAGATCCTCTTAGGTATATCTTTAAAAAGCATTATCTATCAAGCAAGATTATGAGATGATAATTTTTATTGGAGGGATATGACATTGTCTATATGAAAAGAAAATCGGTAAAAGATAGCACAATCATAAATCATCCGGTAAAAAATGTAATCAATAATTATAAGTCGTTAGATTTTGATTTTCCTAATGAGGATATTATGACATCTAAAATTAAGGTAGTTTAGTCCGATGATGAGAAATGGACTATATGCTTTGATGGAAAGGTGAACGTATTGGACAATAGTGTGAGGGTAGTTATAATTTCTCCCGATGACAAACGGTATCCAATAGCCATTCGACTATGATTTAACTATACTAATAACATAACAAATATAAGGCTTGCATATATTATTTAGAGGTTGCTAAAGAAAGAGGAATTAAGAAAATCGAAGTGTAAAGTGACTCAATGTTGATAATTTACTAGGTTAAAGGTGAAAGGCAAATCAAAGATGAAAAGTCGAAACCTTACCAAACCTATCTTATCAAGCTAGCCAAAGAGTTTGATGAAATTAAATTTACCCATCTAGGAAGGGATAAAAACTAGTTTGCTGATGCATTAACGACCTTGGCCTCAATGACCCAACTCCATTGGGGAGTGAGAATACAACCCATCACCATCAAAGCTAGAAATTCACCAACTCATTACCGCACTATAAAAGAGGAAGTAGATGGAAAAATGTGGTATCATGACATCAAAATGTTGATAAAAAAAACTAAGAGCATCCTCCAGGTTCCTCCAAAATGGATCAAAGAAACCCATTTGGATGGTAAAATTTTTGTAATAGCAAAGCTTTGACATGACATTGCTTAGATGTTTGAATGAGGTAGAGGCCAAGAAAAAAATTGAAGAAATCCATAAGGGGATTATTGTATTGGACAAATACATCTCATCGGCACTCAAGAACCATCATACAAATGCAATATGTGGTTGCCAAAAAAAAAAAAAAAACCAAAAGAATAAACTAAGTTTTGACTTAATCACCCTTGCCTTAATGGTAACATGCCACTTTGGTATCTCTCATGATGACTGCATATCACGTGTCTAGATTATAGGTTCTATTTGAACATTATTCAATACGGAGCTTGTTTAAAACAAATTTTATCAAACTACATATTTTATCGATAGAATGAGAAAAAGGCCTATTTGAAAATTTTATCTCACTTAAATCAAATCTATCCCTTGGAGTTCAACTTTGAACTTTTTGTTTCTTTCATAAAAACCTAAAGTAGGATCACCCCTCTTACTAGGGGTAAGAAAAAAAACATCATCGTTAGGAAAATCTGATTTAAGAAACATGTCATCAAATAACTTATCTTTCTAAAACTCAAATTCAAAAAGAAGGGATGACAATCAAGTCAAACCTTATAAAAATCCCTCTTTGCAAGCTTATTATGCAAATTTACTAAAAAAAAAAAATACAAAACAAAATTGAAAAACAACAAAAAGAAATCTCATTCATTTGATTCAATATAATAAAAGAGGGACTCACATCATAAATATTGATCCCAAACATGGAAGGAAAGAGCAGAGTTAAGCCAATAAAAAAAAGAAGAGCTTTTCAAAAGTGATCCCATGTCAAAACAAATCCCGAAACACTATTTGAGTTCTCATTACCCATTCTTTAGAAAAATAACGATATAACCTACATTAAATGCTAATAAAATTTCTTTCTAACTAAAGATGACCTACAAGTCGAGGAATCTTGGTCATCGGATGTTCGTAAAAGAATTTTATTGAAAATAGGTAGTCAAAATCAAAATATATGTCATACGGAATCATCATTGGTGGCAAAGAGCAATAATATTGTGGAGGCAAATAAATTTCTCTCTCATGAGCCCAAAACCTTTTTCATAATTTAGGTGCTTCATTAAAGCACAAATGTGAAAAAAAATCCTAAAATCAATCACAATGTAATGCTTGCATGGTAAATCCATAAATTATCTTTAAAGTTTCATCCGAATCTTGAATCCGAGACCTCCGATTGAAATCTAGCTAACTTTTCTTATGAATGAGGAATTCACAAAATACAAAATTGTCAAGTATTTCAAGATGCATATGAGATCACGAGTCATAAAGAAAATTTAGGAAACATGAGCCAAACATGGTAGTAGCTAGTGTAAATAATCAATTAGTGGTTGATCTTAATGAGGGACGATCACTACCTTCAAGAGGAATAAGATTATCAACATTACCTCGGTAGTCGACTAAAATATTATGCAAGTCCAATTTTATAGAATTGACAAACACAACTAGGGGTAAGATCGCAATGGTTGGATCACATATCGAGTCCACTATCAAAACCTCAATAACCGGAAAGCATGCGTCAACTAAGGAGTTGAGTGGGGCAACCTATATTTCTTATAGGTAATCAACTAACTATCATGCAAAGTCTTGTTTTAAGAATATTATGGAGTCCGCACTAAGATAAAAATGGAGAAATTCTAAGGAAAAATGGAGAGACACATCCCTTGAATTCACTTTAAACAAGGTTGTGTCATAATAGACCATCATCCAAGCATAAAATTTATACGTCAACGATCAATTATCACTTCTAAAAAGGGTTATCTAACCTAGTCATCATTTTAGGTAAGGTTGCCTAGTGATCATGCATTTTACTTTTTAGGGTAAGCCATTTTTTATAACAAGGCCATTGTATTTAACTTTTCAAGGTAGGCAGTCCTAGACAACAAGGCCATTGCATTTTACCTTTCATGACGAGTCATTCTTGATAACAAGGCCATTGCATTTTACTTTTCGGGATAGGTCATTTTTTAAAATAATGCCATTGCATTCTACTTTTTAAGATATGTCGTCCTTAACAATAAGGCCATCACATTTTATTTTTCGGGATAGACATCCTTTAGAACAAGGCCATGCATTTTACTTTTCGGGATAGTTCGCTCCTCATAATAAGGTCATCATATTTTATTTTTACAAATCAAGCTACCCACATCAACTAAACATTACGGATCAAGCTACCTATGTCAATTGAACCATTTTTGCCATTAAATTTACTTTTTTTTTCTTTTTAAGAAACTCACTAAACAAACCCAATCTAAATTTCACACTTCGACTAGCATTTGTACCGTAAGCATTATAAAGAGAGAGCAACTATCATAACAAAAACTTTTCTCCATAAAACATTTATCCCTTTTTATTTTGATTTTTATTATATTTTTTGTTACCTTTTTATTTATTTGTTTTATAATTTTATTTGCATTTCCATTTCATTTTGAAAGCTAATTTAAAAAAATATATCCAAAATATTCAAAACAATTATACAAAATACAAAAAAAAAAAAAACATTAAGAGGCATAATTGAATCAAACAAAATTGAAATTAAAGCAATTGAAAATTTCGGAAAAAAATTATAAGATATAGAGACTTAATTGAAGAAACTAACAAGTATAAGGATTACAATGATATGTTCTAAGGGTACAATTAAAATAGAAGCTTACTAGTAAGGATTTAAATCAACATAAGACACCGATGATAGGACTAATTTGGATCATCCGAACGACATGACATCCAATTTCTCCTTCAATAGAATTCCGAGCATGTTGATCCTATGCTCTACAACCTTTTGGCTTTGTTTACCTTCATTAACAAAGACAATGAGCCAAAAGGAATAATGCTATCACCTCCTCTTTGAATTGCAATTCTCATTAGGACACATATGAAACACACTATATAATACACGAAGCATAAATTTTTAGCTTTGTTCATATAACGCCAAAACAAACAACGAGTAAGAAAGATTTATTGAGTTATGAGGGAGGTTGGAAATGATTTTGACATTGATGAAGAAGTATTGGGGTATATAAAAAGGTTTCCTTGAAGGTTTAAAGGAAGGAAAAAAAAGAATTGAGTGTTTAGAAAAAAAGTAGAGGATTAGGGTTTTAGATGAAGAGAATCATGGAAAATAGAGAGAAAAGCAATTGTAACAATAATGAGGGGAATCAAAAGAGAAAAGAGAGAACAACATAAAGAGACACAATAGACATAGACAAATTACGGAGAAATATAAAGGTTTAGTATTTTTACCAGGTTGTAGGAAGGAAGAGATTTTAAACCAACATTATTAAGACACTCCTATAGTTCCTAGGCCTCGGAAAGACATTGTTCCACTAGTTTGAATAGCAACTACTACCGCCATCTGTTTCCCTTAATCCGAGCTCCCCGAAGCGATACAACCGTGTAAGACTCCCTTTTAAATTATAGTTAATATTTGCATTTATGTAATCACTAACTACTTCAACATAAAGGATGATAGTGATATTCATCACTCGCCATCTTGTAGAAACCCTTTCAATTTTGGAATTAAATTTCACACACCATCACAATAGGTTTGGTGAGTAAGAAGGATTTTGGATGGCTTACGAGGGTTAGATTTAGGGTTACCCATTCAATTTTGTGTTTAGCTTTCGGATTTATGATTGGGTTGTGATAAAGGCTATGACTTGAATTTCGGGGATTTGTGAGATAGGAGAGAAAATAGTGATTTAAAGCTACATGGAGGTTCGATTCTAGGTATTCAAGATTTGATTTTGGGATTTAATTAATTATCAAGATTGTGTAAAAACTAGAATCAAATCTAAGGTTTCTAGGATCTTAGGTGAGAAAGTGATGTATCGGGATCCAATCTTCACAAAAACATAACGGGGAAGTTTGGAAGGGGAATATGGAAGGTCGAACGATCTAGGCGAGGGGAAGTTTAAAGAGAAAGATAGAGAAAGTAGAAGAAGCTGGGTTTGCAAAGGAGAAACGAGAAGGGGATTGCAAAGTATAAGGAAGACAAGAGAGATGAGGGTTAAGGGATTTTGATTGATTTAATTTTAGGTAGAATGAAAATCTTGTTTTTAAATCAACCGTAAATCCACTAGTGTCTTGTGTACTGTATCGAGTTACAATCAATTGGTTTCGTAGATTTTAATTAAATTAGTATCTCCGGACAATTATTGCTTGTTTTTAAATCAATAAAATATATTATTGTGTTTGAGTATTTTAATTTTTTTCCTACCTTTGTAGGTCCGAATCCATTAAACCTTCCCCATTGAACCAATAATAATAGTAATAAATAAATAATAAAAAAAGAATAGCCAGAAAATACAATAGAAAATTCTGGGTACTCCATTGGCAGGGATGACAATTTCGCCTGATCTATTGTATCTAATATGATCCCACTCTATTGGATTTAGTTTTTACCCAATTTGATTTTAAAGCGGATTAGGTGAAAAATCGCTTAAGTTTCTTTCGGGTCTAGGTATGGGCTGATGGAAGGTTCAGCCACCTAATCATCTAACTCATACCTGATATTATATTTTTACTATTTATAATTTTTTGTTAATACATATATTATTATAAACCCTATAAAATACTCTAATTATCAAACCTTAGCTTCTTTTTTTTTTTTTATAACTAAAGTTTAATTTATAAATAATGAAGAAAAAAATCTTATTTTCTTAAAATATAATTATTATTACACTATTAAATTATAAATCCTAAAAAATCAATTAAAGTTTCTAACTTTACTAAATTTATAATTATGAATGTATGATAATAAGAAAATAAAAATAATTATTAATTATTAATTAAAAATATAAAAATTAATATGTTAGTGTTCCTTAATAATATTATAATATCTTTCTCGTAAGTATTAATTAAGCGATACGATGATGTAAGTAGGGTAGTGATGTTTAATGATAAATTTTCAATTTTTAAATCAAATAAAGTGTTACGATTTGAATAAAATTAGTGCGTAAGTGAGATTTCTTGCATGACTTAAAGTAGGAAGTGAATTTGTAAAGTCCTATATGAAATTTAAAACTATAAATTTTCTTTTAGATTAAAAAAACCTACATCAATTGGGTGTTTGGTGGATATTCGACGGATAGGAAAAATCTTTCACTGGATCTGTCTCGATTGGATGCAGATCGGGAGCGAGTAATGGCTAAGAATGTATCGAATTATATATAATTACAAAAATAACTTGTCGACCTGATTTATTATTATCTCTATCCATCGGTTCTATCCATAGGTTTAGAATAGATTTTGGTGTATGTGATTCGTGATAGAAGCTATGAATTTGGCTTTTAATTTCGGTTCGAATGGTTATTTTTTAGCCAAAATCATTAGAATTCCCTTTCGTTGGGAAATATAGTAATTGAGACCAACTTTGTGGGGACATTATTACCAACTTATCTGAAGAATAACTTTTTTGGTCTAAAGGTTTGCTTGCACCTCAAATAAAATTCGCTTCTCGACCTAAAAGAGAAAAAAAACAAAAAGTTGGTTTATCTTCAAAGAAAAGATCTCACAGAATAAACTAATGTGGGTGTATAAATAATTTATCTGTAAATGAAGGAGGATATATATCGTCCATTTAAAACTCAATTGTAAAGGAATTTATTCTTTATTTATTAAAAATGATTTTAAAATACCCTTATTATTTAAAAAAAAAACACAAAACAAAACAAAATATAATTTCGATAAAAATATTCAATTTCTATTGAAAAATAAGTTCATGGGTAGTGATATTATTATATAGCAGGCTCATATTTGTTATATTGTAACTGTTCAATAGATTTCCTAATGGTTAATATTTGCGAAAATACTTGTCCTCTGAATTACATGTTTAAAAGCTGTCTTTATTATTTTTATATTAATGTCAATTCTATACATTATATTCTTATCATAGTTACGTTTTTTCATAAGGACAAGTGTCTAAAGTTATCTTATCACATTTGTGGTATTTTTTGTATCACATCATTATTTGTTCAAAAACTTGTTAACTTGCACTCAGCCTCTCCAAAGTTTTTTGTATCTCTCTCTCTCTTGATGTAATGTTCTAATTCTTTTGTTGAGCTCTATGATCGATCTTGCACTTTCATTTCTTCTTTAGATATTGTTTTTCATCCACTCACTCTTAGATTTATTGCCCATTTGCTTCTAGGATTCTCTATTCTTTTTATACACATGTTGTAATTCCTTGAACGCTCCATTAGACCGAACAAGCTCTGGTACTACGTTAGAAAAAAATTTGGAAAAGAAGAAATAGTTAAGGGAAGCATGGTAGAAACATATCATGTTACTTTCTTAAAGGAAAGAAAAAACCGCATGACTTGAGTTTATATTACAATACTTTCAAGATATATATTTATATTAATTTTCAGATTATTCTAGATAACTACATTATTAGTACTTTGCATATTAATAAAAACATCTAAAAGAGATGGAGAAAATAAATAATTATTATTATTCATTTTCTCATAAATTACTATTCATATTCATTGGATGACAATTTTAGTAATTTTTTCGGTGGTATTTTTGGGATTTCTTAGCCATTTTTGAAAATTCATGTGCAAATTTATATTATATTTTGTTTTATTCTTTAATGTTTTAAAAAAGATATTTTTGATCCCATATATTTTAAATATATTTTTCATAACCTCATATTTTCACTTTATTCCATTTTGGTCCTTTATTTTTTCAAAATATTTTTCTATTTTTTGTGTTTTCAAATGATATTTTTAGTCCCTCATGTTTTTAGATTTTAAAATTAATATATTTATCGGATTATATTATTCTTATTATTTAAAATTGATCACTTCAATTTTTTATTTCTTATAGAAATTCTCACCAAATTAATTTCTTATTTTTTTGTTGCATGTAATTTTATTAGTTAATAAATAATATTTATTTTTCTTTATGTATGAATTTTTGAATATTAAAAAAATTATCCATTAAAAATAATAGAATTCACATGTTTTATTTGTTTATTCTTGATATAGTCAAATTCTATCGGAATAAATTTTTTAATTATTTTTATTTCACTCTTTTGATTTCAA
The DNA here is from genome assembly GCA_963924115.1 of Dovyalis caffra. NCBI lineage: Eukaryota > Viridiplantae > Streptophyta > Magnoliopsida > Malpighiales > Salicaceae > Dovyalis > Dovyalis caffra. The sequence continues at coordinate 10,160,517 of CAWUPB010001184.1, forward strand.
TATATTTCTTACAACTTAAATATATATATATTGATTTAGATTACATACTTTGACCCATTGAGTTTGGTTATAATGTATAAAAAATATATTGAGGTCATTGATTTTATTAAAAATTAACTATAAATCTATACATATAACACCAACCATTTGCTATTTTTTTAATATTCTAAAATTATTTTTTTCAAGTAAAATAAATAAAATAATATTTTAGAAGAGCTATCTAATAATTTAAATATATCTTTTTATATTAATATTATTGATTCTTTTGTAAATAAATATAATAAATTAAATGTGCATATTTTTAAAAAGTTAAAAAAAAGATTTGTTAGTTAATTTGTAGACAAGTTTTTATATTGATTTTTTTTTCTTCGATGTAATCTTATAAAAATAATATAAATATATTTTCTAAAATTTTAAATTAAAATTTTTATTTATATTATTACAGATTTTTATTTAAAAATAAATCTATAATGAAGAACAAATTGTATTTTTTTAACCATAAAATTTATATAGAAAACATAAAGAACAATAAATGAAATACAAAATTTTGATCAAAATTTATCAAATTTTATGAAATTTTATTTTTATTTTTAATTTAATATATTTTAGTTTATTGACAACATAATATATGCTATTAAACTGAAATAAATATATTTAGTTTGGTCACTGTGTAGTGTGAGAAGCCACCTAGTATGTATCTAAAAGTGCTAAAAAAAAACTCATTAAAAATATTTATTTATACATTAGTCTAAACCTCAAAATTAATCCTAACATCTTCCTCATTGATTTTTTCTTTTCTTTTCCGAAGCTTAAAAGAAAAATTCAATCCATTTTAAAAATTAACTGGCTCGGCGAGGCCAATATTGCCCGAGGGATTTTAAACCATATGCATAGCCCAACTAAAAAAGAAAAAAAGCATCAGACCCGTACTTACAAACTAAAACCGAAAATTTTATTTGAGTTGGAGCAGACTTTTGACCGAAAAAGTTATTCTGTAGATGAGATGGAAATAATGTCCCCCCAAAAATCAGTTCCTATCATATCCCAACAAAAGGAAGTCGTAATCATTTTGGCCAAAAGAATAATCTTTTTTGAATCATAATGAAATAAAAAATTGATAAGGCGAGGTCCCTGTCAGGAATCATATGCACCAAAGTCTATTCTGAACCATTGGATAGGTGCGCAAAATTCCTCTTTAACTTTTTTTAATGGGGCTGTTTTGTTTTCTTATTGATTCAATGGAGAGGTTTGATGGGTTTTTAGTTATATTATGTAATGGTTCTTTCCCCTTTTTGTCAAATCCTATTCACTAACTTCAAATCAATGCTTTTTTAATTTTGAAAGTTCGAGCTTAAGATTTTCAAGTGGAAATCCTAATTTTAACATGTTGTTTCTTCGGAGACACCTTTTAGTGAATGTTAGAAAGGATTATTTTTGAAAAAGAATTGCTCACCCTCAATTGAAAAAATCGATACAGACACTACAATAAAATGGGATGAATAAAAAAATACAGATACTATAATATAGTTTGAAACATAATTTTATATTATTCTCTATCACATGCAAATGAAAGTCTCAATATAGCAATATGATGAAATTTGAATTCATGATCGTTTTAAGATAGTGAAATAATGAGATTTGAACTCGTAATCGTTTGGTTTTTAAAATTTTAATATCATATTGAAAAATTATTTCAATCCAAAAATTTAATATATTTGGTGAAACCGTTTTATATTATTCTCTAATGCGGATAAATATGACGCCCAACATGTCTTAGTTCTAAGTGACAAGGATAGGACTTTTAGTCCTACAATTCCTCCTATAATTTAGCTCAATTCAAAAGAAATAATTCAAAAGGCAATACACTTAATGCCTACTTTATATAAATCTTATCCCCTTTTTCATTAGGCTTGCTAATACCTAAAATAAGACAATAATCTTGGGTTTATAAGAAGGAAATAGCAATCAACATGAGTAAACCTAAGCCAAGGCACATGCAAATCCAAGAGCACGAAGAACAAACGAAATAAACATAAAAATCAAATTGAAAGAGAGAAGCACACGAGGCAAAAGGAGATACACACGGCTTAAAGAACAAATTGATATGCCCTTGCTTGTTTTAGCTTAAGAAGTCACCGAGTAGAAAGGATAGACGTAGCTTGTGCAAGAAAGTGACGAGCTCGTACATGTTCTAGCCATAAAGAGAGACATGGGCGAAGGGTTCAAGCATAGTTTGTTTTGAAAAATTAACACATCCGTGCATGTATTTGTACAAAGGGAGACACGAGCGGAACAATCAACATGATTTGCTTTGAAAAATCAACACTTCCGTGTGTGTATTTAATAAAATGAGAGACACCAACGGAAGGATTAAACATGATTTGTGCAACAAATTAGACACACTCGTGTCTAGCCAATAAGATTGCAATCCAAGGAAGAAAGAAAAGCCACACGGGGTAGAAACAAGTGGCACGGTTTGGAGAGAAAATGTGACACGGCCGTGTGTCGCCATAAAATTGGTCAAAGAAGAAAGATATGCCACATGAGTAGTAGCTAAAAGACATTGTTTGAGGGGAAAATTGACACGACCAGTGAGTCAATTTAAGCAAGCCATGTGAGGGATTTTCATGTGATAAAATCCTACTTCTTAGACGTAATAAAAGACTATAAATATAGAGACTAAAACGTACATTAACGGATTGATCCATATGATCCAAGGTAAAAACATGGATTAGAATAGAACCTATACTCCGTAGTTATCCTAAACTTTAAACCTATGCTCTAATACCAACACTTGTCACAACTCCGGGAATGAACCATGATCAATATGAGAATTTAGGAGACCAGTGAGGCCTACCTCGACCTAAGAAAGCCTCGGATACTAAACTAAAATCCTCAAATTATTATCGGACTTATTCTATAATCCTCAAATCAATATCACTTCACATATCATTTCAATTAATATGAACCCAACTTAATAAACATTTCTTACAACCTCAATAAAATTCATAATTCAATGTTATTCTTATTTTAATATCCAAAATCAATGTTCATAATTGATCTCTCACACACACCCATAGCTCTAACCGCAAACCTTCTAAATACGATAAAATCAAATATGGGTTTTAGGAATTACAATTAAAGTAAGTCGCATGAACAAAGTGTCGACTTCATGAAAAGCGACCAAAAAGAAGTAATAGGCAATCTCTTAATATCCTGCAATACTGAAATGATAAGGGGTGAGAAATCAACAACTCAATAAGTAGACATTATATAGCATACAATCGAAGGAAAACGGACTAAGGACGATACTTTCAAATTCATCTCAAAATGCAATACTTATTTCTTCAAAACATATGCATATCGCAAAACCAAATCGTATGTCATAAATTTAACTATTTCAAAATCATTTCATATCACATCATCGAAACACTTATATATAAATATATCATAATCATACAAACCCATATATATATAGGTTTTTATACACCCATTAGGTAATAATGTATCATTAGGTACAAACAACCAAAGGTCAAGATCCTCATGATTAGGTTTTCGTATGTTGGCCCACGGATGGGCTAGCACTACACCTCTCATGCTAGTTAGAGCCTTGTATTATTGAGCTCAAAGGCTATGCCTCTTGCAGCTAGGTTCCCTAAGGTCTTAAAAACATTTTTGAAAACCAAACATACATATACATTTTTCAAACTGGTATTGCAAGTACCATGCATATATTTTTAGAAATTATACGGATAATAAAAAATAACAATTATAATACATTCATTCAAACACACATTCAAATCTATTTTCAATTCACTTCAAATTATTTTGATACGAAATTATTTCAAAATTCAAGAAATATGTTCCCATCTAGATTCTAATGGAATACTTTTAAATCATTCTTAAATCAATGATGCATGATAGACATAATTTAAGGGATTAAAAACACGGTGTATTATATAATATCCACTCATAGTACAAATGACGAATCGAACGAATTTGAATGAATCATGACGGTTGAGATGGAGTCGTCTACTTTGAAGAATCTAATCATATAATGATGGACAACCGTCAATATCATATACCAAGGAATAATCCCAATAATGAATTATTCTATAATTAAAATACAAGATTATTGAATAAACATGGAATTTATTAGAAAGACTTGAACAAAAAACCTAACTAAATTTTATAATCCTTTGGTTGATTCTAAACAATCATCTAATCACATTCCATTATCAATCTTCAACTTATTCCTTAAACAATAAATCCTTAATTCGATTAAATAATTAATTCTATTCTTATTCCCTTTATAATCATTCCATTTACCTTTAATTATACTTTTATGATTTAATTCCTCATTTTTTAAAAATTCTTTCCAATTAAAACTTAAATTTTGGATTTTTCACTATTTATCTTCTTCAACATCTTAATTTCTCAAATTCACTCAATTTCACTTCTAAGTTAACTTCTTAATTCACTTACCCAAGATAATTAAATAATATTTAAGTAACTATAATCACTTAGAATCATCTTTTCTCAAATGCATGTCAAGAACCCTAGCCTTAATCTAGTCAATTCATCATTCAAATAATACCCAATGCAATTCAATTTCAATTTCATCACCAATTACATATAACATTCTAATTTAAAGATCAATCGATCAAGAATCTCACCTCCACACTTTGTCCTTCAACTCCTAAGTTCTTCCTAGTTTTTTAAGCTTCTCAAGATCTAAGCTAGCTAAGCTCCACCTAAATCTTCATATTGATGGTTTTCCTAAGCTAATTTAATAATGAATTAGCTTAGGAATTGGAGTGAGAATTTGGGAGAAATTTTCAAAGAAGAATGCGTGAGAGAGGGAGAGAAAGGAGAAGAAATTTTTGGAAATGGGGCAGTTGTTGTCCCTTTTATACTAGCCTCTTTTTTTTCGGTATGAAGGAGGTATGACGATTTGTTCAACATGATGCCATAAACAAAAAATAAAAACTTTAATTTGAACTAGGAAGAAAAAAATAAACTTGAAGTTTAAAACAAAAATAATTTGGTATAAATAAAATACATTAAGAGATAAATTTTAGGATTAAACCAAACGTGATACCTTTATTAGGAAAAAGATGCTTTTAGGTGATCAATATTTTTCAAAAAAAAAAACCAATTCCTTATTCTAAAATCTTCAAACTAGTGATATTTTTAAATTTTTAGTTCCTACAATACTAAATGACAACTTTTAAAATTAATAATAATTTACATCTCCAAAATAAATTATAAATAATTCAAATAAAATAATTTTAATTTTTACGAGTTCCATTGAAAGTCAGGCAGCAGCAGTGATTCCCCCAGGTGTTGGTGCCGTGACAAAACCTTTTTGTACTTCTATAATTGTCAAGCTTATCTAGATCTTTTCCTTAAGAGGTAAACTGAATTATCTCACCTTTTTGTTGGTGGCGGAGAAGAGAATTTTATTTGAGCAAAAAGTTATTCGGTAGATAAGTTTCAAGTGATGTTCCCGCAAATTGAGTCCCAATCAAAAGGGAATTGTCATGATTTTGGGAAATTAATAAAGCTAGCTTCCTTTGAAAAATCTTATATAATAAAGTCTCTATTCCCCACTTTGGATGAGGCTTTTTTTATTTCTTATTGTTTTAGACTCCATTTGATATGATTTTTAAATTGTGATTTTTGACTTAGCTATCATTTAAAAGTTGTTTTTTCGTAAATAGTTTAAGATAAAAAGAATTATTAAAAATGATTTTAAGTTAAAAGTATGTTTGAAAAAAAAATCAAAATTAATATATAATTAAAAGTTAAAATTTTCAAATTTTAATTAAATCAAAATTTTAATTCAATTTTATAACAATTTTTTATTTAAATTAAAAATTACTTTTAGTCAAACATAAGTTATTTTTTAGTAAAAAAAAAAAAAAACTACTTCAATCAATTTGCAAAAATTGTATCAAATACAATCTTACTTTCTCTAAGGTTCAACGGGCTTTTGAATTATATAATGGGTAGTTCTTCCCTGCTCTTATAAATGATATGCTATTTTTTTTCTTTTTTTATTCAAAATTTCGATTCTTTCCTTGTGTCAAGAAACAAGAAATAATGGATCATGTTTGCAAATTCTTAACCGTACGTTAACTTCAAATTATTGTTTTTAATTTTCAGGGTTTGAGCATAAAATTTTCAGGTGGTTTCTTAGTGTTAACCAATGTTTTTTTTTTTTTTTTTTCTAAGACACTTTTGAGTGGCTGTTAAAAAGAGTTATTTTTTGAAAAAATTTGCTCCCTCACAATTGAAAAGACATATGTGCACGAAAAGTTTCTACAATGAGAACGAATGGAGTTTCTCAAAAATGAAAAAGAGAAACGGAATAAAGCAATTATATAACGTTATTGTAAATTCCCATTGTCAAAATAATAATAGAAAAATAGTAAAGAGACTTCAAGCAAACTCGTAGCACTTCTATATAAAGGCTAGAGGCTCAATTATTTTCCTCAACCTTCATCCAATACATTTCTTTCTAATTTAACTGTTGGTTTACATTTTGCTCATTTGCTACAAAAAAATGTCTCTCTGTGGTAGAGTTGAGGCTGCTGTAGAAGTTAACATTCCTGCTGAAAAATATCATGATGTTTTAAGCGGCACTGCTTTACCCCCAATATCCTGCATGAGTCCTGCTAAGATACAAGCCGTTCATCTCCTTAAAGGTGAATGGGGCAAAGCTGGCGCTACTATCTGTTGGAATTATACATTCGGTAAGTTTTCATTTATATATATATATATATATTACTCTCTTACAACTTCAACCGAAAATTCTGAGTCTCAATCCACAGAGCAATCTATTATATACTTCTTATTTTCTTGAGAAGGTTACACATTATGTTAATTCATAACTAATTTCCATGCTTATGAGTTGTGACTAGAGGGAGCCTCTAAGGTTACTAAGGACATCATTGAAGACATAGATCACACGAAACTATCGAGCACCTACAAAGTGATTGAAGGATGTCTGTTGGAGGGTCGTTACAAGAGCTTCAAAGCTATCTATCAAGCTACTCCAAAAGGTGAGGGCAGCGTAGTGAATTGGACGCTGATATATGAGAAGGAGAACGAAAACATTCCAGCACCAACAGCATTCTTGGACTTTTTAGACGATTTAACCAAGGATATTAATGCTTACATGACCCAAGCACGAGATATGATCATCATATTCCGTGTTGGGCAAAGAAACACAAATAACACAGCGGAACCCCTTTGCCGTTGCTTAAACAATCAACTACAGGCTACAACCAAATACCCAAGCCAAACAAGTAACTAATAATCTGAAAAATAAGCAACCAATCACAATCACACAAAGCACACTCAAATTTTTACGTGGAAAACCTCCTCAATTTGAGAAGGAAAAAACCACGGGACCGGAGTCCACTATAACTTCCACTATCAACAATAATGGGTACAAGGAGTTCTCTCTAGATTAAACTAGATGAATAATTAGCCACAAACATCAAAAGTTACACACCCTTGGCAAACCACATCAAAAGATGATACACAAAGAAAGTAGAAGAAACCAAGTTCGATTTCACTAGAAAATAGCACTCGTTACGAACACAATATCTCTCTCTCTCCAGGACTCAAAACCCGATCTCCACCATCCAGAATGGGCGCCTGCCTCTCTTGAACGTGCCCACCAAATTTGAGCTCGATCCAACGATTAACAAACCCATAAACTGAATTTTAACGTGACTAGTCTATGTTGAAACTCTCTTCCCTCTTTCTCTCCAAAGTTGCGGCTCTCACTCCTTTTTTCTCTTCTTTTTCTCTCTATTCTTCCCTAATCTGATTTCAGAATAAAAGAGAAGATATGATTTATTTAAAAATACCAAAATTACCCTTTAAGTGATTAATAAAAATCATTCTCTACATGGGCTTCAAAATTGGGCTCATATAGGCAAACCTTTTGGCCATCCTCCAACTAGGAGGGAAACCCAACAAATCTCCCCCTCACGACTAGGTGGAGGTATTCGCCATCCCGACGACTGAATGACAAGCCTCAAGTTTCTCCCTTGGTAATGCTTTAGTCAACATATCGGAACCATTATCATCGGTGTGGATTTTCTCAAGTTCCAACAACTTGCAATTCAAAACATCTCTAATCCAATGGTATCGAACATCAATATGCTTCGATCTAGCATGAAATGTAAAATTTTTACCAAGGTGGATAACACTCGACTATCACAAAACAACACATACTTATCTTGCTTGAAACCGAGTTCCCGAACATATCTCTTCATCCATAGCAACTCTTTACAAGCTTCCGTTGCTTGCTATGAATTTCGCCTCGGTAGTGGAAAGAGTAACACACTTCGTAGTCTAGATTGCCAAGCCACGGCTCCCCTTGCAAAAGTAATCAAATATCCGAATGTTGACTTGTGAGAATCAACATCTCTTGCCATATCCGAATCCGTATAGCCAATCAAGTCCGATTTTCTAGCACCATAAGATAACTTTAAACTGCTTGTGCCTCTAAGATATCTCATTATCCACTTAATCGCATTTCAATGCTCCTTTCCTGGATTTGATAAAAATCGCTAACTACCCCAACGAGCATGAGCAATATCGGGCCTTGTACGTACCATGGCATACATCAAACTCCCAACAAGTCGAAGCATATGGAACTCTTTGCATCTCCTCCTTCTCCCATATGTAGAAGGACTCGTTGGATGCTTAGCTTAAAGTGGGTTGCAAGAGGAGAGCTAACCACTTTAGCTTTGTCCATCTTGAATCTCCGAAGTACTTTCTCAATATACTTCTCCCGAGATAAGTACAATCTTTTAGCTGCTTCTGTCACGTTCAATGCGTATGCCTAAAATTTGCTTTGATGGCCCTAAGTTCTTCATGTCAAAGAACTTGTTCAACTACTTCTTCGAGTCGGCTATCCTTGAAGCATTCCCGCCAACGATTAAGATATCATCTACATAAAGCAACAATATAATAAAGTCATCATCAAAAAAATTTTACACATAAACACAATGATCCGATGTAGTTCTCGTATAGCCTTGCTCCCCATAACCGAGTCAAACTTCTTGTACCATCGTCTCAGGAGCATGCTTCAAACCATAAAGACTCTTCTTCAATTTACACACCAAGTTTTCCTTACCTTTCAACTGAAACCCCTCCGGTTGCTCCATGTAGATTTCCTCTTCTAAGTCACCATGTAAAACGGTTGTCTTGACATCCATCTGTTCAACTTCCAAGTCAAGACTTGCTGCTAGGCCGAGAACAACCCAAATAGATGACATCTTTACCATTGGAGAAAATATCTCCTCAAAATCAATACCTCTTTTCCGATTGAAACCGTTCACCACTAATCTTGCTTTGAATCTAGGATGTGTGGCATGTTCTTCATTCTTGATTCTAAACACCCATTTGTTTTTCAAAGCTCTTCTACCATTAGGTAGTCTTACCAATTCAAAGGTATTGTTCTCATTTAAAGACTTCATCTCATCATTCATGGCTTCAATCCACTTCTTTTTATTCTCATCTTCTATTGCTTCTTTGTAGGATTCGGGTTCTCCACTTGTTAGTCAACAACACATAATCATCGGTAGAGTACCTAGTAGAAGGTCTTCGATCTCCGTTAGATCATCCGAAGGTTTCGATGGAACATGTTCATCATTTTGTTCAACTATCCGATCATGTTCATCACTCGATGTATCATCAAGAATCCGATCGTTATCTTGCGGATCATCATCATTCCGTACTCCCTGCTTTGTCCGGGAACCGTTTTGCACATCATGCTCAATCGGCTCGACTACTAGTGCGGAATGAACTAGCTCAATCGGCTCTATATCTATCGGATCATCATAAGACTCGGTCATTATCCGCTCTGTCTTCTCAATATCTTGTATGGTCCGATCCTTCGAAATACAACATCACGACTTCGACTATCTTCTCTTCAATTGGATCATACAGTTTATAGCCAAACTCATCTTGACCATACCCTAAGAAGATACACTCGCCTTGTCTTCACATCAAGCTTAGATCTCTCATCTTTAGGAACATGCACAAATGCCTTGAACCCAAAAACTTTTAAGTGATCATAGGATACATCTTTACCACTCCCAACCCCATCCGGAACATCAAATGACAAAGGCACACAAGGTGAAAGATTTATTAAATAAACAACGAGTATTTAATGCCTCAGCTCAAAATGACTTAGGCGGTCGTGCATGAGAAAGCAAGCATCCGACTCTCTCAACTAGAGTCCTATTTCTCTTTTCGATCAACCCGTTCAACCGAGGTGTCTTTGGTGGAGTCTTTTGATGCTTAATACCTTGAGTCCGCGAGTACTCATCAAAAGGGTCCGAATATTCACCACCATTATCGGTTCGGATATATTTAAGCTTCCTCCCTATTTGTCTTTCTACCAAAGCTCGAAACCGCTTGAAAACACCAAGAACTTGATCTTTCGATCTCAATGTATAAACCCATACCTTCCTTGAGTAATCATCTATAAATGTCAAAAAGTAGTAGGAACCTCCTTTTGACATTGTCTTCATAGGACCACACACATCCGAATGTACTAACTCGAGGGATTCTGTTTCCTTGTAGGTGGATAGCTCCTAAAGGAAACTCGTTCGTTTTCCAGCCAAGCAATGCGGACACTTCTTCGGGTGATTATCCCGCATATCGGACAATAAATTTCTTTTTCAACACTGCCATGCCTTTCTCGATCATATGAGATAATCTCTTGTGCCATAGTTCATTAGCTTCCTCACCTCGACAATATTTACATCATCATTCAATAATTTTGCATGCATGACATATAGAGAGGAACACTTCTCTCCTTTTGCCACTACCATAGAACCCTTGGACGACTTCCACATATCATTTTTGAATGTGTTACAAAACCCTTCATAATCAAGTCTTCCAACCGAGATTAAATTCAAGCGAAAGTCGGAACATGCTTCATATTTTTCGGAACCAGCTTTACTCCGGTATGTGTCTTTAAACACACTTCTCCAATACTAGTAATTTTGGATAACCCATTATTGCCAACCCTTATCGCCCCAAAATCGTCGAGTATGTATGAGCTAAAAAACTCCCTGTGAGATGTAGCATATACCGAAGCTCCATCGTCAACCACCCAACTATGCTCATCCGATGCTATGTTGACTTCATCAATATCATATACAATCGAAACTCATCGGTTGTATTTACTCGATCTTCATCGACATCATCGCCATTCCGGTTGGTTTTGTTCTTCTTGTTGTCTTTCTTTAATTTTCGACAATATTTCTTGATGTGACCCATATCACCACAATGATAACACTCCACATTTGTAAACTTGCCCCTAGACTTGCTTCTGCTATTGCCTCTGCCTTTTGGACCCTTACTCTTACTCCTCCCCCTTTCTACGAGTAACTAGCACATCGGATCGGGAAGAAGAATTTTGAGTCTTCCTTCGACCTTTTCATTAAGAACCCCGGTTCTAGCATAGGTCAAGGTCATCTTCCCATCGGGAGCGAATTGCAATGTGATGTACGAAATGTCTCCCAAGAATCCGGTAATGAGCCAAGCAAATACAACCCAAGGACCTCATCATCAATTTTTATTTTCATGGCATTCATTTGCTGAACAATTCCCACACACTTATTAATGTGATCGACTATCAAAATTCTTTCTTTATAACTCGTAATTCATCCACTCGCTTGATCAAGTACATCTTGTTATTCCCTGTTTCTTTGGAAAAAGAACTCTTCCAAACTTTTCCATAAAGTTTAAGCATTCACCTCTTCTGCAACATGATTAGAAACATTATCATCAATGTACTCGACGAATAAAGGCACAAACTTGTTCATTCTCAAACTTCCAATCCTCATCTATTTTTATCTTAGGTTTATCCGAAGCAAAAACAAGTAAATGCCACCTCTTTACATATAAGAGATCTTTCATTTTTCTCTTCCACATGTGATAATTGGTTCCATTCAGACTTATCATTTTAATGTTACTCTTCATATTGTTTAAGCTGAAAGTAAACAACCACGCTCCGATACCACTTGTTGGGCAAAGAAACACAAATAACACAGTGGAACTCCTTTGTCCTTGCTTGAACAATCAACCACAGGCTACAACCAAATACTCAAGCCAAACAAGTAACTAATAATCTGAAAAATCAAAAACCAATCACAATCACACAAAGCAGACTCAAATTTTTACGTGGAAAACCTCCTCAATTTGAGAAGGGAAAAACCACGGGATCGGAGTCCACTATAACTTCCACTATCAACAATAATGGGTACAAGGAGTTCTCTCTAGATTAAACTAGATGAATAATCAGCCACAAACATCAAAGGTTACACACCCTTGGCAAACCACATCAAAAGATGATACACAAAGAAAGTAGAAGAAACCAAGTTCAGATTTCACCGAGAAAACAGCACTGTTACAAGCACAATATCTCTCTCTCCAGGACTCAAAACCCGATCTCCACCGTCCAGAATGTGCGTCTGCCTCTCCTAAACGTGTGCACCAAATTTGAGCTCGATCCAACGGTTAACAAACCCAGAATCTGAATTTTAGTGTGACTAGTCTGTGTTGAAACTCTCTTCCCTCTTTCTCTCCAAAGTTGCGGCTCTCACTCCTTTTTTCTCTTCCTTTTCTCTCTCTTCTTCCCTAATCTGATTTCAGAATAAAAGAGAAGATATGATTTATTTGAAAATACCAAAATTACCCTTTAAGTGATTAATAAAAATCATTCTCTACATGGACTTCAAAATTGGACTCATATAGGCAAACCTTTGGGTCATCCTCCAACTAGGAGGGAAACCCAACATTCTGTACTATGTATCTCAAGAATATAACAAGTTCAGGTCTGGTGTTGTTTGAATAAGAAGAGAGACTGAAATTTGATGGAGGAAACCTTCTTCTCCAAGTACTATAAGCATGCTTATGTACATGCTCACCAAATATATATATGTACGTATGTGCAGGTTTCAGTCTTTATCTTTACGTCAATCTTATGATGTATCCATAAGGGATTTGAATCGTCAATGTCTAAGGTCATCTTATGTGTGATTTTACTAGTAAATCTGGGTTATTAAATTGTCTCGTCTATCTCTAGTTTTTTTGATACAAATAAAAATGGAAACCTTCTTTACAAACTAAATTATCACGAATAAATCATCAAAATGAATTGGGCTCTAAGAAGCCGAAAAAGACCTAAGCTATCAAAAGAAAAGAGAAGTTGAAATTTAAGGATTTTTCTAAAATATCCCTTAAGTGCAAATGTTAAGAAGGCCATGCATGAATTATTCAAACAAAAGAACGATCCTACATCACTAACTATCCGTCAATATTTATTAATCATTAAGGAAGCTTGCTCGTCCTCAAATAAAATTCTCTAAACCCCAAACCCGAAGGAAGCTTTTCTTCACATGATTCTTGAATGAAATCAATTTGATAGCTAACTAATTTCATCTAAAGGATTAGAATATAGATGAACTGATAAATTTTTTGTTTGCCTAAGAGAAACAAACTTGATTTCTCTAATTATAGGCCTAAACTTTTCAATAGTCCCAAGTACAATTGACAACACTAGCCGATAAAAAGCTACCATTCCAAATAAGATGCCAAGATCCATCCACTTGGAGTAGCTCATTTCCACTTGCCATAGATTTCTCAAAATTTCTTCACCATTAATGTAAGAAGGTCCTCCTCCTTGAAGTACTTGGCCATTAGGAAATGTAAGTCCTTCAAACTCATTTTTGAAGAGTCCTTGATATGCATATCTATGGAAGGCAATATAGTATAATGGATATCTCCAAAAGACTAAGGGAAGATCATGGGGCAACCGAAAGAAACCGCCACTTAGTATCATTACACCTTGTATTCCTGCTCCAGTTATTAGAGCCATAAGGAAATTTGGCATGATGCTTGCAACAATCAGCATTAGGCTTTCCACCAATATCATACAAGCAAGGAGTGTCAAGGCGAAGTAGATGAAGTGTGCACATCCTTGTTGGAGTCCAACAAGATAATAAGTGATTGCTCCAGGAATCAGAGATATGACAAGCAAATAGGGTGTTGAAGACATTGAGTTGCTAATAACAAATGCAGCCGATCTATAATGCCCGTTTAACCTTTCCCGTTGAAAGACCTAGCTTAAAATAGAAGTAATTACTTGTTAAATTCGACAGGAAATACTTTTCCTAGGATGGATAAAACATTTGATGTGTTTTAATGAACTAACCTTCATATCTTCCACAAATGAAGGGAAACCCCCAATAGCCATAATCGTCAAGAAGGAAGCAATGAACATAAGCAATGAACCCCTTGCCTATGAAGCATAACAATCATGTCTCTACTTTTCACAAGAAATAATTTCTCACGCCAATTAAGAAGAAACAATGACATAACGCTTGCCTGTATTGAGCTGTAACCAGAGCCAATGTCATAGAAAACGGAGCCTAAGCCAGAACATAACGCAATATAAATGGCCAGACGCAGCCAGTAGTAGCCTAGATCACGATACATGTTCACAAAAGACCTTCTTGTGAGAATAAGGCACTGGGATATGAAGTTAGCTCGGCTGCCTTTCTTTAGTTCTTCTCTGGCCTAAAATGCGTATAGAGAGATGCCGAGGTCAAACTAATAAGATCACAAGTATAACTCTAGCTTGCTTAGCATATTATATTTTCATTGAAATGTGCCTATAGCGCACCTTACTCACCTGGGTACGTATTTCTGCTACATGTCTTCGGATTTGCTTGCAAGTATCTGATGATTTATAAGATCTTACAAGAAAACTGCTTACTTTCTCGGTGGTTGTCTTTGCACGAAAACCTTGATCCATATCCTAACAACAACAAAATTATCTTAGCGAAAGAAAACTGATAGACACTCAGAATATAAAGAAGATATGCAATTGATATTTTTCTCCATGGATTGCATACCTCATCAAAGTCTATGTTAATTGTGCGCAGGTAATGATCGGATGGATTCTGGTGACTTGGGCAAGGGAAGCCGTTCGATTCAAAAAACTACAATCAAATGTAAACATGTCATGAGCTATTACAGTTTTATGGAGCTGAATTAAATTTCGATTGCTAACGAAATCGACATACACATACCCTATTAGCTCCATTACAACGACCGAAGTATATTGTTCGACCTGAAGAGAGAAGGCATAGACTGTGAAATAGTTGGAAGACTTCACTGCTTGGTTGATGGATCGATGCAATAATAGTCATTTTGTCTTGTTTAGAAAGATCGACTATTCGTTTCATAACATAATATGATGCAGCACTATCAAGTCCACTTGTTGGCTCATCGAGGAAAAGAAGCTTCGGCCGTGTTAAGATCTCTATACAAATGCTCACCCTCCTCTTTTGCCCACTACTTAGGCCTTTTTTGCCCCACCCTCCAATTCTTGTGTCCATTGAGTCTTGTAACCCCATCTCTTTTATTGTCGTCTCTGCTCGCTCTTTTTTCTTGTTTAGTGACATCGAATTGGGAAGTTGGAGTTGAGCTGAGTAGTAGACAGCTTCTCTTACAGTTAGTGTCCATGTTATAACATCGTCTTGAGTCACATAAGCCTAAATTAACAGGACACAAATAGATCATACATTAGTGAGAACAGAGCACATTTTGCTTGTGATCAGGAGGGATCAAATTAACATGACACAGAGATTATGTCAGCATTAGGACATGTTCACATTGAATGCCTAGAAAAGAAGTGATTCATTTGAGTCAAATGTTTTTCAAGTCCTGTCTCTCATAGCGGTGATATGATTAGAACTTTACATCAATTCAAAGAAGTTCGAAAGGCTAGTTTTCATACCGAAGTTCCATACGCCAATGGCTGTTTTCGGCCATTGATTAGAACTTCTCCACTCTGCTTTGTGCTGGAATCTAACCTCCCTGGAATGGATATATCAGGGTTACATATTATTGAAAAGTGAAAATTTCATCAGTAAGAGAAATTTTTGGTGCTGTCTAATTTATTATTATTTTTTTTTCCTTTGAACTGATCGATTATGTACAATATTCTAATCTAGGCAAAACCATCATTTTGCCCCTAGTTTTGTAATAAATGGTCGTCTTACCTCCAATACTTTAGATTTATTAATTGACATCGAAATTGATAAAATATTATTCGATTGAGCCCCAATACATGCCTGTCCTTATAAAGAGACCAAATCTAATTTGCAGAAATACAAAAATTAACTTATAATTTTTTGAAAAATGGTTTTAATAAAAAAATGTTATAATTTTGATTAAAGGATTGTTTTGATAATTTGAGGTGCTGTAGTGGCTAAAGTGGTGGCGAGCCAGCGAGTTGTGAACAATACTAAAATTTGAAGGATGAAATTCTTGGAAAATATTTGACTCAATCCATATTTGTAAACTAATGCTATTTTACTCTTTTTTTATTATTATTGATTGGGGCTAATTGACAAATATTTTATCCAATTTTGATGTAAATTGACCAACAACTGCAAACACATGTTAAAAAAAAAAAAAAAAAAAAGAAAAAAGAGGGGTGATTTTGCCAACATACAAAAATAAAATGCCCTTGATGTGGCTATAATGTAGGCATTGTGTCTTTCTGGCTTATATAGCACTACTCCAATACAAATAGTCTTATATAATTAAGAATTTCGTATTAAGAATCTCTATTTCTATTATAATAATAACAATATCTTATTATTTTCAATAGTTTTTAAGGCATCCCCTTGATTACTCAATATTTGGTAGAAACATAAATTAATCCTACTAACATTTATGAGTGCCTGAGGCTAGGTAGAGGCTAGTTTCATTAGTATTTTAACACCCAAAAATGTACTGAAAAAAAAAAAGATCGATGAATGTAATGAAAGAGAAAATAATTGAGAAGTTTTTCAAGAAAATGAAAAGACTTCAAGGGTATGTATAGTTGTGAATATATACCAGCCAATGCATCAAGAAGAGTAGTCTTGCCACAACCAGAAGGACCCATGATTGCCAAGACCTCTCCAGGTTGAGCATAGCCAGTGAGGCCATGAAGAATAAATCTGCACCCATGTTTCCCATTTGAAACTGTCACCCCAAGGTCCTCCCATGTTATCGAAACACCATTTCGCTGAACAGTACCCCGACAGCTCCCAACTGCATGTCCATTTTCTAAGTCCACCGACTCCATAGTTTTATCACTTGGAGACGAAGCATTGTGGTCTGTTTCATAGTTGGAGCCAGGTGAAGAAGCCATGCAAATCTTGTCAATTATGCTATGTGAAAAAGGGTTGTTGAGAGTTTTAAGGATGTTCTTAAGCTTAAAGGACTTGGAGTTTGGAATCTTTGTGCAAAGCATGTAAAGACAAGTAAGAGTCCTCGTGAACGAAGGTAAAGAAAGACACTTGGGACAGAGAGATTTACTCTCTCTTCGCAGGGGATCACAAGGGACAAGTCAGGGGATCACGTTCTTGTATAGAGTAGAAAGATTAGCTGAATAAGAACAAAATCTTGTGACCGTTGATTCATCTTCCAATGTTAACATGCCCACTTCTCACCATATAGCTAGCATTTATATATCCATTGACATGGCTACAAATTAATGACGATGAACTCGAATACTTAAAATTACCTTTTTTGGCTTCTTATTCATTTAAAAGGTTATGTTTGGCATAGGGTTCATAGGATAAATAACTTTTGTTATGTGAAGATTTATCCACAATTTACCTTTCGAATATAAAGAGTAATATTTACCATCCCAACAAAAAATATATATATATTGTTGGGATGGTAAATATTACTCTTTGTTTTCAATAGGTAAACTATGGATAAATCTTCAAATAACAATATATGTATAATTTGTTTCACTGACCATCGACCTAAAAAACAAAAAATTTATAGTGCCTGCTTTATGTTCGGGGGGATCGATGCCTTTAAACGCCATTGTAAATTGAAAAGATTTTCTCAAGAAAATGAAAAGACTTTGAGAGCATATATAGTTGTGGGATTAATCACACGAAACATCTTTCTATTTTTTATATTTTTTAATATGGTTTTTGTACCCTTTTTTTTTTTTTTTTTACCTTATCATATCTTTTTATTTCTTAAATTTTCTTGTTATGGTATTTTCGATAGTTTTTCAATCACTTTTCAAATTGCATAGGCATTTTCCAAATCTACGGACTCCATAAGTTTATCATCCTAAGACAAAGTATTGTGGTCTGTTTGATAGTTGGAGAAGCCATGCAAATCTTGTTAATTATGCTGCGTGAAAAAGGGATATTGATATTTTAAAAGATGTTTCTAAGCTCAAAGGAATTGGAGTTTGAATCTTTGTTACAAACCACGTTAAGACAAGTAAGAGTCCTCGTGAATAGAGGAAATGAAGGACACTTGGGACTTTAGGGAGATTCACTCTCCCTTGTTGAGGAATGACATGTGACAACTCACTTCTTGTGAAGAATTAAGAGACTAGCTGAATAAGAACAAAAGCATGTGACATTTGACCGCTAATTCATCTTTCCCCTTTCACCTTTCAAGGTCAAAATAGCAATGTCTTGTAGCACTTATCCATTGCAATGGATGAATTCGAATAATCGTTGTCGCTATCCGACATCGGACGGGACTCCTCGAAAATATCTAAAATTAGATTGAATATTTACAAGTTTATTTATAGAGTTTGGAGTCGCCACCTAATATTGAAGGAACTAGGAACCTAAAACGGACATCTGGTTCGGAGATTCCATGGTAAGGAGTTGATTACGCTTTTGGGAAGATATCGATCACCCAAAAACGCCCTTTTCGAAAAAGGTACCACGTCCGATTTAGCTCTAAATTTATCTCCTAAAATATTTTATTTACGTCAAATTATTTTCTGATTTTTTAAACTCCCATTTTTTAACAAATTGAATTTTTTAGTTTTGAGCGTGACATCATATTGAAACGATCGTCGGTCTCCTTCGTTGGGTGACACGTCGATTCAAATATCGGATCCACTAAAAGCCTTGACATAACCGACGCATCGGATGACATCTTAAAAGGTGATTTTTGGTGACGTCGACCCCTATCGAATAGGAGGCTTCGTCGAAAATTTTGAATTGTCTTTTTTGTGATGTCGATCCACTATTACATAGGAGATTTCATCAATGTTATTTATTTATGATTATGTTATTATTAATTTTTTTTGTGGCGTTAGTCCCTACCAAGTAGGAGGCTTCGCCAAAATTTTTAAGTATTTTTTTATGACATCGGTCCCTATCGGATAGGAGACTTCGTTAAGATTTTTTTTATTTTTTTCTAGCAATACGTATTAAAGAAAAGAAAATAAAAAAATTGAAATAAAAATTCTAAATTAATATGAAAAAAACAACAATGAGTAAAAATAAACAGCTAAAAAAATAAATGAATAATAAAAGAAAAGGAAAGAAAAAAAAAGCATCATATACCTAAACCATTAACCCACCACTTTTACTCTTTTTTTTTTTTTGTGATGGTAGATGACATGAAATTCGCTTATTCAATTAAACCAAAGCCTAAGATCTAAAATAGAATACAAATTAACAACAATTCAAGTGACTAATTAAAGGGTTGGCGAAGCAAAAATACAAAAAATAGAGATTGACAAAATTTAAATCAAACCCGGGCAAACTTGTGACTTGGGAAAAGATGTTAAAATTTCTTAATGACTTCGATGAATGTGGATGTTTGGGTAGTACTCAAGATTCATGAATTAAGCCTTGTAGAAGTCAAGGATAACGGGAAGCAATTTTAGCCGATGAACACACCAAGGCGATGAAGAACAGAAACCCAAAAAAAATGCGGTGACTAAAAAATAAAAAAATTAAGCCTTTTGCTTTTGATTTTCAATCCCTCTCAACCCCGAATCCTTCCTCCCTCCTCATTTTTTTTCTCCGCGTAAATTGAAATCCGAAAGCTTTTTATAGGCCGAAAACGTCCTAAAATTTCTCTCAAAATCAATTCACATTCCTATTTTAATTATCAAATCTTGAATTTGAGATTTTTCTAGCTAAAAATAAGGAGATTCTAATTAAAAAAGATTTGTGAAAGATTTCAACAGATTTTTGGAGATTTTATATGTTTTTCTTTTTTGTTTTTTTTTTTATTATTCTTTTTTTCCTTTTTTGATTTTTTCCTTTAAAGGAAAAATTAGGTTATGACAATGGTAATTACTGTTTTTGTTTTTTTTTCCTTGGGAGATGGAATCAACAATTCATGCTGACTTCTTATTCACTTGAAAACCTATGTTTGGCACTGGGTTAATAAAAATCATTGATTTTTTTTATGATAAAAAATTCGAGTCCGTATATATTCTTCAAATAAAAATGAGATAAATTCTGGATATGTGAATAATCAGATCCACGTAATTATCAATTAAAATAGCCGTAGACCTAATTAGTAGACAACAAAGATGGAGAAATGAATATTTTTACGAATTTATTAAAAGTGAAAATGAAACTGTGAACTCACGAGCTTTTATCCAACCATCAACCAATGAGCTACCCTTGTAGGTTAATACTTGATTTCTTTTTTGGGGTAGTAATTATTAAAGGGGTAATAATTATTCCAAAAATGGTATTTTGGAGGATAAATTTACCCTTTCACTAACCCAAACAATGCCTTTCATTTTCATTATTTTTCCTTTTTTTTATTCCTAAAAAGACAACCTCAAAAAATAAAAATAAATAAATAATTATTTGTGTTTCCTATCACTACTAGTATTTCCTCTTTTATAATTCTTTCCACTAGTAATTTATCCTTTAATTCATCTCTAAATATACTTAAAACTCATTCTCAAAAAAAAAAAAAAAAAAAAAAAAAAAAAAAAAAGCCTTGAGATATTTCCGTAAAAGTTCTTACTTAATTTAATCCTTAATGTTGTAGCAAATGCAACTTCAAATATAAAAGGACCAAATTAAGGATGACCAATTCAAGAAAAATATTCCTTTTTTCCCCTTCAATAATTATTTTGTTATTTAAATTGCTTGTATCTTTCTCTATTGGAAATGCCTTTATTTCTTCGATATCAATATATTTAATCTCACATCATTTTCTCAAACAGTTTAAGTTGCCAAAGATAAAATTGGTGACATTAAAAAAAATTCCACTTTATGACCAAAAGGCCATCTTCATTTTTTTTTCTTTTTTTCTTTTATTTGTTCTTGTGATTGAACTAACTGTGGAGTAAAATCGATAAATAATCTTTGTTATTAAAGTGAAAAATAGTATTACAAGCAAACTAATCGAGAAGAAGCAAACCCCACCCCACACCACCACCACCCACACCACACCCACCACCCCCCATCTCCCCCAAAACAACCCCCCGGGCGTCTTTTCGTTTAAAAAAAAAAAAAAAAAAAAAAAAAGGTTTTTACCGACCATCTATCAAATATATTCAAGTCCTCATCAACCTAAGAGGCTAAGACCTTGAACCCTAGCTGCTCAATTAAGCCCAAAATTCCTATATGGTCAGGCTGGACTAAACACAAACCAGAAACCGGAGCCCAATTTTAATTAAAGATTGGTAGGACCATCTTGACAAGGAACACAAAATCTTGATCCTTATTATGCTTACATGTTGAGATTTTATTGGTCCCTCATGTAGCCAAGACAGGATTTTTGTGAGAAGAGAGAAGCCTTCCTCCTATCTGTTAGTTACTACAGTTGCCTTGTTGTCAGTTACAGTTTTACTCTTTCGTGATGAATAGGACTAATGTTGCCTTCTCTTATCTCTTCCTAGAATACAGACAGAAAAAGAGAGAAAGATGCATGGGCAAGATGGTTTCCTGTCTTCAAGGTTTTCTCTCCCTTTTTCCCTTTTTTTCTTATCCTGGTTCTTTTTAGTTTTGTTTCTTATTACCCGCTAAAGGGACAAATCATTGCATGTTGAACCGAATGTTTACTCTCTTCTTTCTTGCTTGTAGATAATCAATAAAGAAAATATAGTCCATTAGATAGCGATAATGGCTGCAACATTTTGTAACCTCAACCAGGGGTCTTGTCTCAAGAAACTCCAAAAATATCATATGGGGCAGAGCTATACAACAAGGCAAGTTAAATTGTTCAGTATATTTGATATATTATTAGTTGATCAATGCAATTGATTCTGCTAAATTGGGTGCATGATTTGAACGAAAGGTGCAGCTTAACAAATGCTAATTAAGATGGCATGATTAATAAGCTTTATTGAAATCTAAATCAGTAAATTGAATTTTGGTTTAGTCCAATCATTCATGGATTCAAAATGATTGATGCTGCTGCTACTGTATTAATTCTTAAAAATGTTATTGATGATAGTGCTTGGGTGGGTAGCTTGGAGTTCAAATAGTTTTTGATGTTTCTAATGCTTTTGTTGAGTTTGGTTTGACTCGTCGAACTGCTTTACTTACCTTAGAACAGAAGAGAAAGTGAGTACATCTGCGCACCATACATGCCTATTGTTTCTAGATTTACTGACTGTTTATTTTCTCAGCTCTCATCTTTTTTGTTTTGACCAACTTTCTCAGGTCTTATCCAAGAGCTCTTTTTCCGAATGCTTTCAAGCAATCATTGATGTTCTGCTGTAGTGCACAGAAAATTTTCCATGGGACTTGTAGAAGAAGGTTAGAATTCAAGAGAGGTATTCAATGTTGGCGGGTTTTTTCAGTAAGTAGAGCAGATTGTGCTGACAATAAAGATGAAGGGGAAATGGCGGAGGATGTTTCTAATGTAACCTTGATATGGAGAGCAATCAAATTGCCTATTTACTCTGTTGCTTTGGTTCCACTAACTGTGAGTTTTTCCTTACATTTACAGTGAAACAAATGCGTAGCTCTTTGAACGTTGATTGTGTGACTATGCTTTTGAGAATGCAATGGTTGATGATGTGCACCACACTTCATCGATCTCTTATTCGCTGCGTCCTTTTACATTAGTAATACACGCTGCATTCATCTTTCTTGTTTTGTGGAACAGGTTGGTGGTGCAGCTGCTTATTTGCAAAATGGCATATTTTCAGCTAGACGATACTTTGTGCTCTTGGTTTCTTCAATTCTGATTATAACTTGGCTCAATTTAAGGTGAGTTCTGCAACTATAGGAGTGTGATTTGAAAAAAAATTAAGTTGGAACTTGCTTAATTAACAGTAATCCTTGGACCAGACTACGTTTGTGTGGGCATCGGTTTCCAAACTTTTCCTTTTCTTGTGGTTCAATAGAATGTAGACCCCTACTGATTCACTCTACGAGTGTGTTTTGTTGTCTGTACTGCACAAGTATACAGTTAGGTTGTCTTAAGTTTTATGTAACTTTGGTTGCTAAAGTTTTCATCACTTACTCTAGAAGATGGTACGTAGTTTCTGTTCCTGCCTTAAGGGATTTGCTGAACTAGCATAGATAGGCTCTTGAAGGACCTTGAGATGCCTAAGGGAAGCAGCTGACCTCTTAGGTGCTTCAATGAGTGGTATTTGTTGTGTTCTCTCTTTGGAGAATTTCATTTTTTGTGCATCCTAAACTAGTGTGGTTCTTACTTCTTAGTCTAAATCTCCTAGAATGAGTTATTTCACTGGCTGTATGTTTGCTAAATATAACTGTAAACCATCGGCAAACTATCCTTATGAGTACGATATGTTATCTCCTTTTCTTCAAGCTCTTAAAATTAATGTGTGATCCATGGGCAGCAACGATGTTTATGATTTCGATACAGGAGCAGATAAGAACAAGAAAGAATCGGTTGTGAAATTGGTCGGCAGGTAATTAATAAATAGAAACTATGACCTTTCATGTTTCAATGCAAAAGCAGCACATTTATTCTAAAAGAAAACCAGTAAGTTTTTGCTAATTGTGCTTTGGTATGGCTCTGGGAAGCCGTTCAGTTGCCTTTGTTGCTGCTTTCTCGTCACTTCTCCTTGGCTTTGTGGGCCTGGCATGGACATCTATAGGGGCAGGAAACGTCCGTGCATTATTATTCCTGGCTTGTGCAATTATTTGTGGTTATGTATATCAGGTAAGGAAATTTTACTAGTTTGTGGAATGCTGAAATCAATTTTGTAGAATTGAATCTCCCTCCTGCTATAAAATGCTATAGTGTCTTCTACATTTGAGCTGCCTCCTAGATCCACAGAACTTGCACTTGGAGAGTCATAGTTGCAAATCTAATTCCATGGTGGCATGGTAGTCACATGTCTTCTTTTTATATAATCAATCTTCATCTTGAAAGAATTTCTGAAGCTGTGTAGTATCTGCTGCAGTGCCCACCATTTCGGTTAAGTTACCAAGGATTGGGCGAGCCCTTGTGCTTTGCAGCGTTTGGCCCCTTTGCGACTACTGCCTTCTACTTATTGCTTGGCAGCACGAGGTTGTATACTTTATTTCTTCAAATTCACCACCAACCCAGTTTTACGTAGCTTTTGATCTAGTTGTATGCATTGCTGATATTGGTTCAGTTTGTTTGACAGTGAGATGAGCATTCTTCCTTTAACTGGGACAATTCTTTCTTCATCACTCCTTGTGGGATTCACAACAACATTAATCCTCTTTTGTAGTCACTTTCATCAGGTAGCTTTCTGTTTATGTCCCAGCTGTGGATTTGTTGCAAACCCTGCCATAACTAGCATCGCATTCGGCAAAATAACCTGAAAATGTTGTCTCAGGTTGAAGGAGATAAGGCTGTTGGGAAGTTTTCCCCTTTGGTGCGTACAAATTACAATCAGTTCGGCATTATCCATTTATTTAATTGCTTTTCTGAAGTTAGAGCATCACTGTCTTGTTTTTACGTCTATGCAGGTTAGAATTGGCACAGAAAGAGGTTCTGGAGTGGTGAAAGTAGCCGTTGCAACATTGTATTCTCTTTTAATTGGTTTTGGTCTAAGCAGAATTCTTCCTTTAACTTGCATTGTAAGTCCATAATTATTTGTTCAAAACATATTGCTTTTGACCATTGTACTTTCATAGGTTTATAGACTTAATCATGGGTATTCCAGCTTCTTTGTGCTCTGACCTTACCCATGGGAAAACTGGCAGTTAGCTTCGTTGAAGAAAACTACAGGGTCAGTTCTAAAGTAACGCATGATGGTTTAAGCTTCTTCAGTTTCAGTCTCCTCTGGTTCTGATCCCACATAATACTCATATCATGCTAATATGATGAATATTACAGGACAAAGGGAAGATTTTCATGGCAAAATATTACTGTGTGAGATTGCATGCCTTATTTGGGGCTGCTTTGGCAGCTGGACTGGTGGCAGCTAGAGTGCTTCAAGGATAAATTCCAAGCATCACTAAATACAAGATGAACCAGAGATCAGCTTTTCTAGATTAAAGGAAGTGAACGCAATGAATCAGGTTAGGTCTCAATCCACTCTGCTCGCAGCCTAGAAAGTGCACCTTTACAGGCTGCTATATCCAGCAATCAACCAGAAGCTTAGATGCCGGGCACATGCTAACAGAAGCAAGGGTTGTGATTACTGCAAAGCAGTCTGTCAGCATCTTTTGAGTTTTCTGTAGCTATAGAACAATTTGGCTGAGAGAAACATGCATCCAAAATGCTGATCACATTTAACGTAAGAATTATCTATCAAGCATTCTATTGTTGTATTCGTAAATCAATTGCTAAACATGATGCAGAGAGCACTAAGCCAAGTTTTAAATTCATTTTTGCACAATATTTCATTTTTTAGAACATCTGCAAACACCGATCCAAATTTTCTAGTCGAAGTAAACAAGGAATCCTGTCAATATGTCGCCAACCACCTGAACATGCAACTGATGGACTAATTTTAAATAGCGAACGGTTGAAAAAACAATCACGGTCATCATATCGGATCACGGCTTACTATAATATTAAAATAACGATAACGGGATGTCCTGAAACCGTTACATAACAGTTGTTATATAATGTAACAATCGTTATTTAAAATTATTGGACTCCGTTGAATCGAACTACAACATGTACATTTTCGATTTAGGCATGCAAAAAGAACATGCTAGTATAACCGAAGCAGTGAGCTTTTTCAACTGAGCTGAGGCATTCTACGAGCCTTAAAGCAAGAATAGCCATTACCATATACAATCAGCTAGCCTTCTCTACAGATTGGCTTTAAAACATCCCTTATCTAGAAACATCTGACTAACTACAAAACACATTTTATCCATCTCCATCAGCTCTCATTACTGAACATTCTATCATATGCAAGCGCAATCAGTTAAAACTAAGAATGGTTAAAACTTTTTCTGAAGGTCTGCAATTAATAAATGCCTACTTCAAC
The DNA here is from genome assembly GCA_963924115.1 of Dovyalis caffra. Classification (NCBI taxonomy): domain Eukaryota; kingdom Viridiplantae; phylum Streptophyta; class Magnoliopsida; order Malpighiales; family Salicaceae; genus Dovyalis; species Dovyalis caffra. Next base: position 10,186,768 of record CAWUPB010001184.1, read on the forward strand.
ACTGGACTAGTTAAGAGTAGAGCACCTGATGGTGCCGCACCAGTCAACCTTCACAGCAGTCATTATCCATATTGAGGACCAGTTTATATAGAAACAGTTTGTGCTACATGATGCACAACTGTATAGAGATATGATCACAACCAAAATCACCTTAGTGATCTTGGTGCGAACTACTTTTGCTGCTTCAGCTGCCATCGTTCACACGACTTTGATGGTGATCAGGGGGTGTGATCCTGCATGTAACTGGACCAATAAGTACATTTTTCATGTAAGTAAATTCCTAGAACTGAAGAGAGAAGGAGAGAAGACATGGGGTGGGGGATTTTCAACAGAATATAATGATACATCGTCTGACTCAGAGGGCAGATCATCCCTGGATCTGTAATCCATATCATGGCTGGGAGGCATCATGCCCTGATCATCCCCTATATCGATCTCACCTGCAAGAAATGAATTACCTAAGCAGAGTCCAAAATACAAATCAAACCCAAAGAGAGAATTGCTTAATGTATAAATAACAAATTATGCGTATGTATCCACTATGTCAGATTCACATACTTACCCTGTATGCCACAGTTGAAGTTCTAGTATCATATAGTCGATGACAATCCCCAACAGAACCTCTAAGCACCTTCACCATGTCCAACTTGCTCCATCCTTACAAAATGAGGTAAAAGAAAGAAGATAGGCAAGTTGTGCAAGAAAGTGTTCAAAATCCGAACTCTACCTTTGTGAATCACTTCTTTGAGAATTCCCACGACCAAACCTTGACCGTCGAACAGAAGTTTCAGTATTGCGAGCTTGAACTTCCTCCTGATAAGAACAAAGGCAGACATAACAAGGTCATAAATGGATGTAACAGTTGCATATGTGAAAGTTTTTGACAAGATGCCGCAATTTCAGAACGAAGACGTTTTGAACCAGAAATGTCAATGTAATAACGGCTACGACTTTCACTATACTTTGAAGGCTGTTTGGTATATCTTTCATTGCTATGGTCATCGTGACGAGAAGGTCTATGAGCAGCATCTAGAGAAATTCTATGAGATGGAACTGTCTAGTAAACAGACAGGAATAAGATGAAGGAAAGAGAAAGTTGGAGGAAGGGGGTGGTTAATGTTTGCTAATATGATAAAGGAAAAACATACTGGAGAGCTCCTATTATACGAACGCTCCAGTGAAGAAAGCTGCCCTCTACCGTCATTCTGCCTAAAACTGATAACCCTTCTTTCACTGTGATCTGTAGGCCGATGAGTATCCATGGGAGAGCTACGAGAGTCCTGTGGTACTTTGAATCCGGAGCCCATTTCCTTGGCAAAAGGATAATTGCCTCGAGCAATTCTTGCTCGATCAGGTCTCCCCCGCGGCCTTGCTAACTTTGCTGTCACCTGCAACTGAAAAGAACAGATCCATTTTCATAAGTCAACCCGTCTTCCCAGTGACAATTAAAACGAAGCAACTTACGAAGACAGTCCAATATCGGTAAGTATCAGCATATGTCCCGACGTTGCTGCAAAGTTTAAAACAATTATTTAAAAGAATCACGCAGGAAAAAATTCAGAAAATGAAGAGATTAAAATACATATTACATATATTGTCACGAAATTAGTTAAAAAAATCCATAAAGTTGAGTAACATAATAATGTTAGTAATGTTATTAATTAGATATTGTTTGATACAAATAAATATTTTATTAAAAATATATAATAATAATAATAATTAGAATAATAATGTGATAGGTTTGTAAATTTGAAACAAAAAATAATATTGAATTGAATATGATAAATACTGATAAAAATAATAAATAATAATTTTTGAAATAAAAGAGATTAATTAATTTGTTTGTTGAAATTATATGGATTAATTTATAATTTACTAGATTGATGGGTGTCAGAAGTTGGATTAAGCTGTTAAAAAATTTTAAAAAATAAAAAATAAAAATCTACCCGATGCATGGACCTTTAACTAATTGACATGGGTCTAAAGTAACAGAGATAGCTGAGCCCATTACAGGACATATTTAGTATAAAAGTGTTGAAGGTCAATGGGCCTCGTTCCTTGTCTGGCCTTGATGATAAGTTGGTTTATTACGTGCTACGAGCGTCGGAGAGTAGCTTTATGTTCAGCCAAATTCTGTTATGATCTTATATGCATAGTTGCTAATAAAATAGGAAGGGACCATTCAAAATAAAAAAAATAAAAAAAAATTATTAAATCCAGATGAAATTGAAATATTTTAAAACTCATTTGATAAAAAAGATAAAAATAAAAATTACGTATGACAAAACCGAAACAAAATAAAGATCAAAATTCAAAAATTAAATAAAAATTATTGAAAGCCGAAAAGGGCTTATAAACAATAAGATTAAAAAAACCTTTTATGCATAAGCCAAAACTTAAAATCAACATGATAAAATTTTAATGATCAAAATAAAGAAAAAATCACTAAATAAGAATCAAAACAGAAAAAAAAAAAAAAAGTTTCTAATAGCTAAAAATAAGGCCTAGGATGATAGTGAAACTGCATTTTTTTTTTTTTTTGTGCAGTAAGGATAAAATCAAATGTGATAAAAATTTAATAATCAAAATAAAAAAAATCACAAAATAGGGACTAAATTGAATGAAAAGTTTCACTAAAAAAAAATGTTCCTTATAGGGATAAAAATCAAATATAATAAACTTCAATGACTAAAATAAAAGAAAGATTACAAAAAATAGACTAAAGCAAAACAAAAAATTCATTAGAAGCTAAAATAGAGGCCACAAAACAAAAATAATAAAATTTTAATGACCAAAATAAAATAAAAATATTTTTAAGTGATTGATATCTTTTCAAAAACATAATCAACTTCTTATCTTAGAAATTCTAAATCAGTATCTATTTTCGATTTTTAATTAAGTGACGACTTCGAAATTAATAATAATTCACATCCCTAAATAAATGAAACTTTCAACCAATAAATAAGCATAATAATTTTTTCGAAAGTTCTACAAATATCGGGTAGCGACATAATATATTGCTTTTTACGAATGATTTTGAAGTATATTTGAGCATCCCATTGAGTGTGTTTTAGATTGAATGACAAGAATATTGATCCTTGCTGTATTTACTTGTTGCAATTTGACAAAAAAATGTTGTAGATGAAAATTGTCACAGAAATTGATCCCAAATTTCTTGCAGCAAAGTTTGTGATACACCCACCCACCCACCCTCCCCCCAAACACACACACACACACACGCACGCACGCACACACACGCACACATTAAGTTATCAAAGGTTTCAGACGCACCAGCTTCATACTTGTTTTAGGGAAGTCCTGCAGGAATAAAATATGCACATTGAGTGGGAATTTAAGTTCCTCCTGCGGCTTCTAGAATCCACCTTTAGAACCGAGATCAAGTATCGTAATGTAGGCTAGAGACTCTGGCTCCAGAGAAGACTGAGAAGGACTTTGCCCTTGGACACTGTTATTTTACCTGAAAAGAGACCAGTTGAACCTGCTTTTATTGGAAGATGCTTCTGTGAGAAGGAAATTTACCTCCAATTTTGTCAATTGCATGTCTGTGAGTCAAAAATTGCGGACAGAGACGAGACCAAAATTACAAAGCATTTATTCGTTGCTTAATTTCTTAGAACTCACTTTAAGCACAAAAGATGTTTGATTTTCTGATTTGCCCAGCAAAGGGGGATCTTCGATGGACCACGGAAATTATTGATGCGTTCAGTGATGAGGTCATTGATGGATCTTTATAACGAATTGGTCCAACTCAGGACAAACCAATATTATTTATTTGTCCAACCATAAATTCATGTTGGATGGTAGACATTAAAAGTACGAAGAGTTTACCAGCATCTGTCGTTTTCTCATTGCTTAAACACGAAATTCATCTGTTAATTATACTGTGAAATTTCATTATGGAAAATATGATGACATTTGGGTTTACACCCAAAGTCACCGAAGGCAGAAACAAAAAGGGGATATGGCATTTTTATGGACTATTTGAAGAACAAGGCAAGCTACCTAACGGGGTTGTTACGTGAAAAATAGAGTTTTAGTCACTTAAATAATTTATTTATTTTAAATTTTTATATATTTTTAAAAAAAATTAAAAAAATTATGTTTATGTTATATGTTGATCCAACACTAAAAGATTAGACTGAATATTTAGATCTAAAATACCTTAAAAATCCAAAAATAAATAAGGCAAGATAAGCCAAACTTTCTAGAGGCTCTCTCCAATCATTTAGAACTTTAGAATACCATACACATGCATGATATTTAATCCATTAATCAAACATGAATTGGAAAATGTTACCAACCAAACTCTACTGAATTTAGATATCTTAATAAAAAATAAAAAAACAAACAAAATAGGAATCATCCTCATCTTTAAATAAGCATTTTAATACGATATCCATATTGTAAAGTCCAAAATCTATTGGATTTGGACAATATCCCAATAGTAAAATATACAAATATGTTTGCTAGTTATTAAAATATTTAAGACAATCTTATCATGATGAGTGGCATGCTATGATTTTCCAAATTAATTATTTCTGTGAATTAAGCACCCAAACAAATTATAATTAAATTGCATGGCAATTGGCATGTAGAGAGATCGAGTAGGGTCAAAGAGTCAGAAGAGGGTATGGTGCAAAATATATGAGTGGCAGGCAACTCTAGAGTTTAGACTGCTGTTGTCTGCTTTCTCCTTGCAGCAAATCTTGATAGAGAATATAGTACTGTACGAATTTCTTTCTTCTCTTTTATATATTTTTCTCCAGTGTTGAACTAAAATATACCTGTACTGTACGAATTTCTTTCTTCTCTTTTATATATTTTTCTCTAGTGTTGAACTAAAATATACCTGTGTGATACGTGCGGCCAGCTATATAATATTTTTATATATTCATTTATATAAAATTTAAAATTTAAAAATAATTATTTAAAAGGATCATCTAAAAAAATTCAAAGTGAGTTATACGATATTTTTACGTGTTCATTTATATAAAATATAAAATTTAAAAATACTTATTTAAAAGGATCACGCGAAAAAAATTCAAGAAAAAAAATAAAATATATATCTCATATTTTGTTGCAGGGGTTAGCTAAACGAAAAGTCCGTAAAGTTGAGTAATATAATGTTACTAATTAAATATTGTTTGATATAAACATATATTTTATTAGAAATATGTATAATAACTGGTAATTAAAATAATAAAGTAATAGTTTTTTGAATTTTAGATGATTAATTTTTACCATATATTCTTTATCCGTAATTTGTTAATAAGATAGAGAGATCACCTAAAACAAAAAGACAAAAAAGCTTTGTAAAATCGAGAATTTGACCAAAAAAAATAGAGATAAAATTACATACGATAAAAATTAAATGATCAAAATAAATAAATAAATAAACTTTCATTAGAAACAACTTATAAAGAATAAGACTCTAAACAGTTTTACTAAAAGCAAAAAAAAAAATATTTATTATAGGGACAAAAATAAAATATAATAAAATGTAAATAACTAAAATAATAAAAGGTTATAAAACAGGGATTAAAATTAAAATAAAATTTGCTAAAAGCCGGAATAGGGGCTTAAAAAAATTCTAGAAGAGGAAAAAAACAGATTTATTATAAGGAAAAAAATCAAATATAATAAAATTTTAATATTTATTATAGAAAAAAAATAAAATATAATAAAATTTTAATAACTAAAATAAAAAAAAGTTACAAAATAAGGACTAAAATAAAAATAAAATTCACTAAAAGCCAAAAGAGGGGCTTAAAAATGCAACAAGAGTGAAAAAAAAGATTTATTATAAGAACAAAAAACAAATATAATAAAATTTTAATGACCAAATTAAAAAAAGTTACAAAATAGGGACTAAATGTAAATTTTATTAAAAGACAAAAGAGGGGCTTAAAAAATGCAGCAAGAGAAAGAGGAGAAAAAAAAAAAAGCCCAGCAGCCATAGCAACCAAACCTGAAAAAAAAAGAACATGGAATGAATAGTGAATGAATAGGAAATGTGTTATAGTATTTTTTTCGTTTTCTTTTAGTATTTTTTTTATATAGAGATAAAAATTAAATATAATAAAATTTTAATAACTAAAATATAAAATATAAAATAAGGATTAAAATAAAAATAAAATTCACTAAAAATAAAAAAAGGGGCTTTAAAAATGCTACAAGAGGGAAAAAATTGATTTATTATAGGAATAAAAATTAAATATAATAAAATTTTAATGATCAAAATTAAAAAAAAAAGTTACAAAATAAGGATTAAAATTAAGACAAAAGAGGGGCTTAAAAAAATACAGCAAGAGAAAGAGGGAGAAAAAAAAAAAACTTGAATAGGGAATGAACAGGAAAAATGTTATAATACTTTTCTTCTTCTTTTCTCTTTTTTTTTTTTTTTTTTTTTTTTTTTTTTTTTTGTATTTCTTATATAATAAGTTGAGTCACTTATGGATTTGCCACGCACCACGTAGAGTTGACCGACCAACCTACCTCAAATGTCAAAGTAAACCCAAACTTGTAATCTTCCTCGTATTTCTGTAACTCACTTATTTTTCCAACAAGTATTACTGGTATTTTTCTTCTCCTTTTCTTTTATTCTATCAGCTTGCTAAAGTTTCCAAGTAAAGCGGAATAAAGTCTCTATGAACAGACATAATTTAATTGTAGAATGAACCTTGTATTTTTGTCCTTTTTTGGTTGGACATTAAAAATATTTTTCTAAATAAATTGCACGTCAATTGAAATAAAGTTATTTTTTAGATGATTTTAAAAGCATTTCCTTCACATTGTCCTAATATATTCTCAAAAATTTAATAAATTGTAATATATATTATAGAAAAACATTTTCTACGTTTTTATTTTGTTATTTTGTTGTAAAGCATTTTAGGATAAAAACAATTCGGTACAATCAACCTAAAAATGCATTTCATATATATATATATATATATATATATATATATATATATAAACATTCATGAAGTTTATGAAGTTCCATAAAAATAATAATAATAATAATAATAATGAAAACCAAACAGCTCATAATTTCACTGAATAATTTCAAAGAAAGTATGGATACAAATATCGTGCATTAGTTACTAGTGCTTTTGGTATGAGATCATTAACTACTAGTATGTAACCTTATACTTAACGTAATTCATTTATAAAGGGAAAAAAAATAGCAATTCATCTTTTAAGTTCTATTTTGAGAGAGAGAGAGAGAGAGAGAGGTGTGATTTTAAAAATTTTATTGGGAAAAAAAATAGTGTATTTTGCTTCTTTTTTTTACACCATTTTTTTTTCAATAAAAAGTTTTAAAATCACACATCTCTATCTCTCTCTCTTTTGTATCTCACATTGAAAATATGACTAATGATTTTCGAAGCGAGAGCAATAAGATTTAACTTTTTTCAACAAATGTGATTTTAAGATTTGAATCTTTTACATTAATAGAAAATTAGTCTGAAAACTAACTCACACACTACTTGACCAACAATTTATTGGTTATTTAGTTAGCGTTTTCCAACGAATAATGTTGTTATCATCTCTCAATACAAAGGAAATTTTTTTTTTTGAATTTTCCTAAAAAAAATCTAAATAAGGTAAATTATTAAAATCTCTTTAAGTATTTATTGAAAAATTCTCTTAATATGTAACACAATAATAGTTCATAAAAGAGGTTTTTGCGGATGTCTTAAAAGAGTTTTTATATTGCTATAAAATCTATACTGATTTTAGAACTTTAGAAACTAAAAAGTATAAATTGCACGTCAATTGACATGAAGTTATTTTTCAGATGATTTTAAAAGCATTTCCTTCTCATTATCCTAGTATATTCGTAGAAAACTGTAATATATATTATAGAAAAATATTTTCTACATTTTTATTTTTTTATTTTGTTGTAAAGCATTTTAGAATAAAAACAATTCGGTACAACCAATCTAAAAAAGCAGTTCATTTGTACATATATATAAACATTCATGAAGTTTATGAAGTTCCATAAAAAAAAAAAAAAAAATGAAAACTAAACAGCTCATAATTTCACTACATAGTTTCAAAAAAATTATGGATACAAATATCGTGCATTTGTTACTAGTGATTTTGGTATGAGATCATTAACTATTAGTATGTACCCTTGTACTTAATACAATTCATTTTTAAAAAAAAATAGTAATTCATCTTTTACGTTCTATTTTTAAAAATTTTATTGGAAAAAAATGATGTATTTTGCTAGTTTTTTTTTTCACACCATTTTTTTTCTAATAAAAAGTTTTAAAATCACACCTCTTTCTCTTTTTATCTCACATTGAAAATATGATGAATTATGTTTGGATTAAAGACAACAAAATTTAACTTCTTTCCATAAAGATGATTTTAAGATTCGAATCTTATATATTAACAAATAATTCGTCTAAAAACTAGCTTACACATTACCTGGATCAACAATTTATTGGTTATTTAGTTAGCGTTTTCCAAACAGTAATGTTGTTATCATCTCTCAATACCAAAGAATTTTTTTTTTGAATTTTCCAAAAAGAAAATCTAAATAAGGTAAATTATTAAAATCTCTTTAAGTATTTATTGAAAAATTCTCTTAATATGTAACACAATAATAGTTCATAAAAGAGGTTTTTTCGGATGTCTTGAAAGAATTTTTATATTGCTATCAAATCTATATTAATTTTAGAACTTTAGAAACTAAAACGTACATTTCACTGCAATCCCAATATATGAAAAATGATTTCAAATTGAATTAGTGGATTAGATTGAACTTTAAGAATTCATTAAAAAAAAATTGAAATTTAAGATATTCTCTAAGAAAAACAACACCCCGCCAAAACAAACACGAGAATCACATTGTGGGCAAATTGAAAAATAAGAGGTAATTTTTTATATTCGAATATTGAAATTAATATTTAAAAAAATTAATTAAATTTTTTAAAGACGCCATATTCATGTGAAAAACATGACTTTAAAATATATTTTTTAAAATTATTTTTGATTGATTCTTGAATAATATAAGATATCTGTTTCGATTGGAATTAAAAAAAAAAAAAAATCGATAACTTGCAGTAGCAGCATAACAGACGTTCCTATCTTATGACTGCCTACAAAACGTGGAATAAAAAGATGGAAAGAGCATAAATGATCATTAAAAACCCAAATCCACGTCATTTTTTCATGTGGGCTCCACTCTCGATTTGGTGATTCAACGTCAGCAATTAGAAAGTGGACTGGTTCTAATACGTGTCAGAAAATGAAAGGGTTGGTTTTAAAATAAGTGGAAAGCCACGTTGGCACCATCAAAATAACGTGATCCATTTCCACGTGGCAGGTCGAGATGATGCAACGCGGTGCAGTGATGATCGTATGCGTTGTATCACAGCTAACCTTGTTTATATGGATGACGTGGACACAGCTCACCGTCCTGGAACGGCTTTTGTCGCCGCTAGGAGTTGATAATTCTGAAGCATCTCCATTGGGTGTTTATTAGTTTCGGCTTCCGGCCAGGTTGGAAGAGAAGATTCATCGAGCCTTTATGTGAGATTCGTACCATTAACTTCTTCAAGACATAGCCTTTTCAAATTTCGATAAATAAATAAAGACGATAATGAAACAGTTTTGAAATGATTATGCATTTTTTATTCCTTATATGTTTATTGGGGATGGAAATAAGTAAAACTTGTTTTCCATTGAGTTTGTGGTGGGTTCGGAAATTTCTTTTTAATAAATAAAGTATTCTTATTATAAATTATTGTATAATGTTTCACGGATGATGTACAATGTGAAAACTATGTATCACAATTATGGTCAAATTCCATATAAATGTTGGGTTTTGTCATATCAAAAGTCCATGTATATCAAAATTACCATAATTATGAGACATGGATAAATAACATAACAGAAAGATAAATTTATTTAAAAAAAAATCAAAGATAAATAACTTAATCTATCTTTATATGATTGATCAAAGTCTCTAATTTGTCTTTATTATTTTAATTATGTTTGTTATATCTCTACACAATATTAATTCTTCAATATATCTTTCTATCAAGTTTTTTTTTATCCAAATTAACACATTTATATTTTTCTTTCTAAAACTGGAGAATTAATTTTGATTTTTTGAAAGAAAAAAGCTATATTTTTTAAAAAAATTTAATGCTTGAGTAATATTGAAACTTTTTTGTTTCTTAAATATTTTGAGAATTTTTATTTATTTTATTCTGATATAAATCAAGGGCAATTTTGAAATAAAAAATATAATTTTGTTAATTTGAGTGAAAAAATTTGATTAAAGAATATATTGGAGAATTATATATATAATCAAATTCACAACCCTTCTAGAATAAGAGATTGGCATGTTATCCACCTCATCCTCATATCCTGGTAGAAAAAAATTAGATTGTCTCTAATATTCGTCCCATCAGATGGGTCTTGTTGGGTGCTTATCCAAGAGTGGAAATTTTGCCATATAGGCACAGTTGACGTGGGATTCCTCTAAATACAGTTAGGTGTCAAATACCTAATATATCAAGCTTGTATATAGTTAGCTAATATGTATAATCATTTCATGAAGGAAAAAAAAAGTTAGTATAATATCTAATAATGTGAAATTTAATTCTCTCACTTTAGTTCTTGTTTAAACCAAAATCCTAATGGATCTATTTATAAATTAAATAAAAATTGAAGGATCTCTTTCGTAAATTTTGGCAGTTGCCCTTTTTAATTGGACTTAGGCCTCTTGTTATTGTTTATATATTTAATGAATTCATGGACGCAAACAAATGTTTTTGATTGGTTAGCCAGATATAAAGAAACAAGAAAGGGTCATGGTCAGTAAGGTGTAGCAGCTAGGAATCCGTCCACCAGGCTGTGACGTAAAAACACGTCACCCCACTGTCCTTTTGACGTAGTAGATCGCGTAACTGCCGTTGACGTTAGAGTCTTCTCCTTTCCCCTATTAATACCCCAATAAAACGCCTCTCCGATCCCCCCCTCTCCCTCTCTCTCTCTCTCTGCACATTACAAAACACATCGTATGATTCCAATCTTTAACATTGTCACCCTCACACCATCCTTTAATTAATCCTCATGCAAGAAGCAATCCCTTTTAGAGCCTACTCCCCGGCCACCACTGCCGGCAACCGGAAACTCCCGGCACGTGACTCATGTGATCATGGTGGTGCTAATACGAGTGGTACTGGACATGTGCTAGTAGTGACCAATGGTCATGAAAATCATGTCCAAAAATTGGTGTTGGAGAATTCAGTCATTGTGTTTGGCAGACGTGGGTGTTGCATGTGTCATGTTGTGAAGAAGTTGTTACTAGGGCTAGGGGTCAACCCACCGGTCTTCGAAGTGGAAGAGAAGGAGGAAGATTATGTGATCAAGGAGTTATCAATGATTAATGGTGATAAAGGAGGGAAGGATGTTGATCAAGTGCAGTTTCCGGTGGTTTTTGTTGGAGGAAAATTGTTTGGTGGATTGGAGAGAGTCATGTCTACTCATATTACTGGTGAGTTGGTGCCTATCTTGAAAGATGCTGGAGCTTTGTGGCTATGACTTTAATCTTATTCTCTTCTTCCTTTCTTTCCTTTAATTACTGTCTCTGATCATGATTTCAATTTATGCCATAATTGATTTTGAGTTAGGAATACAGGGCACCTTATTTTCTCCTCTCTCTCTGTCTTTTGTTTGATTTTGTGTGTTTTCGGAATTTGTGTCAAAGATATTGCAAAAGGTAGAACTTGTAAATCATAATTTTACTTTTGATGTTGATGTAGATTAACCATGTAACATTTCTTTGGAACATCATGAATATATGAAAGAGTATGTTGGATCATGGTATAACTTCTGTCCCTTTTTCCCCTGCTCCCTTAATACATCTTTCGTTTTCAATTTGGGACACTTTTTTCAGGCTCCATTGTTTGGTTTGGGATATTTTTCATTTTTCCTTTTGACGAGAGGTTTTTAATCTTTTTTTACTCTGCTTTTTTTATGAGATGAGATTTTACCAAATTGAAAAAAAATTTGCTTAAGAGCATATCCAATGCTCTCTTTATATTAAGATTTTTTTTATAATAAAGAGGTTTGACCTAAATTTCATCTCCAATGCTCTTTTTAACATAATCTCTATCTTTAAAAATGATATATAGAGTGTCTTTAGCTCTCAAATACTACAGAGTTCAAATGACTATTTATCTTATATTTCATTAATGAAAATTACTATTTTCTATGCCACTCAACCTCTTCACCAATAATTTCTCTAAGAGATTAACGAATTTTTTTTTTTTAAATTAAATGTTTTATAGATTTTGTCAAAATAAAGGGTTAAGGTACATTGTAGCATTGGAGAGGACATTGATCTTCGATCTATATAATTAATGATGCTCTCTATTTATATTAAAAATATTAACTAAATGAATTATGGCCCCAAAGCAAAGATTCGTGAGCACAATTATGTGTTGAAGTTAAATCCTGTTTTTATTGTAACCCTTTTGCTCAACAAAGTAAATTTATAGCTAGAGATGTATGGATTCCACATTCTTTAGCCTGGACCGTAAAGTAATGTCGTAGTCTGTTTGTTAGATCAATTCAGTTCATATACTTTGTCCCCCCTGAAAATGAAATAATCAGAAACATCGACATGATTAATTTATACAATGGAAGATTGGTGGTCATTTTCTATCTTTACGGACTCATTCTGTTGGGAAGAATATTTCAATACTATGTTTTTTCCTAGTTCCATGTAGATTTTTGGAGAATTTACCAATTAAACAATAACATTAATTATACCTTCAAAGTCAAAACTTATGTGCCCTGGAGAAAAAAAGAAAAAAAAGATGGAAGAAGAAGAGAAAAAAAAAAGGTGTAAATTAGAAACAATCCAAACGTTAATTGAGTCGAAAGTCTTTATTAAAGGTCCATGCAGCCTGTGGTTCACTTTTTTTCCATTTTCTTTTGGATTTGGTTAGAGAGAAAGTGAGAAACTTCACCTACAATTAGGGGAAATTGTATTAATGTGCTCCATGAGGTACGTGTATCTCGGGATTTGTCCGGTATTGCCTTGTCTTTTGGCAGGCAAAAAAGATATATGAGGGGGAGAGAGAGAGACATTATCATGCAGGTATCCATTGGTTTAATGCTCCTATGACTTGGTGGGGTTCAAATTAATTATAATAAAGCCCAATTGTACACCCACTATGTATATGCCAAGGTCAACTTTGCATATCATATCCAGCCAAGGCTTTTAATTTAGAGATAATTGTTCTAAAAAATCAACTCCCGACATTGGTTTTCTCAGAAATAGCTAGTGTGATTCATTACGTAGCTCAAATCACTGAAATTTTGTTTTATCAATAGTTTCTATTTTCATAGTGCATTTAATAAGCATATATATATATATATAGACTGATTATATGTTATAGGGATTCTAAGAAATACATATATATATTTTTTGTATATATCTAGAGTGACCCTCACTACGTTCACATGAGAGCTGACAATTGAATAATTAACTAGCATTAAACAGGCATAAACATATAATCTCTCTTCTTTTTCTTTTTTTAAAAAGAAAAAAGCTAACTAGCGCATTGATTAGGACAATATGACAAAATCCCAACTTGACGTCCCATATCAATTTGCAGCAACGACAGGGAAGGATGTCGCCTTGACTTTGATGGGGGAGAAAAGGTAAACTTGGCAACCACACATGAATTGTAATTCCCGTAAGCATCTTGTTCTAATCCGCATTAATTTCCATAAATAGATGACACATAGTATTGGGAGCACCGCCGACGAATTAACAAAAAAATGGGCTATCTACAAAGTACAAAGCAAATAGTAAAACTCACAAACGTTTTCTTTCTATATTTTACTATTATCTTGGTTCATTGGATGCACCTAATCCTCGTCGAGTATTTCCACTCTTTTATTGATTAATTTAGCAAACACAAGCGAAGTTCTCTTCTGTCTTAGCCTCTTCGTGGATGCACGAAAGTCAAACTTAGTGTCACCATATAAAACAGTTGAAAGTTGATGATGATTGATGACGCAGTTCTTTTAGTTATTCACCCAATTATTTGTTTATTTATTTATTTTTATTTTTTATTTTTTGCGATACATAGGAATCTTGCAACCTTTAGTATTTAGTGAGACAGAAAATGAGATCCATCATGCAAAAAACTCATTGCTGCTCAGTTTTTAGGCATTAGCAAAATATAAAAAGAAATTGTATTATCATGACAAATTAAATTAACTATTAATATAAAGAAAAATGATTATTCTGATTTTTTTTTTTATAATAGGTTGTTTTTTAGGTCTAAATGCTTAAAAAATGATTTAAACTCATAATCTCTTACGAGTGTAAAAAGTTCATTATTATTAAACTAAAAATCTATTAATAGTCATTCACCCATTTCATTATCCAATTCTCTTCCTTTTATATTTATAGACTACCTAACTACCCCTATGCCCAAACTCTATGGTATCTTGAAGGGAAGGATTAGCAACAGTCCCATTTTGGCAACTGACCCATTTTTAAGGGCCTACTGCATCTACTCAAAATTAGTTCGGCATCTGAAAGGATCATCAACCTTCAAAATTAGGTCAGCGGACCTTTCATACCATCAAGACATTTGGTTAAAATACATTAACCAAACTTCAGGGTAGTTGAATGTTCAATGAGATTTGTTTCCCAACTTAATTTCTTTAGCTTGAACCTTAAAATGACATCATCAGATTTTTTTTTTTTTTTAATGCAATGGATCTATAGGAGGAATATGTCTTTAAAATTATTTGCAAAAAAAAAAAAAAAAGGTTTTAATTAATACATAAAATCACAAACTAATCTAAAAGATATCTCTAACCTTTAACAAAAAAGGAAAAAAAAAAGAAAAAAAAACCTAATTAACCATCAAAACATTCCCTCTATATCCCTAACCACTTAATTAACCCCTACCCCTTCTTCGTGCCACTCTACCCAGTTATCCATCCTCCTGTCGCCCACACTTTTTTCTTTCATTAAAATCTCTCTCTCTCTCTCTATATATATATGTGTGTGTTTTTACCAATTTATTGTATCTTTTTCGAATCAATATTTGAGGAGGAATGCTAATTTTCCTATTAAAAAAATTCTTGAATTTATTTTCTTAAAAATTTCAACTATTTTATTCACGAGACTCATGTATGATCAGATCCACTTTTCAATTGAGATTTCCATTGAAGGCACGAGTCATTTCGCTTTGGACAAATATTCAGATCAAATGATAAAATATTTTGTTAGAATAAACAGTTTTATTTATTTTTTTTCAATAAAAAGAAGTATATTCAAAACTGACTTAATTTTTTAAAACTAATTTTAAAGGTGCATCGTCCATATCTATATGATACATTTAAAAAAATAAAATTTCTCAAATATTAATTTCAAAATTCAAACTTAAAAAATAAAAAAGAAAACAATATTTCTTAAACATCAGCAAAATTTTTAATTCCTTCACTTGCTGTTGCCTTGGAGCTTGAAATGTGACTTGGGGATGGGTTGGATTGCAAAGCTTGACTTTGTTTCCTACATAAAGATGGACTGAGACTGGAGCAAAGCCCATCTTTGATTTAATACAGCATGCACATAAAATTTTAAGCAAAGCATGCATGGATCGAGATTTAAGCAACGCCTGTAACACATGAAATTTTGAAACTGGCCTTATTATGTATTTCTCCGGCCACCCAGATTTATTTATTTATTTTTTTAGCAAACATCAAATATGCCATTAAACCATCGAGATATTATTAATTTTATATTAAAATTATTTTTTATATCAATTTTATTTTAAATTATTTTGATTTCTCAATTACAGACTTTTGTTAGAATTACCAACAAAAAATATTAAATTCTCTAAAAATTTATGTCGTTTCTAAAAAAAAAATTGCAATTTGAATGTAAATATAGACGAAAAGCATTAAAACTATCTATATAATTAAATGATTTTTTTTTAGATTTAATCTATTTTTTATTAGATAAAAAATAAATATATCCAAAATGTTGTTGCAGCCCATTTCTTAAGAGAGAAAAAAAATCCACTTTTGAGACCACTTATTACGCCTTGCTGGATTATTTTAATGAGATCACGAACCGGAGCGTGTATTTCATAACTTTAAGCATACTTATTTTTATTGTAATCTTTTTTTATATGTTAAGTTTTTTTTAAAAAAAAAATCTTACTTTAATTTATTTAAGCAATTGGTTTATTAGGAATTTATTCTTAATTCCGGGATACTATTTTTATTTTTCTATTCAATATTATTACTTTTTTTATATAGTTTTTATATTTAAATAGCTGAATATTTTGGCAAAAAGACAATTAATGAATAAATTTTGAGTTTTGCGAGTTTTTCCTATAGTTTTGTAGTGTTTTTTTTTATGCGTTTTTTTTTTAAATACAAACAAACCTCATATTCTTTTTACTGTACACTGGCGTTGGAATTAATCTGATTGATGGACAGAATGGTAGGAACCATCTCAATGACACAAATTAAGCGATGCAGACAATTTAAAACATGGACTGACTTGCTAATTGTGATAAAATGATAGAATATGTGAAATTATCAAAGGTGAAGACGAGATGGTTGGTTGAATTTAGATTGAGAGAGACAGGTTTCCTGTGGTGGAAACACATCCAAAACGCTTTGTTAGCAAAATGTAAGACACCTGTTCAGATTGGTTCCTTATGAAAAAAATATTAAAGGATAGATTTGTTCAACTAGACTACGAGCTGATACAAAAAAAACACTATTAAAGTTAATTGACAAGTTAAGGAAAATATTTCGAATCAGGCTCCGCCTATTCATGATGTCAATTCTGATGTACTTCCAAAGATGGTCACGGTATTCAAGAGGCCCAAAGTATCGACAATTTGAGAAGGCAAGTGAGAGTAACTTTGATCTTGTTTTATTTAGTCCACAGGTCAGCATGCTTGGTCCAAGAAAGAATCATGACCAAATTGACAACATGAAAGACTTGCATGGCCTTCGTCAAGAGGAACGGGTACAAATTGAGGGTTCACTAGAGGATCTTGCTAGCTGTGAATTTGCGTCCAAAGTTAATGCAAACATTGGTTTCTCAAACGATAACGAATCAGACAGTATTGGTTTTCTTTTTTCTTTTTTTTTTGGGAATTTGATATAAGCAAGCATGTTTTCTTAAGTTGTATCATCTTTGGAATGAAAAGGAGAAATTTATTGGGAAGGTAGTATACAATAACATTGGCAGGATCATTATTTTTCAAGTATTTATTCCTTTAGTATGGAAAAGTTCAATTTCTCAGTGAACTCGAGAATTAGTTTTTTCAAATTAAAAAGCCAGGTGTGGGACGAGTATTTCATAATTTTCGAAATAATTATTTTTATTATAATCTTTCTTTATTTGTTAAGTTTTCGTAGAATTTCTTACCTTAATTTATCTAGGAAATTGGTTTATTAGAAAACTAGTAACTCTAAGGTGCTATTTTTATTTTATTTTATTTTATTCATTCATTCATTATTATTAGGATTTCCTAGTTTTTCTAAATGGTTGTAATAGCCTTTTGACAAAAAGACGATTGATGAATAAAATTTGAGTTTTGTGAGTTTTTTCTTGAAGTTTTTGTTGTGTTTTCTTTTTAAGAATTTTTAATACAAAGAAACTTTGTATTATTTTATCCTTTTTGCTATATGTTGCGATAGATTATTTCTGTCAAATATTTTATATATCAGAGTCTTTTTTTAAAAAAAAAAATTGAACGATAAAGAGTATTCTTAATTTAGTTTGTGTATTAATTGAGATTGATTTTTTTTTTCAGACGATATTAATGATGCACTTCTACATCGATTTGATATATCCAGAGACATTGAATAAATTGTTTTAGATACCAATCCACAGAATAGAACTCTAAAATTAAGGAAGGACACATATTTGCTTGACCATGCATCAAAAGAAAAAAAGAAAAAAAGAAAACATATCTCATTCAATAGATTTTGTGTAAATTAGTTTATTAATATATGATTACGTTTTTTTTTTTTTTTTTTAGCAAACAGAGACAGTACCATAACTGCTTTTATCAATTAAATAGAAAAAAATACAATAAGAGGACAATCCGACCTTACCTTAAAAGAAGGGGACAAGGAAGCCTTAACTCCAAAAAGATAATACATTACAATCATTATTTTCTATACGTGTAAATACTAATACTATCTTGCCTTAGTGCATTACAAATCTTTCAAGTAAGGTCTTCATATGTATTAAAAGAAAAATAAGACTTCTGATTGTGAGCTAAACTACCTAGACAATCAGCTACATTGTTTTGTTGACAAATAACATGTTAAAAATTATAAGAATCATTAACCTTTTGACACTTATAGAATTGGTGAATGTACCTCCAAAAAACTTCAATTTTCTTAATCATAACCTTCATTGTCATCAAAGAGTCTAACTCCGCATCTACTTTAAGTAGGAAAACTTGCTCATATAACTTAAGTTCATCTCTCAACGCTCATATTTTTTTCTCTCATTCTATTTCCTACATCATAGTAATTAGAAAAGTTTGTAATGAATTGATCATGTTTCCCTCTAATCACCCCACCACCAAAACAAACTCCTACCATCGAAGATCCACACGTATTAAGTTTGTAATTCCTCTTAACAGGACGATTCCATTTGAGCCAGGCCCCTCGCTTCAAAGGAATAGAGATAATGGGAATGCCCAAATTTCTAAGTCACCAAATCTCAATAGCTTTAGGCTTGCTTTTTTTTTTTTTTTTTTTTTTTTTTTTTTTTTTTTTTGAGAATAGATGAAAAACATCTCAATCAGCCAAGACTTAACCTGCCTTATAATGTAATATGCTGACGTCTCAACACCTTCAAATTTAGACTGGCATCTATTCTTTCAAATTTCCCATAAACCAAAAAAAAAACAAATATAATTTGAGACATATGGGCTTAAGCGCATGAAAAACACATCTAAGACCTAAAGAAAATCAAGGAGCCAGCATAAGTATTACCAAACACAATCGATTGTTTTGTCATTAAAACCTTTTTTTTATTAACAATAAATTTTAATAATATAGTGTTCATATTTACTAGGATATATGATCTGGCACTACAAAAAAAAAAAAAAAAATTAACGAAGGTTTTGCAACGTTAAAAACCATCTTCAAAAACCTTCTCGCTAATTAATTAGTGATGATTTTTGTTAATTTGTCGCTAATGTAGCGATAACTTATCCATCACTAATATGTTAAAAAACGATCACTAAATAATTGGAAAATATCACAAATTTGGTGACGATTTTTATATTTTGTCGATAATCCATTACTAAATTTGTGACTTTTAGCAATAGTTTTTTTCTAAAAAATCGCTAAGTATGACCAAATTTAGAGACGAATTTAGCGACACTTTTAAATCATCGCTAAATCATTTTATTTTATCTTTTTTTTTTTACGATACTCTCGGTTAATTATTTTGTCATTCACATGTCGCTAAGAAGAAATATAAAATCCAATCCAATTTAACATAATATGAAGCCTTTATAATATATAAATTTTAATCTAATCAAATATATATATTCAAATACCAAATTATATTAAAGTGTACTAATATTCCTACAAATAAAAACATAAGAGTGATAAAAAATATTGTGATGATAGGGTTATTAGTCTTGAAAAATCAACATTTTCATCCCATACATAAAGGTTAGTCAAAGGATTGGTTGGTGAATTACTTTTTTGAATATTTAGTAGCATCTGCTGCATTATCGCATATTGCTCTTGATTATACTCGCTTTAACCACTTTTGACTTTCTAGGAGGGATGTAATACTATCCTTAAGGTTCTTGTTCTCTTCTTCATGTCTAGCATTTTTGGCCTATATTTTCTTTCGAAGTCGTTCATCGATATAGACCCAAGATGTGATCAAACTAGAGGATGAACTGACATTAGAGTAATAATGAGAGGTTTATGACTCGAATCTATACATTCTCTTCCTTTTATTGTCTTCTCCAACTGACCCTTTTAAATATCTCGTTCATGTCGATATTGAGTGATGAAGTACCCTCCCTTTCCCAGCTTAGCAACCTCATTTTCAATATTTTATTGGTGGTTTCCTACATAATTACATAAATTTTCTTATTAAATAGTAATCTTAAGAAATTATATAAAAGTGTCATACGTATGAAATAAGCTTATAAATTACTTACTCGAGATTTTTTGCCTAGTGATCAATGAATACGTACTTATTATCAACCTTCTTCACGTAAGTCTTCAAGAACACTTTATGAGCATCGGGTTCATGACCTAACTCCTTACGCTGAAACAAATATATTAAAATATATATTCATATTACGATAATTACAAATAACGTGTATATATATATATATATATCAAACTCTTCATATGTAGACGAGCCAGCCCCGTGCCACCCATCTTGCTCATCCGATTTCGAGCCACTAGTTCGGATCGAGCACACAAGACTCGGCTTTTATCCATTCCTTTTGCCATGCATCCCATATCTCCTACGAGATATATATTAGTTTAGGGTGTCTCATCACCTAATAAAAGGAAATCAAAATATCATTTTCGTGCCGGACTCTATCATGATTTCCTAATTCTTTGATCAAACTCTTGATCCCGCATAAAGAACTTCGTAAGAATGCTAAAAATATTTATTAGTACATTTAAATGGACGTTAATATTTCTTAATTTAAATATACTATCACATAATAAATTAAGTTACAAACTACCTTAAACTCCTCTCAATAGACTCTTTAGTTTGCTTAGTAACCGACTTCTATTTCATTTCGGATAGGTCAATATTCTTATGAAATATCTTATAGATCCGACCGAGCACGCATCGGATGGATATAAGCTATCAAAAAAGATAATTAACGATTAAATGAATGCATAAAATATAATAATACACTAAAAAATATTTTAAAATGTGCATATTACTTACTCCCTTCAGTTTGAATATAACAAGCATCCTTTCAATATCGTCATTTGATTCTCGAGCACACTCAAAGTTATGTGGTACTTTTGATGCCTAATTTTAACGCTTCTTCAACTAAATATGCATTTTCAACTAAATATGCATTTCATATTGACCTTTCAACTCTCGCTTTGTTCTTTATATTGTTTTTTAGTTTTTAAAGATGCTTGTATTATGTACCTATGTTAGTTAACAAATATTTTTTAAAAGAATAATCAAGGATTCAAAATCAATATATTTATCTTTCAAATGGATACATTCATCGA
Source organism: Dovyalis caffra (assembly GCA_963924115.1). Classification (NCBI taxonomy): domain Eukaryota; kingdom Viridiplantae; phylum Streptophyta; class Magnoliopsida; order Malpighiales; family Salicaceae; genus Dovyalis; species Dovyalis caffra. The sequence continues at coordinate 10,208,071 of CAWUPB010001184.1, forward strand.
TATTATACTCGGTCTTGTTATTTTTTCTTCATATGCCAAATGGATTGAAAGATGTTCCATTAAGTCGAAGAAACTTGATGAAAATATCTCGCTCAAGTTTGCACAAAATTAAAGGTATCTCTATCTTGAGACAGTCTCATATCTTTAACCTTAATGATAGTAGAAGTCAATTCCTTACGGAATAAGCTCAACTCGGTTAATGTTTGTCAAATATTTTTCAATAATAGCTCATAAAATGTGTTATATACTAATCCTTACATAAATACATGATAGTCATGACTCTTCATGCCATGCAATCCGAGGTTGTTTATAATGACACACCTAGTAAAGTTCAACACATATCCGTCAAAAAAACTTGAGTTGTTTAAGTCATTCAAGTAATTGTATTTTTTGTTGTTTGTCTAGGGTGTGACATGCTTTAGGATATCTTTTAGAGTCTTCATGTATTTCTAATTCGGTCATCGATAATAAAGTTTCAAGTCTTCTCTAGAAGTGGCATTATTTTTTATTTTTCATGACATGCTCATAACTATATTAAACATATTATCGAAGATCTTTTTATCGATGTGCATCTCATCTGAATTTTATTGAATTAGATCTCAAAATATACTCTATTTCTTCCAACCTCAAACTTTAGATATACTAATGTTACGAGTCTTTAAAACTTTCATCAACCTCTAATTTTTTATTTTGTGTAAAATATCTATTCCGGACATTACTAGGGAAGCAATGTCCGTGACAACTGTATTTCTTTGGAACTTTCATCAACCTCTAATTTTCTATTTCATGTAAAATATCTATTCTAGACATTACTAGGAGAGCAATGTCCGTGACAACTATATTTCTTTTAAACGCATTCTTGTTCTACCTAAAGGATGAATTTTTGGTAGAAACTTACAATGATTGTCAAACTAAGAAGTCTTTCCGCCATTACGGAGATTGAAATCATCGAATTTTCTATGTAATAAGGGCATGTTTTTTTACTCGTAGCAATCTAATTAGAAAATATTGAATATTTAGGGAAGTAGCTAATTATCCACATGATCTGCAGCTCATATTTGAAAATTTTATTTACGGGACACATTATAGGTAACCACACCAACTTCTCACAAAGCAATCAACTCTTTAATAAAGGATCTGTAAGTACATGTTTAGGTTGATCTTTGGGTTTTTTTGGATCTTGGAACAATTACAATTAAGAACATATATTCATTTTTCATACACTTTTATAGTGGTAAATTATAAGACGATACAATTACGGGCCACAAAGAATAGTATTGTCCACATGGATGAAAAGGCTTAAATCCATCAATGTAGACTCCTAATCTAGCATTCTTAATTTTTGATGTAAAAGAAAGATGTGTTTGATCAAAATGTTGTTATGCAAAGGAGTCAAAGCAATTACATATAATGTCCGTCTCAAATTCATGTTCAACGCGCCACATCATGTCACTAGCTGTGGCATTCGATGCATACATCCTCTCGTAACCATAGGGTTAGGGAAAAATAATATATTTTTTTATATAGGATATAAGTTTCTCTAATCAATCCCTTCCTAGGACTTTGATATCAAGGATGTTCATATATTTTGTAAGTAATTCTTTCACTTGTCTTCACCTATGGATCCATTTATATAGTTGTCAGTCCATTGAATTGGTAAACCCATCACTTCTATCAACTTTTTCGTACTATAAAAGTCTTCTAGCATACGATTATCAACATACATAAACTCTTTCATAAGTTGACATAAGTCATCATAACACCTCTCGGAAAAATAATATTCGGACTTCGAGTGTAACAAACATGTTAATGCGGATAACCGTGAGTGGTTTTCCGAACTCGACTAGATCTCTCTATTGGATACATTTAACAAATCATAAAATACCTAGGCATTAGGATTTGGGACTTCGTCAATGTTAGATGGATTAAATGATGGATTGACTACATCCATCACCGATGTATGATATGGATTGGCCGAGAGATTCATCAAATATTTGTTGAGCTTCAACAAAATTTCTCAAGTTATAACCATAAATCATCGACTCTCTTTTTCCATAACATATCCGTAACACTCTTAACCTAGGACCTAATATGCTAAGAATATTATTTTCGCTAACCTATATTCGAAGTGCGGTAAATGTAAGCTAATAAGGCACCGTGACTTATCTATAATGCATCCAAGTATAAATTATGTTGCGGTTGGCTAATAATGACGATTAGGTCCTACATTTAGTTCAAATTGCACTTCGACTTTTTTCATGTTTTATTATTTTATTTACATTCTTTGAATTGAAATAAATGGATTCGTGACAATCGATTTTCTAAAATTCTTTTTTATTAATTTGCATGAATTTATTTAATCATAACTCATTATTTGGCAATTAATTTATTTTCTTTTTTTCTAGTTACCATTTATTCTAATTATATCTATTTATTATCATTTTTTTTATTTTTATCATTTTATTTTATTATTGGTGCTAGTATGGAAATAAACAGACTTTAAAGAAAATTATACTAACTACGATTATACTACTATTTTACAATTGATATTTTGTTTAAATACGGACTATTATTTACATATAAAACTAGTTTAATGCCAACTACAACAAAAATAGCTTATTTATCGGTCTATTTCGGATTAGTAGTTTCATATCAATTTATTCATTGCTTTAAGTATAGCGTAAAATAGTCCAACTAGTCCTAATACATAAATGATAACAACTAATATCGGGAAGAAAATAGTGTAGAGTAGGTCAAATTGGAAACCAAATCCCCATCCAAGGTATAAATGTGGGGTACAACCCTAAAAAACCAACTCAGTAGAGAAGTAAGCCATGATCACCTTAATTATCTACATCACAAGAAACTAGGTGAGCGATAGCTTAGTAAGTTAACTTATGCATGTCATGCATGTAAATGAATATGCTTGTGTAAAACATTGGTATACTCATATTAAATCTTTTTCATGTCATAAATACTTTTCATGATGGGTTTGAAAATATTTTTTCATTTTTGGACATGTCCCATTATAGGTACTTTAGGGTTTTCATAATATGTCCGGTGAACCGAGTCTCGTATATGGACACACCCTGTCGAGCCTCTAAAAGTGCACATCCGCACTTGCCTAGTTTTGAACCATTTACTATCGGAAAATGGAAAACCTATGAAGCCCTTCCTCATAAAATTCCTCAAAGTGATGAAAATCATCTTTCATAAAATAATTCAAATTGCTATTAGAAAATCATGATGTAAAATACATTTTTATGACTTAAAAACATTTTTCATAAAATTTGACATGCATAGGCATTTCTTCGACAATGTGTAAACAATATTGATTCATGAAATGAATGCCATGAATAATATGAAAATGTACCATAGTAATGCATAATTCAACAATATAAATTCATTATTAACATTACCTTAATTAAATTACTTCAAACCATAATAAATATTGACATCAATACATAATACAAAACAACACAACTCTATAACCAACAACATTATAAATTACATGCAACATATGCATTTCAAATACATAAATTGGAATTCAAAATTTAATTATACATTGAATTACACAAATTAACTATAAACTCTAAATTTTCTAACCTAGCTCGAATAGTGTCCTAATTTAACTTTACCATTTTCCTTCAAATTTTAACCTCCATTTCTCATATAATTTAACTAATTTTAAACTTTGAAGTTAAAAACTAACTCAATTAGGTCTTAAAGGATTAATTACATGTATGATTTACAAATTGGGCCTAAATCTTAACTTTATTAATATAAGCACATTTTTAGGTTTCAATGAAATTTTTTATTCTCATTCATCTCATTAGATTATCCTAAGTTTAAATTAACTAAGTAAAACCTAAATTGGGCCTTAATGGGTTGAAATTAAAACCTAATTATTCATCAATTAAAACCTCAATCATAATTTTCTCTATTTTGGGCCAAAGTCTTCGTTAACACTAACCTAATTATTTTCTTCTCAATTCATCATAAATTTCCAACACCAAGTAATTCAACCACATATTAGCAACAAGAATCAATTTAATTGACGAGTCATAAAACAACTACATGCCTAGACCCTAATTGGGCCTTAATGGGTTGAAATTAGCAAGGCCCAAGCAAAATTAAGCAACTTCCTTCAATTGTCTTAGAATTTTTCACTTCTATTCATCAAATTATACTTATTAAACTACCAATTGACTAACAATTCATGAATTGGATGAAAGAATTAAAACCCTAAAATTTTAGGTTTAGGCTCGAATACTAACCCTAAGATTCATTGAAATTTTTTCAATTTAAATGAGATTTTTCATTCTCAAACACTAATTCACACCTAATTAAGTCATAATCAAACTTTAAAACATCAATTAAGTTCAAGAATCAAAAAGTCCTAAATCACCATTTTGGGCCGAATGTTCACCTATACCTAACCCTAGAAATTTTTTATTTCGAACCTTAACTTTAAGTTCAATTAACATGTTTCAACCTTAATTGCATTAATTATTAGCTTAATTTCATTTTCCCCAATTGTGCTTCACTAAGAATCATAACCCTAATTTTCAAAATTAAAGCTAAAAGTCATAAATTAAAGCATATAAATCATAAATTGATATAAATTAAATACTTCTTGTGATGTAGATAAAGTTAAATTACCTAATTAAGCTCTAAATTAACCTTAAAAAGTTGAATGATTTGAAAAATCCTTTTCCCCATTTTTCTCCACCAATTCGGGCTAACTCCAAAATTTTTCTCTTGATTTTATTTTCTAGCTTGATTTCCTTGCTTGGTTTTTTGATTTAAAGTGTTTAGATGTGATTTAGTAGGTTTTGTTTAAAATTCCTAAGGAAAATTTGCAAGAGTTTCCTTTGAATTTAGTTCATTTCCATGCATTTTCTTGAATTTCTTGCAATCATATTTACGGACAAAATTTGGTGGACCTTTGACCTCATCTCCACCCTTAAATTGCTATGTTTTGGAGTGATCCTAGCCGTTAAATTAATTTTAAATCCTACTCCTTCAAATGGACTAATTTTTAGCCATTAACCTTCCTTTAATTTTTAGCCTTTCACCTTGCCTAATTCTAACCTCTCATTTTCAACGATGTCAAAAATAATTAATTAACCCCTAAAAATATAGCTAAAAGTCAGCTGGAAGGGTAGAAAAGTTTCCCAAATTTTGCTTAATTTTAGTCCCTAATTTTACTAATCTTTTCTCTAATTTCTCTTCCAATCATCCTTTAATTTTTCAATTGATTACTTTACATCCTTCCTTTAAATATATCTTAACATCTTTTAAACTCCTTATGTTCATAACTAATTTAATTTAGAAGTTCTTATGCAATTTGATCCTTAATTTTTATGCAATTAGGTCCTTAATTCTAAAATTTTATTCTACACTTTTTCAAAATTCAATTTCTCTTCATAATAAATTCAAAAACTTCTTAAAAGAATTTAATCATGATTTGCATAATTTTTATACCTTTATTTAGGCCTCCGATTTAATGTTTTAGTGTGAAAATACACTATTTTATATAGAAAATATTCCTTACATTTAGAAAAATTCATCTAAACTTATAAAATATTCCTAAACATTCTAAATTATTTTTCTATACCCTTTAAATAATTTTTTTGTTCTTTTAAAGCACATAAATTAATTAGTTTACCTTAAAAATACTATTAATGCCAATTATAATTTAAATAAAATATTCACCACATATCAAAAAAATTCATACAACATCATATAATAATTTAACACCCATCTAACAAATATTCTAAGAAAAAAACTTTTTTCATGCACATACAATATGCTCAAACTAATTATTTCACACAAATATTAATATTCATGCACCATAAAATCAATAAAATATTCATTGAGCATCAAAAGACTATTTTAACTCGCTTTGAATATTCTTTCAAGCCTCTCGTGGATTATTTCGTGCCTTCAAAATATTTCTTATATGTTTTTAATATTTAATTGTATTAAATTTTAGTTTTAATAGGTACTGGTTATTATAGGCTCCACACATAATACTCGAACACAAAACCATATCTTATCAAATGGTACTTAATTATATCGGGATCTTCATAGCTTTGGTTCTAACACTTTTTGAGTTTACGAAGACATCTTATTTTATTTCTATTCCTATAATCATGATGAAAAACGATAAAATCAATAAATTTATTTACGCCATCTACGAAGCCCCGATTTAAAAAACCATCAGTATATCCGTAGTCAATTCATGAACAATCTGAATTCATAATTATTTTAGCACATAAATAACTTAATTAACACCTATTTAATTAAAGTAACACCTACTAACTTTTTTAAACAATATTTAAATAATTAAATTAGAAACTAATAAACTTAATTTGACAACTAAATAAATTAATTGAAACTAATTAGTTAAACCAACACCTAATTAAATTTTTAATCTATTAAATAATTCTAATTAAGCTAATTTAATTAACAACGAAATAACTTAATTAACACATAATTAATTAAAAAAAACACCTAATCAATTTTTTAAATAATTTTTAATATTTTAATTAAAACTAATTGACTTAATTTAACAACTAAAAGACTTAATCAACAACCAAATTGATTAAACTAACACGTAATTAAATATCTTAAATAAAATCTAATTAATTTAATTAACAACTAATTTACTTATTTTAACATCTAAAAAACTTAACTAACTACCAAATTGATTAAACTAACATGTAATTAAATATTTTAAATAATATTTAATTAATTTAATTAACAACTAATTTACTTATTTTAACAACTAAAAAACTTAATTAAATACCAAATTGATTAAACTAACATGTCGAGTAAATATTTTTATTTAATTAATTTAATTAAAAAGTTACTTAATTAACATATAATTAATGAAAATAACACCTAATTAATTCTTGTAAGCAATATTTTAATTTACATCTAATTGACTTAATTTAACAATTAAAAAACTTAATTAACAACCGAACTCGATTAAACTAACACTTAATTAATTTTTTTGAAAAATATTTAAATTTTTTATTAACAAGTAATTTACTTATTTTAACAACTAAAAAACTTAAGTAACAACCAAAATAATGAAACTAACACCTACTTAGTATTTTTAAAAAATATTTAAATATTTTGATTAACAACTAATAGAATGAATTAGCAAGTACAAAACTTAATTAGCACCTATTTAATTAAAATAAAAATTAATTAATTTTGTAAAGCAATTAAATAATTTAATTAACCACAAATTAACTTAATTTTATTAACAAGTAAATCACTTAGTTAACACATAATTCATTAAACTAACACCTATTAAATTTTTAAAAGCAATTAAAGTATTAATTATCAACAAATAAACTTAATTTAATTAACAACTAAATCAATTAATTAACACATAAATAAATAAACTAACACTTAATTAATTTTGTCAAAAAAAATTAATTTAATTAACAAATAACAAATTAACTTTAATAACTCAAAAAATTATACTAACTAATAATTAACAAATAAATAATAAAACAACAAATATAACATTATTTAAATAAATGGAAAAAAAAAGTTATAGAGTTACCAATTATATAAATGGAGGAGGAGAGGAGGAACTAGCTGCTGCTAACTCACAGTGAAGAAGAAGAGGAGCTGCCATCGCTAGATTATTCATGGAGAAGAGGAGGGAAGGGAGAGGAGAAGGAAAAGAGAGAAAGAAGAAGAAAATGGAGGAGAAAAAGGGAAGAGATGGAGGGAAAGAAGAAAAGAAGAGAGAAACGGAGTTTGGAGGTAGTCACTGGCATGAATAAAGGGAAAATGAGGGAGGTGGAGCTATTGGAAAAGAAGAAGAAAAAGAATATGGAAAAATTTCGAGCAAGTAGTCATTTAGGATTTTTAAGTTTTATTGACGATTTTTGGTTTGTCACTAAATTTTTCTTAAAATTTTTTTTTCTCCTAAAGGTAACAAATTAGCGATGGTTTGCATAAAAATGTTGCTAATATCGGTGTTTAGTGACAGCTTTTTTTTTAAAAAAAAACCATTGTTAAAATCCTCTATTTTTATGGTTTGAGCATAAGGATTTTAGCGATGGTTTGTTAAAACCGTTGTCAAAATCACCCAAAAAGTGTTTTTAGTGACTGTCACTAAAATTTTTTTTTGAAATTAGCAACAATTTAGTTAAAAACCTCACAAAAAAAAAAAAAAAATTCAGTGATGGTTTAACTAAAACCATCACTAAAAATCAAATAAGTGATCCGAATCGCGAAGGTTGAAAAACCGTTGCTAATCATTTGATACAAAATTAGCTAAGGTTTGCTAAAAACCGTTGCTAATTTATGGTTTTAGCAATGGATTTAAAAATCATCGCTAAAAAATTATTGCAAACTATCAGTTTTCTTGTAGTATGGTCTCTCATAGGTATTAGGCACAGTGCTACTGAATCCCCCAAGTTTTCACACCATAGAAGGTTTTAAACTGTATAATTTGAGATGACTATTTTAAAGTAATTGCATTTTTTTTTAATAGGCATAACATCACCTAAATTCTTATATTTGTCTTCACACTGAAGCTGCCCAGTATATATTCTGCAATTTTTTACGGCGCCATCACAAAGTAATCACATTGCAATATTGTAGCAATCATTTGCCTATTTCAAATAAATAATTGTCCACTTTATTCGTCCGTATGGTTTGGATTACTTTTGCTACAGAAAATGATCATATTGTACGGTTCAATTAAGTTTATCCACTTGCCATTTGGAGTTTTAGCAAAACATTTTGCAGTTTCTTTCTGGACACATCATAATATACTTTTTGTGAATATAAAATAAGTTGATAATTGTTATTCAGGATATATATATATATATCCTGAATAACAATTATCAACTTAATTTGAAATGTTCTAAAATATGTGTGCCGGAAGAACCATAGCCTTTCAGAATTCTAAGTGAAAATTTTTTTTTAAAAAAATTGATGCTACACCTTCATGGCCCAAATTTTTATTTACATGTCCGATCTTATTTATTTGTGTGTTTGAGATGTTGAAAATAATAATAATCATAATAATATCATCATGCTTACTATCTTGGAACATATAATAAATGATAATGATCATAACAATGGTTTGATTTAGGTTCTTTTTAGTATCAATTTTGCAAATTAATTTAATTTATATTTTATTTTTAATTCACAAAAAAATTATAATTGTGTTCAGTTAGAAATAACTTTTAAACTAAATAAAATTTGTTATAAATTCGAATCAAAATTTTATTTTAATGAGAAGTTAATGATTTAAAAGTTCAACTTATTAATTTTAATTAATGAACTTAATATCAACTGACGCTAATATCTCTTTTTTCTAAAAAAAAGAAGTTTTGAATTCTAATCTTTTCTTCCTAACAAAATAATAATAATAACATTATGGATTCTCACTTATAGTGCATCCCTTTAAAAACAAATTTAACTTCTATTTTTTTCCCAAACATACTTATAATTTAATTACTCTTATCATAAGTCATATATATATATATATATATAATTTTGAATAATGATTGAAAATCAAGAATCACATTTCATAAGTCATGACAGGTAGAACCTTAATTAGAATGGCTCTAATTTTTCTAAATTTTTAGCACACACCCTTTTCAGAATTAACTAAAACTATCAATTTCGAGTTCTAAGATTTCATTTGGAGAACTTAGTAAATAATTATACTACTCTATTAGAGTTTAAATTCTAAATAATGAACAAATCCATTTATCATTTAGCCAAACCTCACTTATCCAAATTTCCAGGATTAATTCGACAAATCCAAGCTAGTGGTCCCAGAAATGTCTACATCCACATCAAAATCAAATCTGCTGTCGGAGCCACCTAGACTTTTAAGATTTTCAGGAGGTTGTCTACATATATATATATATATTTGTGGTTAACTATTTCACGTAATCACTTTGCTCTTCCATTTTAATTTGTCCAATTAATTACTACACCGAGTTGCCTTTGAGGTTTTAATAAGCTGCATGGATAATGACATTAGCCGATGTAATTAAGAGTATATAGCAAGAAAACAAGCAAAAAAATATTATGATCAGCACGATACGTTTTGATATGGGGTTGCTTTCACAGATTTAAATAATTCTGTTTTGATTTTTTTCTCTTTACCTTTTCTAACACGTTTTGGGTGGCTGGGCGCAGCATGAATATTGATTAGTATTTACGATTATTTATTTTTTATTATTGAAGAATAGTATTTACGAACTTGTTTAATAACGACAGAAAGAAACCGATGATCACCAGCATATGTGGATTTATTAGTAGCGATTAAAGATCATCAATTGCCATGAGTGGTGGAAGTGATCATATCAAACCATAAGCTATACAAGTTGTACATGCTCAATTTATTCATAAAAAATAATTAAAAATTTAGTTAATTTTATTATGTACTAATTTGTGTTTTTTTTTCTTTTTTTGCATGAATTCAAACTACATAACAAATAAATTAGATTGGAGATGGATTTCATCCAGCATAAGGTTTCGGATTGCATAAAGGATGAATATAGATATTTAGATAGGATAGGTGTCTATGTGTTGTTTTTGGGATACATTAGAAAAATTGACTTAGTAGACTCGGAATATGGTTTGCTAAAAAAAATGCACAATTATTACTTCTTTTAGCTTTTATTTGCAAGTTCAAGCGAGTTTAGTCCAAAAGAATCCAATTTTCTTCAAATCAAATCTTATCGTCAAAGCATGGATGATTTGGCACAATCATAACAATCGGGACTATTTTCAATTTTCTATAAATACCAATCTCTCATCATTATAAGAGTAGTCTAAATTTTTATTTTTTAGCAAAACCTTTTAACTATATTTCTCTTCTTTCAAAACTCTCTCACTCACACATATGACATCAACTTTAGCTCTATATGTTTGGACTTTGAGCACTCACATGTCTACCACTCTGTCTTGCATCTTGTTAGCATTGCCTCCTCTTCTTCCCATGTCACTCACTATTTGCATCCATTCTATTTCACTCGCAAGAAATTCACTAAACAATGACAAATTTTAACAATGAACATCAAATTGTTGCTAACTAGCAATTAAATAGAATTAGATTAGCTTGTGTTACAATTAGTGATGAAATAGAGACCGATTTGTGACTAATTATCAATGACGAATTAATTTTCATCGTTAAATATGGCACCAAAAATTATACAAGAGTTTTATCGACAAATTAATGACGGATACCTATAAAAAATAGCGACGGGCTATTAATCTCGTTGCTAAAATTTTTTAGTCTGTTTGTGAAAGCTAAGCCATCACAAAGAGGTTGCTACTTAGCGATGAGAATATTTCCATTACTAAATGTTAAATTTTTGGGCAGCCTTTGAAAATTCAAAGGCTACGTCAAACATCATTATTAGTGAAAAACACTAATATCCATTGCTAAATAGTGACGGACCAACATTAGGAACATTCCCGTCATTGATCTACTACCCTTTAAATCAAGGCAAGCAGCCCCTAGCTCCTCATCTCCCCCCTCCCCCAATATTTCTCATCTTCCTCAAGCTGCCGCCCCTCCCCTAACCCCTCAAAACCTCCACAAAACTCCTCTAATCCACTCCCATCAATTCATACCCTCTTCAAACTCATTTCTCCCAAAAAACATAGTTTTTTTTTCATTTTGACCAATTTCACCTAAATTAGGTAAGTTTTTTTTTTTTTTAATCTTTTTTACTTTCTTAATTAAAGTTAGTAATTTGTTGTAATTGTTATGTTAATTTTAAGTATAATTGCTTGATTTATAATTATGTATATATTGAGTTGTTAGTTTGTTGATTTATCTATTAAATTGTTAATTTTAGTTAATTTGTTAAGTTAATTTGTTGAATTGTTGAATTTTGTTAATTGTTAGGTTAATTGTTAATTAAATATAATTTAAATTTAATTAGAATTAATTTTTAATTAATTAAGTTTATTTTATTCATGTTTAGTTAATTAATTTGGTTAATTATGTTTAATTGGTTGAATTAGAATTAATTAATTGTTTAATTTTTCTTAATTAAGTTAATTTAATTGTTATTTTAAATTTAATTTAGTTAGAATTAGAATTAAATAAGTTAATTTGATTTATTTTTAGTTAATTAATTAGGTTAATTATGTTTAATTGGTTGGATTAGAATAAATTTGTTAATTAAATTTTACTTTGCTAATTAAGTTAATTCAATTGCTATTTAAAATTTAATTTGATTTAAATTAGAATTAATTAAGTTAACTTTATTCATGTTTAGTTAATTAATTAGGTTAATTATGTTTAATTGGTTGGATTAGAATAAATTTGTTAATTAATTGTTATTTTTAATTAAATGTAAAATTTTTGTTAATTAAGTTAATTTAATTTTTATTTTAAATTCAATTTGGCTAGGATTAGAATAAATTAAGTTAATTTGATTTTTGTTTAGTTAATTAATCAATTAGGTTCATTCTGTTTAATTGGTTGGATTAGAATCAATTTGTTAATTAATTGTAATTTTGTTAATTAAATGTAATATTTTTGTTAAATAATTTAATATAATTGTTATTTAAAATTTAATTTGGTTAGAATTTGAATTAATTAAGTTAATTTGATTTATGTTTAGTTAATTAATTAATTATGTTAATTTTTTATTTGGTTGAACTATAACTTTATTTATATTAAAACTGGTTAATTTATTGTTATTTTAAATTTAATTTGGTTAGAATTAGAATTAATTAAGTTAACTTGATTTTTAATTCATTAATTAATTAGGTTTAACTAGTTGAATTATAATTTTATTTATATTAAAACTTGTTATTTTATTTTTATTTTAAATTTAATTTGGTAAGAATTAGAATTAATTAAGTTAACTTGATTTTTATTTAAGTAATTAATTAGGCTAATTATGTTTAATTGATTTTTTTAGGAACATGGATGGTACCTTGGTAATTTTATTAATAAACGTGGAAAAATACAAAAGGGGAGAATCCGGCCTTACCCAACAAAATGGGGGGACGAGGAGGCCTAAACCTTAAGAAATCTAGGATTACTTCCTATAATTAAACAAACCCTGCCTACTTGCTAACTTAATGGACAAAGGAAACTCTAAAAACATAGTAAAACTAAAATCCATCCTATCCTGAAGAGCCTCACTTGCTAGTCTATCCACCACCATGTTTTGCTCCCTCTAAACATGAGCAATACTATGACTACACAACAGGTTTTAACATTCCCTGAAAACATAAGTGTATGACCAAGGCACCCTATTCAAACCCATCACTGTGTTAATCACCAAAAGAGAGTCAGATTCAATATTGGCCAAAACCAAGTTTAAATTTTTGTAGAGTAATAACCATCCCGAAGTGAAAAAGCCTCCACCTTGGTATTAGTTCCTTCCTCATAGTATCTTGCAAAAATTGCTATAAAAACACATGTAGCATCTCAAATCAAATCTCTTATAGAGTTCTGCAGAATACATGCCTTTTTTTATTTATTTATTTTCCGTGCATGGTTAATAAACTTTACATAGCATCATTTGGACATTTGTTGGCATTAACCTTGTTAACATAAACTGTCATTGAGACTAATTGTATGCATATGACTCCAAATTTTGCAGTAATAAATTGCATTGCAGGTTAAATTGACGTTGAGCTGCTAGTAAGTCAAGTAACTGATGTTCTCAATGTTCTGCTAGATAACAAGGTGACATGTTTGATAACAAAGTAGCATGCCGCATAACGAAGGGACACGCAGTAAACAAGACATAAAGATCCCACATCAAAAAATTTGTTTTTCTTAGTTTTTTCTATCATTGCCAGTGAGAATGTTTAACATTTCAATACAAATATTGCAGTTGCCTGCAGATACCAATTGCTTCCTTATCTTAATGAAATGAGGCATAAGGGGATAATAAGTAAGACAAAATTGTCTATTCTTCGGTTATATCTCCTCAGATCTCGATCAGTACTGTAGTAAAAAGTTGATTTTCCCCTAGGAACATTATTACGTGAATAGCTATATATATTAATTCGGTGCCGCCTATGGTTCCATTTTTTCAAAGATTTTGTAAAAAAATATAGCATAATCTGTGATCTGTCTCAGATTTATGTGATATGTTTCATTTTCTGTCTCTTCTGCTACTGTTATCTTCACAACCCATATATCAACATTTTACTCTCATCACTCCACTATAAGGAAAGACGTACTATAAAACTACATGTGCTGTCCAAAAATTTTCAGATTTTACAAAATTACACATCTTAAATTTTCGACACCGTAACTAAAACTTGCTAGAAATCATTGAAAGTATTAATTGCTTAGAAAATTTTCGACAAGCTTTCCGAGCAATTTATATAGTAACAATCACCCAAGCTTCATCGAAGATCCATATAATTTACCATTTAGAGCTTACAGGAGTAGCAAGGAAAAGAAAAATTGATGCATACCAGTACAAAAAGAAAATTGAGCACATCAGTGCCGATCCCTTATCCTGCGGGAATCATTTTCAACATAATTCCAGTTGCTGGTTGTTTGTGGTTCAGAATCATGAATTTTTTTCCTTATATCGAAGTTTCTGGCAAGATGCCAACATAATCTTTTCTGAGTGATACTTTTATGAATTCTATAATACCCTGGAGTGTTGAAAAATTCCGCAAATTAAGATAACTTTTGTAGAAGGTGACCATAGCAGTTTATGTACAAAAGTAAAATCCAAAACAGCATAAGTTAACATGTAATCCATAAAACTTGCCGACCATCCAATCAAAATTAATTAGCCTGGTCAATATTGTCCACAAGTGAAAATATTTTATTGGACATATATAGCTCAGCCAATCAATCCAATGCACCATGTGAATTCTATATGATATTTTATCATTGACACATGTCGCTCAATGCTTACTCGCAAAAATTCTCTTCCAACTTTCTATTCCTTTCCTTGCCATTACGATGGCTGCTTGTATTTGCAATCATCCCTGAGGCTTCGGGGAGCCGTGACAAGCATTGCTTTTGGAGTCCTGAGAGTTCTTATATAGTTTTACTTAAAATTAAATAAAAAAATAAAATCTTTATTAAGCATCCAAAAAACAGCTAATTGGATTAACGAAAACGAAGCGAAAAAAGTGCTTAAAGGAAATGCCGATGCCTACTCTCAACGTATGAGTGGACTATGGCTAAGATAGTTAGCTTACAATAGACTCTGCTGGGATCATCATTTTGGGTCATCGCAACACTCACGAGAGCCAAATTTATGAAATAGATATTAAACAAAAACAATAGAAGCAAATTACAAAACCATTACATAATCTTACCAATTTATTAATCTCAAAATGTAGGTGTCGATCACCACGCAGCCAATGACCACTGGCTACTGTACTAGGTAGGTTGTGATTACAAAAATGATCCAGAGATTCTGTTTGCAAGCACAAGCCAAGTAATTAATTGTATATCGATGAAATCAAAGCTTGCCTTATCCTAACAGAAGAAGGAATAACTCATGCAAGAAACCCACGTTATCGTGAAAGATGCTATGTGCATGATACACGTTATCGTGAAAGATACTATGTGTATGATGCTATATCTGTGCATTGATACTTTATGTGTATTGAGACAAATAGTTAAGATTTATTCAAAAGGAATTGATAATATGTGTATTGAATTAAATAGTTGAGAATGAATTTTATTCAAAAAATTTAAATTTTATATAATGGTTTTTATTCAATATGAAAAAAAAAATAACACTTTTTTTCTTACAATCTATTTTTTAGAGTCTCTCAAGTGGTTTGACCGTTAGATTTTTTTAAATTCTAATATCATGTTAAAAATGTTAAAAAATCATTTCAAACTCAAGCTAATACTATGTAAAAAAAAAAAAAAAAAAAAAAAAAAAAAAAAAACCTTCTCAAACCCAAAAGTTATCAAAAAACCATCTCAAACCCAAGCTAACAACATGCTAAAAAAACATCTCAAATCCAAAAACTTAAGCAATTGGTCTTGATTTCATCCAAAAGATTTAAATCTTATGATAAGTGATTCTTTTTCAACTTTATATATTACTCATTTATTGTTTATTTATTTAAAGTAAGATATGTTATTTGTAACATTCCTCTCGTTTACGACTTATTTTTAAAATTCGTAAAGTGACTTAGACATTCACTACAACAATAAATTTAATTAGTGATGGTCTAGATGTGAAAAAACCATCACAAAAATGATTTTGCGACGCTTTAGCGACGATCAAAAGATCATCGCTAAAATGCCCGTCGTTAAATTTTTGCGATGATTTATTGACCGTTGCCAATTTAGCGACAGAGACAAAAAAAAATAAAAATAAAAAATAACATTGTTAAATATGGTTGTAAACCCTTGCAATATTTGCGACGGTCTTTTAAACCGACGGTAAGTCCGTCGCTAAATAGTGACGAACTTGCGACGATCCTGTAACCGTTGCAAATTGGGTTGTTTTTAAACCGACAATCCAAACCGTCGCTAATTGTTTAATTATATTTTTTTCCACCCATATAAAATTAACTTAAAATTAATAATTTTTAAATAACAAAATCTACTAAAATATCTTAAACATAATATTTTGAAATTTCAAATGTATTATTATAAATTGTATTAAAACGTCGCTAAATATTGTTCCATTATTAAATAACTAAAAACAAGTACAAAGGTTGCGAGTTAATACAAGAAAATATGAAAGCTAAGAGAAATTAATAGCCGGGATCGCTCGGGGGTTGGGTGGAGTCGTTTGAAGGTCGGGTGGAGTCGTCGTCGGTCTCGGGAATGCGGGGATGAACTACAACCATGGTGAAAATGCTGCATTAACATCTGTCGCATCCGTAACATCATCGTAAATTCGTCGTCGACTATACTCTCTCAACTCATTTGTTGTATCCAACAACGATGTGACACAATCCTCTACAGCATGGTGATAGTACCTTGTAGGTTATGGATATCTATTGTATTTGCGGATGTTTCATCTTGTACTTCCTTAAGTTGTGCCTCATCGGTAGCATTGAATTAAGAAGTAGTAGAGATTGAGGTTGTATTGACGTTAAAGTAATAGTGAGATGATTGTGACCCAAGTTCGTGCATCCTCTTCCTCCTACTATCTCCTTCACCAACGGCCCTCCAAAATATCTCATTAATGTTGGGTCCGGTAGATTCGGTCCCTCCCGCCTATTGGCTAACAACTCTTCCTCATTTATTAGTCTTTGTATGGTCTCCTACATAATTATGAAACACATCATATTAAATACGTATATGAAATAACGTTATAAATTAATAAATATGAAATAATGTTATAAACTAACAACTTACACCGATAAGCCTTGATCATTGATCGACGAAGACAAACCGATCATCAACCTTTCTCCGATAAGTCCTCAAGAAAACCTCGTGAGGATCGAGTTCACGACCCAACACATTACGCTAAAAGCATAAATGTACGTAAATGTATTAAATATACTCAAATGTTTAATTGATTATTTTGAATATCATTTAAAAAAAAATTATGTATATATACACCATACATATGACATGCTCTCTATGGCTGATCGATCCTCCCGTATGTCTAGAAGGACTAGCTCCGACGCCACTAGTCTCGCTCCTACGGTTCCGTGCTCGCCATCTCGGATTGAGCAATGGACTCGAGTTTCGCCCATTTCATAGTCCATGCATCCTATATTTCCTGTGAGATGAATGCGGCTTCGGTTTTTTCCTTAGACAATAAAGAAAGTCAAAATATTGCTTTCATGTGAGACTTTTTCATGCTTTCTTAAGCGTGCTCTCGTTCAAATCATCATCCCACTTAAATGATTTCTGCAAGAAAAATAATAATAATCATTACTAAATTTATTTGCATATTTTGTGTTATTTAATTAAATATTAAATAATGTAATCAATTAATTTTAAAAATTAGTACCTTAAACTCTTCCCGAGTAAAAGTCTTTGGTCTCCGGACTCATTTTCTTCCATATCCATCCGAAATATGAACATACTCCTAGAATGTTTTAACGATCGTGCGAGAGCAAACATCGGAGGGATACAACCTATAAAAAATAGATAAAAATTAAATTAATAAATAAATGAGTACATAATAATGATAATAAAAAAAATGTGTCATAAAATTAAGCATAAACCTTACTCATTGCGACTAACGACAATAACCCCAACTCGCGGGTCGATCGTAGATGTGATAGGTTCCGAAACTTATTGAAGCGGGATGTTGTGCGGTAGAATGTGTTCGGGAACGAACGGTTATCTTGATGTGATGACGAAGGCACCGGCGACGACGAAGGAAAAGATGAAGGAGGACGTGGAGGTCCATAATAAGGAAATGGATGAGGCCGAGACATGTCGGACATCAAACGGTATGTCGAGAAGACACTAGAAGAGTGGTAAGGATGCATGTTCATAGGGGGAACCCATCCGACCATGAATGGAATGAGAATGGTGTCCACATCCACAACCACTCGTCCGACTTAGTATCCGAACCATGACCCCTACCTCGAGCCATTATAACCTACATTTTAATTATTACATTCATTAGTATTGAAATAAAATATTAATTATATAATACATATTAACATATAACATTCAAATTAATATGAACAATTTGAAATATATTTAAATAACAATAAAACACAAACATATATTTAATTAAATCTTACCTTTAAAAAGTACAAGTTAACTATGTAGGCCAACAAAACCATAAACCTAATTTTTTTTCTTTTTTGACGAACGGGGACATTACCACGAAGATTTATTGAAATAATGTAAAAAATTACAATGGGGGGACAAAACCAGCTTAGCCCAACAACTCGAGAGGACAAGGTTGCCTAAACCCTTAATTTCATATTGCAATTACATAAAATTCATGTGCATAATTTATCAATTGAATATAAAATACAATATAACATAATCTAATAGGATATACCATATTATCGCTAATCGGTATCATGATTATCAATATCACATTCTTCATCTAAGTCTTCTTCAACATCGGTTTCAAACTTAGATTTATTCGAAGATTAATTTCTCCTCCTTCCAAATCTAATAACGCTCTAGTAGGATTAATCAATGATCGACCTTCATCATCATCAACGTGGATGACATTGTGTTAGCCTTTCATTTCATTTTCTTAAAAGGATTCGATATTTATTTGGTTGATGGTAACGGACGATTCTAGCATATCCACCATCGGCCTTGCTTTAACCTTCATACCGCCAACCAATCGCGTCTTATGCATTTACACGTAGGATATGTTACATAATACACTTGATTTGCTTATGATGCTAGTATGAAGGGATCAAATCTATTTGAATACCCGTGACTATGGACCTCGACTAATCCATAATGATCATGAACTCTTGTATCGATGCCCGATATAGTATCATAACAATCACATTTGAACAAAACGGTTTTTTTTATTGATAAGGTTGGATACTCAAGTTTGAGCATGTCAATTAACCTATCGTAGTAGTCATTTTTCACCACACTCGTAGCTAACTCCTTTTACATAGACTCTACTACACATTGATGCTCTCTCCGAACCATGAACATCACCGTGAAACTTATACCCGTTTACAATATACCCCGTATACGACTTAGTCGTTCGCAATGGCCCTTTTGCCGGATCTCTAATGTAATGATTTGTTACGGTATTAGGTTGTGCTCGACTTGCTCGTAAAGACCGAGTCAATTATAAGTTAATGTTATTATAAAATTTGATAAAATCATTCTATGAATAATTAATAAAAATCTTTACTTTCTAATACTCACATCTTGATGGAACCATGATGCAAATTCATTTTGAAGTTGGAAATCAATCTCGTTTTTTGATATGTCAAGATTACTTTCATACGGTTAGTCGATAAAATATCCGACGAAGAAAAATATTGTTATTATATGTTTTAAAAATGAATGATACTTAATGAATAAATGTATAGTAATATTTGATAGTTATAGCACTTACTCCATGTAAGGTGTCACTTCATCACAATTTAATAAAATGTAGGTATGCGATGCATTCTTTTCTTGATCTATCAAGACATGTGATCTTGCTCAATCAAGAGGTCTACCTTTAGGTTTGAGTATTGTAAGCATGCCTTCTATATCGTCATTTAGTTCTCAATCACACTTAAATTTTTCGGGCACTTTTCGATGCCTAGTGTGTACATGACGCTCGAAGTAATATAAACAGAACATTAAAGCTTCCTCGACTAAATATGCGTTACATATTGCCCTTCTACTCGGCTTTATTCTTAACATTATTTTTTAATTTACGAAGGTACCTATAATAATATTGTGAGTGCATTATACTTCAAAAATATTTTAAAGCGTTATTTAATAACGGGTGTAAAAAAATTAAAAAAAAAATTTACCTTTCAAATGGTTACATCCATCGATATTGTACGAGTCCTGCTATTTTTGTTTAATATGTCAAGTGTACGGGAAGATGCTCCGTGGAGTCGAAAAAACTAGGTGGAAAAATACGATCTAATTTACACGGGATTATTGGTATATCTTTCTCAAGACGGGTCATATCTTCAACTTTAATCACGGTAGATGTCACTTTCTTAAAGAATAAGCTAAGCTCGGTTAGTGATTGTCATACATTTGTTGGTAACATGTCACGAAATGCGATACGTATTAGCCTTTACATAAATATATGACGAGTCATGACTTTTCATGTCATGTAATCCGAGGTTATTCATATGGACACACCTTGTCAAGTTAGAGACATATCCATCCGAAAACTTTAGTTGTTTAATCCATTCTAGCAATTGTATTTTTTGTTGTTTGTCCGAGTGTAACAAGATTTTGGGTATTTTCTAGAGTTTTCATTTATTTCTAATTCGGGCGATCGACAATATAGCTTTAAGTCTTCTCTAGAATTTGCATTGTCTTTTATTTTTCTTGACACATTCATAATTGTATTAAACATATTATCGAAGATATTTTTTTTAATGTGCATCACATCCAAATTATGCCGAATTAGATCGGAATTCCAATAAGGTAGATCTTAGAATATACTATGTTTTTTTCCAACCACAATGTTTAGAAACATTATTGTTATACTCATCGAATTCCTCTTTCGTTACTTTTAACAACCCTCAATGGTTTAATTCTTGTAAAATTTCAATTCCAGACTTGATCGGAGGAGCAATGTCTACAACAACTGAATTTCGCTTGAACGCGTTCCTATTTCGCTTGAACGAGATGACTTAGTGGGAGAAACTTTTGATGACAATTAAACCATAAAGTTTTTCTCGCTGTTTTGAAGGTCGAAAACATCGAATTTTTCATACAATATGGGCATGCTTGTTTTACCCGTAGTACTCCAACTCGATAACATTGAATATATAGAAAAATCACTAATTGTCAACATAACGGCGACTCTCATCCGAAAATTATCTTTATGGGACACATCATAAGTAAGAGCACCTACTTCCCATAATTCAACTAACTCTTTAATTAAGGGTTATAAGTATACGTCTAGATTGACTTTAAGGTTTTTAGGACCAAGGACAATTACGAGTTAAGAACATATATTCTTCTTTTACACATTTTCATGATGGCAAATTGTAAGGCGTTACAATCAAAAGCCACGAAGAATATTGTTGTCCAGATTTACCAAAAAGTTGAAACCCATCGGTGCAAACACCTAATCTAATATTCCTAATTTTTGATGCAAAAGAAGGATGTATTTGGTCAAAATGTCACCATGCGAAGGAGTCTAAACAATGACGCATGACATTTGGCTTACAAACATGTTGCACATGCCACGTCATGTCGTTAGTGGTGGCGTTTGATGTATACGTCCTTTGTAATCGTAGGGTTATCGGAAAATAATACATCTTTTTCTAAGGGACATATGTTTCTCTAATCGACCCCCGCCTAGGATTTTGATATCGAGGACGATCACATATTTTACAAGTGATTCTCTCGTCTGTCTTCACCCCAATAAATTATGCAACCATTAATGCAAATATGGACCTTTTCAATGGGTAAACCCATCATTTTCACCATTTTTTTGTACTATAAAAGTCTTCTACCATGCAGTTATTGGTAGGCATCAACTCTTTCATAAGTTGACATAAGTCATCATAACACCTCTCCGAGAAATGATGCTCGGACTTGAGATGCAACAAACGAGACATTGTTGATAACCGTGAATGGTTTTCTAACCTAGGCCATATTTCTTTATTCGATGCATCTAATAAATCATAAAACGCTTGTGCAATAGGGTTTGGGTCTTCGTCCGTATTAGACGGATTAAAAGATGGACCAAGCTGCATCCATCACTATTGTGTGGTATCCATTGACTTGACAATCATTAAATATTTATCCTTGTTCAACATAATTAAACGAATTGTCATTAATGACTAAATCATTCTCTCTATGACGTCTCCACACATAATACCCGGACACAAACCCATATCTCAACAAATGATACTTAACGGCATCGAGGTTTTCATAACTACAATTTTGACTTTTTTTTTTTTACATGTACATCGTATCTTATTTCCATCCATGCACTCGGATGACTAACCGTAAATTAATAAATTCATTAATTCCTTCTATGAAATGCTTATTTAATAATCCATCGGTTAATCTAAAGTCAATCCAAGAACGATTCGAATTCATTTTAAACAAAATAATTTTTAAATTACTAATTAATTTTGTAATTACTTAAAAAACCTTTATTAATAAATCTCAATTTTTTTTTTAGATACTAGTTATTTTTTTAATGAGCAAAAATTTAAAATATTTCTAATAACTAAATTTTTTATGTACTTAATTTAATTTCGAAAAAACTTAATTTTTTTTAAAAATAATTAATATTGTAATTACTTAACTACTTACGTTAATGAACAACTAAATAAGGTTAATTACTAATAAATTTTAAATTTACTAAATTAATATATATTATGATTCAAATAATATTTAATTCAATTAATTAAATTCATAATTACTTAATTAATACTTTAACTTAATGAACAACTAAATAATCCTAATCACTTATTAATTTTTTTAATTACATACTAAATCTAAATTCAACAAGTATATATTAATTTTTTTAATACAACTTATTTTTTTAATTACTAACCATTTAAAATATTTCTAATAACTTAATTTTTTATCTATTGAATATAATTTCGAAAAAAACTTAATTTGTTTCTTCTTAATTAATATTGTAATTACTTAACTATTTAACTTAATGATCAACTAAATAAGTTTAATTACTAATAAAATATGAATTTACTAAATAAATTAATATTATAATTTAATTTTTTTATTATATTTGTAATTACTTAATTAACACCTTAACTTAATTAATGAACCACTAAATAACCTTAATAACTTATTAAGTTTTTTAATAACGTACTAAATCTATATTCAACAAGTATATATTCATTTGTTTAATGCAACTTACGTTTTTAATTAATAAGCATTTCAAATATTTCTAATAACTTAATTTTTTATCTATTGAAAATAATTTCAAAAAACGATATTTTTTCTTAATTAATATTATTGGAATTACTTAACTATTTAACTTAATGAACAACTAAATAAGCTTGATTACTAATAAATTTAAAATTTACTAAATAACAATATATTACAATTTAATTAATATTTAATTTATTGATTAGTTTTGTAATTACTAATACCTTAACTTAATGAACTACTAAATAAACTTAATAACTTATTAATTTTTTAATCACAATAAGTTAACTAAATTAGCAATTACCAATAACACTAACAACAATAATAATTAAAGTAACAACATAAAATAATAACAATTAAATTTTCTAACTAAAACAATTAACAATTAATTAAACTAAGTAAATTCATAATTAACAATCAAATTAGTTCAATCAACTATTAAAAATAACAATAACAATAAAATTAACAATAATATTTAATTAATCAAGAATTAACAACAACATTAACAATTAATAGTAAATTAACAATTAAATATTTAAATTAACTATCACAATTAACACTAATTAATACCAATACATTTTTTAAAACAAATAAACTATCTAAATTAACACATTACAAAAATATTAATTAAATCATCAATTAATAAAAAAAATAACACATGCAATAAACAATTATAAGTAATTAATTTAACAAATTAAAAATATTTAATTAAATTATTTTAATTAACTAAATAACATAAAAAATTAAAAATTAAAAGGAGGGGTTAGATTGGGGTGGACCTTTCACCAAGAGAAGGAGGAGAGGGGTCTGTGCTAGTGGAAGCCTTCGTCGGAGCTGTTTGGCCAAAAAACGACGGGTGGAGAGATGGAGAGAAAGAAAGAAAGGAGGAGGAAAAGAGGGAAGAAAGGGGGATTTTTAAGGGGAGAAATGTTAGGAGGAAAGAGAGGAGAAGATTGGATGGAGAAAATGGCGGAGGAGGCGGATCCGAGTGCTGCCGGAGGAGAAGAAGAGAGGAGGTGGAGAGAGAATTGAAGCCGCCAATTCTCGGGGAGAACGGCGGTTTTAAAAGGAAAAGGTTTTGCGACGGTCTGCGCCGTTCACTAAACCCGTCGCTAATAGTTTTTTAAATTTCAAAATTTGACCATTTCCACCAACGGTTTGATTTTACCGACGATTATCAATGGTCTTCGGACCGTCGCTAAATTTTTTTTTCCAACGGTTATTTTTTAAAAAAATCGTTGCAAAAATTGGTTTTAATAGTTATTTATTTTTTATTATTTTTTTAGCAAGGGTTTAGCGATGGTTTAGGACCGTTGCTAAACCGAATATTTTTGCAACGAGTATTTTATTTAAAAACCGTTGGTAATCGCAAATGTTTTTTTTTCAAATAATCTCATTTTAGAAACGGTTTAGCGACGGTCTACGGATCGCCGCTAAACATAGGTTTTTTTGCCATGATGTTTTACCAAAAAACCGTTGCTAATCTATTTTTTAAGTGTAGCAAGGGTTTAGCGACGGTCCGGGACCGTTGCTAGACCGAATTGTTTTTTTGAAACAATTTTTTATTAAAAAACCGTTGCTAATCATCCTTTTTTTCTCTCGTTAGCAACGGTTTAGCAAAGGTTTTGAGACCATCGCAAAAACGGTCTGCATGTGGGGAAAAAATTAAACCTATGACGTTAGCAACGGTTTGGTTACACCGTTGCAAAAAACGATCGCAAATGAGAATTTTAGTAACCTTTTTTTGGACCGTCGCAAAATACCCGTCGCAAATCCATCTTTTTGTTGTAGTGATTTTTGCTAGATCGTTGGACTTTTTGAAACTTTGATATCATATTGAAAAACTATCTCAATCCAAAAATTTAAACTGTTAAGTCACATCTAAAAAATAATTTTATATTACTTTTTAATAGTGAGATGATCAATTTCTCATAAAGAAAAATAATAATATTGACATAATATACTTACAAAAGACTCTGAAAAATACAAACAAACATATAGTAGAGGGGAGAAAGGAAATTTGAATGGAAAAAGAAAATAGTAATCCATTCTATAGTGCATCCTATAATTAATTGCTAGTAAAATATATACATATATATATACACCAAGTAAATTAATTACCTAGCAGACCATATCGGAGACATCAGAAACCAACAATCATATAACAACAATTGTTGTTGAGCTGATGTCTCCATGGTAATTCATTCCTATTATAAAAAAAGAAGAGTTTCCATGTATCCTCTTCTATCAGACAATGGATAGAATGAACCTGTCCAGTCCTGAGCTCCCTCCAGGATTCAGGTTTCATCCAACAGACCAGGAGCTTATCATCCATTATCTCAAAAAGAAGGTCTCATCTTCTTCAAATCCTCAAGTTTCGATAATAGCAGACGTGGATATCTACAAGTTCAATCCATGGGAACTTCCAGGTGCTTAATTCATTCTTCTCAACTATTTCTTAACCAACAAAATATCCTTTTAATATGTTCTTAACTCGTAATAAAAGATATGGATTTTCTTGCTATTTTTGTTGGGATCGGGAAAAAAGAAAAAAGAAAGAAAGATTTTCTTGCTTTAATGTAATGATATCCGGATGTATCTTGAAGCATTATTCTCTTTGCTCATTGTTGTTCCGTTGACCTGTGTAGGAAAAGCCTTGTTTGGGGAGAACGAGTGGTTTTTCTTCAGCCCGAGAGACAGGAAATACCCCAATGGTGTACGTCCAAACAGGGCAGCTGGATCAGGTTACTGGAAAGCAACAGGAACCGATAAGCCAATCCTCACCTCCAACGGATCACAGTGCCTTGGGGTGAAGAAAGCTCTTGTATTTTACAAGGGCCGGCCTCCGAAAGGCATAAAAACAAGTTGGTTGATGCTTGAGTACCGGCTTCTTGATGATACCCATCATCTGCATAGGCTCAGGGGATCGATGCGAGTAAGTACTCTTTTAAGCTGTTCTTTTAGATAAAAGCCTGTGAAAAGAAACAGTAGCGTTATTGATCATGAGAGCAACGCGTAGAAACAGTATCATACATACGTACATGGAACTGTTTAATATATCTGCTTCTACGTATGATAAAACTTCTTGGTTCACGAAGGAAAGTTTCAAATTAAGCAGAATAATAGATATCAAACCAACCATATCGCTATGAGAAGTGGAAATCGATTTCCCTACCCTAACATTATGGCAACAAGAGAACTCCATTATAATCAATATTATGCAGAAACCTATATACTGATCACTTTTACCTTCTGTAGTTCTGTTCATTGAAAGATGAAAGCAACGATTGCAGCTTCTATTATTCATCTTGTATTTTAAAATTATTAGCTTTTACCACAAAACTTTCATAGACTGAATTTTAGTGTCTTCTTCTCTTAATTTCCTAGTTGGATGATTGGGTTTTATGCCGAGTTCGCCAGAAAAGCAACGCACAGCCACAGAATGGGGAGAGTCATGGCAGAAGTTTTAGCAGCTTCTCTCCATTTACCAACTTAAGGGGCTTACAAGGTCAAGAAATATTCAAGACGAAGAACAATACCCTTACCGACTACTACTATGATCTTCAGCCCTGTCTTATGGCTCCTAGTACAGAAAGTGAAGATGCAGATGAGAAAGGACAAGTGGAGTTCCAAGAAGTATCTCCAGGATACTTGATCTCAGGTGTGGATTCAAATTCTCAACCAACGATGGTTTCCACCGTCAAAGAGAGACTTGAATATATCAAGAAGATACTCTCTATCGGAGCTTTGGAAGAGCTAGTGCCAGCAACTCCAAAGAAGAGGCTGCATGTATCAGTTTCAAATAATGCAGAAAATGAATGCATTTTCGAAGAGCTACCTTCACCACCGAAGAAGAGGCTTCATATATCCTCTTCAAGCAATGCAGAAAATGAATGCATTTTTGAAGTTTCTTCTCCTAGTGTTTCAGCATCATCTCAGCAGAGCTTTCAGGGCTCTTGAAATAAATTTATCATGTAAGGCTCGTGGTCGCGGGGATCAATATCTATCGATCTTTCTATATAGAATCTAGATCTATAAATGAAAGCTGAAACCACTTGGTTTGGGTAATAAATAGTACAAGTATTGTTTGGAATTAGAATGCTATGTAGACAATTTATAAGCATGGTTAATTTCTCTTTCAATGGCAAAAGAATTTCTTCTTCATTGCTGTTAAGCCTCCCGACACAACAATATTATTTATATTTTCACAAAACATATATTGACATAAGAATTTCACTAATAAACAACTAGATTTTTGTTATTTTATTGAAGTTATATACTGAGACTTTTTTTCCATTCAATATATAATGGCACAGATACAACACACTCGGTAATTACCAGATAAACTAACTTTCACCTACCTTAAGACCTTTTTCTTCGAATGAACGGCACATTTCTTCTGCAATCTTCTCGTACCTTAAGCTTTATGGCCGTTATGGATGAGTTGAATAACCAACTGTTTGCATCCTTAAAAGAAAAAAAGACGATAATACGCAGATCATAGTTATTAAATTCGGATATTTACGCTTACCTACCGAGTTGAATTAAAGATTCCAGGGTAATTAACAAAGTTTTTACACTCCGATAAACTAAGTATGAATTATATTCATGTACAGTACAAGCTAAAAATAAACCATAAAAAACTTTGTTAGGTAAGTCAAGAAAATATGATGATAAAGTCGAGTTATCAAAACAAACAAATTCGATTGCCAACAGAAACACTATAATTGGCAGCAAAGACTCCAAAAACTCTTACAAGTATTTATCAAACACAAACAGAATGTAACAATGCACACATACACAAGTCTTCCTCTTACAAAGACTCACTCAATTGTGAGCTATTCAACTTTATTTCTATCATTCAATTTGGTATTAGAACCTTTCTGCAACACTACAACAATGGCTTCTGGTAGTTTCATTTCCTAGACAACTCCAAAAAACATTATTGTCATTGCCCAAACCACCCAAAACAACGTGACTCAGCTCACAAATGCTCACTATTGTGTTCTTCTTAAACTAAACTCAACAAATTAACTTTTATAGCGCACTCAGATGAGACTTTTTTAATATGGCAAGGTCGTTTTGGATTCATTGATCGCAGTAATGAATGTCCTCCTCACATCCTTTTCTCCAAAAACTAGCATACCCCAACCGAACCCTCAACTTACTTATCGGGTTCAGTAAGACCAACTACTAATGAGTATGCTTATTGCTTCTTTGTCCACAGAGATTCTACGTATTGTCATTGATTGTGGCACCTTCTTATGAAGTCTGGACCACATTGGAGAGTGCCCTTGCCTCTACCTCTAATAGCCGCATAGTGACTCTTCATCTTAGCCTCCAATAGCACAAGCAAGAAAATACTAAAAGTGTTAGTATCTACAATGAGCAAAGCCTTATAGTGATAGACTAATTGCTGCAGTAAAGTCTTTGTCCATGGTTATTTCAACCTCCATTTTTTGAGATTTATTTGGAGTTTTAAATAGTACTTGATCACAACTCTGACTGTGCGATCTGATCTGGTATGTTTCACTGAATTGCATAACTTGTTGTTAAGTCATGAATTCTTGCACATAGACTTTCTACAATATGTTTCGCCATTTGGAACTCATGATCTTTCTTTTGCCACTCCCATGGCTAATTACACTCAAAAAGTGGGAGGTTGCAATGACCTCCTCTTCTGATTAAACAGACTACTCTGGTTCCTTTCTAGAGTACACTGTCAGTTGTGTAATTCTAATACATACAGTGCTGTTAATTTCTCTTAAAGGTATTTCCAATCTGCTATCCCTTCGAAAAATATGGCTATTTATCCTCTTGCTTCTCCTAGCTATCAGACATATCCATGGTGTCCTGACACTAATGCCTTATATCATGTCACCCCTCACATGGCCTGGGTCATTATAAGCCATATCATGGACCAAATCAGCTACAAATAGGTAATGCCTTCCCATAAAAATTATTGGCATTACTCATCTTTATACGCCAACTAGAACTTTGTGAATGTCCGATGTATTACGTGTTTTAAAAATTGCACGCCTTTTACTGTCTGTTAAAAGATTAGCCCGTTACAATAATCTATTTTGGGAATTTCATCCCTTTTGTTTTTTGTATTAAAGATCATGTGTAATAAAAACAACTAATCTCTGGATCGAGTAAGGATGATCTATACGTACTATATAGCTCTTTAAATCCAAAAGTTTTTTTTTTTTGTTTAGGCTTCGTAAAAAATATAGTACTCTTGATAGAGTCATATGTATAATCGAGTCATGAATTCTATTTTTCCAAATAATAAGTTTTCGTATGTTGGTAAAAACTTCAATGGTCAATGTGTCTTTTTGTACATTAGGGAAATCATATAGGTTGTCTCTTAATTCAACTGAACATTACGGTGATCATGTTTTAGATTTAATTTTTAGTAACGTAGGAGGACCATCACATTTCCCTACAATTGATGGTCAAAAATATTATGTTGTTTTTATTGATAATTTTTCCAAGTTTATTTGGTTTTATCCTATTTCTAAAAATTATGATGTCTTTAATATTTTTATTGAATTTTAAACATTGGTAGAAAGATAATTTAATTGCAAAATCCAAAAAGTCTAAATGGATTTGAGGGGGTGAATTTCGGTCACTTAGTAGATTTTTTGACAAAATTAGAATTATTCATCATATCATGTATCCTCACACACATGAGCAAAATTATACTATTAAAAGAGATATCATCATATTATGAAAACATGTCTAATGCTTGTTGACGGCACACATGGAGGAGCTTAGGAATCGGAGTTACGATCAAGTTAATCAAAGAGAACAAGAAAACCCTAAATAAACTGGTTTGCAAAGATATCTCGGGTACGAGGTTGGTTACATATGGGAATGATATAGCATTATTGACATCTCATCTTACCTAAGGTAGGCTGCATTGAATACATATGAAAAAAAGCTCGATTTTACTATGCTATGCTTGTGGCGCCCCAGACTCCTTTACCGATTACCTAAAAAGTGTGGTCGGGTGCACCACGGTTTAGAGACCGAAGTCTCAAATTTAATCCGATACACATACACAAGGTACCGAATATTATTAAAAAAGTTACAAAATATAATTTGCAATAAAAAAAATAGATCCTATAATTTTCGCGTCACACATGAGCCTTTTTCTAGGAGGAATCGACATCTTCATTATCGGCATTAGTATCACATTGGATATTAACGAGTCTACTCTATTTTGAAAACAAAAGCCTATTATGACATGAAATAAACACGAGTGAGCCGAAGCTCAATAAGTAAGGTGATGCACGTGATACGCAATGATTTTCCGACTTCCCCCACTTTGACTCATCCAATTTTAATTTCGGGTACCTTGGGTATTAGCGAGTCTACTCTATTTTTAATCCGGGGTGATCGATTCACCTTCTGCTAACAATGAAATTATCCCTCTTTGTAGCCATTATTAGCGGGAGTCCATCGTTCTAATAGTGCGGGCACACATCTTAGAGTAGTACTGCTCTATTTTTAATCCGAGCGATGATCGATTCACCTTCCGCTAACAATTGAATTATCCCTCGTTGTAGCCATTGTTAGCGGGAATCCATCGTTTAACGAGTGCGAGCACACGAGCTTAGAGTACGTATACGAATTGGATCGTTAATACCCTTTTTATCCAAGCAGGTTACCAAATTTATCCTATTTCTATCCGATTCGAGTTACCAAAACTCATAGTTTCCGACTCAATGGTTTTCTCAATTTAATCCATTCCCCATATGCATATGATACACGTGATGTATCATGAACCACATTTCACCATGTCATGGGTACTAAACTCGTTGATTCCATACCATTGAGTTCACATAAGAAATTCAAGACCCTTCTAATATGGTTAATTCATTTCATATATCATGAGCCACATTCCATATCTCATGGGCACCAAACTATTTATGTCCATACCATTTTTGAAATTCAATCCGGACTTGGGACTTCACTAATATTTTCATAATAGTCTTGTATAAAATATATAACCCATCCATTAGGTTTACTCAAGTCTTATATTTTAGTCCTAGCTTTAATGGCATTTAATTTAAGCCTTAATAGTCAACTTATAATTTTAGTGGATTTAGGTCTTAATTTTTGTTTTTCTTGAATTCTCTTCTTCTAATACTTCATTTTATCTCCCTTAGGATGCAATTAAACCTTTACTCCCGAATTTGGGTGGTGGGAACTCAATTTCTAAAAGTAGGGTGTAAGCCGAGTGTTTCCTAGTAAAACCAAAATTTTTGTTTTTCTTATGATCTAACATTTCTACACTTTATTTTATACTTATTTAGATATATTTAAATCATTGATTCGTAATTTGGGTGAATGATATTCAAAACTCAAATTCAAGGGTTTTTAGCTGAATGGGTTAATTATAGGCAACGGTTTGTCTTTTGCTCTTAAGTCTTTTATTTCCATCTTAATGTACTAAATTCTACTTAAGTGGATTACCTTGAAAGTGTAGATCTTTAGATCCATAAACATAATCCAACTTGGCCATTTTAGTACCAAGGCCCAATAGTGTTCTTAGGATATCCAAGCCCATTTTATTTTAATCCAAGCCCATCCTTGTTTTAAACCAAGTCCATTTGATTTAATCCAAGTCCTTTTATTTTAATCCAAGTCCCATTTTATTTTAATCCAAGCCCATCTTGTTTTAATCCAAATCTTTTTGTTTTAATTCAAGTCCCATTTTATTTTAAACCAAGCCCATCTTATTGTAATTCAAGTCCATTTATTTTAGTCCAAGTCCCACTTCATTTTAATCCAAGCCCATCTTATTTTAATTTAAGTCTATTTCTTTTAGTCCAAGTCCCACTTCATTTTAATTCAAGCCCATCTTATTTTAATTCAAGTCCATTTTCATTTTAATCCAAGCCCATCTTATTTTAATTCAAGTCCATTTGTTTTAGTCCAAGTCCCACATTATTTTAATCCAAGCCCACCTTATTTTAATTCAAGTCCATTTGTTTTAGTCCAAGTCCTACTTTATTTTAATCCAAGCTCATCTTATTTTTAATCCAAGTTCCATGGTTTTAATCAAAGTCCAATTATTTTAATCCAAGTTCATTTATCTTAGTCCAAACCCATTTTATCTTAATCTAAGCCCATCCACACATACATCTTCCAACCCATATGAGTGTCATCAAACCAAACCCATTCACACATGCATAAAATCCATCACATATGGGTCTCATAAGGATACATTAACTTGCTAATTACCCATCATCATACTGGTGCATCACAACAAAAAGTCCACTGTGAAATGCACATCAAAACAACCATATGAGATCCATCACAACACCAAAACATACATCATCATAAGACCATCAAAATAACATATTACATGGCTCAAAAAAAAATTCATAACTCGGACATGTAAAAGAGAACTTAAAGCATAAATAAAATTAAAATAAAACCAAAAGAAACCTACTTACAATGATATAAGCTTGCTCAAGATTCCTAGATTTTTCATTCTTTTTCTCCTTTCTTTTCTCTCTTTCTTTCCCTCGAAAGCCGTCTCTCTCCTCTCACTATGGAAGCTACAATTTTGTAAAGAAAAATGGCAATGTTTTAAGCTTTCCTTCCATTTTTATATCACAACTTTTTCCCTTCATTTATTAACCTTCCAAGTGTTAAAATTTTATGGTGAAAAGAAGTCAATCGATGAAGATAAAAAGAAAGGCAAGTTGGAGTGTTTAACTTTCCAAAAATTGAGTGAAAAAGTACAAATGAAAGTATAGTGGAAGATTTTATGTCATATCATTAACTAAAGAGAGAAACTAAAAGGTAAGTAAACTAACCAACTTTCTTACCTTATTTGATTTCTAAAATTCGGCTATGACTCTTAAGTGAGACATATTTTTCACTTGCATGGTCATTTTAAATATATATTATGAAAAAATAAATAATGGTTAATTAAATTCTAAAAAAAGTATTCCTATGAACAATTTCATAAACCTTAAATATTTTCACACCACAAATATAAAAGAAATGGCACATAATTTATGCTCACATAATCATGGATATTTTAAGAGATATTTGGGCTCGGGAATTAAATTTTGGTATGTCGAAATTAATTTTTTTTTTTACCCAAGCAACTTAAACTCACCAAACACAAACATGATACAAAAATCATAATTACAACTTAGTAGATATAGATAAAATTATTTTCGTATGTATAGCAACGTTAAGCAAATTCACAGGAGTTACAATGCTTCTATGCCTATTTAAGTGAGTTTATTTTATTAGGATGGAGTAGTAAAGTAATTTGAGATTCAAGTCGATCTAAGGCCAATACATACACTAAAAAGAAAAAGTGGATAGGAATTAGAATTTTGACTAAAACCCTAGTGATCTGCAAACTCGTATTGGCGAAATATGAGTCTTTTAGGATTACGGGCCCATATTGATGTAATTAACAAACTATCAACAACTTCATCTACATAAATAGGAAGCCACTTGACAATTTTGATTCATATAAGTAAAGAAATGAAAAGGTCATCGATGAATCCATTCATACAAATAAGATGCCACCAACAACATAAAAAAAAGATTATTTGAATAAAATAAAAGTGATAAGTCCCTTACAATTGTCGCCCATAAAAGAAATCATTTAAAAAGAAAATGACGAGTACTTTGCCATTGTAGCCCATAATAGAGATGTTCTATCGAATAAAAATGATGAGTCTCTTATGACTCAAGCCTATAAAAGAAATCATTTAGAAAGAAAATAGTGAGTCACTTATGATTGTAACCCAAGATAGAAATCATTTAAAATGAAAATGGTGAGTCTCTTGTGACTCAAGTCCATAATAGAAATAATTTGACCAAAAATGGCAAGTCATTTATGATTGCAACCTACGACAGAGATGTTTTATCGAACAAAAATGACGAGTCTCTCGTGACTCAAGCCTATAAAAGAAATCATTTAGAAAGAAAATAGTGAGTCACTAATGATTGTAACCCACGATAGAAATCATTTAAAATGGAAATGGTAAGTCTCTTGTGACTCAAGTCCATAATAGAAATCATTTGACCAAAAATGACAAGTCACTCATTATTGTAACCTACAACGAGAGATGTTTTATCGAACAAAAATGGCGAGTCTTTTGTGACTCAAGCTATAAAAGAAATCATTTAGAAAGAAAATAATGAGTCATTTGTGACTACAGACTCATGATAGAGATGTTTTGTCGAATAAAAATGGTAAGTCTCTTGTGACTCAAGCCCATAAAAGAAATCATTTGAAAAAAAATGACAAGTCACTTATGATCGTAGCCTATGATAAAGATGTTTTGTTAGAATAAAAATGATGATTCTTTCGTGACTCAAACCCATAAAAAAATTCATTTGGAAAGGAAATAGTGTGTCACTTATGATCGCAACCCACGATAAAAATATTCTCACATAATAAAAATGGTGAGTCTCTTATGACTTAAGCTATAAAAGAAATCATTTAGAAAGAAAATGATGACTTGTGATCGTAGCTCACAATAGAGATGCTCTATAAAAATAAAAATGGTAAGCCTTTTTGTGACTCAAACCATAAAAAAAATCATTTGTAAAGAAAATAGTGAGTCATTGGTGACTATATCCCATGATAGAGATGCTCGTCAAACTAAAAGTGTCGAGTATTTTATGATATCCCACAATAGAGATGTTCTATTAGAATAAAAATGACAAGTCTCTTATTATTCAAACTCATAAAAAAATCATTTGGAAAGGAAATGACCAATCCCTTATGACTACGACCCACGACGGAGATGTTTTGTAAAAATAAAGGTGGTGAGTCTCTTACAACTATAGCCCAAGACAGAGATGCTCTGTCGAATAAAAGTGACGAGTCTCTTATGACACAAACCCATAAAAAATCATTTAAAAATAAAAATGGCAAGTCACTTGTGACTACGATCCACGATAGAAATCATTTGACATAAAAATGATGAGTTTCTTCGACTCATACCTAAAATAGAAATCATTTGAGAGAAAATGATGAGTCTCTTATAATTGCAACCCATGACAAAGATTTTTTTGTCAAAATAAAAGTGTTGAGTCTCTTGTTACTCAAGCCATAAAAGAAATCATTTAGAAAGATAATGATGAGTCTACAACCGAAGATAGAGATGTTACGTTATAATAAAAATGATAAGTCTTTTGTGACTCAAGCGTATAAAAAAATCATTTAAAAAGAAAATGGCAAATCATTTGTGATTATAGTCCATAAAAGATACTTTCTATTAGAATAAAAATGGTGAGTCTCTTGTGACTCAAGCCTATAACAAAGATCGTTGAATAAAAAAATTTGGAAGCCATAGATCGTAACACCCCCAACCTAGGATTTAAAAGATTGAGAATATTATCACCGTTAACCTACATTCGAAGTATAATGAATGCAAGTTAACAAGGCATTGTGACTTAATCTTAATGTTTAAAGTGAAATTTATGTCTTAGAAATCTAATATTGGCCAATTAGGCCCTATACTTTAACTTAAAAGACGTTATAAATTTTTTGCATTTGATCTATTTGCTCGCATACTTAAACCTAGATTACTTGAATTTGTAATTATTTGCTAGTTCAAATCCTTTCTTTATAAACTATTGCAATTCATTGAGATGTAATTCCTTATTATCAATTATTATTATATTACATATTCTCTTTCCTATTTACTATTCTTTTTATTTAACGAGTTAATTAAGAAATTTTCTTAAATATTCAAATATGCTAGCATGCAGTGGATAATTTAAAGTAACTACACTACTATCAGTACACTATCATTTTACTATCGATACTTTGGTTCAACGAGTTACTAATTTACATACAAAACTATTTATATACCAACTATAAAAAAATTGGCTTATTTACTAACTCCATTATTTTAAAGTTACTTATTTATTGCTTTTAATATAACATAGCATAGTCCGGTTAGTTTTAGGACATACAAGACAATAGCTAGTATCGTAAATAAAATTGCATGTAATATGTCCACTTGGATCCCGAAGCCTCATCTATGGTATAATCGTCTAGTACATTCCTCAAAAATTAGTTCCGTAAAGAAGTAAACTATAGTATCTTATTTATCTACACCACAAAAAATTATATGAGCTATAGCCCAGTAAGTTAATGTATATATGTAATGTACTACATGTATATGTATGTATAAAATACTGATATATACATAATAAATCATTTTTCTCATGTCATAAAACATTTCATAAATAGTCTGAAATTTCTTTTTCTGTCTTTGGTCATGTCCCATTTAGGTACTTCGGGATTTTCATAACATATGTCCGACGAACCAAACTCGTCTATGGACGCCCCTACCGAGCCTCTAAAAGTGCACGTCCGTACTTGCCCGATCCTAAATCATTACCATTACTATATGGAAAACCTACGAAGCCCATTCTCATAAAAATCCTCAAAGTAATGAAAATCCTTTTCTTTAAAATAATTTTGATCGCTATCGAAACTCATAGCATAAAATACGTTTTCATGGCTTAAAACATTAATCATGGGCTTTGGCATGCACATGCATTTTGAATGACAATGCATGCTAATAGTGATACCCAAGTGCATGTCTTAAATAGTCATGTAACCATATCATGAAAACATGTATAAACTTGGATAGCATAACGACATAAATAACATCAATCCATATCAAGCAATACAACCATTATTGGCGCATCGGTTACCATAACCATAATTTTCATCACCAATCACGACTCAAGCATAACCATTATTCATTATTCATTGCATCACATAAATTATTGAAAAGAAAATACAACCATTTTCATGACCACTTTTATTCTAAACCATATTTTTACATTATTTTGAGCTTGAATGAACTAATTTAGGGAACGAAACTTAATTTAAACTTAATTCTCAAAATTCCTCATTTAGGCCAAATATTTCACCATTTAAATTCCTAAGATTTTCTTCTCATTTTGTGCTAGCATTTTAATAATAAGTAGTTTAAATATTTACTCACTATAAGAATCAATTTAATAAAAATTTAAGACCTTAATTCTCGTCTAAACTCGTATTGGGCCTTAATGGGTCGAAATTAGGCCCAAGCCCATATAACCTATTTTCTTCAACTTTTAGTAATTTTTTCATTTCTACTCATTAAAATATGCTTATTCAAGTATTAATGGCCCCTCAAACTAGAACCAAATTGCTTTGAACTCAAATCCTAATTTGCTTAGTTTAGGCCAAATATAATTCCTAAAAATTAGTGGATTTTTCTTTAATTAAACTGTAATATTTCATTCCTAAACACTAATTCATGCTCAAATACATCAAAATCAAATGCCAAAACACCAATTAAATGAAAGAATTAAAAACCCCCAAATTGAAGGTTTAGATCGAATAAAATACCTTGAATAATTCTATAAATTTTTGAGTTTCAAACTCAAATTTCAAGAAAAATCAACCTATTTCTATCCGAATTGCATGAATTATAAGCTTAAAATCATTTCCTCTAAATTTGGTTCATCAAGAACCCTAATCCTAATTTTTTTCAATTAAGCAATTAAACATGAAATTAACTTGAAATTAAGCATGCTTGTGGTGTAGGTGAGGTTAACTTACATGATTAAGCTCCAAATTAACCTTGAAAAGATAGAGTTGCTTGAAAATTCTCTTCCTTCCCTTCCACTAAATTTTAATTTTAATTTTATGCTTGAAGGTATTCGGCCTCCCAACTTGAAATTAAAGCTTAATCCATTGATTTGGATGGTTTAAAATTGGTTAAAATTATTTTGGATAGTTTTTTAGTGGAAATTTTGTAAGAGTTTCCTTTGTGTTTTTCAATTTTCTTTCCCTTTTTAATTTTTCAAGCACCCCTATTTATAGGAAAATTTTTTGGACTTCTTGACCTCATCTTCACCTTAATTTAGGTAAATCTCGACTCTTAATTTAATTTCCAATCAATTCTTTTATTTAGCTAAATTTTTTTCCATTTGTTCTTCTTTTTTTAAGCCTTCCATTTAGCTTAATTTAAGCCATAAATTTACTTGAATTCAAACTTAATTAATGCTTTAGGTCAGCCTAACTTGGGAGAAAAATGATAAATTTTGGTCCTCCAAGTTTCTAGAGTTTTTTAGGGCTTATTCTTTCCTAAATCCTTTTTTTATTCAAATAATCATTTCTAACCCTTTGTTTTCATTATTTAGGACTGAATTTTGACCTTAATATTCCTAAATAATGTAATTTAGATTATTAAACTTTTAATCTTATGCAATCGAGTCCCTAATTTTATATAATTTAGTTTCTACTTTTAAAATTTCATCCTATACTCTTCAAAAATCCAATCTCTTTCCATAATAAATTAAAGTATTTATTAAGAGAGTTTATTTTAAATTTTTATAATTTTTGGACCTCATTTGGGCCTCTAAATTAATTATTTAGTGTGAAAATCATACTATTTCTTATTAAAATTATTCCCTATACTTAATAAAATTAATTTAAATTTTTCAGACACTCTCACACCTCCTATATGATTATTCTATGCTCTTAAAAAAATATTCATCATACTCTTAAGGTGCCTAAGTAAATTCTTTACCTCTAAAAACCTTATTCCTATGCATAGCAATTCAAATAAAATATTCATAACATAAAAGAAAATTCATACAATCACATAAATTAATTTAACACCCCTCTAATAAATATTCTAAGGAACGAAAACATTTTTCTTACCCAAACAACATACTTTAATTAATTATTTCATGTAAAAAATATTATTCATGCACGAGTAAAATTAATAAAATATTCCTTAATCATGAAAAAACTATTTTGACTATTCTAAATATTATTTAAAATCCCTAATGATTATTTTTTACTCTCAAAACATTTTCCACATGTATTGAATATTAAATTTTTATTTAATTTCAGTTTTAACAGATATCTGATTGTTACATAGATAGCTTTGGTCACATAGGTAGAGAGCCAATATGAACTTTGTTTTAGCAAATAAAATAATTAGATAATCACACATTGGTCATGAAAATGATATATTCGGCACATCACATTTAAGATTGAGATCAATCACATCATTCAACATAAACACACATATCATATTCGAATACAAACACCGGGACTTACATTTATCTTGAGTATTCCATTAAAATTAAATCCCAATTCCAATTCTCCTAACTCCATTACAAAGCATGTATCACTAATTTTATTTCAACTCAAAATACTTTGAGTCTTTAATTATTTCGGGTTTAATACACAACAATGTATCCGATCACACTTTAAATTTCAAGCATAATTGACACATGTTATTTGTATTTTCATGTTCAATAAGAAATGTTATTCATATCATTTTAATCAAACAATTTAATGGCTGCGAATATTATCGGGAGTTATCCAAATAGTTGTCGAAAAGGGTTAAATTTGTTTGAATATTGTTTGGGGTTAGTTCTACTTTCTTCAACCCCGATGAAAACTAATTATTTAATTAGCTCGGGAGGGAAATTAGTTGCATATTGAAGCATTAATGATGCTTTTATAAAATTACCAAAATACCCTTAGTTAAATCTAGAAAATTGATGTTGGCGTGAGTGGCACATACACTTGGCAAAATTACCAAAATGCCTCCGAAACCCAACTGCTATTGCTAATATTCTAGTCATCGTTTGATGACTTCAGACATGTAAATGATCGAGGAAAGGCTACTTGAAGCTCTTTTATTGATTAGTGCGAGGTAGTGTCGACCACAACGTTTGGTGAAGAGAGATTGGCGATAATTGAATTTGGAATTTTTAGGCTTCTTCTTCAATGACATATGTGGCCACGGTGAGGTAAGAAAAGGATAACAAGCTATTCAAAGGACCATAGGGAACATTTCTCTAGTGGTTGAGAGGTCCGATTGGCCTTGATCGGTCGATTTATCCAAGTTTTCACAAACGAACAAGACTAAAGTTTGCTTTGATTTGACCTTTTTTTATGATGTTAGGCCATAATTGTTTGCGAAAACACCTTCTAAGAGGATGGAGGATAATTCGTGGTGGTGGCGAGTAGGTGTTTTGGCCGGAATTGGGAGATTCAAATCGGGTTGTTAAGCGAGTCGGGTTGTCGACCTTCTCTTCTCAATTCGGCCACATTCACATCTTCTCTTTCTCCAACTAGTCAGAAATGGTGGATCTAGGTGTAAGCTATCGATTGGTGATGGTGGTTGGAGGAGATATTAGCTAGAGGGTGGTCGATTTGAGAAGATAAACATCGATAGGTCTCAGCGGATAAATAGATCCGAGATCCAAGTCAACTAAGTTCCTAGGGGCTATTTGGTATATTTTTAAGTTTTTAAGATTCCTCTTTTTTGGGATCTATACCCTCTTTAAATGGTTGAAGGGCTTGAGAATTTATAGGTGAAAAATAAGATTTTAGGTAAATATTAACTTTGGTCTTTAACTTTTCCTAATTTTCAATTTTAGTATTGATTTGCTTTGTTTTTTCCTCAATTTTACCCTTCTTTTCTTTGAATTAAGGATTTATAGTCTTAGATTTTTCAATTATATCCTCAATTGGGTTTTTTCCTACATTTCTTATTTTATTTTTAATTAAACCCAAAAATCATTTTTTTCTTTTTTTTCTTTTTTTTGTATTTTCTTCAGTTCATAAATTTAAAAATAGGCAAGTCGAAATTAGAGTGCTAACAGTTGTCCTCTCTTTATAATGCTTATGATGCAAAGTCATTGAAACTCACTTTTCTTTGACTTTACATAGTAAGCTTATAAAGAAAACCAAAATGAAAATGAAACACGTAAAGTGCAAGCAATAATCGAGCGAGAAAAGACAATCATTAAATTCGAATGACAGTCGACTATTCAATCAAAGAAATTAAAGTAATAAAACACGTAACTAGATGAAAAGAATATGCATAATGACATGGTATAAAGAGATCATGTTAACATGGCTTAAAATATATGCATGTTGACATGGCTTGAATTAGATGTATACCGACATGGCTTAAAATAGATGCATGATGACATAGCTCGGAATGGATGTATGTTGACATGGTTTAAAATAGATTTATGCTGACATGACTTAAATTAAATGCATGCCGACATGGCTTGAATTAGATGTATATAGATATGGCTTGAAATGGATGTATACCGGCATGACTTTAATTTGATGAATTCCGCATGACTTCAATTGGATGAATGTTGGCATGGCTTCAATTTAATACATGCTAATATGGCTCAAAATAGATGCATATCTATATGACTTAAATTTGATGTGTCGGACCATATTAAGTTAGAAAGAAAATGAGCAAAACAAGTAGTAGCCAACTTAGAGTCTTTAGAGAAGTATAGGTCGTCACTCGTTAAGACATAAGTTTCCCTCTTTTTTCTCTTCATTTGTGTGCCATATAGTTTGAATACGTTCAAAGTTCTAAGCCGATTGCTTTTATTGAGTTTGTCTACTTGCACTTTTGATTATACCCTCTATTTTTATGTTCATAGGGATGGTTACTTGAATCACTTCTTGTGTTATTTGAGTGGTATATGTTCCTTTGATTGAATGGAAGATCGTTGTTCTTTTATGCCCCTCTTTTGGTACTATCCTTAAATGTCCGGACTTTTGCCAAGCACATATAAAAAATCTGGCCTAAAATGATTAAGAAGTCCTTTTTGTCTCAATTGTCTACAATTCATCATGAGGAAGCTTATACAAATTTCTA
Organism: Dovyalis caffra; assembly: GCA_963924115.1. Taxonomy (NCBI): domain Eukaryota; kingdom Viridiplantae; phylum Streptophyta; class Magnoliopsida; order Malpighiales; family Salicaceae; genus Dovyalis; species Dovyalis caffra. The sequence continues at coordinate 10,250,260 of CAWUPB010001184.1, forward strand.
GGAGGAAGACCTCTTATTGACCAAGTCCAAATATGATACTTATCATGTCATCATATATCAATTTGATGCATTATCACATTTCATGAATAATATTAATTATAGGATTATGCACGAGACCAAAGAAGATAGTTTTTTTTTTCTTAAGGACTTATCATACTTGTGAAAATAAGGGTTCTTTGAGAGATGAAAAATGATGAATCAAATTATGTTGGGTGAGTCTAGAAGAAGTAAAGTCAAATAATCTTACTAATGAATATTTATCTATAACTAAGATTATCTCTTTGTTGCTCAAGATAGGAAAGGAGTTGAAATGTTTGGTTCTCTAGTGCTAATATAGATTTATGATCAATCCGACCATAATACATTTCGAAGCATTACTAGTGATCGTTTATTTATCTACCTTTCACTCGTTATTACTTATATTGTTCATCTTCATTTGGTGTTTGTACTTGATTATGTGAATTTGACTTTGAGATTTTTTTTTAATTCTAAAAAAATCATTTTTATTTGTTATGACTTTCACGAGTTCAAGCTATCTATTTAAAAAATTTTCATCAAGGAAAGTTGAATTATTCAAGAGAAATCATTAAGATGTTCATAAGAAAGTAATCTTATTCAAAAATATGCTTGATTCACTTGCTCAAATCCTAAAATATATCATGCAAACATCGTGATGTAACTCTCAAGGTGATCCTTTTTGAGGTTAGATAAGCAAAAAGTATTTGAATCATATAAAAGTTTTGAAAAGAAATAATCTATTTTGAAAGGTGATTGTCAAAAGTTTGGCTCATATAAAACATAATACTTGGATGGATTTTATGAACTCAAAGAGTTTCAAAAGAAGTTGAGCTCAAATAGGTATTCTTACCTAGAAAGACCCGATTCATTTTTCTTGCCCTAGGTATTTTATAAAAGTTTATGATTTAATGTCATAAATGATGATTCATGATGCATAAACAAGTCAAGTTTTATTCAAAAATATTTCACTTTTTCACAAACAAGCCATCTATGATCGAACAAGGCTTTCACGAGCACATAATGAAAGCTAAAGTTTCGGCTTCTAAACAAAATGATATAAAAGGCTCAAAAGGTATTTGAGGATGTAGAGACTTAGGGTGACTTTATTGTTCATCGAGACATTTTCACATCATTTGACACTAATAAAGCTTCACACTAGGTAAGCTGCCATGATTTTATCATTTTGCCAATTGATCTCATTTTCCAATCTCAACTCTCTTTTCATGTTCACTCTTGTCGTTTTTTTTTTTTTTTGGATTTCTAACCTTTTTCTAATTTTTAATCATGAGAGGGGTCACTCTAGATAGCTATCTTTTTTGTCTTAGTACTTTCACTTTTGTTTTTCATTTCTTTTTTTTTTTTTAATTTCCCTTTCTCTTTCAAAGTCATTTCAAGAGTTTTCTCAACAAGTTTTTGTTTGTGAACAATCATCATTATTTCTCATCTTGTTTTTCCAAGAGAACATCCTCAATTATTTATGAACTTCAAAATTTCTCCTAGTGTGGGGAGCGATCCTAGTCTAGGCCATTATTGAAATAAATCCTTAAGGCTTAAAATGGGACAATAAAGGATAAATTTTTTATATGGAAAAGTACACCAAAAATGATATTTCTTCATCTCAAATCTATTCTTATTCGAGCTAATACGTTTTAGTTTTATTCAAAATTATGATTGACTTATATAGAAGTGGTGGATAAGGTCGGTATATAAGATGGGATCATGACTCAAATATGTACCACTCATTATTTTTTAGAACATCAAATCATTTATTTTTCATCTTGGACGTTAATGTATTGTCTTGGGCAAGACTTTCTTGGAAGGATTTGTCAAGAATATGAGAAGAATGTTTTTGGTTTTAGAAAAATACCACTCATCATTGTTTAAAACATCAAATCATTTATTTTTCATCTTAGACATTAATGTATTATCTTAGGCGAGACTTTCTTGGATGGATTTGTCAATAATGTAAATGAATGTTTTTGTTTTAAAAAAAGGACTAGCCTTTAGCATTTGCATGATATTTTTTGAAAGTTTATCAATATTGAAAGATTTTGAATGTGTTTGTCATTTTATTCATTTTGATTTGAATGATATAAAATAATAATGATACTTTCAAATAAACATCTCTTGATTTCAAAGCAATAATAAAATTATGCCAAGATAATAGGAATTTTGTTTTCAAAGGAACGATATTTATGAAAATCACAATAATTTTGTAAATGAAATTCAAAATTTTGATATAAGGTAAGATTTTATTCATAAAATCAAGATACATTCATGCTTCTCCGATGAGCTTCATGTGTTCTCCTTACATTCATTCTCATACACATTACAATTAGAGTTATTCGGCCTTTTTTTTTGTGCAATTACTTGGTGTTTTTTATTTTTGATATATGATCATATCAAATGTCCCAAATATATGATGAAAATGAGAATAAAACACAATAACAGAAAAGAGGTAAAAGTGATAATTTGAGAAGAAATTTGCATGATCGCTCAAATTAACATCATAAGAAAGCGTGATAGATAAATACGATAAGAAAATTACTTGTTTTTGAAAAAAAATGCACTTTTTCATTAGATCGATTATTTATTATCCTACAACTAATAGTGATGAGAAGAGATCTATCATGGATGGTTTTTGCTTTGACCGGACCATACTATAGTGTAAAAGGAAACAACATGCTTGGTTAATTTGGTTCTATTTTCAACTACAAATTAAGAAACTTTAATCTTTCTCAAATGTACCACACACGGACACATATTTCTTGATAATGATGTTTAGATGCCCTTGAAACCAATGTGCTTGTGGCTATACTAAACAAGAAGTTGGTGACTGGTTTGGATCCAATCGAGAAAACCAAAGCAAGCGGAAAGTTTACCAAGAAAAGAAAGGAACCGGGAAGTTAATCAAGGCTTCCATGATTTCTAAATTTATGAGGGAATCTATCCAAGCTTGTAATTCCTAACCCAACTTATCTTTCTAAAGAATTCCTTGCTCATGGAGTTGGATTTCATGTTGCTTCGAATTCCATGATTTGAGACTCCATTGAACTTTTTAATGACATCACTTAGGATTGTAATTTCTAGATTTTATTTGTTTACGGGTTGATGGAATCCATAGGAAAGTCTGCTTTGATACTAACTATAAAACCTTAAGGGGAGAGAGGGAGAAGAAAAACATGATGATATTATGTTTAGAGAATTATTTTAGGTTTTACTCGAAACGAGAGAAGAGAAAGAGATAGAGGAGAGAGAAAGAGTGAGAGAGAAAGAGTGAGAGGAGGAAGAGGGAAGAGGGAGGAGAAAAATAATTTTTATATTTTTTTCCACATGGAAAAATATATGATGTGTCTTGTTACATGGATTATTTCATCTTAACAATCAGTTTTGATTAGAAATTTGGCTGAAAAACAATTGAAGATACCACATTAAGAAAAATTGAAGAGTATAGGAAGGTGGTGAATAAGAAAAAAAGTAGAGTTACCATACCAAGAAAATATCAACAGTAGAGGGATGTTTTATACGATTTAACCTTACTCAATAAGTAATCATAGTAGGTGCTTTAAAGGCATTCACAAAAAAAAGTAAATAACTTCTTCTTAAGTAGAGGTGGACGAACTCGAGAAGCCATTTCGCATCATCCCTAGGTATATTCTCTCATAAATTCTTTTAAGCCTTTCTCCGTAGACTACGAGCATGACCTATCAAACGTTACTTTCATATTAAACTTATACTACTTCATAAATACTTTAACTAAATCCTTTCATTTATTAATCTTTGTTTTATCAAGATCGATGAACCAATTCGGAGAGGCACCATCTAGAGTTTCTAGTAAGAAGTGAATAAAAAACTCATCATCATAAATGACCTCTCGTTAACTTGTTTAAATAAATCCTAAAATGAGTTCTTGGACATTGACTCATAGGGTATTTAAAGATTTTAAATATTTTGAACTTTTTAGGAATTTTGACATTCACAATCAAGCATTTGTTCACTATCAAAAGAGGGCCGTACATGGCAACGCCCTCAATGGTTTTAAGATGTTCCTTAATGGCACCGAGCTTTTCGGTTTCGATCTTTGAGCTCATTTTTCTTTCATCTTTTTATTAGCAGCCAAATTAACCATATAAGTTGCTTGAGTTTGCAAAATATATGATTGTCATGACATCGGATCAAAGACTTTAAGAAGAGTTAGCTCATATATGTCCCTAGGTGTACTATAGCTAGTTGGATTCGTAACACTAACGACCTTTCGATGGGAAGTAGATAAAGATGACACATTAATTACCACTCAAGTAGTGGGTATCGGTATGATAATAAACACCCTAAGGGACGATAGATGGTTGACCTATTCTTCGATTCAAAAGCTCTTTAGTAGGCATGTGGACTTATAAGCTTTGCTTAATAAAACAACTAGCCTAGACACTTCTATTTTCAAAGCGCTTAACTTCTTTCGATGGTTTTGCTTGAGTTGAAGTCGTTCTTCATTATCTATTTTTACTTTGGCTTCAGTTGTCTACTCTTGGGAGGAAATATAATTTTGACGAGATAACTTATGCTTCTTTAGATAAAATAACAAAATACAACAATATAAAAAATATTGACATAAAATAAAGACATTCGTGACTAAATATGGAGCCTTCATCTATAGAGAGTGACAAAAGAGTTCCTTCTTTTTATTTTTTTCACCAACAAGATTGCTTACAATAGGTTTAGAGATGTGATTATTCACATCATTAACCTTTCGATGCTTTGGCTAATGCTTTCTTGAATTGAGTTTGGACAGGTCGAATAGTTTAGCAACCTCGATCAAATCACCAATTTTGAGCAAACCACCAACTACCACCACTACGTAACTATCCCCCATCCTCTTAGAAGGTGTTTTTCTTAAAAATTATGCCCCACATCATCAAAAAATGGCTAAATCAAAGTACATTTTTATCCCGATCTATTCATGAAGATCCGAACAAATCGGTTTATCAAAGCCAAATCGGACCTTCCAACCACTAGAAAAATGTTTTCCATGGTCCTCTAAATAGTTTGTTATCCTTTCCTTACTTCATCATGGCCAAGAATGTCATTAGAGAAGAAGCTCAAAAATTCTAAATTCGAGTACCGCTTTCCATCGGATGTCATGGTCGACACTACCTACACCAACTAATTAAAGAGTTCTAAGCAATGCTTCCCCAACCATCCAAGCACCTATAAGTCATTAGACGATGACTAGAAGTATTGACGATAGTAGATGGGTTTTAAGGGCATTTTAATAATTTTACCAAACATGTGTGCCACACTCACCAATAATGATTTTCCATATTTAACTATGGGCATTTTAGTCATTTTATAATAACATGTTTAACACTTCCATGATGAGCTACTTTTCCTCTCTAGCTAACTCGAAAAATTAGTTTTTATTAGGATTGAAGAAAGTAGAACTATCCTTAAACAATACTCGGACAAATTTAACCATTTTCAACGATTATTTAGGTAACTTCTCAAAATATTTATCCCAATTAAATTTGTTGATCGAAATGATTTAAATGACATATCTTAATGAATATAAAAATACAAAAAATACATGTTGATTGTGCTTAAAATTTAAAGTGTGATCGGATATATCGTTGTGTATCGGTATTGAAAAAGTTAAAGACTCTAGATATTTTGAGTTGAAAAAAGGATTGTGATTAATTCTCTACAATGGAGTTAGGAGGACTAGGATTGAGATTTAATTTTAATGATATACTCGAGATAAATGTTGTTCGATGCTTGCATTTGAATATGATGTGTTTTTATGTTGAATGATGTGATTGATCTTAATCTTAAATGTGATGTGTTGATGACGTGATATTCATGACCAACGCATTATTACCTAATTATTTTGTTTGTTGAAACGAAGTTATCGGTAGCTTTCCACCTATGTGACCAAAGCCATATATGGATTCTAAATCTTTTTATTCAATGATCTTTGTTATGGGTTTGAGTCACAAAAGACTTTCCACTATTATTCTAATAGAACATCTTTATCATGGGTTGTAGTTACAAATGACTTGCCATTTTCTTTTCAAATGGTTTCTTTTATGGACTTGAATCACAAGAGACTCATTATTTTTACTCGAAAAATATCTCTATCGTGGACTATAGTCACAAATGACTCATCATTTTCTTTCTAAATGATTTTTTTATGGCTTGAGTCACAAGAGACTCACCATTTTTATTCGATAGAACATGTCTATCATGGGTCGTAGTCATAAATGATTCATCTTTTTCTCGTTAAATAATTTTTGTTATAGGCTTAAGTTACAAGAGATTTGCAATTACCATTTTAAATGGTTTTTGTCGTGGGCTATAGTCACAAGTGACTCGCTATTTTGATTTTCAAATAATTTTTTTATGAGCTTAAGTCACAAGTGACTTTTCACTTTCATTTTGACGTAACATCTCTATCATGGATTGTAGTCATCGAAACTTGCTACTTTTATTTTGACAAAACATCTTTATCATGAGTCGCAGATCACAAAAGACTCACCATCTTCTTTCCAAATGATTTCTTTTATGGGCTTGAGTCATAAAAGTCTCGTCATTTTTGATGTGATAGAACATTTCTATCATAGGCTACGATCACATGAGACTCGCCTTTTTTATTATGACATAACATTTTTGTTGTGGGCTGTAGTCATAAGTGACTCATCGTTTTCTTTTCAAATAATTTCTTTTATGGGCTTCGAGTCACAAGAGACTCACCATTTTTATTCCGATAGAACATCTCTATCATAGGTCATGCAATCATAAGTGACTTATCATTTTCTTTCTAACTCGATTTCTTTTATCGTTTGAGTCACAAGAGACTCATCAATTTTATTTTGATAAAGCATCTCTATCATAGGTTCGATCACACGTGACTCGCCATTTTTTGTTAGATAATTTATGTTGTAGGCTTAAGCCCCAAAATACTCATCATTTCTATTTCGGATGATCTCTATCATAGGTTGTAGTCACAAATGACTCATCATTTCCTTTTTAAATGATTTCTTTTATGGGCTTGAGTCACAAGAGACACATTACTTTTATTTTAATAGAACATCTTCGTTATGGTTTTATTCATAATTTGGTAAAATTTTGATGATATTAGATTTAAACCAAGCTTTAGCTATTATCTTTTTCAAGGTAATATTAAATACATACAACGTTTTACTTAAACCAATACATATTTTTTTCTATTTAATGTTAACATTGAATTTTAGTTTTACAAGCAATAACTATGCTCCAAATAAGACATAAAACTTCTTTAAATGTCATACAAAAAAGATGATTGTATTTTATCCTTGCAAGGGATAAAAGGCATTTTATAAACACAAAATTTTAGGACTAACCATATGAATAAAACATTCACTTCATGTGATCATAACAACTAAATAGGATGACAATTCCCATGGATAAATAAGATACACATATAAATTTTTATTGGTTGTTTTACATCATTTTTATAAAGGATATTATGTTAGGATTTTTAATTTGATCTATATTTTCAAATGATTCTAACCTTATAAGATTTATTTCACGGTCATTTATCATGATTTTAGGATGTAAATTTGAAAATTTCTTGAAGTATTATTATGATTTTTTAAATTTAAGATTTTGATCATTCACTAACTAAAAGTATCTCAACTCCTTATAGCTACTCCGAAATCCCGACCTCAAACAATCTTCTTCTATCTATTGTTGAATCTTAGACTCCTTCTCTTAAAAATAGTGTGGAACTAGACTTGACTCCTTTTATCACCCACCATGAAAACATTCATGACTAAATTGAGGTGATCTTAAAGTCGACTCTAGTCATTATGTGAATGGATGAGATTTACCTAAGTCTCAAATAGGGTCTTTTTCAACTCAAGAGAATTGAGGCCGACCAAGTATGATAGTGATAATTGTGACGACCATTGGTTACTTATCACAACGGTGACAATTTTCCGAAAGAGTTGAGATGGTATGAATGTTACTCGAGGCGAAGCTCATCATAACACCGAGCATTTCCTTCCTAAATCCTTATACAAGTGCATGCGATAAGATTTATGTAGTGAAGTAGGTGAGAGGATATTATTGCACATCCAATTCTAATGACTCGTTAAATTGAGTATGAAAACAAAAACTCGAATGTAATCAAAATGCATAAGCAATAACGCAAATAATTATACAACCACAAATATATTCACGTAATTACAAATAAGTAAGCAAACAAAAATAAGTCACGTAAACGTCAAAGAAGTAAGCATAAGCATTCATTTAGGTAATCACGATCATGAATTAGAAATACATGTGAAACTTAACTCTATGAATCCAAGTCACCATTCTATCTCCAAGTAGTCTATCGTGGGAAATGACAATCTTACAAATGTCATGGAAAAATAGATTAAAAAATGTGTCGCCATTAATTATCACTAAGAACCCACTTGATTGGTCTACTCAATATTCTAGAGTAAGGAGCTAGTAGCGAGTAGGAAAGATATAAGTCACCCTACCCTTATATCCTACTTAAGGTAGGTCGCATCGCGAGTGTTTTTAAGCTTAATTTTTCGTTTCTAATTCTATGAAAACCTATTCCTATTGATGTGTTTTCCATTATAATAATTATTAATCATTTGAGTGATTTAAAATTAGGTCGGTAGAAAGCCTTATCCTCACTCTAGTGGAGACATGAAGTTAGACTCAAGAAATATTTACTCAAACATCAAAGACTCAAGAGAAATCAAGATTGGAAATTATGCGAGTTTGAAATTCGCACTATCTTGAAAGTACTTGGAAAGAAACCGTTTTAAATCCTATAGACTTAGAATATCCAGATTTAAATATACATGAGCTCGAAAAAGTTGTAATGACTTGAGAAAAAATCAAGGAAAAATAGTTTTAAAAACTAACACAAACTTAGAAAAATTAAGGGTTCTAAATGTTTACGAATTTAGAAAACTAGCCCAAAAATCATTGATGGTAGGCCAATTTGTGGCTATTTTTCTACAACTTCTTTCTTCAATTTAAACCCAAAAGTCCTATTAAACCCTAGTTTTGTTGTCGCTTTACATCATTAAAAGGATTCCGAGTCATCTCGTTTATCAAAATCTCCATAAATCTTAACTCGAAACACCCTTATTATCGAAGCTGGCTAGCTCTGCTCTTTTTAGCACCTCTCCCAAACTTTCTATAATCAATCTAGCCCTCGAAATGGGATTGAAATGCAAAAAGGATGTCCAGCAATATTTGCAAATAACAAGCACTTAAAAAAACTACAAGAAACGAGAGAAAATCAAACTAAAACCTCCATACTCGCTCAACCTCACTACCACTCTTTTCAAATTAGACCCAACATCCAACTTCAAGGTTTTGTCTATGGAGTTTTTTTCTCTAAAATGCCCTAACCAATCGACCCAAACTCTACCCATAATGTTACTTTATGATTTTGGACCAACTTTACATATTTATTTGCTATAAAGAACGAGATATCTTTTTCTTTGTTTTTCAATGCCCGAGACTCTACCCATAATGTTAAATAGGGGTTTTTTTTTTTAAAAAATAACATTATGGAATTCTAAGAAAAAGCTGGAAAAAAAAAGTCTTAAGTATTTTTCCATGGTTAAGCAGGGGGTTTTCAATTGACAATATATATACACGTAAGAGTAGAACATCAATCATCAATAATTTTTTAATATATATTTTTTTTATTGTCACACCACAAGTCGATTTAAAAAGGAATAAATATGAATAGAAAAATCTTATAAAAAATACAAAAACAAAATAAATTAAAAAAGAAAATACTAAGATGCCTATAGATACACTAATAGATATGAGATTATTGATGAAAAAAAATCTAGCAGAAGGAAAATTTTAAAAAACAATGGCGTAAAAATTATTAGTGGCCACTTAAATAGGAAAGGATATTATCCATGAGAGAGGGAAGGAAAAACCCGAGGGAAATTGCAAATATAATTGAATTAATCTTTATTTATTTATTGAATACAATTGAATTAATCTTGGCATACTTACAGTAAGATAATGAATAATTAAACGGAATGTAGCCAACAAATAATGCAAATCCAATAATAAAATAAAAAGAAAACTTCAATCCAAATCCAAACGTGTTGAATTTTCAAATCCAAAGAAATAAGTAAAAAAAGAAAGATAAATAGATCAATTAATTTTTATTTAATTAGACAAGTTTTGTTTCAATATAATTGTATCTATCGTGTGTTTATAAAACATCCAATTCTCTAATATCTCCTTTCAATTTTTTTTTATTCAAATTGACATAATGATATTTTTATTTTAAAATTTCTTTTGAATTATATAAGAATATAATAGAATTTTTATTTTTCAAAATTGCTTAAGGTGTTTTAAGAAATAAAAAAGTTATAAAATTACTCAACTATTAAAATTTTTTTAAAACAAATATTTTAACATTTTGTTTTAAAAAACTCAAAATTATATTCTTGTATAACTCGGTGACAATTTGAGAGAAAAAAATCATATTTAAGTAAAAAAAAAAACTCAATTGATTAATTTATTAAAAAATTAAATATTATACATAAACATAAAAGATATAATAAAAAATAAATATAAATTAAAAACTTAAACAATTATACAAAGATAGATTCTGTCATTAAAAAAGAAAAAATCCGAACAATATCACGAATTTTATAAAAAACATTGCCATATGTTCCAAAAGATCCAATAAAAAATAAATCTTATAAACAATGGGAAAAAAATTCAAATAAAAAGGATGAATCAATAGCCAAGCCAAGCTGTTAGCTTTATTTCCACGCTGTCGTTCTGACTCTCAAGAAACGTGGAGGTGTTTCTCCACTACTCACTCACACTCTCACCTCCTTTAAAAATCACAAAGCCGCTTCTTTCTTTCCCTCTCCATTTTCGAACCAAAAGAAAAAAAAACGAAAGCAAGAAAGCCAAAATAATCTAAAGCAAAACACAAATCACACAGTCACCGCAAAAACGTACAAGATGTTCAAAATATTTGGAGGAAGAGAAACCACCGCCGACTCCTCACCGCAGTCATCCTACTCGCCGTCGTCTTCGTCTTCGAAGTCGCCGTCTCCTTCGGCTCCTCCGGTCACCGGACCGGCAAGGCCGATCCGACTTGTGTACTGCGATGAGAAAGGGAAGTTTCGGATGGATCCAGAAGCGGTGGCTACTCTTCAGCTTGTTAAGGAACCAATCGGTGTTGTTTCGGTTTGCGGTCGCGCTCGACAGGGAAAAAGCTTTATTTTAAATCAGGTTAGTGATGGTTCTGGTTAATTACTGTTGATTGGTTGGTGAAAGTTTGGGGTTTATAGGGTTTCTGATATTTCAGGGATTTAAGTTGAATGTAGTTAGGGTTTTTGTAGTGGAAAAGTTTGTAATTGCGAAATGCCGTATTTTTTCTGAATTGAAGCGATTAAGTGCATGAATTGTGTCATTGAAAGAGTATTTGAAGATAAATAATAGAAATGAAGTGCTTTTGACCTTATTGAGTAACTAGGTGTATAAAATGGAAATTTATGTATTTAGGGTTCTGTTCTTTCTTTTCCCCCTAATAATTGGGCTTTTCTTTTCAAAAGCAAGTTTTGTGGAACCTGCTAATTTATGTCTGTCTTGTTTACTTTGTTGGAATTTAGGGACTTTATAAACATTTATGAGTTCTGACATTTTGCATCAGATGTTATGCGTCAATTCTTTTACTTAAGAGGTGCACTTGGATTTTCTGTGTTGTAGCTTCTTGGCAGGAGTAGTGGATTTCAAGTAGCTTCCACTCATCGGCCATGTACAAAAGGACTTTGGTTGTGGAGTGCACCATTAAAGAGAACTGCTCTTGATGGAACTGAGTACAATCTCTTACTGTTGGATAGTGAAGGCATAGATGCTTATGATCAAACAGTAAGCCCATTTACTTTATAAGGATGAACTGATGATTGTCTTGTTGGTTGTACGTTTGAGCAGTTCAAGAACTGCTGGAGTGGCTTGTAATGAATTTCACTTGTAGCTTGTTGTCTGTGATTCCTTCTTGTTTAAAATTCTCACCATATCCTTTTTATTCTTCATTCCCATTCAACTGTTCTTTTGAATTATACGGTTATTGTTCAATTACTCCTATTCCTCTATTTTGTCACCATGATAACTTAATACATCATAAATAAATTTCGTCTTTTACAGGGGACATACAGCACTCAAATATTCTCTTTAGCTGTCCTACTATCTAGTATGTTCATTTACAATCAGGTAAGGGAAACATATGCTGAGGCCTTAGTCTTTTTTACTAACATTTCTTGTTTGTGTAGTTGATTTTTTTTTCAAACAATCCTTTTCATCATGTTATAATGCTATTCTGAATCTCACGATTAATCTTCACTGTTTACATTGCCTCCTCTCTCTCTTTGCGCTGGATTTTTATTCATTTGACTAGTTATGTTCTTCTATTTAGATGGGTGGCATAGATGAAGCAGCCCTCGATCGACTCTCTCTTGTCACGCAAATGACAAAACATATTCGTGTTAGAGCTTCGGGAGGAAGGACTTCAGCTTCTGAAATTGGGCAGTTCGCCCCAATCTTTGTTTGGCTTCTAAGGGTATTATTTTCTCATATTTAATTTCATATGGCATATTACTTCCTGTTTTGTTTTGGAACATTAACTTTTAATTTTACATAAAGCCCTTAAAATGGTTTGCATGATTACTGTGCAGGATTTCTATCTGGATTTAGTAGAGGATGATAGGAGAATAACACCCCGTGACTATCTAGAGCTTGCTTTAAGGCCAGTTCAGGGCAGTGGAAAAGATATAGCTGCTAAAAATGAGGTAAAATTTAATTCTTTCTAACTGCATGTTTTTCTTCGTAGCCAGATTCATTTGCAAAGGAGACTCCATTTTGTCAGATATTTGACGTTACTTTTTTAGATTATCTTTTTATAGGCTCATCTTCCCTGAGTTGTGAGGGTCTATGGAGCACTGCTTTTTTGTTTTTGGTTCCTTTTCACGTTAGGGAAGCTAATTATGCATTTTTAATGGTCATAGATTCGGGACTCTATCCGAGCTCTTTTTCCAGACAGAGAATGCTTCCCTCTTGTGCGCCCTTTGAACAATGAAAATGATCTCCAGCGTCTGGATCAAATATCGGTTAGTACCTTATGTTTGTTATGCATGCTTCTTCTTTTCTCTTTCATGCACATGTGCATGGATACATTCTTAAGTTACTGGTTCACTATGTTTACGTAAGCCCTTTGTTTCATATGCAGTTGAATAAACTTAGGCCTGAATTTAGAGCTGGGCTGGATGCGTTGACCAAATTTGTTTTTGAGAGAACAAGGCCCAAGCAAGTTGGCGCCACTGTAATGACAGGCCCAATCCTTGTTGGTATTACAGAATCTTACCTGGAGGCTCTCAATAATGGTGCAGTCCCAACAATATCTTCCTCATGGCAGGTATGCATCCTGAACCCTTTTATTATTTTTTTTTTCAAATCATGAAAAGTTAATATAGCATATGGCTGTTTGGATCCCTCTCTGAACATTGGCTTCATTCAATGAATGTAATCCACTAGAAACTTGTTCAAATCAGCATTGGGTACTTACCATAGTCCTCGTATAACTTTCAAAGATTCAATAAATTTCTTTAACCTACATGTGAAATTTTTGGGTATCAGTGTCAAGTTGGAAAATTGTTTTCTCAGAGAAAATGAAATTAGATTGAATTACTTATTCTACATGTCTGAAACTGATTTTCGATGAATCTGTCTACTCATGAATGGACCTGTATTACTTGAAAAGTGTGTAGCTTATTTTGTTAGCTAATCAATTCATATGATCTTGGATTACTAGTGATTCTCTGAAAGCATAAATTATTATTATGCCTGTGTTTCTGACTAGATCTAAGGCCACCAAGTTTCTCGTACTGAACACTGTCTCAAGATATGGGTGAGATTTAAGCTAATGTTTATGGGTAAATTAAATCCTATGTTCTAACAATGAACATTTAAAAACAGTTAATCCAAATAACCAGTTTATAAACCTCTCTTGAAGTTTGGCCAATTGACTCGAATTCAGGAAAACATTGGCACCAAAACCCAATGGTTTATATAATAGCATATTTAGTGATGTTTTAAACTATTCCGTCACTAAACTGGTGTGAAGAATTTGTTAATCTCTAGTTGAATTTGGCAATATATAAGCATTTACCTAAAGCCTACTGAATTTGCAAAGAAATCAAACTGCCATCTCTTCTTTCATGCTCCTTGCAGTTTATAGTCAGTTTCATTTCCTTTTAGTATTTTATGTCACATAAACAGATGCAAAAGTGACAGCTAAAGTGTTGGCTGTATGTGAAAGCATCACAATATGTAATTTTCTTAAGAGTAGGAGTCCAATAGGTCTTATTATTAGTCAACATTACTCCCTGTCTCATTTTTTTTATCCATCATTGAATTTCCAACTATTTATCAAAGCATCATGTATTGCTTTATCTTTTGTGCATAATCTCAGAACTTACCTTCTCTTGCAATCTGTAAAATACATATTATTTTGAAATAGTGTTGTAATTAATTAAATAATTGAGGGTAAGAGTGAAAAATCATAATGTTTCATTTACTTAATTTAGAAGTGGACAAACATTATGAGACATCCCTAAAAGGGAACATAGACAAACAAAATGAGATGGAGGGAGCATTATTGTGATGCAGTATAGGAACAAAAAAAGTTCACTTGTTTGTTTGTAATGTAGAATGTTTAGAATTTTTATTATTATTTAGATGGCTCTCTAGGATTTTGTTATTGTTATTATTAAAAGGTAATATTTTATTAGTATGTTTATTTCTTATTTAGTGTAGGTTACTAGGGTTTCTTGCTGTTAATATTAACACCATATCCTTTGTAGGAAAAAAGGGGTTAATGATGATGAATTAAAATGCATAATTGAGTACTATTTTTATTTATTTGTACCTCCTACAGCATGGTTTTCTTTCAAATTCTTCAGCTCTCTTTTATAGGGTTTTCCTTTTTCTAGCTCAATTTTTTCCCTCTCCAATGGGGAATTCTGCTTCTTCTATCTTTGCTATTGCCCTGTTCTACATCATATAGTTAACCAATAAGGCAACAATTTCTTTATGGTAAATGGGTCTAAGAACTTAAAAATTCAGGAATACTTGGGCCTCATATATGCTAAGGGCTTCTGTTTTTTCTTTGTTGTCATCGTCAAGCTGGAGTTGTGAATTGGAACAGGTAAAGGTCAATGGTTTTTGTTTGAACATGATTGGAATATGCTAAGACATAAATTCAATATGTGTTTTGAATTTGTGATAGTGCAATGTTAGTCAAACAACTGGGAAGAGAGACATCTTGGGTTTGACCCCCTCTCATATAGAAATAACCAAATTGTATTAGCAAAATAGATGCTGGTTCTACACTCAGAACTGCCATCATGCTTGAATTAAGGAGATTCACTCCCTTTAGTGGATTTTGTGATCAAGTTATTTCCTACTTATTTATTCGTTTTAATAATGTTGTACATAAATATACGTGATTTAAAGTCATTATTACAAACTAATATAAAATGGACAAATGGGATAAACAATAATTTCTACTCTTAAAAAGCTCTTGAAAGAAGTTTCAAAAAGCAGTAGATGCTATCATAATTTTTTTATATTTTCGTCATCTCTAATATGTTGTGTTTCAGAGCGTTGAAGAAGCTGAGTGTAGGCGAGCATATGACACTGCCACAGAAATTTATATGTCGAGTTTTGACCGTTCGAAGCCAGCTGAGGAAGTAAGTGATGCTCATCTCCTACTTATTTGATGATCTCTATCATTTTCTAAGTTTTGCAACTGTAGGCTGTTTTGAGAGAATCACATGAAGAAGCGGTTCAAAAGTCACTGGCTGCATTTAATGCTGCTGCTGTGGGCATTGGTTCAGCAAGGAAGAAATACGAAGGGCTTCTCCAGAAATTTTTAAGAAGAGCATTTGAGGTAATGAATATATATAATACTATCATGAAACATTTAAGCTATCCTTGTTGATGGGTTATTGTATTTAGCCTTTTGCTTTAAAGATGCTCTAGTGCTTGTAAACCGGAAAGCATAGAGTAGATGAACAAAAAAATGTTGGAAAGTTTTGCAAAACTACACTGAAAGGACACAGAAACCAATTGATTCAAGTGACATCAACTTAGGCAACATGCTGGATTACTCAAAGACATGCGGTTTAGGCCTTGAGGTGTGATGATTAAATGGAAAACTTAATATTGTTGGAAGATTTATATCATACGAGGAAATATTTACTGATGACATGATAACTTTTAATGAGGTTTTGTTGCTTTTCTTTTTCTGTTTAAATAATCTAAAGTGTTTTTATCATTACAAAAAATATGTTATGTAAACTCTTAGCTTGTCCTAATTGAACATCCATTTATAGTAGATATTTTTGTTCTTATCTCTTGCCCTTTAGGTGGATATAATCTTCATTTTAGTGTTGATATTTATGCATTTGAATGGTTGGTGGTTTGTTTTTGCAACCTCTCAAAGAATGAGGAAAGCTTACAGTTTTAAAATGTGCATAGCCAATTTTGTTACCTTGTTTAAGTACTTTGGAGGTAATACATACAGACATCTGTTCCATTAAAAAGCTGAAGCAAGCCAACAAATATGGGACATCTATGCAGATGCCTATTTGGCCACTTACAAAAAAAGGGCCATACTGCTAGCAGAACTAGCTTTAGCACTCTATTAAGACATTAAGCTTCTCTTTGTGTGCTTATTTTCCAAGCATGTGTACTTCCTGTACAATGATGAGGGAATTACAAGGACAAGGGAGAATAAAATCTCAAATCTGAACCTTTTAGCCCTAAGTTATTAAGGAACTACTTACAAAAACCTTGTAAATATTGCATCGTCCAACATTGCTTCAGGGTTCCATGCAGCAAAGACACCTAACAAGCCAAAACATTCATCACATAGAAAATAGCAATTGAACTTTTTTCCCCTTTGCATGTGGGCTAAGGTTTGGACAATTCCTGGTGTTTTGCTGGGTTTTATCTAATTGATAGCAGGTAAAATGGTAAAACTTATGCAGACCATGGAAACATGGTTGCTGAGCTACAAGAAGTTGTGATATAACTTTTCTTTTGGTTAAAACAGAAGGTAGATTCTTTTCCATAAAAAAAGGGGTAGATTTTGTATAGGATTACTTTTTCGGTATATATACGTATATGGATTAAATATGGCTTCTGATGCAGGATTACAAGAGGAATGCCTTTATGGAGGCAGACTTGAGATGTTCAAATGCTATACAGAGCATGGAAAAGAAACTGAGAGTAGCTTGTCATACTTCTGATGCCAATGTAGATAACGTTGTGAAAGTAAGCATTTTTTTTTAGTTGTCTTATCGATTATGAACTAAGAGAAGGCGTATCAAAGTTTTGTTTCTTGACTTCTATGCTTCTCCCTGTCTCTCATTATAAGTTACTGGTAATATGTTTGAGTTTGTTATTTGTCTCAAATTAAAATTTTTTTCTGGAAAGTGGACATCATTTGTTAAATTAGAGAATAAAACTGGTTTTAATCAGTTTCAATGGGTCAATACAAGGTCTGGGTTAGCACAGGAAGCCTCTTCATATGTTCTTTCCCCTATCAACTTTTCTGAAATTTCTGGAACTCTTATAGCTGTAAATGAGTATGGATACAGTGTAGGTTTCTCAACTCATGCCAGCACTCTTTGGGAAACATATTTGAGATGGAGTGCTTTTCTTCAAATGAATTGGTTTCATGGAATTGTACTTTCTGATATATTAAGATGTTGCTGAAGAACTGTCAATCTGGAGTAGCTGGAGGCGAAAAAAATAGGAATTTTGGCACGCATTTGTGTTATTATTGTGATATTCAATGATAAATCTGCCAAAGAACCCAAGCTAGATGAGCTATGTTCAACTCTTGTTTGAGCTGTCATTAGCACCTGTAAATGTGTTTGTCGTCAAAGAAAAGCAATTTAGTTATGTTTGTGCCCCCAATTATGTATGGAAAAAATAAGATATTGCCTATGGGATGAGGTGAGCTGCATTCCCTTGCCTGAGGGGCTTTGTTACTCATGCACTTAAAATGATGTTCCATACTCTTCTTATGTGGTTTATGGCATTGTATTGTGATTGAACCAGTTTGTGAATGCCATGCAGGTGCTTGATGGCCTTCTATCTGAATATGAGACATCGTGTCATGGCCCAGGGAAATGGCAGAAATTAGCAATGTTCCTTCAACAAAGGTCTGTACCTCTCCTTTTTTATTGTTATTCAGGTTTTCACACTTTTTTATTGGAAAAAAAAAAAAAAAAAAAACCTTTTTTAATCCTCAGTTTGGAAGGTCCAATACTTGACCTTGCAAAGCGGCTTAATGATAAAATTGGATCTGAGAAGAGTTCTCTTATGCTGAGATGTCGCTTAATGGAGGATAAAGTGGCATTACTTCACAAGCAATTAGAAGCTAGTGAGAAAGACAAGTCTGAATATATGAAGCGTTATGATGAAGCAATTAATGAAAAGAAGAAGCTTGCTGATGACTATATGAGGCGCATGAACGATATACAAAGTAATCGCAGCTCATTGGATGAGAGGTGTTCAAACTTAGTGAAAGCATTGGAATCTGCCAAGCAAGAAACATCCAACTGGAAAAGAAAACACGATCAAGCTTTATCAAAGCAGAAAGCTGATGAAGAGCAGGCAGCTTCAGAGATTGCAATCCTCAAGTCTCGGAGCAGTGCTGCTGAAGCAAGGTTGGCTGCTGCTCATGAACAGTCTAGATCAGCTGAAGAAGAGGCAGCAGAGTGGAAACGGAAGTATGACATTGCTGTAAGAGAGACTAAAGCTGCTTTAGAGAAGGCGGCAAATGTGCAAGAAAGAACCAATAAAGAGACACAACTGAGGGAAGATGCACTGCGGGAAGAATTTTCTGGCCATTTGGTTGGGAAGGTAATTGTTTGTGACGCATGCATTTGTGCTTGTGTATACTAAAGCCCATTCTAGTTTCTTTTATTTCAATGAATGAATATGACCAGAAGAAAAGTTATGATTTATATATTGACGGACATGCAGGAAAATGAAATAAAGGAGAAGAATAGGAAGATTGAGTATGCCGAGCAGTGTTTGACAACCTTAAACTTGGAGCTAAAGGTATGCTTCATGGAGCCTCTGATTGTGAGAAAAAACCATTATATTTCCTCTCTCTCTCTCTCCCCATTAAATATTAATGTTTGCATGCACTTACGGTGAAATTAAACATCAACTAAAACCTTATGGTGGTCTCTAGTTTGCACATGCACAGATGATAATTTAATTGTAAGATGTCCTTTGCAGGCTGCTGAGTCAAAAATGAAGAGTTATGATACTGAAATATCATCCCTGAAGCTTGAAATCAAAGAGTTGGTTGAGAAATTGGAGACTGCAAATGCCAAGGCCCAATCTTATGAGAAAGAAGCTAGGATTCTGGAACAAGAGAAGATCCATCTGGAGCAAAGGTACCGATCTGAGTTTGAGAGGTTTGCAGAAGTCCAGGAAAGGTGTAATTTTGCTGAAAAAGAATGTAAGAGGGCTACGGAATTAGCTGATAAAGCAAGGGCTGATGCAGTATCAGCTCAAAAGGAAAAAAATGAGTTTCAGAAATTGGCAATGGAAAGATTAGCTCAGATTGAGAGGGCTGAGAGGCATATTGAAAATTTGGATAGACACAAAAATGATTTGGCAGGTGAACTTGAAAGAGTTCGTGTGTTGGAGATGGATGCTGTCTCAAAAGTTGCATTACTAGAGGTTAGAGTTGAAGAAAGGGAGAAAGAAATAGAGTCCCTTTTGAAATCAAACAATGAGGAGAGGGCTAGTACAGTAAAAGCACTTCAAGATCTTCTGGAAGATGAACGTAAAGCCCACAGTGTTGCAAATAAAAGAGCTGAAGATTTCTCTCTTCAGTTGGAAGTGGCACGGGCTAAACTGGATGCCCTTCAACAGGAATTTACTTCAGTTCGTCTGAATGAATCGGCATTGGATGGTAAGCTTAAGGCTGCTTCCCGTGGCAAACGTTTTAGAACAGATGATGTTGAAATGGGTGTAGGATCTGTTCAAGACATGGGCACAAATGACAGAAGAGTAAATAAGAGGTCCAGGAGTACGACCAGCCCTGAAATGGTTACACAGCCAGAAGATGGTGGTTCAGTGTTCAAGGGCGATGATGATAATCAGAGCCAGCAAACAGATCAGGAGGATTATACAAAGTTTACTGTCCAAAAGCTAAAGCAGGAACTCACTAAACATAATTTTGGTGCTGAGCTTCTTCAGTTACGAAATCCCAACAAGAAAGACATACTTGCATTATATGAGAAATTTGTTCTCCAGAAGGCTTGAGAGTTCCATTATCAACATGTATAGAGATGGCTTCTGTAGCCTACTGGGAGTGTTAGCTAATAGATCAGTGTGAGAATAGAGGTGTTTTAAGTTCTAAATGGGTTGATTATCTGTAGATTCTCCTAGTATTAGTACCAATTACCAAGTATGAAAAATCATTTCGGTGTAACGAATAGGGCTTGTTCATTCTGCATTGAGGGTGAGGTTTTTTCTTCTTTTTTTCTTGGTCTTTTTAATCTAATCCCCTGTAAGAAATATTTATTTGAGTTTGCTTATGGTGGGCCTACCTGATTGTGATACCGTAGTTGGGGTTACCGGAGCGCTTGCATGTAACCCCTGCTCACTGTTTACTCTAGGATCATAGAAGATTTTCGAGTGAATTTCATTATGGTTTCAGTCTAATTTTGATATTTTCAATGTACATGTGTGCTTAAATTAAACTTCTGTTCCAAGGCAAGAAATTTGCCCTGTTGGAGATGAGTTCACTCCCTTTTTATTTATTTATTTTTTAGGCTAAAAATAATTTGATTGGGTCAAAATTTCCTTGTCCTTGATTTATATTGTCTAGTGGACTGGATACAAAATAGGTACTCTGCCTAGCTTGTTTATTAATTATCTTTTTAAAATACTTCAATGGGTAAGGAGTTAAATATGGATAAAATAGCTTTAATGGGTAAGGAGCTAAATATGAATAAAATAGTATTACTTAAATTAATGGATAATTTATTTATGAATATGCGTATTTTATTTTTATTTATTGATATTTATTATTTATCCATTAACATAAATGATGGAACATCCAATTCAATTCATATAATATCATGGTCATATTTTAAGTGCTTTTTTATATTATAAGGAGCCATGGTTGGATGTTCTCAAACATTCGTCTATGACTGAAAACAAAAATGTGAGGCTCATTTCATCCCATTTAATGGAATATATTTTCTTTTCTCATTAATTTTACTTTTCATTGGAAACCGAGAGAGTATGTCTATTTTTTGACATTTCAAAATGTTTTTCCAAATTATAAAGAAGAAAATGTTTTCAAATTACCGAAGTTTTTCGTTAAAAAAAAACCGCAAATTACTAAGCAGTCATTTGATATCATATTAAGTTTTTTTTTTAAGTTTTTCAAAAAAGTTAGAAGAATAAATTATATATTAGTTCTTTTTTTTTTTTTAAGATAAACGAATTAATTAGTATTTTTTAAAAAATAATAATAATTTATTCCATAACTTAGTTTTTTTTATCAGTTTTTCATTAATGATTTTTGTTCTCAAATTGTTAAAGAAAAAAATATATAAATTACTAAATAGTCATCTGATATAATTAGCGGTTTTTTTTCCTCAAAAAAGTTAGAAGCAACAACTTATTCTCAAATATATATATATATAAAGAATCTAGACAAAAAAAAAAGTAAAAGAAAATTGAAAAAAAAGTCTTCAACTTAAAGGAAAAAAATTAGAATATGATATAATATATATAGACTAGATAAAGAAATGAACAAATTATTCTTAGAGGATAATAAATATAATATTTTTTAGTGAATAAAGTATGAGATTAGTTTAACGAGCCGAATATCCAACACATTGCCATCCTTTATTGTATTTAGGTGGGGTCTTGAACAATTTGTGTTTGGTATCTTTGGTGTTCAAGCGCCACTTGGAATTTCAATCTCTGTTGCTCTCTAACGTGAAGGGACCAGGAAGTTTTTTTTTTTTTTCTTTTTTAACTCAGAGATCCAAAGTAGTAGAATTAGAATTTGAATATAAGCAAAGAGGTCTTTGTAAATGAGCTCGAAGCTCATTGGTAAGGGACAACGAAGTTGTATCCCTTTTCTCAGCTGAAAATTCTCTGGGGTTCGCCCTAATGGATGCCTTGCGAGTTAGTAGCAATTTATTAGGCATTCTTAGCTAACGGCCTAGAATTCTGTAATTGGGTGTAAATTGCTATGGTGCCAATTCATATGATAATCCAATGACTACAGCTTGATATGATATCTGAATTTTTATACATGCATGCTAACATCCCGTTCAGTTTCATGTAACAATAATATTGAAAGAACCGGCAACTATATGGTGATCACTCATTTGATTATTCAAGTTCAAGCACGCGTTATGTCTGATCTAGTTAAAGCATTTCAAACAGCAAAAAAAAAAAAAAAAAAAGAATCAAGTTAAAACTAATTATTCTAATTGCCTATATATTTCTATGTGCGTGTGCATACACGAACGGCGACAAGAAATGATCTAGTCAAGTACTTGTCATATACATATATATAATACTATACGTGACTGATCCTATCCTTTTTCACTTTTCATTTTAAAATAGAGATTAGTTAATGCTTAAGCTGCTATGAGAATAGTAAAGAACGTTTTAATTGTGCAATCTCTCTAATACGGATGGAAACCGTAGAACACCACAAAAAAAAGTGTAGTGATTATTGAAATGATATATTAAAATAAAAAATAATTATAACACTTTAAACAAATTACTTATCGACTATTAACGACGAAACCTACTCGTCGAATATCAAAGCCTCGGAAGCTCCCTGGATCAAAAGATACATCAACGAATGAGGGACCTCTCGTTGGTGACCGAGCGAACAGTCTGTGGAGGGAGACGTTGGAGCTGGTGCGAAGTGTTGGTTTCGAGGGAGGAATAAGATGAACATCCCACGTCGTGGGACCTAAATAGAGCGTCCGAAGAGGGAGATCCACATCCGATATTGAATGGGGAACCATGTCTGCCGTTGTATGTCGAGGATGCACATCCAAGACTACTAGATCATGATACTTGAGTGGGTGTGAGAGATCCGCGCAAACCACGCATCATAAGTAAATAATATCACATAAGACAATTAAAAAAATACAATAAATATATTATCAATTGTGAGCATAAAAAAAAAAAAATTAAGAGAGTCTCCTCCGAAAATTGGGCTTTTTTCTAATTACCTAATATGCAATCCGCTTAAAACAAAACACAATCAAAATACATTAACTAATATTTTGAAAATGTATCAAAGTAAATATGATATATTGTAACGAATAAAATAACAAAAAATACATCATTTCTTACTAATATAACAAATAAAATGTATATTTAATTACAACCATCGTAATCACTATTTAAGATTTTATCTCCCTCATCCGACACGGATTCATATCCATTCTCATCTTCTTCGTAAGCCTCAACTAATTCTATATCTACAAACGATCTATTTAGATCATTTAACAATAAATTATCCCTAACTTTCTATATCAAATCATGTCGGATTTATAAATTGTCCTGCTGAAATGATTTAGTATTTTGTTAGATTGTAATGGATGATTCGGACAAATCACATACAAACCTAGCTTTGATATTACAAATAGCCTATCAATCCCGATTATCCCACCTCATGTTAGGGTACTCGGCATAATACACATAAGTCGACTGTGATGTCAAGATAAAGGATTTGTAATTCCTCAAGCTTCTTTTATAGTTAACATCAACTAGTCTATACTGCAGATGAATTCTTATTCCTTGTGGTGTAAGATTGAACCAATTGCATTTGAACAACAATATTCTTTTGATTGGTAATGTAAGATACTTTACTTGTAAAATTTTTGTCAATATCCCATAATAGTCATTTTTAGTTGCACTTGTAATTGGTTTCTTTAATCCACACACCATTATTGAAACTTGTTGTTTCTAAACCTTCATTTAGTGTGCAAAACCTATACTCATTAACAATATAATCTAGGTACGACCCGACAATAAGAAAAGAGCCTTATGCAAATCTTTTATGAACTAGTCCGTCATGGAAAGTGCTTGTGCATATTGACTAAACCGGAAGGCAAACTCGGTTTCAAGCGAGCATCAACATCATTTTTAGGCATGAAGGAATTGTTCGTCGTACTTCGATAATGAATCCACTAACGAGGAATAACAACATATGAGAGTCGGTATGTCTATCATGATTGCTAATATTATGATAGGTAAGTAAAGATGTATAATTTTGATGTGCAAGTTTGACAAACTTATTCAATGTAAGGTATTACTTCTTCATAATTCAATAATATATATTGACATGCTACTTTATGCTCTTTTTTTTTCAACATCCGTCTTATGTGTTGACTAATTGATCGGCCTTATTATTTGAATATGGATAGAATCCCTTCAATGTGGTCACTCACTTCTCCACCACACTAATTGTTACATGATACTTTTCGATGCTTAGTTTGCGGATTAGGCTCAAAATAATACGAACAAAACAAAGAAGCTTTTTTGACCAAATATGCATTGCACATTTACCTTTCCATTTTATTCTTATTCTTGAATTTATTTTTTAGCTTTCAAAGGTACCTACAATATAAATTAATTTAATATTCAATAATTATAAGTTCATTCAATTTAACATTAAAATTCAATATCATTGCTTTTAAAATGGATACATTCATCAATATTGCACGAGTTTCACAATAGAAGCCTCATATGCCAAGTGGATTGGAAGATGTTCCATGGAGTCAAAAAAACTTAAAGGGAATATACATTCTAGTTTGCGTAAAATGATAGGTATCTCAACATGAAGTCACAACATATCTTCTTCCTTTATCACAATAGAAGTTAATTGCTTGAAGAATAAACTCAATTCGATAAGTTCTTATCAAAATTAACACATCTAGCTAGATTGGACAAATATCCGTCGGAAAACGTAAGTTGTATGATCCATTCAAGCAATTTTATTTTCTACTATTTGGAAAGGGTAAAAGCGAGCTTTAGGTTACTTTTTAGAGGCATCACCTTGTGCTAATTTTGGCCTATTATATAAACGTTTTAAGTCTTCTTTGGAATTGGTATTGTTTTTAGGCTTACTAAACATATTCATGATTGTTTTAAAAACATTATCGAACATATTTTTCTTAATATGCATGATATCTAAATTACGTCGAATGAGATTTGTACTCCAATAAGAAAAATCTAAAAAAATACTTCATTCTTCCATCCACACATCTAAGAGATTTTTTTGTTATGATCATTTGCACCTTTTTTGTCACCTTCAACAACCTTCATTTTTCCACTCGTTATAACATCTCGAGCATCGGATCGGATTGGAGGAGGGGCACATCTAACAACTTCTTTTTATGGTGAATGCTTTCTTATTTCTTTTAAATGGATGATCTTAAGGAAGAAACCTTCGATAATTGTCAAACCACGAGGTCTTCCTTCCATTAAGAAGGGAGAAACCATTAGAATTTTTCATGCGAGTAAGGACATATTAATTTTTCTGCAGTACTCTAACCAAACGAGCATCGAATATGCGAGAGAAGTCACCGATAGTCCACATCAATATGACTCTCAATATAAAATTCTGTTTATGATAGACATCGTACATTACCAAATCCACTTCTCACAAATGAATCGGTTCAACAATCAAATATTGTAAGTAAACATCCAACTTATGTTTTGGATTTGTTTGACCCGGAACAATCAATGTTAGGAATATAAATTCCTCATTCATACACATTTACAATGATAAATTGTAAGGAGTCACAATTACTTCTCCAAGAAGAATATTGCGCACTCTGGATTTATCGAATGATTAAAACTCATCGATACAAACTCCTAATCTAACATTTCTTCTTTTAGCTATAAAATGAATGTGAATCTAATCGAAACCGCACCATACAATAGAGTCGGAGGGATGATGTATTGCTCTTGCATCTTTTACCTCATGCTCAATGTCCCATGTCATGTGCTCGGCTATGGCATTCGATGCATATAGTCTCTAGAGTCGCGAGGTGAGCAAAAAGTAGTATATATTTTTTTATTATAGTAAGTTTTCCTCTTGTTGATACATGACGGGGACTTTGATATCGATGATGTGCATAAAACTTATATTTATTTAATTTACTATCTTCACCCTAATAGATTATGCGGCTTCTCTCATAATAATGAATCTTTTCCACTAGTAAACTCATCTCCTTAACCAGCTTTTGTGTTTCATAAAAGCTATTTGTCATACGACTATCAACTCCATCATCGGCTCACATAATAGGTTGTAACATTTTTCAAGAAAATAATATTCGAATTTTAGGTCTAGCAATGGAGCAACTATTAACAACTGTGAGTGATTATCATAACC
Organism: Dovyalis caffra; assembly: GCA_963924115.1. Lineage (NCBI taxonomy): Eukaryota > Viridiplantae > Streptophyta > Magnoliopsida > Malpighiales > Salicaceae > Dovyalis > Dovyalis caffra. Next base: position 10,276,808 of record CAWUPB010001184.1, read on the forward strand.
GTGCCAAATCTTTCTATGTGATGCATTCAACATATCACAAAAGGCTTGAGCATCGAGATTTGGTACCTTCTTTATGCTAAACGAATCAAAGGATAGACCAACCGCATCTATCATCATTGTTTGATATGAATTTTGGAGTCTACTAGAACTACCTTTGCTTATATGATAATTTTCGAAACAAAATTGCTCCAAGAATCATAAGATGCCATGTATGACCTAAATTCTCTATGATGTATCTAATCATAATATCCTAGTACAAAACCCTTACATCACAAATGGTATTTTACCATTTCAACCTTCTCAAAATTTATGTTTCGACACTTATTGTAATTAGAAGGACACCTTGTTTTGGTTCCATTTATATATTCGGGATGAGTAACAATAAATTCTTCAACCTTTTTGAAAAACTCATCATTTAGTAATCATCAACTAACCTAACATTCATCCATTGCCATTCGGATCTCTTTTTTTTTTTTCAAATGTATGTAAAAATTACACAACATATGCAAACAATTCTTAATCAACATTCCTATCAATGTAAATTTTTTTTGATAGAATCTTCCCTATAAATTAGACATTTCTTGATTTTCAAAATAAAATACACAACATATGAAAAAAATAATTCAACTAACCAATATCATACAAACATCAATCAACTATCAATTTATAAACACGAGAGATCGATACTTGTCTATGATAATCCATTCAAATTAAATCTCAAACTCGTCCTCCTAACACCATTACGAGCATTGAACCAACCTTATTTCTCTTCAATTTCCAAAGGTCATAGACCCCTCGGGTTCGATACACTACAACGTATCTCAACACACTTCAATAATCATAAATAAATAATTAAAGTGTATAACTCCAATTCAAAGAAAATTTAAAATAAATTATATTTTAAATACACTTAACAAATTAATCAAAATTAACCTAATTACATATAAAGTAACTAGCGAGTTAACCTTACAATAAAATTAAAATGTAACAAATTATTATTGTATAAGTTTATCTAAATATTCTTTTATCTAAAAAAATTAGTTAAAAAAGTAACATATTACCACTATTGTGTTTTAGTTTTCTTTAACCTAATTTTATATTTTAGATTAAAAAAATAGTTCACTTACTTGAAACATTACTACTATTGTGTTTTGGTTATCTTTAATATAGTTTAATATTTTAAGAATTTTGATTTGATTGGTAATTATTTTTAAATTTATTATTAGGTGCTAAGTAGGAACTCGAGTTTTATAAGTTATTATTATCTTTTTCTTTCAAAAAAAAATGTACATTAAGATTAACATTATTAACAAATAACATAATTAATCAAAATTGACCTAAATTCATTTAGTACTAAATCAAATTAACACTAATTAATCAATATTAACATACTTATTCATTTAACATGTGATTAATCAAATAACCTAATTAAAATCAACATACCTCAATTAGCACCAATTCGGATTAATTAAATTAATAAATTCAAATTAGCATAATTCATTTAAACCTAATTTAAATTAATTCGAATTAATCCTAATTTAAAATAGTTGTTAGTTGATTAATTAAGTTAATTTAATTGACATTATACAATTCACCTTAATTAAATTAACTTAATTAATCAACTAACAACTATTTTAAATTAATCCTAATTAATCCTAATTTAAATTCAAATTAACATAATACAATTCACCTTAATGAAATTAACCTCATCAATAAACTAATAACGAATTTAAAGTAACCGTATTTGAAATTAACCTAACTAAATTAACACTAATTCGAATTAATTAATTAAATTAACAAAAAAATCCTAACAACGAAGCAATAAATTAACTAATTATTCAACTAATTAATCAAAACTAATCTAACAATTAATAGAAATAGCTAACAAGAATGAAAAACGAGTAGAGAGAGAACTAACAATGGGGGAAAGTAGAAAAGTGAATTGAATGGGTGAAATTGTCGATTTTTTTAAGAGAGAGGAACGCTGCATCGATTGGAGGATGCTAGGGAGCTAGGGACCGGAGTCGCCTTAGGTGGTGGTTTTAGGGCTGGGTAGTTGACGGCAACAAGAGGAGGAGAGGAAAAAGAAAATGAGGAAGAAGAAGAGTTTACGTAGATTTAGGGATTAAGAATTAGCGATAGACTTAATTCCGTCGGTGATTAGCAAGGGATTTAAGTGTTCGTCTCTAATACAAATTTAAATCCATCATTTTGTTTTCTGAAATTTTCAGAAATGGGGGAAAGTAACTAGTTAGCGACATAACAAGCTATTTCAACTATAATCTCTCATTAATTAGCGACGGGCACTCACTAATTTGCGACGATTTAAGTATTTGTCGCAAATTTGAATTTCAAATTACTTGCTTAATTTTTTGAGATTTTTAGAAATGGGAATTAGTGACGAAATTGCTATTCTATCACTAATTTCCCTCATAAATATGTTGCTATTCCATTACTAGATTAGATGTGTATTTTTCCCATGCTAATTAGCAATGAAACTCTATCCATCGCTAACTTTCCATTGCAATTCTATTTCAAAACTTATTGGTCGTTGTTCTGCAGTAAAACCATTGCTATTTAGCGACGGTTGTACGTCGCTAATTTTCAATGCTAATCTGTAGTTTTTTTATGGTGATAATTATTTAGTGAATAATGGTCATTATTTAATTTTTTTGTAAATCTCATAAAATTAAGCGAGTAATTTGAAATTCAGATTATTAATTTCAGCACTCTTAATAGTTTTACTAATTTCAAATTACTATTAATTTTTTGTAATAAATTCATATGTTGTTTTGTAATATTAAATTTAATTTGAGATATTATTCTTCTTATGTTTAATTAGTAAAACTGTAAAAAAATATATGAATTAGAAAAAATTTATTAACAACTATTCGTTTGTTAATACATTCATGCTATCGGTTGCAGTAACTGTTATTCTTTGTCAATCACATTTGCAATTAAGATTGGTGTTATAACTGCATTTACGATTTAAAACAATAATTCGACTATCTCTCGTATCCTCTGCTCACACATATATGGCAACAAGTTCTCACTTCTTGATTCAATGATACACGTAGGCTCCTGCATCATCTTTCGCGAAAAATTCTTGGTACGTGGAGTACGGCGTGCGCTTTGGAGTAAATAAGGTCATGTTAAAACAAGGGAGAATAAAATTACCAGACTGTATTGATAATCTTTTCCAAAGAGCCTCCCTTCCTCCCTCAACTATGAATCAGGTTGGGAATTTTCCATCTAGGTAAAGCCAAATTCTACTTTGCTTTTGGTCAAGTTGCAAATTCAGCTTCATTTTATGTCAATCAACATTCTGTTTCGTTAAACAGACCAAACTTCTGGTGACTGTCCTTGCAAATTTGGCCAAATATTGTTAGTGGCCACATATGGTCACACCTAATAAAACCTTGTACATCAACTGCAACCCAATTAATTTGGCCATTTTATGCTGGCATTCCATCAGAACCAAATGGTGCTTTAGATCAAATCTGAACCTGTTTGAATTTGAAAAAATAAAATAAAATAAAATAATAATAAAAACTTTACATTGAAGTACATTTTTAACTACTCAAATGTACCTAATTTTTATACGTACGTGATACTAAATCTCCACAACAATACCAACAGATAATTAAGCGACCAACAACATAAAAGCTACACGAACAGTGTAATTGAACCATTTATAACTGGGGTAATTACATCATAAGTATATCATGTTTTTATATCTTTTTTTCAATTAAGTACATGAATTTTAATTTTTTTTCTTTTGAGTACATTAATTTTTTAAAAGCTGATAATCAAATACTTCTATCAATTTTTTCGCTAATTGATGACGTGTTTGTTAACCTCTAAATACCAAATTATAATTTTATTCTTTTTCTCAATCCAAGTATAGAAACTTCAATTTTTTTTTCCATTTGAGTAAATTAACTTCCATCACTTTCTTTGTTAATTGATGTGTATTCAATACAAAATTATAATTTTATCCTCTTTTTGTTGAAAAAAAAATTCTTCTCAAATTATTTTACTATTATAAAATTTGACAAATAATTCAAAAAATTATTTTTTTTATTTCTAAAATTTCAATCTAAAATAAATTAGGTTGCTATTAAAAAAAAAACTTAATTTATGTTTCTTTCAATTTTCATGCTCAAAACCTAATCGATTTTTTTTTTTTTAATAGCAAGCCTTACTAAGTGTAGTTCAAGATTTTATAACTAAAAATATATTTTTAATTCTTTGTTAAAATTTAAAATGATAGAATAATTTGAGGAGAAGGTTCCTTCCAACAAAAGATGAAAAAAATATGTATATAATTTGGTATTTGGACTCATCATCGATTAATAGAGAAATTGATAAAAATACTTGATTGACAATTTTTAAAAGGTCGAGTACACTCAATATGAAAAAAAAATAAAGTTTATGTACTCCATTCAAAAAAGGATAAAATTATAATTTTGTATTATGAAAATAACGGACATGTTATCACGTAACGAAAAAATTTACGAAAGTACTTGATTGATAGTTTTAAAAAAATTAATATATTAAAACGAAAAAAATTAAAATTTATATAATTCATTGAAAAAAGGTTGAAAGTTGATATACTTATATTATAATTATCCCATTTATAATTAGCTAATTGGAAATCTAAATAATTTACATGACTAGTGAGCTATATCTACTAAAAAGTAAATGAACCAAAATTGGCATACAAGAAGTGATATATATATATATATGGTGAGAGTCTAAATTAAAATTTAAACTTAAACATAAAAAATTACTACTAGGATTCCGGATCATATGTTAATTAAGATACAAATGACAAACAAAAGAAAGGTGGCTGAGAGAATTAATCCTTCCCATGCAAGCCTCTCTACTTTTTTCTTTTAACATATATCTTGGGTGCAAAATTGAGATTCTAAGCTTTTGATAGTACACAAAAAGATTTTACGAAATTAACTAATTAATGTACCAATAATGTACTCTTATTTCAGTAAATCTTACATTTAATACAGGCAAAGCATACATTGCTATTGTTTTTTTTTTTTTCCCTGATAAGCCAATATACCAATATTATTTAACACCAAAATTAATTTGGTGAAGAATACAACAAGCATATATGATTCAAACACAAACACTTTTAGAAGAAGCTAATTAAAAGTACAATAGGAAATCAGAACATTATAATTGACTATCAAAAATAATTTTTTGAAGACTACATCCAAAATCTAAAATCATTTCCCCATCTCCTTAATAATCATTAAGCATAAACTTCTGGAAGAAGAAAGTATATATATGTAAACAATGATCGATGACGCTCAAGCTAAGCCCTAAAAATCAAACTACCTAAGCTAATAAACTTTCTACAATAATGTAAGTAACCTCACCATTATATATATATATATATACGGGTATAACAATATCAACTGCACCTTCCTTGTTCTCTCTACTTACAAACCAACTAAAAAGAGCTAGCTTCATGGCAAAAGCTTCCAAAGAACTTGGCTTCCTTATCTTTTTAACTAAAGAAGCCAATTCACCTTATTCCCCTTTCTTCCTTTTCCCACTAAAATCTCAACCTTATAATTTATATGAGGGTTACACCACAACAGCAGCAACAACCATGCACACAGGATGAGTCTTTGTCATTTCTGCTCTACCAAATGCTCTTTCTCACATCACTGTTTTCTCTGAAGCTTTCCTTTGCTTGTCTCTTCAGCTAATCTAATAAAGGAAGACCCGTCACCTTGAACAACCAAATTGGGGAGGAATTGAGGTGGGATTTCACTGCTATGATTCCCATGATCATATGAAATATACGATGGATTATAGAACTCAAGGAGACCTGAACTGTTCTTGGCTAGGGGGTGAATATTATCAATATGACCACTTTGATTCGTCGACTTATTCCCAATTGGATCCTTCACGCTTGAACTACATTGCCTAGGCTGAGTTTGATAGAAAACTTTTGAAACCACTAGCTCTCCATCTTTCTCTTCTTCATTGTTTCCAAGATGGTATTGATGCATGACCCAGTTTGTCTTTTCAGGTTTCCTTTGCCTACCATAATTAGTGTAAAGCACCAGAATTTTTTTGAATCCCTTCACTGTCCCGCCGGCAAAAACTGGCCTAGTCTTGCCTGTTTTGTGCCATCTGGTTTCACTTCCATCTTCATCAGTGTGCACCTTTCTCCGTTTTCTAGTTCCGGTTGTGTATGCCTTTGACGGTCGATGAAAGAAGTGGCGGATTTGACCATCACTGCTTACTCCTGCATGATAAGAACGACCAGAAGGCAGAGAATCATAAGAAAATACTGCAAGGGTAAAGCAGTTTCCTTGATTAAATAAAAATGGCTGCTGTTTCATGAAATATTATAGGGTTTTTTCCTTGAGACCTTACAATGCCATGTCGCAGCTTAAAGACGGTTAATAAATTGCTACTAGCTATAACCAAATCATTGGCATTAGTTTTGATTTGACATGATATTGAAGAGCACACGAAACTGTGAGAAATATGTCATATTTTGAGTTAAGTTGAAAAAATGCTGCCACAGAATCCTAACATAGCCTCAATCATTGTTCTTGCTAATCAATTACTTGATTAGAAGCCAAAGATTCAAGTGATGTATTACTTGTTGGAATAATAAGAAATGAGACTCTTTACCTGTTAGAGAGACAATTATCACTAGAACATTAATTTTTAACTTACTCAAATGAGTTAGTTAATTAAGTAAGAGATAACTGAGAACATACCCATATGCTGCTTTTACATCTCTCTTTCATTCATCTATACGCAATATGAAAGCAATGTTCAAAACCCAAAAAAAAAAAAAAAAAAATAGAGAAGAGGAAAGGGGGAAAAAAAGACCTTTCGAGTAAGAAAGAGCTACTAGCAAGAGAAAAATCACCTTAATTTTGGAGTTGCATCTATACCCACCAATTTTCTTATTAGCTGAAACTAAGAAAACAATCTAATTAACCAGATAATCAACTATCATGTAAACAAGCCCTAGGCATCCTAGTCCTTTATTCCAAGGATTGTTGCTGCTAAAACCCTATTAAAAGCAGCTTGGCAAGCGTCCAGTGTTATGCAAACCCCAAATCAAAAGCCAGCAAAGGATCAAAAGTGGAAAATGGAAAAATAATAATAATAGTAATAATAAAATAAAAAAAATAAACTTCCCTTTTAATTACCTGGTAGCTTCTCAGGATGAGTGTAGCAAATTCCATTCTCCCCCTCTATTGTTGGGATAAACTCATGGATTAGAGGATGGATTTTACGCGTATCTGATAACACCTTCGCTTCTAAATGTTCAAGTATTTCTTGGTCAGTCGGATCGAACTTCACTCCTGCTGGTAGTCCCGGCAAATCATGAATTATACCACCCTATATATTTATATAATTTGTTCATAAAAAAAAATCAAAAACAAAAACCAAAAATTGCAACTAGAAGACAACAGTAAGTTCCACACATCAGCACATAATATACCTGATCTTGGATTTCAATATAGTGGCCACATGAAGGGCAAGTTATGCTCCGAATTTCATCTGCTTTTGCATCGACAAAAGTATCTTCTTTTGGGTTAGCCGTGACTAATTGAATGGCTCTTTCATCTACTGGGTTATTATTGCACCATGTCATCTCTGTATTTTTTCTCTTATTCCCATCCCACAATGGAATTTTTCCTCTTGTATCCACTTCCAAGCTTGCTTCTCCACCCCCACCCGAAAAAAAAAAAAATCACAGAATAAAAGGAAAGAATAAGAGAACAGCTAAAAAGATAAAAAGAAGGAAATATCTACATATATAGGTAGCAAAAGCAAAGAAAATTTGTCTGTATTAAAGCACGTTTTTTGAGCTTGTTACTGGAATATTGCCCACTTCTTGAATCTTGATCTATGTTAGCAGGTAGGCAAAGGAATTTAATTCTTCTACACCTTTTCTTGCTTCTTTGATTTTTCATTTTTTTTTTTTTATTTCGGTACACTGAATAAATATATACCTGAAAATAGGGATTCTTGCACAGAGAGAAAAAGAAAGAGAGAGAGAGAGAAGAGAATTTGATAAAGGCTAACTATAAAAAGAAAGAAGAGAGAAAGTGAGATTAGAATGTCTAGAAATAAAACAGGTTACTTGGACGTCAAGTTTGGGTATAATATTGTATATACATTCGTATCAAAGAATAAATGCAGTCTTCTTAATTTGCGTTTTGGGTATGTCCAAGAACTAGCTAGGGTTAACATTCTACTAATTAACTTTTTTTGGGAAAGTTACGAAATAATAAACCTAACCTTAAAGAGAACAGGAAGGGTATTTTGAGTGGGAATTAGGCAACCCGATTCTATTCTAAGACATTTCACCTCTTTGAGGGAAAGGGATATATAGGAACAGCCGAGAGATTTTAGCTCTACTGTCAACCTTAGAGTCTCCCTAAAGCTATGTGAAAATTTGTGTGTGTGTATATATATATATATATATATGCTACACCTACTTTGTATTGCTAGATGTATATACTAATTCTTTTCTTCACGTAGACTTCACACTGATCTATTAATTTATATCTTTTATCTAATTACTATTATTTTTGAGACATTGTATTTCACGTTTCAGATGATTTTGTGGTTCCAAATTTATGTCATTCCATGCATACCAATGGGCAATGGCTAGGTAGTTTATATTTATTTTTAATCAGCTATCAAGTGGTAATTATCTGTCTTAAGAAATATTTTACTGCATCTACCTATATTTTCTTTTGAATTAAAAAGTGAAAATTAATTATTACATCTTGGTTAGGCTTTTTATGCCCAGGTTAAATTTATCTTTTCGTATTGGAAATAAGTTGTTTAAGTTATAATTAGGTAGATCACTTTTTAATTCAAAAGAAAATATAGGTAGATGCAGTAAAATATTTCTTAAGACAGATAATTATTACATCTTGGTTACGCTTTTTATGCCCAGATTAAATTTATCTTTTCGTATTGGGAATAAGTTGTTTAAGTTATAATTAGGGAATATATATATATATATCATGGTCTGAAATTTGAGGAGTCAATTATAAATTAGTCCCTTTCGTTTCAAAAAAACGAATTAACGTGTCCATTTTTTTTCAAAAACTAATTATTTAGTTCCTTTAGTTTGAAATCTATTTGTAATTTAATCATTTTTTCTCAATTTTAATTTATTTTAATTTTTTATTTTTAAAAAAAAAAGAAAAAAAAGAAAAGATTCATGAGAAGTAAGAGATTTTGTGAAATAAAAATAATACTAAATTAAATATAATCAACGCTGATTAAAAGATTAAATAATAATTTTTGAAACAAAGAGGACTAATTAATTTATTTCTTGAAACTAAAAAGACTAATTTATAATTTATTCAAGATTTGAGCCGTGATGGTTAAAAAAAAAAAAAACATCTGCTAGTTAACCTCTAAAGTAACAGAAACCGGCTCAAGTAAATTGATTTTTTTTTAATTATTATTATTAATTTGTTATCTTTTTGAACAAGAATGTTATAGTTTGCTTTAGCACCAAGTATTTTAGTGGTCAACAGGTCAAAGGTAAACATAACAACAAAATAAGGTTGTGTGGTTTGTGACAGGCTGGCGAGTGTAATGAAGTTGAAAGCAGGGGATTAGTAGGGGGGATGTAGTAGCCGACATCATGTTATGGATAATACTACACACTACATCTATATGCTCATACATAGATAAATAATACAATAAATGTTAGGGCTTCTCCAAGAAGCAAAGCAACTGAAGCTTATGCGTCAAGCTCCTTAGCATTAACTTTAACGTATGGATTTAAAATTATTTTGTCAATTACCTGTTTCGTCCTCTTCAGATATGACAGAGAGACAAGGGGGGCCCTACCTCTCCTTAATCTTTGGCTTCTTCATCACTCTTTGCAATTTCGTATTTGCCCGTACATGTGTGTATATTACGTGTGCATACAACCTACAATAAACGAGTTTGTTTCTCAAGTAATCATCTAAATTTTGAATTTTTAAAACAGATTATAAGAGAAAAAAATATGACACAAATAGATATTGTGTAACGATTCTACATATGATGATTTTTTTAATGAAACATATTCGAGTTTAAATAGTTTAAGTTTATTTAATAATTATATAAAATAGTTTATTTAAATAGTTTTCTCCATATTTAGATTTTACATTCTTTATTTTTTAATGAAGACATTTATTTTATTTTATTTTAATTGAGACTCACTATTTTTTTTTAGATTTCTTATTTCAAATCTTTTGTTACAACACTACCAATTAATGATTGATACATGATATTGTGAAGTAAAAAAATTTAAAAAGATATCTATCATTGATTGATGACATTATAAAAAAAAAAATTGAAACGAAAAATCTCAAAAAAAGAGTTTCAATCAAGTAAAAAAAAAATTAAAAGGTTTCAATTAAAAAAAGATTGAAGATTACAAAATCCAAAAGCGAGAAAAATCAATCAAGAAGACTACTCTTATTGTGTAGTACAAGATCCAACAAGTCATCTAATTAGAAAAAAGGAAAACAAAATCCAAATACTTACTTAATTAGACCTTATCCAAAAGAATATTTTAGAGAATATATAAAATTCCATATGAAAATATTTTAGAGAATATATAAAATTTCATTTGAAAATATATAAGTATATCGGCATAAAAATAGGTATATCATCCGAAAATATTTCGAGAGAATATATAAAATTCCATCCGAAAATATATAAGTATATCAACACAAAAATAAGAATATTCAATAGTAGAATTACGTATATCCACCATGTTGACAATCATTATTAAGTTGTAGAGACTAATGTGGATGAAGGCCCTCAATATAAGGCGTTATACATATTCAACATGACGAGTCTTGCTAGTTGATTAACAAGCGAGGCACGAGGGAGCAGAGCTCCGAAAAAGTCTATAAAATATTGGGTCAAATGTATAGGTCGGTTATGCCATTTTCTTGTAACCACTAGTTGCAAATACTATAAATAGAGGCGACGAATGTTACTTGTATTTGTAGTCGTCACTTAATAAATCTTAATAAGAGCTCCTAATGTAATTGTGGAGTATACATCATTGTTGAATCATGTAAAGTCTTTATGTTGTATGATTGTGCTTATTTTTCTACTATATTAATCTTAATAAGAGCTCCTAGTACAATCGTGGAGTATACACCATTGTCGAATCATGTAAAATCTTTATGTTATGTAATTGTGCTTGTTTTTCTACTATATTCTTTTACTTAATTTGTTTCCTAACCATGAACATTTTCTTTGCAAGGATTTAATAGGAAAAGCAAGTTCAAAACCGATGTAGGTCCATTCACAATAAATGATTAGTAATGAAGCTATTTTGTGCTTTTAGTCACCTAAGGTCATATGATATCCTATGAATATATGTAAAGCCTTTGGATGGATATAAGAAACTGAGATTTTAATTTCTTGGTCTTCAAGATCATTTGTCATCATTATAATAGTGAGAATAAAAAATAATATATTTAGGTGATACGTATTATCATATGATTTTTGATAAATCAAAAGATTGTATCTAAATGAGTACTTAAGAAGACAAAACTTCATTTAGCACATAAATGAGAAATTAACTCTTACTAGTCACCTTATGAGTATACCAAATGGTCTCCTTTAGATGGTAAGCTTGGACGATCGAGCCAATTCTATCAATTAGAAGAGATAGATTGCCTATTTATTAAATAATACTATGCGTCCAAGATCAGTTTTGTTTATCTAATGCCAACTATGATGCTACCATATTTTTTTTAATTGTGGCATGACAATAGCAAAGTTATTTGTTCTTGAATTGGATATTAAAAATTATAGGTAACAAGAAAATAAATCTTATTCCTTTCTCCATGCAACTTTACAAAACTCTTGGCTATATAAATAATCAAAGTACCTAAGATTTAAGGTTTTGAATCTCTTTACTAGCAATTAGTATTCATTATCTTCTTAAATACTTAAATCATTGCTTCTTAAATGATCATCTCTCTCCATATAGTATATAAAAAAGGATCAAATAACGATAAAAATTAATAACGAATCAATTTTTGTTGCTAAATAGCAAGTAAATAATGACAAAATAGCATCCGTCGGAACCAACAATGAAATAGCAATGGATTAGTGATGGTTTATTAGCGAAAAACACTAATACATCGCTAAATTTAGGGGCAAAATATTACCGGGAGTTTTAGAGATGATTTAGCGATGGATTTGTTAGGAAAAATAATGACGGAATAGCTAATCCATTGCTATTTTTAATGTATGGATTTAACGTGATAGATATCTCATCGCTAAAAGAAATATCCCTCATAAATTAATGACGAGAAAGTTCGACACTAAAGGTGAAAAATTGGATGGACTTTTTGAAATTCAAAAGCCGCCTAATTAGTGATGGATGTAAAAATCTATCGCTAAAGGTGAAAAATAACCAACCAACCGTAAATAATTTAGTCGCTTATTTTTTGATGAATTAGCAACGAGACATAAGTGTCCGTCTTTAATTAATGATAGATCGGCGATGGGATCGCTTCGTTGCTATTGCTCAATCCCTAATTAAATCCCTTTCTTTTTCTTCCTCCCTCCTTTTCTTTTTCCTCTCCTTATCTAACCAGTAATTGGTCTCCCCCTCCCCGCTCAAAACCACCACCAAACTCAACTCTTTCACTCTTGATCAATTAACACCCACTCCAAGCTCTTTCTCCTAAAAAATCCTCGTTTTTCCTTCCGTCCTCCTGTAGGATTGGATACCCCGTGTGAATTGAAGAGAAATAAGGTTGGTTCAATGCTTTTCAATGGATCTAGAAGGATGACTTTGAGATTTAATTTTGATATAGTATCTAAGATAATTATTGATCTTAGTGTGCGTAAATTGATTATTAAAGTATTTGTTAATTGAAAAAGATATAATTTATGAAGAGACTCTACTAAGATTTTGTTAAATGTTTAGAAAAACTATTAATTAAATAATCTGTATTGCCTCAAAAATGCAAAAAAAAATAATAATAATAAGGTTTGATGGTGCGTGGATGTATGTTAGGTATATCGATAGGTATTTAAATCATGGTTTCGTGAATGAGATTGAAGAATTTGTTATATTTACTCGTTAGTCATCCTAAATATACGGACGAAAAAAGTTAAAGTGTCCTTCTAATAACTGTAAGTGTCGAAATTGAAATTTTAAAGAGGCTCATGTGGTTAAATACTATTTAATGAGATATTATTTTATGTCCGGTTATTATAATTAGATATACCATGGGAAAATTGACTCAAGGAGTTACGTTGTTTAAGAAAATTTTTATGAAAGTGAAGAGAGTTATAGTGAACCCCCAATCCATATCTCACAATGATGATGGATGTAATCGATCCATCATTTAATCGATCCTAGCACAAACAAGGTGTCAAATCCCAACGTTCGAGCTTTTTATGATACGTTGAATGAAGTAAATAAAGAGATTTGGCCTAATTGTGATAATCATTTTTAATTATCTCTAGTTTCTCGACTACTAAACCTCAAGTTGAAACACTATTTTTTTAAAAGGAGTTATGATGAGATATGTGAACCGATGAAGGAGTTGATGTCGGTTAATAACTTTATAATAGAGGATTTTTACAGCACTAAAAAGTTGACGAAGGGGATGGATTTACCGATGAAAAAGATCTAATGTTGTAACGGAGGCTGCATGATTTATTGAGATGAATACAATGAATTAACTACTTGTAAGTTCTATGAACATCCTCGATATCAATGTTCGATATGAGGATCGATAAGAGCAAAACATGTTTCATTCTAAAAAAAAATTACTTTTTACTTATTGACATTTGTAAAGATTATATGTATCGAAAGCCACATCTTAGTACATGATGCGGCATACTAAGCATGAGGATGAGGATGAAGAAGCCATGCATCATTGCTCTAACTCTAATGCATGGTGATGTTTTGATCAAACACATCATTTTTTTTTTTTTGCATTAGAAAAAAAAATGTCAAATTAGAACTTTACACTAATAGGTTTCAATCTTTCAATCAATCTGGTACTCAATATTCTTCTTAACTAGTAATTATAACGTCTTACAATTTACTATCATGGATGATTAAGAATGCATATTCCGAATAGTTATTGCTCCCGGACCAATAAACCCAAAGCATAATTTAGACGTGTTCTTACGACCTTTGATTACGGAGTTGCTTTATTTATGAAAAGTAGGTGTGGTGACCTATGATGTTTATATAATGCAAAATTTTTTATTGTGCGCCATTATGATATGGATAATCGGTGACTTTTCAATATATTTGATGTTATCCGATTAGAGTATTGCATAAAAATTTATATGTCCTTATTGTATAGAGAATTTTAATGCTTTCACTCTTCCTAATAAAAAAAAGACCTTATAGCTTGACAATCATCGAAAGTTTTTACACGAAGATCATCTATTTAGGAGGAACAAGAAGTTTTTTACCAAAAAATAAAGTTGTGAGGGATAACCCTTCTTCAATTCGACCTGGAGCGAGAGATTTTTTAGCATATAACATATTAAGGGTTGGTGAAGGTGACAAAAGAGGATATAGATCAGTATAATAATAAAATATCTCAAATATTTGGTTAGAAAAAACATAACATATTTTGTAATTTATCATATTAAAGTACTAATCTCATTCGATAAAATCTAAATGTTATGCATATTGAAAAAAAAATGTGTTCAACATAGTATTGAATGTGGTAGACAAAACCAAGTTTTATGCTTGACATAGAACGAGAAAAGGGTATTGTTTGAATAGATCAAATAACTCGGGTTTTCAAACGGATATTTTTCAAATATGGCTAGAATTGTGGATATGAACAAGGTCAAATTGTATGAGATGGAAAGTCATGATTGTCATGTATTTATGCAAAATTTAGTACCTAATACATTTAAAGAGCTCTTACCGAAAAATGTTTATTGTATTCATTAAATTATATCGTTTTGTTTATTATGTATTTTTTTATCTTTGTTGTGTATTTTGTACGTGTTGAATTTTGTGCTAATGGCATTTTCGGTAGTAAGGGAATATCCAATTTACAAATTTTGTTTGTTTTAATTCAAACAATTTATAATATATTTTTAATTAAATTGTTATTCATTTATTAAACTATTTCAGTTTTTATTCTTAAGTTATGCCTTATGGATTGGACATATCTGGTTGCGGTGTCGGTAGTTATGGTTTTAATAGTGATCATATAATTGATGGTGATGGTGTACGTGGATGTGGCACTACTAGTGTAAATGTTCGATGCCATAAACTTTATAGTGATGTCGGCACGTCCGCATATCCTCCGAGTAGTGCCCTTGCTAATTATGTCCTTGCTCATATTGTCCTCGATAGTAGATGCCCTCATGATAGTTTCTTTAGTTGGAGAAAGCTTTACTTGGATCCGATTTTTGACGCACCATTGAGGTCGTGAATAACTAATAAGTAATATGCTTTACATGTGGTGATTATTTTTATATATTATATTAGAATCATTAATTTAATTTTTTAATTTTTTTTTGTTTGACAACTTAGTTCCATCAAGTAAGTATTCCATAAAAATCATCATAATTTTCAAAGAACGGTTGGACGTCGTTGATTACATGTGGAAGTTTATCTCCATGAAGATGAAAGATTTCTACTTTAATGAATTTAGGATAACATATTAATTATTTATCTATATTTTATTTAAAGTGTTAATTTAACATGAAAGTATTAATTTTTTTTTCTTCATGTAAAAGTACTTTTTATGGGATATGGCCAACAAAGCGGCGATTAAGAATGCTTGAGAGAGTCCGGCACAAAGATCGTACAACGATCTATTGAACAAATTAAGGTATAAGAGTAACAAACATGCATATGTTAAAGAACTGGTGTAGTAAGCATGGCATCGAGATTAGACCACTTTCGAGTAACATGCTCAATCTCAATAGGCATCTAAAAACCATAAGTACTCGGCCCATCCTACTAGAGGATCCATCTCTTTGATTAAGCACACCGAGCGTTTGGTAAATCCTATATTATCCAACATAATAAATTAATTTTTGCATCACATATTATTTTATCTATTTTTTTAGCATAATAAATTGGATTGTAACTTAAATCCTTACGAGTTGGTTGTGATTACTCACAAGCAAAAAAAGATGAGTCATTCATCAATAGGCGATTGTAGACAATAATGATAAATTTTTATATTTTTTTAAATATATATACCTCTATTGATATAATCTAAAAAATATATTTATGATTTAATATTATAATTATTTCAATGACATAAGAACATATATAATCAATGCAAAAGCATTGCTAAAAAGCGATAGAAGGGTGATTCATCATCTCTAAATATCAATATGAACAAGATATATCTGGATGTTGTGGGAAGGGAGAAGAAGTAGATAGTGTACGACCTTAAATCTTAGGCATCCCAATATTACTCATATGTATAAGATATATCTTAGTGGTAATATATAAGAGGTTTCTACCTAGTACGAAGATAGGATCAAAGAGATGGAGGCTACCGTCTAGCAACGGGAGAGCCAAGTTAGCATCATATAGAGTCATTTGCAAACGAGTAATGGAGTTATTGCAAAACCCGTAGCCGATTTAAGTCCTTCCTGCTGACCCCCTCCCCATAACCCAAGAGTTAGTCATTTTTTTTAGTACCTAATAGCCGAAAGATCATATAGGAGATGATGATGACGAGGAATATATTTTTTAAAATTTTTTTAATATTTTTATGCACTTTAACACATTTATATATTCATTTTATTTCAATTTATACTATTTTAATTTTATTAAATCATATATCATGTTTTAATAAGGTGTTATTTATAGTTGTTTGTTATTACAACTAACAACATATGACTACCGATGTCTTTAAACCAAAATTAAAAATTTCTTCATTTAGCGATAGATTAGCAATCGAGTTAGTAAGGATATTTAGCAACGGATATATATACGATCGCTAAATAGTAATGTATTTAGTGACTGAACCGTGAGAATTTTAGCGACTATCATTAATCGACACCCATTATGTCACTACATAAGGATGGATATAAGTAGAAATAGAAACGAAACAAAATGAAGACGAGATATAAGACTTTACATATTACTATTTTAGATTGATTTAACGATGAAAATTCAACAAATTAGCGATGTATTTTCCTTCACTTATCGACTACGAAAAAAATTTTCATCACTAAAGAACTAGCAACGAAATTCATATCGTCTCTAATCCGTCCCTATTTGTATATAGTGATGATTTTTAAGATATAGCGATGAAAAAATTCATCGTTATATACCAAATTTTTTGTAGTGATATGCTAATTTAGTTATTGGAGAATCCTCCAATACGCCCCTCCCCCCCCCCCCACCTACCCACCTACACACACACAAAACTTGTTTTTGTAGATATTACTAGCATATATCTCGCGCATTGCCGCGAGGATGAAAGGTGAGTTATGCAACATTCTTATGTATTTATTTATATAAAATAAAAAATTCAAAAATAATTATATAAAAAGATCACGTGAAAAAAATTAAAAAAAAAAAAAGAACCAAAACATATATCTCATATTTTGTTGTACGGTTAGCTAAACAAAAAATCAGTAAAATTCGAGTAACATAAAGTTGCTAATTAGATATTGTGTTTATGTAAACATGTATTTTATTAAAAATATGTATAATAACTGGTAAATAAAGTAATGATGTGGTAATTTTATGAATTTTAGATGATTAATTTTTACCATATATTCTTTATCCGTAATTTTTAATGAAATAGAGAGACTACCCAAAAAAAAAATGCCAAAAAACTTATTCAAATTGAGAATTTGACCAAAAAAAAAGATAAAAATGAAATGATCAAAATAAAGTAAAGATCATAAAAGAAGGATCAAAATAAATAAATAAAACTTTCACTAAAAGCACAAAAAAAAAAAAATAAGACTAAAAAAAATTCATTATGTATAAGGTAGGAATAAAAATAAAACATGATAGAATTTTAATGACAAAAAAAAAAAAATCATAAAGTTAGAACAAAAACGAGATAATTTTTTTTACTTAAAAAAAAAAACTTAAAATATTGAAACTATATTTAATTTTAGTGTAGAAAGAATAATAATCAAATATAATAAAACTTCAATGATCAAAATAAAAGAAAGATCACAAAAAAAAAAAAAACATGACAAAAAGTTTTACTAAAAGTAAAAAATAGTTCATTGTAGGAAAAAAATCAAATATAATAAAAATTTAATGATCAAAATATAAAAAAAATTACAAAACGAGGATCAAAATTAAAATAAAATTCTACATGATAAAAGAAATTATAACATAAAGAAAAGTTTCACTAAAAGCAAAAAAAAAAAAAAAGTTTTGAAATAGTGAAACTTTATTTAGTTTTAGTGTAGTAAGGATAAAAATTAAATATGATGAAATTTTAATGACTAAAATAAAAACATAACATAAAATAGGAACAAAAAAAGATCATAATTTTTTACTTAAAAGCAAGAAAAAATATTTATTCTAGTGATAAAAATTAAATATAATAAAATTTAAATATTTTAATATTTATTATAGGGATAAAAATCAAATATAAAAAAAAATTAATGATCAAAATAAAAAAAATTAGAAAATAGGGATTAAAATGAAAATAAAGTTTATTGAAGGCCAAAGGAAGATCAGCAAGCGAAAAGGCCAAAAAAAAAAAAAAAAAAAGCCTTACATACAGCTTGCGAAAAGAAAAAAAAATTGTAAACAGCTAATCTACAGTGAAAATGCAACAGTTGTTTTTTAATTTATTTTGTAATAACTAGCTGAAACTCCATCAGTCATGCAGTTTTACAAGTACGCCAATTAAATAATTAAAAAAAAAAACTATCTCATCAAGCATCATCAACTCAAGCTCACCAAAGAATATTGTCCTTTCGTCGACGATAAGATATATGATCAGTCAATAATCAATAGCTTTTCTGCAAAGTCGTGGGATATGGGAAAATTAATTATTTCAGCCATTGCATATATTTGGCTAAGTTTGTTCGAAGAAGCAATAGAGATACGCGTTGCATAGATGGAGTAAGTTTGAATCAGTTGGCAATAGCGTGTGTATATCATTTTTTCACATAATAGCAGTTGAATGAAAGTATTCATTGCAATAATTAATTAATAAGGTCAGAAATTCAATAGTTGATTATGGAAATTAAAATACAAAATGCATTCCGCTTTTTGTGTTTTCCTTTCACGCTTTCCGCTCTTTCACGTGTTTTAGTCCATGAAAGAATGAAAAATGTTCTTACATATACACCAGTTTCTACCTCAAAATTCTAGAAGATTCCGAGAGTTCCCATCACATCCTACATACAAATTAACATGTGATAATGAAATATTCTCATCAACATGCTTCAATAACATGGTTAAATGCGTGTCATCTTTTGGGAATTTGTAAGTCACTGAAAATTACTTACCAATTTTGGATTTTGTTTTTTCTTAGGCTATGTTTGATTTGAAATCAAGTCATTCTAATAATTTTGCACAGGAAAGCAATAATTTATTTGTTAGAGGTGCACTTCCTCATTAGCCAAAAACCTCTATCCCTTTGAAAACAAGTATATGCTAAGAGAGATACTTGAAAGACATGTAAGTAACAAATACGTATAACTATTAAACTAGGATAAATGTAATTATTTATCCTTATATAATACTTAAAGTCTTCTGCATGTTTTTAAATTTTTAATTACATTTTAGTTATTTTTAAAAGTATTTGAAATGTTCAATCTCTCATTTTGATCAATTTTTCAATCAAATAATTTTTTTTATCAAAATATCTCTTATTAAAATATATATAAAAAAATAGATCATATAATTTGTATGACTTTAAATATTTTTATTTTTTTTATTTTAGTAAAGAGTATTTCGATTAAAAAAATTTATAATCAAAAAAATTTGATTAAAAAACAGATTAAATATTTTAAAAATTTTCGAAGAGAGAGAGAAGACTTTGAGTGCATATGAATATATTTATCTATTAAACTAAAATGTGAAAGGAAAAACATAACATCAACATAAGATATATTCACACATTAAATGTTTTATTATTATTATTATTATTATTTCTAAAAAGACAGATATTAACTTAAGTGTGGAAGATGTCGGTTGCATTCGCATTCCCAATCCAGCTTTGTGAGCGTAGGTCATTCAAGAAACTCATCAAAACCTATTATAATTTATAACACAAGCACAATCGGAGCTCATATTTAGGTTCTTATTTTTCTTAATTCGAATGTTTGCTATCTATCTATAAGTCAAGAGTTTTGGCAAGAGCTGCCTTAATTATTTTCTAAAATCAACTTCCAATACGTTCGAATTAAGAAAAATACAACAATTGTCATCTACTGAAACGAAAGGACGAGGACAACCAGCAAGAAAACTTTTCTCTTCTGATGAGAATCCCTTTTCATGGGTCAGTGTCTTGGTCAAATTGAAGTGGGCCACCTTTACGAAGAAAGTTAACCAAAATTTCAAAAGATGCTAAAGTTTTTTAATGGAAAGTGATAGCCAATGACTTCTGTGTATCACTTTTTGGAACAATTTATTATTAGCAATTTCCAGGCCAATCTCCGTCAGCAGTGAAGATTCACGGCTAAGAGCCTAAAAGTTACACGAAGGGATGGCAATGAGACTGACGAATTTGGCAGTGCTTATGCATCCAACCAGGGAGACATCATCTAGGAAATACACTAGCGTATTTAGTACGAGAGCTTCAAAATCAAGAAACACGGATTTATGCATACTGATTATACATAAAATTATTCTCTCTTTATCCATATTATATGTGTTTAGCACTCACTTCCCGACCCTAACATGGTTAATTGAATTGGTTTATGAAAGCATCTAAGAGTGCTGAAGCTAGCTAGCTAGCTAGCTTCCATGATAATATTAATTAAGCTTGAGAGAAACTAAATATCGACCTATATTTCTTTTATTCGATGAATAGCATACTTGTACATATGTATATTTTTTAAAAAAAATTATACAAATTATAATATTTATTGATACAATATATATAGAACTTTACATATAGGAAACAAACAACTATAGGAAGAATAATATTAATTAATCTAATTATAAATCATATACTTTGGAAGCATATCTTAGTTGATTAGTTGATTTATTCTTTATAATATCATTTACAAATCAAATTTTAGAAAGTAGCAATTATATATATATAATGATTCATTTAAGATTTGACCAATATTTTTTTTGCAATTTTATTTTTTGTTACTCCCTAAAACACAATACATGTATTTTTTTATAAAAAAAATAGTAAATGATTAATATAAATTAACAAATACCTTTGAAAATTGGTTAACCCAACTATAAAATAGAAGTAAGGCAGCCATTAATGAAGAAGACTTATAGCCACCGCCTCTTTCCCTCAAAGAAGGGAACCCACGCTCCCATGATGGGCCCAGGTTCAGTGAGACCCACGGCCTCCTTGTGACTTGAAAGTCATAAAACGGTTGAAAATTTTCCAAATCATTTAAATCGTGGAAAGTGAATCAGCTGGCTATGTTGAACTAATCTGGGCTAGGAGTAGGCCTACAGAATTGGTCTCCGGATTTTGGGCTGACATTGATTAGCAACACCGGCGGCTGGCTGACTATAAGCCCAGAGAGGAGAGAGAAAACTATATACTATAGCATTCTAAAGAGGATGAAAAAAAAAGGTTTCCGTTTTTATAATTATATAACGTAAAAATTGAGCAACTGCCGGTTGTGGCTCGTCAAACCATCCAATCAAAAATGGTAAGGGGTCCCTTGTTAAAGGGGGCCAGCATCATTTGATAATTAAATTCTATCACAAAAATATGAAAATGACAAGGTTACGTTTTGTAGAAGCAAATTTTAGCAAATGATGAAGCAATCACCAGCAAAATGATGGTTCAGAAAAACGTGAGGGTCCAAATTCTGAAAAATAAATTTTCTATTTTAAAAATAAACGATCTGGTTCTAATCAAATGAAGAAGATGGATTTAATTTAGGAATTGAAAGTTGGTCTACCAATATCTATTAGTTCCAGTAATTTTTTTTACATGTGGAATGCTTGATTGTTAATAAGCTAAATAAAATTGAACGTAAAAGTAAAACAAAGTAATTAATCTTGATAATGCCATGTGACATAAAACCTAACCTACAAATTATCTACAGTTATCGAGAGTGAGACATTAATTATATATTTATATATATATTTCAATAAAAAATTAAATAAAAATATAGAATTGTTATGAAATAATAAACATACATAATCATTTTATATTTTCATTATTCATGTTATTCAATTTATTATTCAATATAATAAATTAAAACGATGATTTAATTGATTCAATTGTTTATGCATCTCACAATAGTTCACGATCCTTTCAATTCTCTTTATGATATTAAAGCCTATAAATAAACTTGATTATTAATTCGTTTGAGTATATATGTTTTGTAGAAATTGAGAGAATTATTTAAAGTTTTGTATTCACTTTATTTTATAGCGAAATCATTTTTTCATCATTTTTTCTTCAATTCTATTATTGTTATCATTTTTTTTATAACATGTTATCAATACTTAGCTCTAACAAATTTAGATAATAAATCATGAGGTATGTATCTATCAAAGACTTAATTATTTATTTTAATCATTAGATTGTTTCTCTACACAAATGTTCTACCAAAAGATCTAAATTATCTAGATTATTAAGAAGTATGTATATAATTTATCATGTACTTTAAATCTAATGATACATATAATATATATTTGAAAAACTTAAATGATTTAATATATAAAATCTAATGATTTAATATATGTTATTTGAAAGGTATAAATTTTATTATTATGTTTTTTTATTTAAATTTTTTTATTATATTTTGTTCTTATTTCTTAATATTATTATTATACTTTACATGACAAAGATTTTATCATATCAAGCCTAACAAAACTTAATTTTGTGCCCCTTGACATCTCGGACAAGAATTATTGATCATGGATGCTTGATGCTTGAGTAAATATTCTTTACTTTTTATGTCTCGAATATGCTTCTGCAATAACAATATTAAGAAAAAGATTAAAAAATATTCTGAATTAATTTCATGCTTGCTCATGGCTAAATAAAAATAATGAGCTATTAATGAAAAATAATAAATCATTTTCAACTGGATCTACTCCATTCTCCGAAGTAGATGTCACAACTTATAATAATTTTAGGTATGGACGAAGACATGGTCATAGGCATGGATGTGGTCAAAATAATTATCGTTATAATCATGATGATCATAAAAATATACCTCACCATTAGAAATGGATTAACTATAAAAAAACAAAAAAAGAATAAAAATGGATCAAGTCGGTATTCGAAAATGAATGTTATAGATGTGACATGAATTGACATTTGTCGCGTACCTATCATACATTAAAGCACTTCATTGAGCCTTATCAAATCTTGTTGAAAGAGAAAGAGTAAAATATATAGGCCAATTTTGTATATCGAAATAATAGTAATTAAAATCAATTATTTGTTAGTTTTTTAATTTATAAATAAGATGTTTTAAATTTATTATAATTTCTATTGTATAGTGATAGTTACAAATTTATTTTGCTCTATATTTATTTTTTATGTTTATTTAATTATTTATTTTATATTAATATTATATGTGCTAGTATTAATCTAATAGAAGGCTCCAAAAGAGCGAACAAATATATTATTATTGAAAAAGACAAATTTGAAGGCTTTAGAAGAGCAAATATATTATTACTTAAAGAAATAACTTTTAAAGACTACTAGAAGAGCGAATATATTATTACTTGAAGTGACGGAATTTAAAGACTCTAGAATGACAAATATATTATTATCCGAAAGGATAAATTTTATTATAAATGATGCATTATTCTCTCTAAAGTCTTATAGAAAATTATTGAGTTTCAAAGATATTCATCTAAATAGACATCAAATCTGAAAAATATTAAATACTTATATATTATAATTATTACATCGGGTATAAAATATGTATTGGAGATATTATTTGCTTTCTCTTTTAGTCTTTATAATAAACATTTGAATGTTTGAAATAAATGCTACTGTAAACCAAAAGTTTACTAATTTAAATACTTTTATCATGTGACATGATCGATTAAGATATCCTAGGTCTTTTATGATACAAAAAATTATTAAAAATTCATATGGGTATATATTAAATTGCTAGAAGATTCTTCAATCTAATAATTTTTATGTTTTGTATGTTTTCAAGGCAAGCTGATTATTAAGCCATCATTAAGTAAAATTAAGATTGAATCACCATTATTTTTAGAACATATTCAAGATGATTAATGTGGACCAATTCATCTACCATGTGAACTATTTAAATATTTTATAATTTTAATAGATACAACCATAAGATAATCAAATGTATGCTTATTATATACTTGAAACCTAACGTTTTCGAGGTTACTAGTTCAAATAATTTGATTACGAGTACAATTTATAGATTATGCCATTAAAATAATTTACCTTGATAATGTTGGTGAATTTATCTCTCAAGCATTAAATAATTATTGATTAGCTATTAGAATAAAGGTGGAACAACTTATTGCTAATGTTCATACTTGAAAATGTTTAGTAGAATCATTTATCAAAAGGCTTCAACTGATAGCTAAACTATTACTTATGAAAATAAAACTTCCTATTTATATTTGTGGACATGCAATCTTATATGTAGTAACACTTATTCGTATCAAACCCATAAGTTATCAAAAATTCTTTCTCCTTCAATTTATTTCTAGTCATGAAATAAAAATTTATCATTTAAGAATTTTTTGCTATGCGACTTATATACCCAGTGCTCTTTCATAACGAACTAAAATGGACACTTAAAGGAGATTGAGAATATATGTTAGATTTGAATCATCTTTAATAATTAAATATTTTAACCATGAATAGAAAATATTTTTATAGCTCGATTTACCGATTGTCATTTTGATGAAACAATTTTTCTAACATTAGAGGGAGAGAATAAACAAAATAGGCGATTAAAAATATTAAAAAAAGAGATTAAATGGAGTATTTTATCTTTATATCATCTTGATCCTCATATAAAATAATATAAACTAGAAGTTCGGATGATGATTTATTTATAAAATCTTATACACCATTTACTATATGTACTCTCGGATCCTAAAAGAGTAACTAAAACTCATGTCCCCATTGAGAATACTCCTTTTAGAATTGATGTCCTTGAAGGACAATCTATTATGCTATAGAAAATAAATCTAAAGCATGCATGAAGCGTGAAAGACCGATCGATTATAAAGATAAAAATTCCTAAAAGAAAAAGACAAAAAATCAAGATGAAATATAAAAGATACAAATATTTAAAAGCTGGTCCAAGATATTTTTGATAAAAAAGCTTCCAAAAGAACATTAAATGCTTGAGAAAAATCAAGAGGTTTTGATAAATTATGTCATTACGGGAAGAAAATACAAACAAAAAGAAACATCCATTTGTAACATTTTTGCATATAATATTATAATTAATATTTTGAATGAAAATAAGGATCACGAGCCTTCATTTATTAAAGAATGTCAACATAGAGATGATTGACCTAAATGAAAAGAGCAATCCAAAGAAAATTATATTCTCTTATAAATAAGTAGTTTTAAACTCATAGTCAAAACACCCGAAGATGTTGATCTAGTAGGACATAAATTGGTATTTGTACAAAAAAAAAAAAAAAAAAAGAGATTGTGAGATGCAAAGCAAGACTTGTAACACAAGAGTTTTTGCAAAAACCTCACACCGACTATGATGAGATATATTTCTTATAATGGATGTAATTATATTTTGTTATCTCGTTAGCTTGACAAAATATATGAAAAGCTTCATATGTAAGCATTTAATGGATGTGATCACAAGTTATTTATTCAATTGAAAATGATATCTATATGAAAGTTCTAAAAGGACTTAAGATTCCTAAAGCATGTAATACATGTTTCTGAAAAATATATTCAATTAAATTATAGAGATCTTTGTAAAGATGATTTCATTGTTTGTTTTATTACTTTAGTTTTTAGAAATTTAATTTATGCTATACTTTTTATATTTCATATTTCAATATCTATTCTTCATTACTAATCTGGATGGATGTGATATAATCATCCTAATAAATGTTTATTATAAAAATAACCATATTTGTTCATATATTTTTGTAAAGAAATTTGAAAAGAGATTTGTGATCATTGTTGTATATGTTGATGATTTAAATATTATTGGAACTCATGAAGAGATTTCAAATGCCATAAGTTATCTAAAAAGAGAGTTTGATATGAAATACCTTGAAAAAATAAAATTTTATCTCAACCTATAGTTTAAGCACTTAAAGAATGAGATTTCTTATCATCAATCAAGTTATATGGAAAAAGTTCTACAATGATTATGTATAAAGTTTATCCATTAACTAGCCTAATGGTAGTTCGTTTACTTGATATCCAAAAAGTCTCTTTTCGGCATAAAAAAGATAATAAAGAACTACTTGGTTTGAAGTATCATATCTTAGTGGCATTAGTGTATTGATATATCTTGCTAATAATACTTGACCTAATGTAAAATTTTCTATAAATTTATTAATAAGACATATTTCTACTCCAATACAAAAGTATTGGAATGGAATTTAAAAAGTTCTTACATTATCTCCAAGGAAAAATTGACATGGTATTTATTTTACTCAAATAAATTAAAATTTAGATTTAATTGGTTATGTAAATACAGGTTATTTATCTAATTTATACAAAATTTAATCATAAGCGATTTATGTATTTACACATAGTGATATAGCCATATCATGACATTCTACAAAGTAAACTATAATTGCTACATATTGAAACCATGTAGAAATACCAATTCATGAGGCAAGTCAAGAACATGTTTAGTTAAAATCGGTGACCTATCATATCTAAGAGACATATGATTTATCTATAAGTAAAGCGAGTTCTAAAAATATCATATGAAGATAACACTACTTGCATAATTCAATTAAAGAAAAAATACATCAAAGTGATAATCCGATAAACTTATTTATGAAGACATTACTCGTCATGATTTTTGAGAAAATGATTCATAAGACTAAGATGCATCATCTTAAATTTCTTAAATGATGTTTCCAACGGAGGAGCCTAACATAGAAATTAATGTGTACAAGGAATATTGTACTCTTTTTCTTTCACTAAGATTTTTTTCCACTTGGTTTTTTTAGTAAGGTTTTAAAGAGACAGATTTCTTGTATAATGGACATTCAAGGAAAAGTTTTATGAAATAATGAATGTTCATAACTATTTCATATTTTGACTACTCATGTGATTCAATTCACTATTTAATATGAGAAATTGAAAAGGTGATGCAATTGATTCAATTATTTACGCATCTCTTAATGGTCCGTTGTCTCTTCCAATTCTTGTCCTAATCTTGAAGCTTATAAATAGGCTTGATTATTTATTAGTTTAAGAATATTTGTTTTATAGAGATTGAAAGAATTATTTGAAGTTCTTATCAGTTTTATTTACTTTATTCTATAATAAAATTATTTTTTTATCATTTTTCTCTCCAATTATATTATTGTTACCAATTCTTTTATTAAGAAGAGTATGTTTATTATAAATTATTTTGTATTTAATCAAAAGAAAGTCATATTCTAAACTTTTAGTTAAGAGATATATTATTATTATTATGTTGAAAGAATGCTCAACATATGAAGCATTTTCAACCAATCAATCTTTGTTTGGTTTTTTACAAAATTATTTTGAAGCTTTTGTCTACTAGGATTAACAAAGTTATGGATAAACTCATAAGCTTCAATTAAAATGGTTTTATTGGTGGTCCCTTAATATCCGATATTGTTTTACTTGCACATGAAATTATTCATTATTTTAAGATCAAAAGATTTAAAAAATTACGTAAAATGACCTTGAGGCTAACTATGAGCAAAGCTTTTGATAGAGTAGAATGTCCATTATTAAAGCAAATGATAGGAGAAGGTTTAGGCATTGATGCTATTTGAATCAATTAGTTAATGGAATGTATTATTGCTATCTCTTTTTTAGTTCTTATCGATGGAGAGAAATATGGTTATATAAAACCAAGTCGTGGCATTTGGCAAGGTAAATCATTTTCTTTGCCACTCTTCTTCATATGTTTAGAGTGTCACTACCGACTTCTGCTAGACTCCAAAAAATTTATTATTATTTTGTTGAAAATGTTGTTTGCTATGAAATATGAGTTATTAGTAATTTTGAAATCCCCACCTAGTATTAAAGGTAACTAAGAACTTAAAATAGGTACTTGGTTTAGAGATTTTAAGGTAATGAGTTGGTTATGCTTTTGTAAAGATATCAATCACCCAAAGAATCAATTTTATAAGAAGGCTACTATATCTAGTTTAGTCATAAAGTATATCTCCTAAAAATTTTTGTTTTTGCCAAAAATAGTACTAAGCAAAATTAATTTTTTTATTTTTTTATGGTATTATATTGAATCGATCGTTGAATCTCATCGTTCGGCTTCTTATCAATTCAACATTGAATCCAATTTAAGTCTTGACATAACTAATATGTTAGAGAATGACATAATTCATAAAATATAATTGACTTGAGTTAGCATAAGTCCTTATTAGATAAAAAAAAAAAAAAATTGTTAATTTTTTTTACCTAGTATTTTCTATATATTTTTGCTTTTCATTTTCATTTTTTCGTTTTTTATATAGTTTTACCTAACATTTTCTCTCCTTCTTTTTTCCTTTCTCTCTTTTTTTCCCCTCTCTTTTTGGGTCATTTTTCCTTTATTTTTTTCTTTTTTTTTATCTATCTAATATTTTTTATTTTTTTATTGATGGGTAATTGTTATCATTTCCTAAAAAGTAGGATACTCAATGATTCATTCTTCGATTAATTATTTAATCTAATTATTGAAATAAAGCCTAAAAAACTAAATATTGACTAAGTAAATAAATAAATATACAAGCTCATAAATTCAAACTATTAAATCTAAACTAGGCATGAAATAAAAGACATGTATTAAAAATTTAGAATAGATTTTCCTAGAAAAATGGATAAAATTAAGGTTATTGAGCTTTTTGGCCTAATAGCCTAACTCTGTTGGGCTCCTACTCTCTTTAGATCGGTGAGTTGTTTTGAAAAATTTGTCATATTTTGAGAAAGATAATTGATTAGACATTTGGTTTCTATGAATTACGTTATGAACTTAAATGATTTTCTTGAATATAGTTCGGATCATTTTGCAAGAAATGCGAGAGATGCTCGAATGAAAGTATTTTAATTCATAAAGATGCCTAAGTCGACTATTCAAGAGTCAAAATATGATATTTAAATGCTATGATGTAATTTTCTCAAAAGAGTTATTAACCTAAAAAGGCAAACTATGTTTAGAGAATGCAAGATTTCTATGAAAAATATTTTTTATTCTATTGTAGACAAATGGTCAAATGATAAGTCCATTTGGATGAATGGAAAAGGTTAAGCAGAAGGTATTTTGAAAAAAAATTAGGTTATGAAAGATAGTCTTGCTCGAAAATATCTTGATTTTGTTTTTTTTTTTAATTTTTTGCCCCCAAGTTAGTTGATGAAAACTTATAATTTGGCATTATAAGAAACAATAAATAACACACCAACTAATCATGTTCTCCTTTTTTCTTAACCATTCTCTTTTTTTCTTTCGAGATTAGAATTCAACAATAGAAGTAAACTACATTTGATTAGAAAGGACTTGTAGAAGCACATAAAGTAGGCTATGGATTGGCCTTTAGAAAAAAAAATAGATACATAAAGACTCAAAAAGTGTTTAAAAGTCTTATAACATCGGATTATTTTGTTATCCATAGAAGTCTCTTTAGGCAATGCCGCTTGAACTTTGTCACTTTAGTCGTTAATTAGGTTGTGATGTCATTTTGATGTTAAATTTTTTTTTTTTAAGCTTGCCGCATTTACTTTGTCATTTTGACTATTGATTTTGCTTCATAGCCTCAACTCTCATTGTTTGTTTATCCGAATTTTGACTTTTATCTTTACTTGTAATTTTATATTAGGGATGTTTTTCTTTTTTTCTTTTGTCTTTTTTCGCCCCTTTTTGCTTTTAGATTCGTCAATGAGATTCTTTTCGGATAATTTTTTTCTAGAGTTTCATTGACCATTTGTGAACTTTGCATTCTCGCTCCCTAATATGAGGGATGATCTCGGTTTGGGTTATCATAAAAACAAAATCTTCAAGACTCAAAGTGAGGACAAAAAGGGATATGACTTTGTAAGATATATGAAAGATGATTTTTCTTCATTTTAAAGGTGGATTTGCCTATGCGGATCAATGCTAATCTCGTTCAAAAAACAATGATTAATTTGAAAAACCCCTAGGTTAACCAAAGAATAGAAATGATGAATGTAATTTGAGATCATGGTTTCAAGATGTACTATTCATCATTATTTAGGACACTAATCAATTAGTTTTTCAAATTTGGGCTCCATGATGTTTTCTTAAGCAAAACTTTCCTTAGAGGGTTTAGTTAGGAAAAGAAAAAGATTTCCTTTTAGGTTTCAATAAAAGAGGGATTGCCCCTACTTTCTCGCTCACATAGGTTATTAGGAAAGGAAAAAAATGTATTTTTATTTTAATGAATTAAAGAATTGTCTCTAGCATTTGTTTGTCATGTTTTGAAATTTGATCAATTTTGATCTTTTTTTTTTAATGATTTTGCCATTATACTTTCTTGATGGAAGAAGATGTAATGCCAAATAATACTTTTAAAAGAATCTCTTTTGATTTCGAGATCGGACAATATAAAAATGATAAAAGAAAGTAGAAGCATTCTTTCATTCAAAGAACGACTTAATTCATACGTCACCAAAACATTTTGGAAAATGGTATACAAAATGTGACGCCCCGCTCCCTTGCCTATTACCTAACAAGCGTGATCGGCGTGACACACTCGTTGGGACTAAGGTCCCTACTTCCTCCATCATACACAATGTAAACTAAACCATGGGAAACGTATGATATAATTTACAACATTAGTACGGATAGTTCTATAATTTATAACATATTTAAAATGCCTAAAAATTTACAACCTAGGCCCGTATCCCTTTTTAATGACACAAAAGACATTTCTATTTTTATGAGTAACACATGAGCCTTTTGTTAGCGAGAACCGATAGCATCCTCGATCGACTTAACTTTGCCTTTGCTCGAACAACACACAAATACAATAACGGAATGAGCCAAAGCTCGGTAAGTAGGGTGATGCACGTGATATGCAATGCTATTGTGTTTCTCATATTTTCATCCATTTTAATCCGGTACCCTAGGTATATGCAAGTTCGTGCGCCAAATCTCTCGGTGATCATGTTATCACCTACCGCTCTATTACTTTCTCTCGGTGATCTCAATATCACCTACCGCTCGCAACGGAATTCTCCCTCGTTGTAGCACACGGTTAGCGGAATTATCCCTCGCTTAACGGTGTTAGTAAATAGAGCTCGCACTATGGATTCCTTGCTATTACCCAATCCACTCAATTCGGTTACCAAACCGTGTCAATTCAAGACTCAATGATTTTTCTCAATTTATTTCCACCCTCAATGCACATGATGCACGTGATGACATGTTTAATCACATTTAACCAATCTCGGGTACCAGCCCTTCTTTCTTAAGCCATACTCACGGTCCAACCATCACTCGGAATTCACTCGGCGCTCACATACCATTCATGGTACTCATAGCGGAAACACAACATCCGCTCATTAATATTGTTTATTAGTTTCATTAATAATTAAAGAAGGTCTAATTTTTTTTTGTAATTCCTCTACGAAAGAATAAATTTTCTTTAGAATTTTAAAATCCTTTTTATTTCTATCTAAGTCCACTTATTTTAGCCTAAGCCCATTTTCGTTAGTCTAAGCCCATCTACTTTAAAATCAAGCCTCTTGATTTTAGTCCAAGTCCATTACCCAGTTTATTTTATGTAAGTCCAAGCCCATTAACATTAATCCAAGCCCAAGTCCATTTGTTTTAATCTAAGTCCACTTTATTTTTAAATCCAAGCCCATCTCATTTTAATTCAAGTCCAAGCCCATTAACATTAGTCCAACACCATTTATTTTAATTCAAGCCTAATTTCATTTGTTTTAATTTAAGTCCACTTTATTTTTAAATCCAAGCCCATCTTATTTTAATTCAAGTCCAAGCCCATTAACATTAGTCCATGCCCATTTATTTTAATCCAAGCCCATCTCATTTTAACTCAAGTCCAAGCCCATTAATATTAGTCCAAGCCCATTTATTTTAGGTTCAAATTTTCCAAGTAGTGGCACACTTAAACAACTTATACCAAACCAGCCATAACTCCTTAAATATATATCTAAAACTCACGAAATTTTAAGGGGAGATATTAGACATATATATCAACAACTATCATTTTTTAAGTTTCCTCCAAAAATCATTCTACAATCCTTAAATAATTCACACAAGTTTCAGAACTAAATAAACTTTTCCAGTAGCTGATCCATTCAACGACCCATACCAAATCCATCATAAATCCTTACATACAGATCTAAAACATCATAAAATTTTAGATACATAAAGTAGACACATAGATGAACAACTTTCCTTCTTTGAGTTCTGCCCAGAAACCACTCTATGATCCCGAAATAAATCGCACAACTTTCGGAATGAAATATTTTTCCAGTAGAGGTTCCATCCGAACGATCCATACTAATTCAGTCATAACTCCATATATATATCTCTAAAAGTCACGAAATTTTAAAGGAACATAGTAGACACATATATCAACAACTTTCATTCTCTGTATTTTTTCTAAACATCTCTAAGATGCCGAAATAAATCACACCAAGTTCTGGTTTTTTCACCCCTAAAATCCGAAAATCTTCTCTTAAAGCACATTTCTCAACACACATGCTTAACCATCCATCATCAAACATCAAGTGTTTAAAATCATCACAAATACCATAATCACATTTCACATGAATTAAATAACTCATGAAATAAACAAGGAAAGCATAAACAAAGCAAGAAAAAAAATGAAACCTACTTACATTGGATTAACTTTCCTAAAATCTCTTTTGCTTCCTTTTAGTTTCCCCTTCTTTTTCCTTCCCTTTTTTCCTCTTTCTCCCCTCTCTTTGACTCTTTCTTTCTTGGCTTTAAGGCAGCTACGGGATGCACCAAAATGCATCCTTATCCCATTTTTTCTTACTTAAATATCTCACCTAATCTCATCAATTCAATGTTCATTACAAGTGTCAAAAGCTTGTGGTGAAATACAAGGTAAATGTGGCTGAAATTAATGAAATGATGGGTGTAAATTTCAAGGTGATGGTCAATGGAAATTTGAAAAAGTAGGGGTCAAAATGTGATTAACTAAGGGTAATTCAATTAACTACATTTTCAGAATTCCTACCGAAATTTTGACAATTAGCACTTTCCTTTTATATATATAATCTATACTTATTCCATATAAAATAAATTTTGTAACTAATTTACCCAATGTTTTTTTTTGTACGTACATCCGTTATTCTCAACAAAACGTAAATACCGCATATTTCAAGTACATATGTTGATCTAGTTACGGATTTTCACGTATGTAATCGATATATTATATATATACATACGAATATAAATATCTTGATACGTACACTTATAAGATTACGAATTTTACGAGGGTTACATTTCTCCCCTCCTTAAAAAAAAATTTCGTCCTCAAAATTGACCTATTCGAATAATATCGGGTATTTTTTTCTCATCTCTTCCTCCAGCTCCCACGTCATTTCTTTGCGATCGTGATTCTCCCACATAACTTTAACTAGCCTTATCTCCTTATTCTTCAACTGTTTGACTTGACTATCCAAAATCTGGACTAGTGTCTCTTCATATGTCAAGTCGTGGGTAAGGTTCGGTATGACTATCTCCAAGATTTGGCTAGGTTCTCCAACGCACTTCCTTAGCATAGAAACATGGAACACATTATGCACACCCGCTAAGGATGATGGTAGCAACAGAGCGATATGCTTTATCGCCTACTCGATCTAGTATCCGAAATGGCCCAATGTATCGGGGACTCAGCCTTTCCTTTCTTTTCGAATCGTAGAACACCTTTCATCGGTGAAACCCTTAGGAACACATAGTCACCGATTTCGAATTCTAGATCTCTTCGTCTCTTGTCGCCGTAGCTTTTCCGTCTCGCTTTGAGCTCGTTTTTAGTCGTTGACGAATTTTATCCACCGCTTCACCGTTTGTCGTACTAACTCGGTCCCAACAACTTTCTTTCTCCGACCTCATCCCAATGCACGGGAGATCTACATCGACGTCCATACAAGGCTTCATACGGAGCCATTCCAATTGAAGCTTGGTAGCTATTATTATATGTAAATTCAGCTAAGCGTACATATTTCTCCCATTTTCTAGACCAATCCGAACGCACGCTCGTAAC
The DNA here is from genome assembly GCA_963924115.1 of Dovyalis caffra. Taxonomy (NCBI): domain Eukaryota; kingdom Viridiplantae; phylum Streptophyta; class Magnoliopsida; order Malpighiales; family Salicaceae; genus Dovyalis; species Dovyalis caffra. The sequence continues at coordinate 10,311,381 of CAWUPB010001184.1, forward strand.
ATGTCTTCTAGAATTTGAATTACTCGCTCGCATTGTCCGTCGCTTCGAGGATGATAAGCCGTGATGAAGTTTAGCTTCGTGCCCATGGCTTTATGCGGACTCTTCCAAAATACAGAGGTGAACCTTGGATCTCGATCCGATACAATCGAGATCGGAATCCCATGTAGTCTTACGATCTCATCAATCTACAACTCGGGCATACCGGTTCGGATTGTAGGTGGTCTTGATCGGAAGAAAATGGGCTGATTTGGTCAACTCGTCCACAATCACCCAAATAGCATCCGACCCCTTCTCCGACCTTGGCAATCCCATGACAAAATCCATAGCTTACGTGCTCCCATTTTCATTCCGGAATTTCTAACGGTTTTAACGTTCCCGAGGGTCTTTGGTGCTCCGCTTTCACTTGTTGGCAAGTCCGACATCTTGCTACATGATTTGCCACGTCTTTCTTCATTTCAGTGCCACCAATAACATTTTCGTAAATCTCGATACATTTTTGTGCTTCCCGGGTGTATCGAGTATGGAGTCGCATGTGCTTCCCTTAGTATCTCTTCCTTCAAATCCTCCACCGAGGGAACACACAACCTTCCCTTAAATTTAATCACGTCTTTATCATCCACCTCAAAAATAGACTCCCTTCCAACCTCTATACTCGTTTTATTTCGACCGACTTTGCATCCGTCCGTTGCTCCATCTTGATTCTCTCCGCGCAGTCGGTTGGACTATCAAAGCCGATAAAATATTCGTATGGCCTACAGGAATTACCTCCAATTCCAGCTTTTGAAAGTCCCTTACTAGTGACTATTGAATTAATTGCATCATTGCTATCGATTTTCTACTTAAAGCATCGACAACAACGTTGGCTTTTCCTGGATGGTAGTTGATTATACAATCATAGTCCTTTACTAGCTCTGACCATCTTCTTTGCCTCATGTTCAACTCTTTTTGTGTGAAGATATATCGTAGGCTTTTGTGATCCGTATATATCTCACACTTCTCCCCATATAGGTAGTGTTTCCAAATTTTTAGGGCAAAAACCACCGCCGCTAACTCCAAATCATGTGTCGGATAATTTCGTTCATATTCCTTCGCTTGTCACGACGCATATGATACCACTCTTCCATTCTCGCATCAACACCGCTCCCAGCCCATTTTTTGAAGCGTCGCTATACACCACGAAGTTTCCACCTTCGGACGGAATGGTTAACACTCTGGGCGGTGACTAACCTTTGCTTTAATTCCCGAAAGCTCTTTTCACAAACATCCATCCACCGAAACTTGACATTCTTTTTCATCAAGTTAGTAAGAGGCCTAGCTATCTTAGAGAAACCCTCCACAAACCTCCGATAGTGACCAGCTAGCCCTAAGAAACTTCGTACTTCCGTCACGTTCTTTAGGGTAGGCCAGCTTTGGATAGCCTCTACTTTTCTTGGATCTACCGTTATACCCTCTTTTGTCACCACATGGCTAAGAAAAGCTACTTGCTCCGACCAAAATTCGCATTTCTTGAATTTGGCGTATAGTCGTCGCTCCCTTAATATCTCGTAAAGTAGCTCTTAAATGTTCCCTATGCTCCTCCCGACTCCGAGAATAAACCAGAATACCATCGATGAACACAATGATAAATTTATCCAGAAATCCTTTAAAGACTCGATTCATCAAGTCCATAAAGACGTACTGGAGCATTAGTCAATCCAAACGGCATTACTAGGAATTCGTAATGGCCGTATCTCGTTCGAAAGCCGTCTTCTTCACATCCTCCGATCTTACTCTCAACCGATGATATCCCGATTGCAGATCTATCTTGGAGAACACCGTCGCACCTTGCAATTGGTCGAATAAGTCATCGATTCGGGGCAACGGATACCTATTTTTACTTGTCACCCGATTCAATTCTCGATAGTCAATGCATAACCGCATACTACCATCCTTCTTCTTCACGAACAATACTGGAGCTCCCCATGATGAGGAACTAGGGCGTATGAATCCCTTATCTAAGTAACTCCCGTAGTTGCAACTTCAACTCTTTCAACTCCACTGGGGCCATCCCGTAGGGAGTCTTAGAAATTGGAGTCGTTCCCGCTCTAATTCAATCTCAAATTCTACCTCTCTCTCCGGGGTAGCCTAGTCAAACTTTCTGGGAACACGTCGTAATACTCCCGTACAACCTCTATATCTCCTGGCTTTAACTCCTGTTCTACCTTATTGTCCACCACATATGCTAGGTACCCTATACACCCTTTTCCTACCATCTTTCGAGCTTTTATAGCTGATATCATCTATATGGCTTAAGCCTTCGTATCAACCTTAAATTCTAATTGCCGACCTCCGAGTAGATCAAAAACTACTCTCTTACCCCGATAATCGATATGGGCACCGTGCTTCGATAGCCAATCCATTCCTAGAATCAAATCAAAATCTTGAAGGTCAAATACTATCAAATCTGCTTCCAAACTCCTATCCTCAATCCGTATTGGACACTATTTTACTAGGCTCGTTGACTCCATATATTCTCCGAAGGGACTACTATCGGATATCCTATCGTCAATGTTTCGGGTTTAATACCTAGGCTTTCTACCAATGTTTTTTATATGAATGAATGAGTAGCACCAGAATCAATCAAAACATAAGTAACCAAGCCAAAGAGTGAGACATTACCATAAATCACCGTCGAGTCCTTCCGGTCAGCCTCCTCTTGAGTCATCGTATACACCCGGCAAGTACCCTTCCCGGTCCTCGTTTCGTACTTGAGGACAGCTAGAGGCTATGTGCCCTCGCTTGTGACAAATAAAGCAAGTTCTCAAATCCGATGGACACTCCCTAGTGTGAAACCTCTCACACTTATTGCATCGATATTGGTTACCCAACGTTGGTCTCGGTTGACTTCCTAGTAGTGGCCTTGGGGCATATGGTGTCGGTCCGGCAGCTCGTGCACTTCCCGGACCACCGCCTCGATCGAAGTTTCTTGGCGGAGTTCATCTTAATGGCCCAGAGGAAGAAGCTCCGGACTTGAATGTTTGCCTTTTTCGTTATATCTCCTTTGAAATTTCCTTCGATCCTCGTCCGCCAGCAGTGCTTTGTCTACCATTTCTGGAAACGTATTGGCGACGGACATCCGTACTATACTTCGGACTCTCGAGTTCGGTCCCGTTAAAAATCGATTCTTTTTCAAATTTTCATCCTCGATAATGAATGGAACAAATCGGCATCCTTGTTCAAACCTTCGTACATATTCCCCTACCGATATTCTATCTTGTTTCAATTCTAGAAATTCCCGAATCTTCCTAGCCTTTACGTCAGCAGTGAAATACTTGTTGTAAAACATTTCCTTAAACCTTTCCTGAGTTAACGTGGGTACATTAACTCGTTACTCGTGCATTTTCCCACCAGTGTACGGGCATCCGTGGTTAGCATAAAGATAGCACACGACACTCGTTCATTATCATTAAAGTGTAGATACTCAAATATTGCCTCCAAGGATTTAATCCATTCTTTCGCTATCATCGGGTTAACACCTCCGGAGAATTCTCGAGGATTCATCTTGCGGAATCTCTCTACCACGTCATTCCTATACTCGAGGCGACGGAGGTGGAGGTCGTTGGCGCATAGCCGAAGTTGTCTCATCTCGCTCCGTATGGGTTTGTTGTTGTTGTTGTATTGCTTGCCGTTGTTGCTATAGTATGTCCAACATACGATTCAACGCATCTTGTTGGTTCACGTTGTTATCATTAGAGGTTCCTTCTCCTCCTTCTCGCACTCGGGTTCCTTCTTAACGGCATGTTTTATCTCATATATCTAAGCAATACGGCTAACATATCGAATATGTATCGGACGCATCGTGGGAAGGTACCCTCTATCATCCACCAATTGATAGCATCAACCGATGCGACATGTACGATTTCTCAAGCAATGCACACAGTAAACCCCAATTAAACATCAGCCTAACGAGGGTCCGCTTAGCTTGGATTGGTAAGAAAGTTCGGATTAGGTTCCGATAGGAATTGCGATCGATTTGACCCTCCCATACCTCATCCAACGAATCGCCGATCCTTGGGTAGGAGAGTCTCGCGTAAAGTCATCCGCATATAATCTAGGTTATGGTACTCGGATAAAAGTGGCATCAGCAAATACTATCTCGCTGAATCAGGTCATGTACTCTAGTCACGTGAGTAACTATATCTTGATCCGGTGTCATAGCAAGGTTATTTAGTTCCACCTAATAAGCGGCTAGTGTGACCCTCCGCCTACGAGTCCTAACAACTCGGGGAACGCGTCATATACACGACATCTACAATATCAATATTTATAATCGTCATTGTTTTATGATATATAAGTATATACCAACACAAAACATAACAACCATCACACACATTTTTTTTTTTTACCGTCGAAGAGAGTACCGGTTCTCGGGCTCACGTGACACTTAGGACTCTACCCAACCTTACTAAACCAAAGCTCGATACCACTAAATGTGACGCCCCCGCCTCCCTTGCCTATTACCTAACAAGCGTGACCAGCGCGACATACCGTCGGGACTAAGTCCCCTACTTCCTCCATCATACACAACGTAAACTAAACAATGGGAAACGTGTGATATAATTTACAACATTAAGTACGGATAGTTCTATAATTTATAACATATTCAAAATGCCTAAAAATTTACAACCTAGGCCCGTATCCCTTTTTAATGACACAAAAGATATTTCTATTTTTATGAGTGACACATGAGCCTTTTGTTAGCGAGAACCGGTAGCATTCTCGATCGACTTAACTTTGCCTTTGCTCGAACAACACACAAATACAATAACAAAATGAGCCAAAGCTCGCAAGTAGGGTGATGCACGTGATATGCAATGCTATTGTGTTTCTCATATTTTCATCCATTTTAATCCGGGTACCCTAGGTATATGTAAGTCCGTGCGCTCAAATCTCTCGTGATCATGTTATCACCTATCGCTCTATTACTTTCTCTCGGTGATCTCAATATCACCTATCGCTCGCAACGGAATTCTCCCTCGTTGTAGCACACGGTTAGCGGAATTATCCCTCGCTTAACGATGTTAGTAAATAGAGCTCGCACTATGGATTCCTTGCTATTACCCAATCCACTCAATTCGGTTACCAAACCGTGTCAATTCAAGACTCAATAATTTTTCTCAATTTATTTCCACCCCCAATGCACATGATGCACGTGATGACATGTTTAATCACATCAACCAATCTCGGATACTAGCCCTTCTTTCTTAAGCCATACTCACGGTCCAACCATCACTCGAATTCACTCGGCGCTCACATACCATTCATGGTACTCATAGCGGAAACACAACATCCGCTCATTAATATTGTTTATTAGTTTCATTAATAATTAAAGAAGGTCTAATTTTTTTTTTTGTAATTCCTCTCTGAAAGAATAAATTTTCTTTAGAATTTTAAAATCCTTTTTATTTCTATCTAAGTCCACTTATTTTAGCCTAAGCCCATTTTCGTTAGTCTAAGCCCATCTACTTTAAAATCAAGCCTCTTGATTTTAGTCCAAGTCCATTACCCAAGTTTATTTTATGTAAGTCCAAGCCCATTAACATTAATCCAAGCCCAAGTCCATTTGTTTTAATCTAAGTCCACTTTATTTTTAAATCCAAGCCCATCTCATTTTAATTCAAGTCCAAGCCCATTAACATTAGTCCAACACCATTTATTTTAATTCAAGCCTAATTTCATTTGTTTTAATTTAAGTCCACTTTATTTTTAAATCCAAGCCCATCTTATTTTAATTCAAGTCCAAGCCCATTAACATTAGTCCATGCCCATTTATTTTAATCCAAGCCCATCTCATTTTAACTCAAGTCCAAGCCCATTAATATTAGTCCAAGCCCATTTATTTTAGGTTAAAATTTTCCAGCAGTGGCACACTTAAACAACCTATACCAAACCAGCCATAACTCCTTAAATATATATCTAAAACTCACGACATTTTAAGGGGAGATATTAGACGTATATATAAACAACTTTCAGTTTTTAATTTTCCTCCAAAAATCATTCTAAAATCCTTAAATAATTCACACAAGTTTCGGAACTAAATAAACTTTTCCAGTAGCTGGTCCATTCAACGACCCATACCAAATCCGTCATAAATCCTTACATACAGATCTAAACATCATGAAATTTTAGATACATAAAGTAGACACATAGATGAACAACTTTCCTTCTTTGAGTTCTGCCCAAAAACCACTCTATGATCCCGAAATAAATCGCACAACTTTCAGAATGAAATATTTTTCCAGTAGAGGTTCCATCCGAACGATCCATACTAATTCCGTCATAACGCCATATATATATCTCTAAACGTCACGAAATTTTAAAGGAACGTAGTAGACACATATATCAACAACTTTCATTCTTTGTAGTTTTTCTAAACATCACTCTAAGATGCCGAAATAAATCACACCAAGTTCTGGTTTTTCCACCCCTAAAATCCGAAAATCTTCTCTTAAAGCACATTTCTCAACACACATGCTTAACCATCCATCATCAAACATCAAGTGTTTAAAATCATCACAAATACCATAATCACATTTCACATGAATTAAATAACTCATGAAATAAACAAGGAAAGCATAAACAAAGCAAGAAAAAAAATGAAACCTACTTACATTGGATTAACTTTCCTAAAATCTCTTTTGGTTCCTTTTAGTTTCCCCTTCTTTTTCCTTCCCTTTTTTCCTCTTTCTCCCCTCTCTTTGACTCTTTCTTTCTTGGTTTTAAGGCAGCTACGGGATGCACCAAAATGCATCCTTATCCCATTTTTTCTTACTTAAATATCTCACATAATCTCATCAATTCAATATTCATTACAAGTGTCAAAAGCTTGTGGTGAAATGCAAGGTAAATGTGGCTGAAATTAATGAAATGATGGGTGTAAATTTCAAGGTGATGGTCAATGGAAATTTGAAAAAAGTAGGGGTCAAAATGTGATTAAATAAGGGCAATTCAATTAACTACATTTTCAGAATTCCTACCGAAATTTCGACAATTAGCACTTTTCTTTATATATATATATATATATATATAATCTATACTTATTCCATATAAAATAAATTTTGTAACTAATTTACCCAATGTTTTTTTTTGTACGTACATCCGTTATTCTCAACAAAACGTAAATACCGGATATTTCAGTACATATGTTGATCTAGTTACGGATTTTCACGTACGTAATCGATATATTATGTATATACATACGAACATAAATATCTTGATACGTACACTTATACGATTACGAATTTTACGAGGGTTACACAAAATATGAAAAAATTAAAAGACATCATTTGCAAATCATAAGCATGTATCCTCACCATGTCTTTCAAGCTCACTCAATCTCTCCATCCCTATGTTGGTGATAGTATGACTCGGTAATGGATTGTTTCTAGACATTCGATGCACTTGGATTTCTATCCAAAGAAAACCACCCCTACCTAATCAAAGATCTTATTCTTCTTTTAAAAGCTATGCAATTCTCAATATTATAGCCTACTACACCGAGTATGATAGTCACATTTCTCATCAAACTTATATTAGAGAGGATATGATGGTGATGAGTGGAGTTATAGGAATAAGAATGACTTGCCCATTGGTGATGAGATGGCTACCTAAATTCTTTAATGAAATTTGAAGAGGACGAAATATATCTTGATATCTTCCGCCACTATTTTGAAAATATGATCTTCGAAGACCATTAAAAGATTATTGATTCCGTATTTAATAGCTTTGTATAGAAAGTTGATAGTTTGATGATGGATAAAAAAATATATTGAAATAGGGACTCGATTGTAGGGCAACCGGGGTTTGATTGTTGATATTTTCTTATTGAGTATAGAAGTAATTCTAGTGCCATTGATTATTCCACGAGTCCTCGAGGTTGGAAATTAATGGATTCTAACTAGTGAATCTTATTGTTTTCAATGATGTCAAAATTAATTTTTCCTCACGTTGAAATATTAAATCTTTCCCGACCTAAGAGCATGTTCCACTCTTTCACCGATGACTATCACATTGAAAAAATTAGGTGAGAAGCTACTAATCAAATACTCGAAGTAAAAAGCTTCAAAGGTATCAATGAACATAGGAATTAACTTTTTTTCTATCAATGGTGGATATATCTAGGTAGTGACTCACACCATTTACGTGCATACTCTTTGACGAGTCTCTTTAAGATCCTTCTTCATACTTTGTAGAGTAGTTCTAATAGAAGCCATTTTTAAATTGAGCCTATACCGATGGATGAATACATCCGTCAAATCCTTCCGAGTTTCAAATCTTAGCTCTATCAAGATGCATATACCAGCTAAGGGCAACACCACTTAAGCTTTCATAAAAAAAAATAGACTAGTAGCTTTTCATCATGTATAACTTCTAGTATTTTACTATAGTAAATTCGAATATGAATTTTTAGGCACCGAGTACTAATGTGCTTGGTGAATTCAAGCACTTTGAACTTCTTCAAAATCACCACGTCCGGTACAAGGCACATTTTGTCAACTTTTATTGGCTTATATAAATCAATTCCCCTTATTGCCTTCAGATGATAATCAATAGTAGACAACTTCTATTGCTTGGATTTTTCTACCATCTTAATTTTCTTGATTCCTTCAACTGCAGGATCCATAGTGGAAAGAGTGAGCCTTTAGAACAAGGCCCGATGCCCTTTGACTAGTATGTAAGTACCCTAAAGGCATTTGATCATTCAGCGAGAGGAACATGTGATGACATTTTTGCTCGGGCTTGTCCCCTACTTAAAGCATCTTTCTTAGGGGTAGTGCTTACGATTGTTGCTTAAACTAACTTTTTCTCTCATAGTGTCGATCTCCTTTTGATGATTTATTCTAGACACTCTCTTGGTTTTTCATTTCTTATTGAGCTTTGATGTTGAAGAGCGTTAAACTTTCATTAAATGCAATATGTATTTCTTTAGGCCTTTTTATTCTCATAAAATAATATATATAACGAACATATATAAGTAAAAATGCATGTATACAATAATGTGAACGAGGATTAGATACGTTGCTTTCGTTGCTACATACTTTAAATTATGATAGATTTATACTTATGGACGGATCATATCGGATCCTTTTTTTTCCTAAAGGCATAACTCCATAGATGGTTCGAGAAACATGCCTATCTTAGATCGGATATGTCTTTGATAGGATTCTTTTAAGACCTTAAGTGATAAACACATCTTGTGACGACGATATACGAAAGAATTTGAAATTTGAACTTCCAAGACATTCTAAATATGACTTAGATCCATTTTTTATTAAAAGACAAAGACAATATAGTTGTTTAGTTTCAACCACTTAGATGATATTACAATGCTCATAACTTTTTCATTACATATAAATTTCTTTTCTATTCTTTACGATTCCGGACTCGAATATGAGGCAACAATGGCTATATGGTTTCTAAATCTTGTATGAACTCCTCTTCGGTGGTGCACTCATTGCTTACAACTCCCTTTTCTTTTTTCTTTTTTCTTTTTTTGACTTTGACATTGAATATGAGGGTAGACAATCTCCTTTCTTAAACTAGGCTTGTTCTGCTTTAGTCTTAAAATCCTCGATATCATTCTCGGCATGATTTATTTAGACGTTAATCTGTCAAAACAAAGGTTAGAACCGACATCATTTAAAGATAGCTCGTGTCTTAATGGGTCAACTCGATGGATAGGATCGAGCTTTTCTAAGATTTAGGCAAATCTTATTTAATCCTAAAGTCTTTTTAAGTCTTCAAACTGTCCGGGTCACTAGTGGGGTAATCCGGGGTGTATGCAAAGGTTATTCCATAATTTCCTATGCATATGATGAGTTTCATTCCAAATGAGAATGCAGATGAGCATCAATAGAATTTCATCATACTTGTGTCCGAATCTCTCTATCTAACTCCTAACATGTTTCAGCTCGAGTCCGAGCCTCCATAAGTTTTTCTCGTGATGTGTGCAACAAAGCAAATACATATCCAATCTAGTTCACATAAAATATATATACATGAATAAAAATATAAGAAAATAAATTACATAAAATAAATAACTTAGAATTAATTAAATAAATAAAGTAAATGACTTAAAAAATAAATGCCTTAGAAAATAAATGACTTGAAAATAAATGGGAAAAAAATAAATAAAGGAGATAAATTAAAAAGGACTAAACTTATGACCTAACTCAAATTTCTCCAAGTGGAGTCATCATTCTATTGTTACTCGACTTCGCAAGACCCCTAAAAATTTATTATTATTTTGGTTAAAATCTTGTTTGTTTTGGAATATGAATTATTATTAATTTTGGAGTCGCCATCAAGTATTACATGTAATTAAGAACTTAAAACGGATACTAATTCAAAAATTATGAGGTAAATAGTTGGTTATACATTTGGAAAAATATCAATCACCCAAAAACATCATTTCCTAAGAAAAGTACTATGTCTAATTTCGTCCAAAAGTATATCTCCTAAAAATTTCTATTTTTGCCAAAATTAATTATAAGTCTACATACCAAGTTTTATTTTCTAAGCCAAATTAATTTTTTTATGGCATATTGAACCGATCATCAAATCCCACCATCGGACATCTCATTAATTTAATATCAAATTTAATTTAAGTCTTGACATGACCGGTATGTCAAAAAATGACATAATTATTAAAATATGACTGATTTGAGTTAACATAAGTCCGTATTAGATAAAATACTTTGTTAAATTTGTTTTTACCTAGAATTTATATATTAGTTTTACCTAGCATTTTCTCTCATTCTTTTTTTTTTTCATCTCTCTCTCTCTCTCCCTTTTTTTATCTCCTTCTCTCTCTCTCTCTCTCAAACATTTTATCATCCTTTTTTTTTTTATCATTTTTCCTTCTTCTTTTTTTCATTTTTTTATCTATCTAATATTTTCTTTTTATTATTTTTTTATTGGTGAAGAATTGTCATTAGTCCCTAAAAATTAGAAAAATCACCGATTCATCTATCAATTAATTATTTTATTTAATTATTAAAATAGAACCTAAAAACTAAACATTGACTACGTCAATAAATAAATAAACAAATTCAAAATATTAAATCTAAATTAGGGATAAAATAAAAGACATGTATTAAAATTTTAGAACAGATTTTCCTAGCAAATTGATTAAAATTAGTGTTAGCCTAGAGGACCTTATGTCCATTGGATCAGGCCCATTGGGCTGGCCCGTTAGGCTTCTATTCCCTCTAGACCAGTCCAAGCTCACTTATTTTCGCTTATTTTCTGGGCTGAACTAACCCAGCCCAGCCTAACCTATCTCCTTTTTCTTTTGGGCCACGCTAAACCCAGCCCGTGTTTTTCTTTTACTTTTCCTTTACCAACAGAGGTACTTCCCATTGTTCACACCTTTCGTCCTCCTAAGACTTGCCCGAACCACAAGCTTCTTGGAAGACTAGGTTTTTTTTTCTTTCCCTCCCAGCGCCCCCCGCACCACACCCCACCCCCCCCCCCCCCCCCCCCCCCAATAAATTTCAACAAATCCTCTCTTTTTTCAGCAAGAATTCTCCACTCCTTCTTCTAAATGTATTGGCTCGGTTATTGCATATCGATCATGTTGGCACTCAACACAAGTTCCTAGGCCTCGCTTTTCATATTCAACATTCAAAGAAGCAAACTTTTCTCTGTATTAAAGACAAAGTGGTCTCTAGATTTAAGGGCTAGAAGGAGGAATTTTGTTTCAAGATGGAAAAGAAATCCTCATTCAATCAGTAGTACCTCCAATCCTATTTACACCATGGCTCATTTTAAATTTCCAACTTGTTTATGCAAAAACATTAATTGCATAGTGGCTAATTTCTAGTCAGACTGAAGCTCATTCTATCCTTCATAAATCGATTTGACATCATCATCCTACTTCGTCTTCTTTTTTTTTTTTTTTTTTTCATACAAATCTGTAATTAGACTGCTCATAATGTAGTAAAAAAAAAAAAAATCCTTCATGGATTGTTAATCATTGAACAATTCTGATTGTTTTGTTAGTTAGGTTTGAGATCATTTAGAAGATCCCAACTTTTTCTCTTAATATGTAGGTGATGGAATTATCTTTGAAAAAAAAAATGTTTTAATATCGTATCAAATCATCTCAAGGACTTTTAAGTTGTTTAAAAGTTTATTTTAATGTAGTGATTGACTTATGTTCTATTTACACTCTTATTATTTTTCGATTACGTCATTTTTAAATAAAATATCAAATTATATGATATAATTTGTTTTTTTTTTCAAAAGTCAAGTAATATATATATAAAAGTTGTTTAAAAGTTTATTTTAATGTAGTGGTTGAATTATGTTCTATTTACACTCTTATTATTTTTCAATTACGTCATTTTAAATAAAATATCAAATTATATGATATAATTTGTTTTTTCCCAAAACTTAAGTAATATATATATATATATATACTCGTGCACGCGCACTCTTTGGAAATATTTTATTGTTATTTATAATGATGTTAATTTTTTTAATTTAATTTCAGTTGATAAAAAAAATTATATAAATAGTTAATCAAGTTGGATATATATGTGTATATGTGTTTGTATGTCAATTGCAATGAGATTTGAATGAATCATTTTCCATTAGTATTGAATCTAATATAATTCCTCTCCCACGATAAAACGCACTCACGCACTCAAAACAATATAGATAAAATTAATTATATTAATTAGCACATGTTATAAAATAAAAATTGCATTAATTAGCATAATACATAATTATATATATTATGGTACAAAATATTGATATAATTAATTAAATTTATAACGAAATGAAGGATCAAAATTAAATCATCTTCCAAATGCCTGTGTAGACGACTAGGCTGATATTATACGATCCCTAACAACAATCTTTTCAGTTGTGAAGAGCGTTATGTTTGTTGCCTGTACATTTTTAAGAATGACATATCCATCTATTCAAATTATTGGCCTTCAAATATTACATAGATTTTCCGCTAATGATTTATTTTACAACTCTTTTAGTTTCAAGCCAATATAATACAACGTTTTAAGTTGCTTATAAAATCTTATGCAAAAGTGAATTAGCCGTTCTAAGTTATATGTAAACATTTCTACGATGTTCAAAATACCATAAAAACCCCCGCAATGCGATAACCCTTCGACTAGTTTCTATTTGAAAAAAGAAAAAAACAAGCGTGTCCCTTTCATGAGCGATGACCAAAAAGTTCCTCATTCAACACGGAAATTAACAAATTAAGATGAAATTCACCGCCCTATACACAACGTCACCGGCCCACCTTCTCTTCAACGGTCTTCCCTTCGAACCGTCGTGAGTCCTACCTGAACAATCTGAACTGTTCTAATCCAAGTTAAACACCTCCACAATTCCAGCTTTCTAATTCATTTGTGTCAACGGAAATATTAAGCTTTAATTGTCTATTTAAATTCAACAGATTCTATGTAAACCAAAAAAAAAAAAAATCAGTCTTCATTAGCCATTTAAATAAGCAAATTCTATACCAAGAAATATTCAATTTAATTGGCCATTTAAGTGAGCAGATTCTATGTGAAGAAATATTCAGTCTTATTTGACCATTTAAGTGAGCAGATTTCATCCCTTACATAGGTTTGATATTATACTAATTTCTTAATTAAGATATCTTTGTAAGATAAACTAGATGTAAGAAAGATTAGTATGTATGTGGTAGCTTAGCTTGTTCGTATGTATATTCAGAATTCTCCACAAAAAGAACACGGTTTTTTCTCAAGGCCTTCTAATTTTGTCAGGGTATCATAGCCACAATTCTGAATTTTCACTTATCTCTTGTCCCTTCTCCTAGTTTAGTTTGTTGTTCCTAGTTGTTCTTGATCAAAGTCTCTCAACACATGTCTTCAGATAAGTGTGATGCCTTTTTTATCTGTTTTAACAAGGAAAAAAAAAAACAACTTAGCTTGGGCATTTTAATTCCAAATATTTGTCAAAAGGAAAGCTCTTTGGGGCCATGTTGATGGTAGCAACCCTTATCCAGACAAAGACGAAAATGAGCAGGCCAAGTGGGAGCTTGCGAATGCTTAAATCATGGCATGGATTCTATGGATCTATCGAATCCAACATCATCCTGAACCTTCGACCCTTCAATACTACAGTTGAGATGTGGACTCATCTCAAGAAACTTTACAGCCATCACAACTTTGCCCGTTGGTTCCAAATTGAACATGACTTAACCACTCTCAAACAGTACAGTCTCTCTATCTCTAATTTTTACTCTAGTTTCATGAATCTTTAGACTGAATATACTCATATAATCCATGCTGCTTAACCTCCTGAAAGTCTTAGCTCTGTTCAATCTGTTCATGAGACTACTAAAAGGGATCAATTTCTTATGAACCATGGATTTGGATTTAAAAGTACCAGATCCAACCTTATGAACAGAGACCTTGTCCCCTCCTTGGATGCATGCTTGAATGATTTTTTCGCAAGGATCAGCATCTTCTCACTCAAAACATCATGAAAAAACAACAATCCACTTTTGTTTATGTGGCTTATACAGCAGAAGGTAAGCTAAGAAGTAAGGATATGAGCATTATTCCATGTTTTTATTGCAAAGAATTTGATGATTGTACTTCCAATTATCCTAAAAACTTTTGCAACTATTGCAAAAAAGGTGACCATATTGTTAAGGAATGCCCTACTTGACCCCCAAGGGGTCTGCAACAGCATATACTGCCTCAATTAGAACTTCTAGTGCTTGTGGTTCTATGAATACAACACATTCACACACACAAAGTGCTCTTACTCCTATTCAACCCGTTCAACCTAAAATGATCATTTTTGCATTCTCTTCTTTAGGAATCTTGGGATAAATCCTTCTCTACATCACCTACATGGTACTTTGATTTGACTACTTCCAATCATATGATAAATAATACTCATTTCCTTAGCAATGTGAACAAATATTCTAAAAATCTTGAGATTCATACTATTGATGGTAGTCATTTACCTATCACTGTCACTGGTGATATTTGTGCCTCTCTCACTAATGTCTTTATCTCTCCTAGTCTAACCACTAATCTTGGCTCTATCAGCCAATTGGTTTACAATAATTGTAATGTGATTTTTTCTAAATCTGGCTATGAAGGATTAGGAATCGGGGAAGATGATTGTAAGGGTGCCTAAAGTTGGACATCTTTTTCCTTTCTAATTTCCTTTTTCTTTACATTTTTCATTGCTTTTTGTCACTTGTAATTCTACCTATGTTGATTATCAAGAATGGCATAAACGTCCAGGACATCCAAAACACTTTTATGTTTCACGATTTGCTCAAATCTGGTTTATCTATGAATAAAAAGTCACCATCTCTTAGTGTTTTTCAATTTGATTGCCATTCTTGTAAACTTGGCAATAGCAAAACTCTATCTTTCCCCACTGACACAGCAAATATAGTTCAACCCTTTGATATGATATATAGTGATGTGTGGGGTGTGGCATTAGTTATGCCTCATGCTTATTACAAGTATTTTATCACTTTTATTAATGACTATATTCATTTCATATGGATTTATTTTTTACATTCTAAAGATGAAGTATTTTTGTTTTCAAGTTTTTTAATGTATATATTCAGATCTAATTTTTTGCCACTATTAAAATTTTTTATTCGGATAATGAAGGTGAATATATAAGTCACTTGTTACAAGATTTTCTAAACACTAATGGTATAATCTCTCAAAGGTCTTATCCTTCAATTCCACAACAAAATAGGATGGTTGAAAGAAAGAATGGTCACCTTTTTGATGTTGTCCGCACCTTTTTATTCGATTCATATGTGCCCTCTAAGTTCTAGCTTGAAGCTCTCCTCACTATGATCCATCTCATTAATAGATTACCCTCTCCCTCATTGAACCATGCCTCTCCCTACACTCGATTATTTGGTCACATTCTAAATTATTCTAATCTTCGTACCTTTGGTTACGTGTGTTATGCTCGTCTTTCTACACACAAACGCATAAAACTCATAGCTTAATTAGTTAAATATGCTTTCCTTTGATATTTTGTAAATCAAAAAGGTTTTCTTTGCTATAATCCTAATCTATATCGTATTCGGGTTTCTAGAAATATGATATTCCTAAAAAAATAGTATTTTTTTCTCACATACTAAGATCATCTTCCTCCTTTCTTTTTTGTACTACCCTTATTTATGAACTCTTCCACAGATTCCTCATCTCTTAAAATACTCTTGGTGCATCAAAGACGTAACAAATCAAATAAAACTACAACACTTCTCGAGCCTCCTCAAGCTACTTTCCTTACTACCGATCACGTTCCAATAACTATCCCTAACAATCACCTTGTCCTTTATTCCTATTCCCTTCTCTTATAAATAGGTAATGGAGTATGAGATTTGGTAGAAAGCTATTGACACGTAACTTTTTGTACTAGAAGAAAACCAAACCTAAGATGTTGTACCACATCCCTTATATGTGAAACCTCTTGCGTAAGTTTGCATTTTTCATAAAACTTCATTTTGATGGATCCATTGATCGTTATAAAACTCGTCTAGTGGTGCTAGAGAACATGCAAGAACATGTCCTAGACTATGATGAAACATTCACATCGATAACTAAGATGATTATTGTGCAAATGATACTAGCTCTTGTTGTATCTCAATCCTAGCCTTTACTTCAAATGGATTTTAAGAATGCATTCTTAAATGGTGATCTCAAGGAAGAAGTTTATATAAAACTTCCTTCGATATGCCTTTTCTTTACCTAATGATGTTTGCAAACTAAAACGCTCTTTATATGGTTTGAAACAAGCACCAAGAGTATGGTTTGAAAATTTTTGATCCATTCTTCTCGATTTTTCATTTCATCAAAGTACATATAACTCCTCCCTCTTTCTACAAAGGACATATAAGGACATAGTTGTCCTTCTTATTTGTATGGAAAAAAATGTTATTACTCGGTTTTGATATAGAGGCCATCTCTAAGATTCGAAGTTATTACATTCTACTTTCCACATGAAAGACCTTGGCCGAGTCACCTACTTCTTGGGTTTATAAGTGCATCATCGAACTTCGGTATATTCTTGAATCGGACAAGTATATTCGGGATCCGGTTTAGTTAGTCAAACTCACAAGCAACAATTCTATTGACACCCTAATGGAACTTAATGTGACATATAAATGTGACGAAGGTAAGCATCTCGAGGATTCTACCTTATATCGAAAGCTGGTTGGTAGTTTTATCTATTTAATTATCACCATAGTCTTATCTATTTAACTATCACCGGACCAAATATCTTTTATGTTGTCCACATAGTTAGCGATTCAAGCAATCCCTCTCGCACCTCCACTCCTCTATAGTTTGACATATCATTTAATACATCTTTAGAACACCTAATCGTGGCCTCTTCTTTCCTATTGGTTTTTCACTCTAGCTCCATACTATGTACTCAAGAAGTCTACTACCGAATGCCGTATGTTTCTTTATGATGCTTTTATCTCATGGAAATGCAAGAAGCAAAACTATGTACTCAAGTCCTCCACCGAGGTAGAGTATCGATCTATATCTACAACTTGATCGGAGACCAATTAGCTACGTGGACTTTTAACATTGCTTGGTTTCTTCCTTGTTCAGCCCACTACTCTACATGCCGACAACACCAGTGTCATCCAAATTGCTACCAACCCCGTCTACATGAACGCACGAAGCACATTGAGGTTGGCTACCATTCCATCCGAGAGGTTTATGACGGCCGAGTTTTGACTCTCCCATATATCACCACCTCTCTATAAATAGCAAATATTATCACGAAAACCATGACTCGTCCGCCTTAATTTCCTTATTGGCAAATTGATAATTGTAGATTTACCAGCATCAATTTAGGGGGGATGTCAACAAAAATATTTAATCTTAATTGCCCATTTAAAGTCAATAGATTCTATGCCAAGAAATATTCGGTCTTAATTTGCCATTTAAGTGAGCAAATTCTATACCAAAAAATATTTAGTCTTAATTGACCATTTAAATAAGCAGGTTTTATGCTAAGAAATATGTAATCTTAATTGATCATTTAAATGAGCATATTTCATCGCTTGTATAGGTTTGATATTATACTCATTCCTTAATTAAGAAATACTATCTTAATTAAGATGTACTAGATGTAAAAAAGATTAATATGTATATGGTAGCTTAGCTTGTTACTGTATATATATTTAGAATTCTCCGCAAAGAGAACACAGTTTTTTGCCCAAAGCGTTCTAAGTTGGTCGATTTGGCCCTTTAGTAACAATGTCCTTATCATAATCTTCCAGAGACAGCAAACTTTTCTAGACCGTGTTAGTTGCCACATTGGGTAGGTTGCTTTTATTCCAAATTACCAATCAATTTAATACATTTAAGAAAAAAATCTCTCAAATTGCTCAAACTTGGTTAATATTGAAAGAGAAATATAGTAACGTACGACCATCCAATTCGAAATATGCATTCAAGAATTCAGTTTTTATGTAATAAATATAGAATCAAATTGGACATTCGATTACATAATCTGTACAAACATATTTGTCAAAAATCAAATTGGTGCCACTTCAAAAGTTGACGTTTTCTTCTTTTGTTCCAAATAAAATTTGTTTTTCACTTTGTACAAGCTATCGAACACATACCTCAACCTCCAAATTATTTAAAATTGCAGCTACTTGAATCATAGAAGGCCTGCTCTTCCTAGAATTGCCAACACAAGCCAAAGCAACCTTAGCCAATCTAATAATTGTCCTCATATTAGAAGGCATTACAAGTCTAAGATCCAAAAGCTCACTAAACCTCGTTTCTTTTATCAAAGGCAATGCCCATCTAAGAAGTAAGCCTTCCTCCGCTCTCCTTCCCGTCAAAAGCTCCAACAAAACCACACCAAACCCATAAACATCACTTTCCTTACAAGGCTCACCCCTTCCATTTCTCCAATACTCATCATCCACATACCCCAAAAGTCCCCTCTTTTCGTTTGGTGCCAAAGAAGATATCCCATAATCACTAACTCTAGCACAAAACTTATCATCTAATAAAACATTTGATGCCTTGAAACATCCGTGAACAATATTTGGTGCCATCCCTTCATGCAAGTATTCAAGTCCTCGAGCCGCTCCGGCCGCAATCCTTAAACGCTGGCTCCAATTCAATACTGATGACGCCCCATCAGAATTTTCATGCAAATAATAATCCAAACTCACCGCGCTAACAAATTCCATTACAATGATTCTCTCACCAGGAGCCTGAGAAAATCCTATTATAGGCACTATGTTAGGATGCTGAGCCAAAGAGAGTGTTTTAAGAATTGAAGAGAACCCAAAACAAGTATTGCTCAAAACAAGAGAAGGGTGTATTCTTTTAACAGCAACTGGCTTTTGATCACTTGCCAATACAGCTGCATACACAGTGCCTAAACGACCGGAACCAATAATTCTTCGATGATTAAACCCATCTGTGGCATCATCAATATCTGTTAATGGATACCCCTGTGCAGAAATCTTGGGACCTGTAAGACTTTCTTCAGATTCTACAGGTTTCTTTCTACAAAAAATTACGAGGACTAAACAAAGAATGACAAAAGATGCTGAAAGAAGAGACAGGATAAAATAATAAGCGATTTCCTGGCTGGATTTCATATTTTGGACTGTTGTTTTGATAGATAATTTGATGCTACTATGATCTCTACAGAGGAAAAGAAGTTTGTACAAAGAAGATAGCTTGTCTGCAAACGCTGCGGGAAGAAATGATGATTTCATGAATGGGAATTGAATTAATGTCTGTGAGGGTTAATTTAGAGAGTGAAACAGAAAAGTCAGAGAGAGAGAGAGAGAGAGAGGAGGTATCTACCTAATACCTATATATTAACGCGTGGATGCTTTGAAAATTGAGATATTTTGGTAAGAAAGTAGGAAATCTATCCCATTAGTTTAGTTGCGTTGGTTCGCGGTTGGCCGCCTTCTTCTGTTGTCCTTTTCAAATAAAAACCGGTATTATGGATTGGGATTATTTCATATTTATAATAACAGGATGGTTTTTTTTTTTACTTCCTCGATTATTTAAGTTCTATCGATTTCTTTTTAAAAAATTTATTTTATAAAATCTAAAGAGTTAATTGATAAAAAAACAAACTTTTGAATAAAAATTAATACATGAAAAGATCAGTAAAATGAAATTAACCAATCACACTTTCAATCTTACTATTTATTATTACTTTTATCTCAAATAGAAATATTAAGTCATAGATTTTCCTGGATTAATTGCATAAATTGCCTCTTTATTCTTGACATTTTCTTAATGTAGTCTTTTTTTTTAACATGTTGTTCGGTTTTTTATTTTATTTTTAATTAATGTGTTACATCCAATGATTTTTTTACCCATTTTCTAAAAAAAAAAAGTGACCTATGACCAAAAAAAACACGTCATAAAATGTCAGATTAAATTAAATCTGGATAAAAATAGAAAAAAATCGAAAAGTTAGCAGAAAAAGAAAAGAAAGCAAAATGAAATTAACCAATCATGATATGTTACTATTTATTAATACTTTTATATCAAATAAAAATACTAAGTCATATATTTTCTGAATTAATTCCTTTATTTTTGACATTTTCTTAATATGTTCTCTTTATTTTATTTAGTTATTTATCATGTTTCTATGTTCTCGAAAAAATTTTAATGTGGTTATAGGATTTTTTTACCAATTTTCTTACAAAAGTGACGTATAATAATAATAAAAAAAAAAAAGTGTCATGACTTGTTAGATTAAATTAAAACCTTGGCAAAAATAAAATAAAAAAATTAGCTGAAAAAGAAAAGAAAATGAAAAGAAAGGTATAAAAACAAATTAAGCATTTCTCTCTTCTGCATCTGGATCAAACCAAATGGAAGATAAAAACACTAGCATGTATCAGTCTTTAAAGTTTGAGGTTCTATTAATTTAGTAATTTAATAAAAGAAAAATCAGCATTTCTTGTACTGTTGTACACATTCAAAAACTAAATTATGTATCGAAATTGAATAACCCAATCTCCAAAACTACACGAGCAATAAAATAATAGGCATAATTTTTTTTTTTTTTTTGAAACGTAACAGAACTGAAAATGGATCTAAATTAAAAAAAAATAAAAATCATCCACTCTGTTTGCATTGAACAAAAAGTAAAATTGCGATTTTGTTATTGAGTTCTGAAGCAAATAGAAAGAAAGAGAAAAAGATTAAAAAAAAAAAAAATTGAACCTGAGAAGAGAAGAGCGTGGAGTGAGAGATAAAGTAGAGAAACTTGAAGGGGAGATCTTCTTCAAGTTGTTGTTGTTGAGCTAAGAAAATGTACCGGAAGAAGACGAGAGAATGCAGGAAGTATTCAAGATCGAAGCAGCAAAGAGAGCCATTTCTTCTTCTTTTTTCTAGCTTAGGCCGAATAAAAATAACAACACTTTTATTTCTCTCTTCTGTGTTTTTTCCATCTCTGGATTTTGATTTTTGTTCGATATTTTGCGGCTCGTGGTATTTTACTATTTGCAAGAAAGACTGAGAGTTATGATATGATGATTATTTCAAGAATAAAGAAAAGAGAGAGATGATGATCGACGTTGATTTTAGGCTGATTTGGAAAGGGGAGAAAGAGAGAGTTTCGCAGCGATAATGTAGGAGACTAGATGACAGGCCACCAAAACACTAGAAGAGAGTTTTCTTTGTGTTTTTATACCTGGATTTTTTTGTCCCTTT
Source organism: Dovyalis caffra (assembly GCA_963924115.1). Taxonomy (NCBI): domain Eukaryota; kingdom Viridiplantae; phylum Streptophyta; class Magnoliopsida; order Malpighiales; family Salicaceae; genus Dovyalis; species Dovyalis caffra. The sequence continues at coordinate 10,333,139 of CAWUPB010001184.1, forward strand.
TCATCATCAGTTAAATTTTTTTTTTTCACCGGATAATTTAATCTGACATGTCATGATCACACATGTTTTTTTTTTTCAAATTTCATGTTCCTTCAAAAAAAAATCATTAGAAGGATCATATTAAAAAAAAAATTGAAGTAATGCGACGTGATAAATAAAAAAAAATAAATAAGCTACATTAAAAAAACATTAAGAGTAAAGTGATGTTTTATGTGATTAATCCATATTTCCATTCAATACAAAAGCTAAAGAGTTAGCACCCATTAAGCATTATTTATACACATTTAATACCTTTTATTTTTGTTGGATTTGTATAAAAATGTATGTTTAATTAAAAGCATAATTTATATCCTTAATTGATTTTTTGTTTGAAAAAAACAGCCTTCATAAAAACTCTCATTATTATTTCTATTTCTATAGAGAAAAAAAACATTTTGTTTCCTAAATCCAAAAAACAAAAAGGCATTGTTTCTTTTCTCACTCGGCTTAACAAACAAAAAAAAAGTGAAATTTTATGTTATCATTATAGATTTTTTTGTGTTGACCTCAACTAAAAGTACTTATAATAAGAGAAGTAAAAGATGATTAAGAAGCATTTTACATGATAGTCAACCTCTCAATATTACCAATAGATGAACAAAATTGATTTATAAATATAAATTACAACGCTGTTTATGAGATTTTTATGTTTTGAGGTGACAATCACTGGATGGAAAAAAAAAAAAGAAGAAGAAGAAGAAGAAATTTTATGTTAGTATTACAGCTTTTTTGTATGTCGATCTTAACTAAAAAAAAACTTGTAATGAAAGAAGTAAAAGATGATCGAGAAACATTCTACATGATAGTCAATCTTTCAATTGTACGAGTAGATAAACATAATTGACTTATAAATATAAATTAGAATGCTATTTATGAGATTTTTAGATTTTAAGGTTGCAAAGGCATTAGAATTAAACAAATAAAAAAGGCTACAATAGCCTAAGAGACCCTTGTAGAAAAATTTTGATTTCCCAAATTGGTTGGATTGCTGGATTGGAGGGCAAATAACTAGAAATTGACTACAAATTAAAGTAAAGTTCAAACTTCTTAATCTAGTCTCCAACCTTAATAACAATATTTGAGCCATAAACCATAAATAATCAAACACTAAAATATTGTGCTCCATGCTTTCTTTGCTTGCTTTGCAATGCATATATATATATATATATATATATATATATATATATAATTTTTTATTTATTTTTTTTTTGACACGTTGTAGAGATTTATTCTATCGTTCTTCTATGCTGCAATCCCTTATGTTCTTTTTAGTTATACGAGGTCATGTTTTATTGTTATTGAGAATTTGCTACTCTCTTAACGATTTTCACATTAGTGGTTATACAGATCTGTCTCCTTTGACATTATATCCAAATCCATAGTCCACTTCTTATTATTTTAAGAGAGTTCTCTAGTATTTTAGTTTGAAAGAACTGATTACATTTATCACGTTCGAATAGGAGTTTTATAGGCGCATTGGACTTAATTACTAGACTTTTGGTCCACTTTTAAATGGGTCTAGATTAATGGGTCTTTATATAAGATTAACTAATTGACCTATTTAAAGAACTCGATGGCTTTCTTCAAGTCTTATAACTAATTTATTGTATTTGGACCTAGGATAAATTTGGGCATAACATTTGTTCCTCTTCTTTTTGCATGGGAGTCCTTCTCAAGTGTAAAAAAAAATTAATTCTTTTAGCGTCTACTCGTTTAATTCCCTAAGAGCATAGGTATCTCTCGGTGTTTGCACTCAACCTTTTAGTTTCCCATTCAGTCATAGTAAACGTAGAGAACGGTCACTTCTCATCCTTGTATTTCACCTCTATTAACCACTTCCCCTACTTCTTAGGGTTTTCAATTTCTTTTTAGGCCTTTCATCTTTTTGTTATCCTTCCCAGACGTGGCTGGCCTTCCATCTTTCTTTTTCTCATCGTCACGATTCGAGGGAATTTTCCTTCTTACTTCACCTTTATGTATTACGACTGGGGTGGACGGAGCTTGGCATGCTTGTGCTAACGTTGCTCTTCGCTTCGAGCACGACAACTAGGATGACCAACTGGGTAGATTTCATGAGGTATCTTCCTTTTCTTCCTCTCTTTTTCCTTTATATATATAGACGTAAGCCATAGTTCTAATTTTATGCCTATCAAGAGTTTCCTCTCCTACTGGGCTTACTATGCTCCGCCCAAGAAGTGGCAGTAGCGCTTCCTGTTTGTCTAGTCATAAAGTTTGTCAATATGCTCCCTTCACCTTCTAAGTTTTCTTTCTCTGTGGATTCTATAGACATTGAAGCTGCTATTGACTCTACGATAGAGGATTCATCCGTTGTCTACTAGAGTTAGAGTAGAGGTATGATGATGTTATTTGCTATCTTGTATTTACTCACTTCTTCGTTGATTATTTTTCCTTCTTCGTATGTGGCATTCATACTCAGTTGGTGGTTACTCAGACTGAGGATCTACTGCTCCTCCTAATCCTTAGGTTCCTCCATTTAGCACAGGGACTATGCTAGACGAGTATTCGATTCATTAATTTAATTTTTTTTATATTTATAAAAAAATATCATACTCATTATCTATTAAAAATCATTATCTAAATCTTTACTTGACTTATATTAGTTTATCCATTCACTTAGTATCTATTTAATACCCATCAAAAATATTCAATTTTAATTCTTATAATTTTTTTAAAATTGGTCCTTAAAATTTAATTTTTATTTACATTTTGATCATTTTTATAATTTTTTGGTCCTCAAATTTTTTGAAAAAATGTTTTGGTCCTTGATTTCTGAAGTTTATGCAAGTAGATGCCTTCATATTAAAAAAAAAATCAAAATAAATTAGTGGATATTAATAAGATAAAGAATGGATGGTCATACTTTAAAATCATATACAAAATCATATTAACGGCTATATATTTTTTTATCCTTATCTACTTCGATACCCATTAGATATTTTTAATAAATATTTATTGGATCGGAAAAAATAAATACCTATTTTATACCTAATTCATTGTCGTCCTTAGTTTAGCAGGGTTATTGTAGGTAAGGGTTTTCGGAACACATCTTTCTTTTCTGCATTTGCTTGGAATTATGCCACCAATTTGTGCATTTTATTTACATTATGATCATGCAGGTGCATTTGACCTTCTAGACTGAAAGCTTTCCTGGAGTCCAAAGCAATGGATCTGATCTCTATCGGTTACGTGGAGCAGCTCTTGGGTTTTTTGGAGATAGAGCTGCAGTAGAATATTCCTGATCCCTTACATTTCGTGCTAAATCCCATTGTAGTACCCCTTCGATGGTTACGAGATACCCTTTTCTCAAAAGGCTCCTACATCGCTTCCTTGGCCTCCTCTACAGATGTGTAACAGTCTTTTACTACCATTTCTTCTCTTTCTAGATGAGAGACCTAGCTAAAAGAGGAAGTATTTGAGCTCGAGTACAAGGTCACTACATGGCATAGGCATCTCCATATTGTTGAATCCGACCTTTGCAAGAAGAAAGCGACTCTTCAATTTGTGAAGGATAATTATGTATCTCTGCAAATGCAGATGGACACACCTCTCTAGCATCCTAATTAAACTCTTAAACAATATTTAAATTATTTAATTAATAACTAATTAATTTAATTTAACAACTAAATAACTTAATTAACAACCAAATTAATTAAACTAACAGCTAATTAATTTTTTAAAACAATATTTAATTAATTTAATTAACAACTAATTAACTTATTTTAATAACTAAAAAAATTAATTAACAACCAAATTAATTAAACTAACACCTAATTAAATTTTTTAAACAATATTTAATTAATTTAATTAACAACTAATTAACTTATTTTAACAGATAAATAACTTAATTAATACCTAATTAATTTTTTAAAAAATAATTAAATAATTTATTTAACTAATTACCTAATTTAACAACAAAATAACTTAATTAAAACCAATTAGTTAAACTAGCACCTAATTAATTTTTTAAAAAAATTAAATAATTTATTTAACAACTAATTAACTTAATTTAACAACTAAATAACTTAATTAGCATCCAAATCAATTAAACTAACACCTAATTATAATTTTAAAAAAAATATTTAATTAATTTAATTAACAACTAATTAACTTATTTTAACAACTATAAAACTTAATTAACAACCAAATTAATTAAAATAACACCTAATTAAATTTTAAAAACATATATTTAAATAATTTAATTAACAACTAATTAACATAATTTAACAACTAAATAGCTTAATTAACACCAATTAGTTAAACTAACACTTAATTAAAATTTTTAAATAGTTAAATAATTTGATTAACAACTAAGTAACTTAATTAACACCTAATTAATCAAACTAACACTTAATTAATTTTTTAAAACAAATAAATAATTTAATTAATAGCTAATTAACGTAATTTAATTAACAACTAAATAACTTAATTAACACCTAATTAATTAAACTAACACCTAATAAATTTTTTTAACAATTAATTAATTTAATTAACAACTAACAAATTAACCCTAACAAGAAAATAAATTAAACTAACTAACAATTAATAAATAAACAATAATTATATATAAGTATTGAACTAAATGGAAAAAAAAATCAGTTACCGATTATACAAATGGAGGTGGAGAGAAAGGAGGAGCTGCTGCCAACTCACGAAGAAGAGGAGGGAAGGGAGGAGGAGAAGGAAAGCAAGAAAGAAGAAGAAAATGGAGGAGAAAAAGGGAAGAGATGGAGGGAAAGAAGAAGAAAAAAAGAGAGAAGGGGAGTTTGGAGGAGTTGTTGGCGTCAATGAAGGATTTTTAAGGGTGGTGGTGCTATTGATAAAGAAGAAGAAGAGAGAAGAAAAGAAGAAAAAATATGAAAAATTGGGCAAAATCCTATTTAGGGATTTTGCATTTAGCAACGATTTTTGGTCCATAACTAAACCATCGTTAAGCTTAAAATCTCTTTTTAAAAAAAAAATCGATTTCCCCCTAACATTAACAAATTAACGACGGCTTTTAAAAAATCATCTCTAAAAACTTTCTTGATTTAAAAGTGAATTTAGTGATGGTCTTCGCAGTTCGTCGGAACAAACCTCCCGAGTTTATGAGGGAATTTAGCAACGGTCTACATAGATTGTCACACAAAACCTCAAAAATATGGGTAAAATCAACGACAGTTTGGTTAGGCCATCGCAAAAAACCAATTTTAGGAGGATTTTGCAACGAGTCTTCTTAAACCGTTGATAAATCCCAAAAAATGATTTTTTAGCAATGGTTTAATAAAAACCGTTGCTAAAAACTCCAAACTTAGTTCGAAGCTACCATGTTTTAAAAACATCGCTAAAAAATAACACTTGAAACAAAATTAGCTACGGTACCGTCACTAAAAAATGATGGCTAAATCTGTGTTTTATTGTAGTGTAACTTATATGATAATAAGATTTTTGAGATAAACATTTTTACAGCACAAAAGAACAACTACATTGTGGGTGAATAGAACCTCGATGGCGGCAGCAGTAGATATCCAAAGACATTGCAAATTGATGATAGACGGGAGAGGCAGCAAGTGTGACACCAGTTCAACCATGGACATTTTAGGGCCAATATGACTCTCTTTTTGTGTGCGTTATGCTACATTTTGCTTTTTGATTGGAGTTCTATGATGTGTTGGGGAATGAAACATTTGACGATGAACTAATCAATGCATTGTGCATTCTATTTGATTTACAATGACTATAAAGCTATCTCAAGATTATTATTCATAAAAAAAAATGATAAAAGAAAGAAAGAAAATCATCGCAAACCCTTAAATATCCAAGTTAACAAAAAGAAAATAAACATGGAACTTATATTTTCAATATAAGTAATTATTTTAAGTTTATTTTCAGTTGAATTATTTATTAGTTCAGTATAAATTTATTATGTGCAATTATTTTAATTTATAGCCTATAAGCAAATTATGTAAGTATTTCGTAATAGAGATTGGGATAACGTACCCATGTATCTCTATACATTGAAAGCATTTTTTTTCCTATGTTGTTTAAAAATATTTTCACTTTCATATGTTCTTGTGTATTTATATTTTGGCCCTTATGCTCTTTTGCCACTTTGGACCAAAGTACCCCTTAGAACATTAAAAAAAAATTAAACATAAAAAAATAAAAATTAGTTTCAAAACGTGAAAACCCCATAAAATTGGGAAAAAATGAAAAATATAAAAACATAAAAACTTGGTATAGAATTAGATAGTCGAAGTTGGATTTCATCTAAAAGATTTAAGCCTTATGGTAGATAATTCTTTTTCAACTTTATATCTTACCCATATTTTGTTTATCTATTTAATATAGAATATATTCTCTAACACTTTTATTCACTTGTAATTTTTTTTTTTTTTTTTTTGGATATATCAAGTGGTTTGAGTTCTAGAATCTTTGTTGGACCCATTGAGTCTCTTTGAGGCTTTGATATCATATTGGACTCTAGGATCTTTGTTGGACTATTAGAGGCTCTGTCAAGTGGGTTTTGGACTCTAGAATCTTTGTTAGGTCATTGAGCCTCTTTGAGGCTCTAATACAATATTGGGCATTAGGATCTTTACTAGATCATTAAATCATTAGACCTCTTTGAGATTCCGATACTATGTCAAAAAACTATCTCAATCCAAAAAAATTAAGTTTTTAAGTGAGACTCCAAAATATGATTTATATTATTCTCTAATACATTTTCTTAAGTGAAAGTCATTTGAGATGGAAACTTGCATCAATCCACCATCACTTTGTGCTTAATTAAAAGAGAAAATGATAGTGGTAAAATTTGAACTCGCTCACCTTTTGGTCACTATAGTTTTGATACCATGTTAAAAACTATCTCAACTCAAAAGTTTAAACTGTGGGGGAAGGTCTCGTAAACAATTTTATAAGACTTTCTAACACACTTTATTAATTAAAAACTTTTCAAGCTTAAAATTTGCACATGCTTATATATCATGTGCTAAATTAGAAGAGAAAGTAAAGATAGTGAAATGCGAACACTCAATTGTTTAGTCATTAAAGATCCGATACCATATAAAGTTAGATAGTTGAGATTAGATTCCTTTAAAAAAAAACTAAAATTTTATGGTGGGTGATTCTTTTTCAACTTTATATTTTACTCATTTTTTATTCATATATTCTATGTGTGATATGTTCTCTAATACTTGAAATATCAAAAACAAATTAAAATAATCCATAAATATATATATATATATATATATATATATATATATATATATATATATATATATATATATAACTAATTAAAATTTTGATTACTTTGTGCTTAATTAAAAGAGAAAATGATAGTGGTAAAATTTGAACTCGCTCACCTTTTGGTCACTATAGTTTTGATACCATGTTAAAAACTATCACAACTCAAAAGTTTAAACCATGAGGTAAGGTCTCATAAATGGTTTTATATGACTTTCTAACACACTTTATTAAGTAAAAACTTTTCATGCTTAAATTCCGCACGAGGCTTATATATCATGTGCTAAATTAGAAGAGAAAGTAAAGATAGTAAAATTCGAACCTTCAATCGTTTAGTCATCAAAGATCTAAATCATATAAAGTTAGATAGTTGAGATTGGATTCCAAAAAAAATAATAATAATAAAATTTTATGGCGGGTGATTCTTTTTCAACTTTATATCTTACTCATTTTTTATTTATCTATTCAATGTGAGATATGTTCTCTAATACTTGAAATATAAAAAAAAAATTAAAATAATCCATAAAATATATATATATATATATAACTAATTAAAATTTTGAAAAACCCATATCTTGGAAAAACTTATTTCATTACCGTAGACATATTTATATTTATGAAGCTTTACGGATATTTATATATATCCATCAAAATTATTTTTTATTTTTCTTGGGTTTTCCATTTTTTTTCTAGTTTTTTTAAATGGTTCCTTTTTTCTGGAATTTTTTCATGGCTTTTAGAGTTTTTTTTTTTTTTTAGTTTTAAATTTTATATATATATATATATAATTTTAGGTACATTCCCCCCTAAAATTTAACAAAAGGATACATGAATAATATGAAAATATAATATCATATGAGAGTAAAAGCTTCTTGAAATGATATACAGAAGAATACACTTAGTATATAAGATTAAATGAATCAATTAACCCAATTTACTTTCTGTACTTGTAGAGACATGAAGTCAAAGAATGATGGATGTGATTTTTTTAAATAAAAAAAAATCAATATGCTTATAAAAATATTATAAAACTCATTTTGTTTTATTGTTCATGTAATGGAGACTCAATACTCGTTGATTGGTCAATTTTAACGTTTGAATATTATGCATCTGTATAGAAAAAACATTTAACAATAGTATTAAAATTTTAATTTAAAGAACTATTTCACGACTATTCTCATAGCTACGTGGAAATTAAAGAAATACTTTACGGGCCTGTACAGGCCCATGGCTGATTCAACATGGAAACTCAAAATGTCAAATGTTTGGATCAGGCCTAAGTCGTTGCAATACCCAAAACATAAATTGTAGCTCATGCACAAAACCATTGTTGATTAATCTCGGGCCGTACTCTTTTCTTGAATTTGCTATTGGGCCTAACAATTTAACCGGTATGACATCGTCATCTTTGTTTTTATTAAATTGTATATTCATAGATCATGCGTCAAATCGAAATCAAATTTTTTCCATTCGTGATTTTAAAAATGTATTTTCACATCAGTTTTGCGCATGATATTCATTCATTTAAGCTAACACATTCATACTATCAGATCAGCTGAAGAACATTGAAACCAGGTGGCATATCACTTTAGGTGGCGTGGCCCGAGTGGGGATGGATGATGATAATTGAATGTCGTTTTTTGTTGAGAAAGCGAAGTTGATTCTTAATGTCAGAGATCAAAAAGCTCCCATCAATTTTTCGACTATTCATCACAAGCCACAACAATCATTTTCAACAGATGAACCAAGGCCTCCTTGGGACTATTCCCTATTAATCATTATTTGTCTCTCTCTCTTAATTACAAATGCAGAGATGCAAGTATATTTTTAAGGAATACTTTTAGATTCTAGTGTCCGTTGATTTTGAATCATCTTTTGGGCATTTGCTCCATATACCATTGAACTTTGCTTACTTTCAGTCATTTTAAGAAATTTATAATCACAATACCATTCAACAGTTTTCAAGGCCACTCTACATAATTATCGGCTATGTTTTCAGTCATTCTCCGATATGGCAGTAACGTACAGAATAGGATCAAGTGAATGCAGCTGCAACAAAAGACACCAAAAGCAGCCAGCACGAAGCCCTCTCTCTTAAATAGGAATGGTCCATGAACGGCCAACCCTACCTGCAAACTAAAGTTGCTGATTTATAGCCACCGCCACCCCCTCTCCATGGATAATCTTAGATCCTCAGATGCCAGGCCAAAACCAGTAATAAACTTCCAAAAGCTTAAGGGGGGTCCTACTCCTAGCATTTAACTTGGTTATCAATGGCACAAGGGGAAAGATACAAATTTTGCAAGATTCTCACCCCCGACCCCTACCTATCATTGGTGTCTTTCCATGTAACATATGAAAAGGTAGAATTTACCAAATCAAATAGAAATCAGTAATTAGTAAATAGTGTGAGCATCACAATCAGCAAATGAATTTGGATGAAAGCAGGCAATGGGATTTTGTAGAAGGAAATTTTCATTACATTCAAATACTTTTTTACAGTGTACAATACCATTTTACCAACACCTTGATTACCTTGACACACTTTACTTTTACTTTTCTCCTCCTCTCTCCATAAATTAACATTTCAAGTTGAGCACACTATCTTTCCTCCTCCTTTTTGCAAGGAGATCAACACCAAAGTGGACGTAAAAAATGGAAAGTTAGCCCAAGAAACAAGAAAACTGGAGCTTATAATTACGTACTCCTTCCATATCCATGTTGCCAGCAAAAATTTGATTGTTTACTCAAGCTACACTCCCAGGATGTGAGGCATCTTCATAGTAATAAGGCGTCAACTTGCCATCTTTTTTAGCAGTCTTGGACAGATTATCTGCCCCAATTTCTTGCAGCGTTTTCACCACCCTTCTCATAGATGGGCGGTTAATGGGAAGGGGACTGGTGCAGAGGATGCCAATGTTGAGGACTTTGCATATCGCTTCCTTGAAACAAGAATCAAGTTTTGGGTCAATAACATGGTCCACTCCTTTCTGATCTAAAGTGGTGCATACCCACTTGACCAAGTCCTTTTCCCCGTACTCTGGATCAACTGGGCGTTTACCGGTTACCAACTCGAGAATAACCACACCAAAGCTGTAGATGTCACTCTTCTCGTTCACTCGCAGGGTGTACGCATATTCTGCATCAAGTGTATCCAAAGAATTTACTTTTAGTTCATCAGCTAGCCAAATTCATTGTAAATATTTTCGCCAGGAGCTACTCAAGTAACTGATATGAGAATCTACTAAAATGCTAATCTAACTTTTCAACTAAAGTTTACACGAGGGCTCATAAATTATGAGAATGCTAGTATTTATGAATTGGCAATCGAATCCTAAAATAATTGCTGTACTAGAAACATAAGAAAAATCTCAGTACAGATAATTTTCACACATCAAATCCTGAAGGACCAAAACTAGTGGGAAGAAGGTTGAACACTAACCTGGAGCAATGTAACCACAGGACCCTGCAATGACGGACATGGATTTAGGCTTTCCGGTCGAATCGACCACCTTGGCTACACCAAAATCAGCAACCCGAGCTCCAAAGTCACCATCCAGTAATATATTGTTGGATTTCACATCTCTATGCACAATCGGAGGAACACAATCATGGTGCAAATAAGAAAGTCCCTCAGCTGCATCAACAACAATCTTGTACCTTGTCAGCCAATCCAACAAACCTCCCTTACTGCTATGCAACAAGTCGCCCAAGCTACCATTTGGCATATACTCATACACTAAAAGCTTGCAGTCTCTAGTAGTACAGCAACACCATAGCTTAACGATGTTCTTGTGTCTAATCTTACCCAGAGTAGCAACCTCTGCATCAAAACCATCATCTTGAATCACCTGGCCTTTCTCAACATCAACATCATCGCTCTGCTTTTTCACTCCTCCCCAGAGCTTCTTCACTGCGACGGCCTCGCCGTTACTAAGCACGACCTTGTAAACTTTCCCCGATGATCCACTCCCTATGACATTATCCTCATCAAGACAATCCAAGATCTCATATTCACTAAAGCCCAGTTTGTGAAACGACATCAATGTCCATTTCGACTTATCAACAGTTCTTGCTTTCTTGAAATTCCTATACTTCAAAATAAACCCAACCACGCCAACAATAAGAACTAACACAGAAAGTACGAAAATAGACCTCATCAACCAAGCATAACCTCTACCTCTCCCGCCACCCCTCCCATCACACAAACCCTCGATATCACCACACAAACCAGGATTCCCAATAAAACTACTCTTGTACATCTCCTTCGCAAACAAGGGTGGAATCCCTCCTGACAACCTATTATTCGATAAATTAAGCTGATTTAACTTCAAATTCTGCAAACCAATTGGAATTTTCCCCGAAAACCTATTATTTGACAAATCAAGATAATTAAGCACGGACATTCCTCCAATTCCATTCGGAATCTTACCGGAAAGAGCATTATTAGCCAAATTTAGCTCATTCATTTTCTTCCACGAATTAACCCCATCGGGTAGCTCACCCGAAAGAGCATTCCCATGAAGATCCAGACTTCCAAGCTCTTTCAAATTCACTATACTTCCGGGCAATGATCCACTGAACCTATTTTCACTACCCGAAAACTCAGCTAGGTTCACTAGAAAACCAATTTCCTCCGGTAAGTTCCCAACAAAGTTATTCCTATCAATAATCAACATAGACAAGTTTGCAGCGCTAGCAATTGTTTTCGAAATCGAACCCGAAAACGAATTACTAACAAGATCAAACAACGAAACATGAGGCAACCCCCAAAACCCAGTTGGCACTTCGCCGGATAACCGGTTATAGCCCAACCGGACTCGGGTCAAACTCTGGCATTGACTCAAACTTTCCGGTATTTGACCTGAAAACGAGTTGTGTATCATCAAAATCTCCTCTAACTCGCCACTTTCACATAAACTTGCCGGGATTTGGCCGGAAAAGTGATTGTTCGACACGTCTAGCCATCTTAATGGCGCGTTTTTGCCGAGAGTTTGAGGCAACTCGCCAGTGAGCCCGTTTCGAAACAGCCTGAGTTCGTATAAGTTCGGTGAGTCAGCTATGGCTGGAGGCAAAGTTCCTGTAAAGCCATTCTCGTAGAGATTGAGACTCTCTAGCGGCAACCGACACAACTCGTCTGGAATCGACCCAGACAATTGGTTCATTGACGCGTCGAGTCTCTTTAACTCAGTAAGCTTTCCCATCCCCCGAGGCAGTTCACCCGTCAATGTGTTGTTGTAGAGCTCGATTTGGACTATGCTGGTCAGTTCAGTGAGTGAACTCGGTATGGAACCGGCAAGATTGTTGATTGCAAGGTCCAAATCGATGAGTTTCTTGAGTCGACCCAGTGAGTCGGGGATTTCGCCAATTAAATTACACTCAGTGAGCCACAAAATTTCCAGGTTTGCCAAGTTACCAAATTCGGGAGGGATCCGACCCGGCGTGAAAGGGTTGTACGATAAATTGAGCATTCTGAGAGTACTAATGTTGCCTAAAAAAGGCGGTATAATACCGTCGAAGAGATTAAAAACGAGAGAAATAACCTCGAGTTTCTGAAAATGTGCGAAAGTATCGGGAATGTTTCCTGAGAAATTGTTTCCGGTAAGGTCAAGGTATCTGAGGTTAGGAAGGCCAGCTAAGGTGTGAGGGAGAGTGCCTGTGAGTAGATTTTGAGAAAGATCAAGGTGCTGGAGATTTTGACACGTGGAGATATCTGCAGGGAGAGTGGAGTTGATGTAGTTGTTGAAGAAGGACAGGGAAGTAAGGTTTTGGAGACGGCAGAGGAGGGAAGGGAAAGGGCCAGCTATGTTAGTGTTGGACAAGTCTATGGAAGTGACAGAGTTTGTTGCTGGGTCACATTCGATACCGAACCATGAACATGGAGTGGTATCTCTGTCGGACCATGAAGAGAGAACCGAGTCTGGGTCTGAAAGAGAGAGCTTGATTTGTTGGAGGTAAAGGCCTTCTTGGTTTAGAGAAAGGGAAGGTGAAGGAAAGAAGAGGAGGGAAGCGAAAAGGAAGAGAAGCATGGTGTTTGCTTCTTGTGGCCTGTGTAGGTGGTGGTGGAGTTGCAGTTGGTTTTGGGGTGGCAGAAAGAGCAAGGTAAGAGAAGGGAGGAGTTGAAGAGATGAGCGTGCGTTTGGCGTGAGATATAAGAGTGGGTTGGAACTTGAAAAGGAGAGGAAGAGAGAGGGAATGGGGATTGATAGCATGGGAATGGGCGTATTATAGTAGGGTGAGCTGCTCTGGCACTCTAGTGTGCTGTTGTGTATTTTCAAGACATTGCTGAACGTGAATGATGGCCTTTATAAGACAATTTTTGCATGAGTATTTGAATGTGAATCATTCGTTTCTAATGATTTTGCTAAGAAAATCTATGCTTGACTTGCATTTATCTATACCAAAATTTATGTTTTCTTTTCTTTTTTTTAAACAACTTCAAACTAAATTAGTTGCAGTTGTTAACAAACAATTAGTTAATTGCTAAGTTAAAATTTTGAAATGAGGTCATTGAAGTTTGGTGAATGAAAAAGACTACACCCATTGAAAAAAAATAATAACACGTACATTAAATGTGATTAAAACAGAAGAATGTGGACTGTAAGGCACATAAATTTTGTTTAATGTATGTTCCAGGCATTACTAGTTGATTAAGTGTTTCATTTTATATTAAAAGTAGAATTAATTTTTTTTAAAACAAGAGCCATAAGGTTTAATCTCTTTCAATTAATGTAATTTTAGAATTATAATCCTATAAATCGATGAAAAAATTTACTTACAGACTAATGTAATTTTAGAATTATAATCCTATAAATCGATGAAAAAATTTACTTACAGACTAACTCATTTACTGGTGAATCAATAAATTGTTGATATGCTAAAATCATTTCAACCTGGTCCCCAATTTTCCTCACGATACTACTAACTTTAGTTGGATGGTTAGAATAGTTCAAGAGAACCAAATCCTACGTATTAGGTCACATGCCAAAAAATCGAACTAAATAAAGAAAGAAAACCATAGCTGGTAGATCTTGTAAGGAATATGTTTGTACTTAGAATGGTGTACGGGATTAAAGACAGCCCTATCTAGTTACCACATTGCTAACTGTTGGAAGCTCTTCACCCACAGAAAAATTTTGGAAGAAAAAAATGGAAAGATTATTTATTATCGAAAATCAAAGTTTACCAAATCAAAGACAAAGGAGAGTGGCAAAGATGGCCAATTTCAATATTGGTCTCAAATTCTTCATCATCTGGCTGTGAAATTTGGCAAGGATCTCGAGGACATTTCAATAATAATCTGAGGGACAATAAGTATTTGGAAGTAATTAATTTATTACCGGAATAATTAAGTAGGTTGTTTTAAAAGCAGGCATAGTAAAGAGCACACGAGAATTACATTATTGCTTTGTTGAACGGTCATCCGGGTCACGTGAGTGGCAGCGCGCAGAGAAGAAGAGACAATTACCGATGGTGAAATCAGTGACTGTGACAGGACCTTGCGAAAAATAGGTAAAAGGGGGACCTGTAGTCAAAACAAAAAACGACATCGTTTTTTGAAGAGTAGATTTGCGCTGGCTGGAGACTAAATTATTGCCTGTGTCTTTGTGCTTTTTTTTTTTTTTTTTTAACTCTTTCAGACAGGATCATGACGAGGCGGAAACATCCTTGGAAAAATTTACAAACCAAACAATATGATAGTAAAATTCATGGCATTGTAATGATAGATTAATGTAAAGTTGGTCGACCAAACGAGAAGACAATATCAAACATCGATACATGCGTGTTTGGGGAAAATTAACTAAATTCAAGAAGTAGATGTCAAATTAAATATGTTTGTTTAAATTAGTATTTTTGAGTCTTGGGGATGTAAAACTTTGGTTGAGAATAATCTAAAGCCAAACTCGGTTCCAATTTTTTTTTTCTAAAAAAAAAAATTTAAAAACCAACGATCCTAGCCTACTGAAAATAATACTACAATATTGACAAGTTTGAGTGTGCATATATCGAAGTTATTTCAATTTTTTAGACAAAAAAGAAATCGTTTGACATGGTTTTCTCATGATAAAAAATAATAATATTCAGGTTTTGAGACAAAAATTATATAATCATTTTTTCCACATAAAAAATTCATAAGAAAGAATTCAATCGTGAACAAAAATAATAGCATTTGGAAAGAAAAAAAAATTAGGATTGAAGCACCATCATTGTTGGAGAAAATATATGTTAGCAATGAGAAGAGATTCAGTTACGAATGTATATATTAATGAATAAATATTAATGAGGTATTGTTGTATCAATTTTTATATCAATCGAAACTAAATCTATCATTTTTTTAATTAAGTCGGCGTCAAAACATGTTTTATTTTTGTTCGACTACTAAATTACTTTTTAATCAAATTAGATTAAATATGATATCATTACTAAATTATAAAGACTACAACGAATTTAAAAAAAAAATTACTGAATTGTCTTTGCTTGAGTTGCCTTTACTCATAATTATCATCTTATACATCTTCCCAATTTACTTTTATCGTCTTGCCTAAATTCTAGTTCCCTTTTTTTCAATATTATCCACCTTAAACTTTTATCTTCAACCTCTTCCAATTCTAAATGTTAATATCACTCGTTTATCATTTTGATGGTCACACTATGTCATTTTAGTGATTACAAAAGATGTAGTTCGAAAATATAAATTTGTCACTCGTTATATCCAAATTTGATTGGAGTGGGCAAATCCAACAGATTAAAAAGAGAAAATAATAAAGATTTTACGCCCATAACACAACCTATGCCTAAGATACATTCAAAGGGTAAGAGCCTCTAATTCAAGACGCTCATATCCAACAAACTAAAAAGGATTACAACAGACGAAACTAATAGCTTTTGGTGAGAAAATCATAGAGTATGGATTCTTGAACAAAGATAGAAATAAGAGATAACAATCATGGCAAGCAAGAAACATGTTAACATATGAGTAATGAAAAATTTATCAAGAATTTATGCTTATAGGACACAATCTTGATAATTATAAAAGAACGTGAAACGTTGAAACATAGAGTGGCAAGTTGCAACGGAACATGAAGAATTGCAAAGGTCTATGGAAAAAAAGCATAGAAGAATGTGATCTAATGCAGGGGTCACGGACGAACAAAAAATCTATAAATACAAGTCTGCTATAAAAAACAACACATAATATGACATATAAACAAACTCAACTTGTAATTTACAAATAGCCCATAGAGTACTCTTTTAAGGGTTTAATACGTTTGAAGCTTGTTAAGTTATACCTTGTAGATAGTAATTTATATATTGTAGTCAAGCGGACAAGTAATTTGTAGGTCGATAGTTTTCATATCAACCGAAATTAAATCTATTATTTTTTTAATTAAACAAATTTCAAAACATGTTTAATTTTTATTCCACTACTAAATTACTTTTTAGATCAAATTATACTAAATATGATACCATTACTAAATTATAAAGACCGCAATGAATTTTAAAAAAATTATTGGATTGCCTTTGCTCATAATTATTGTCTACAATTTCTTTATCTCTATAATATATATCTTCCTAATTTACTTTTTATCATCTTTCCTAAATTATTTCTAATTATTTTTTTTCAATAAAATTTATCCACCCCGAACTTTTTTCTTCGATCTCTTCCAATTCTAAATGTTAATATCATTATTTTATTGTCTTGATGGTCGGACACTAAGGTTTTAATGATTATAAAAGACGTAGTTAGAAAATACAAAATCATCATTGTTATATCTAAATTTGATTGGAGTGGACAAGCCCAACAAATTTAAAAGGAAAAATAATCAAGCTATTAGGCCCATAACACAACCTACACCTTGTATACATTCGAAAGGCAAGAGTCTCTAATTCAAGATGCTCATATTCAACAAGTCGAAAAGGATTGCAACAACGAAACCAGACAACTTTTGTGAGAAAATCATGGAGCATGGATTCTTGAACAGCGATAAAAATAAGAGATAGCAATCATGACAAATAAGAAACATGTTAACATGTGATTATTGAAGAGTTTATTGAGAGTTTATGCTGATAAGATATGATCTTGACGAGTTATTAAAAAAACGTGAAACATTGAAAAATAAAGTGGGAAGTTGCAAGAAAACATGAAGGATTGCAAAGGTTTATGAAAAACAAAAACAGAAGAATATGGTCTAATGCAAGGATTGCGGACGAACAAAAAATCTATAAATACGAGGTTGCCATAAAAAAAACATATACAATGATATACAAATAAACTCAACTTGTATTTACAAACAGACTTACAAAAGTACTCTCGTAAGGTTTAATATATTTGAAACTTGCTAAGTAATACCTCGTAGATAGTAATTTGTAAGTTGTATTAAAAAATATAGTAATTCGTAAGCTCATAGTTTGTAAGATGGTAGTTTGGTTCTTGATTCTAATTCCGTATCCACAACTTGTGATCGTAAGTTAAATTCTTGAGGAGTTGTTATGTCTAAAACACCACTCTATAAATATTTTACATCATCAATGGATGTAAGTCTCCGTTTTAGCTTTGTATATTGTTAAGATTGCAATTTAATTTATAACATATACGTTATGTAATTTTAAAACTTTTAAGTTTGAATACATAATTTTTATTAAAAATTAGGATGAGAAATCTAATTGTTGAGTTAAGATAGTTATACAACTAATCCAATCTGGACAAATTGCAAGTCTTTTTCGAGATTTTTAAATTGATTGCAACTTATTTATTTAGCTTTATGTTCAAGAAAATATCAAAAATATCCTTAGAACAAATAGTAGCATTAGTGGTGGTTCAAATCCAAAATAAATATGGACTCTAAATAAACTCCCAACATAAATATGAATCCTTATGATAATAGAATACCTAAATAAAACAAATAAGAAAAGTAAATAAATAAAGCTAAAATATTCGATCCTAATAAATAAGCTAGAAAATTCGATCCAAATGAGGGTTAAATATTCAACCTAGTAGGAATGAGCTATACTCTCGTGTCATCGTTTTTTCTCTCTCGTTTTTTTTTTTAAAAAAAAAACCTTAGTTGGGAGACCCGAGCTTAACACGCCTCGGTTATCGGACCAAGCTTGTGTCTATTTTCTATTTTTTGCTTTGATTTCTTTCCTTTTTTGTAAATTACGAGTTGGATACTGCGCTACGTCGTGGTCGGACAATTATGTATTCAAGATAAACGATTTGTATGGTATAATGTGGATAAAAATCTTATTTCTCATAATTAATGTAAATAAAATCTATTTGCCGAGCAAAATATTTTAGTTTATTTATATTTATTAAGAAAATAATCGGTAATATTAACATAAAAAATTTGTTTTTGAAGAATTGAAAGGTTTTTTCAAAACATTATTTCAATTATTTTATTTAAAAAATATTGATTTTAGAACATAAAAAAGAATAAACAATAAATAATTGGGGTTATGTGTGTAAATACATAATTAATTTATAAAAAAACTAATGATATATATTTTAAATATTTTATTAAAAAATATTAATTTTAGAATATAAAAAAGAATAAATTAAAAATAATTAGTGCTATGTATGCGGATACATAATTAATTTTTAACAAAACTAATTTTGTGTGTGTGTGTTTGTTCTATTATTTATTAAAAAACATATTGAAAAATAAAATTATATGAATTTTACACTTCATTTTAGAACAAAAACGTGAATTCTATTATTTATTAAAAAACATATTGAAAATTCATACACAAAGAAAAATAAATCATATTTATTAACAAATAAAATTTCATAAAAAATTTTAATTTAATGAGAATTTTTATAATAAATGAAAATTTAAGAGATTAATTTTAATCAATAAAAAAATATTATCCGATATGTGTGTTTGTTCTAAAATTTTAAAACATAAGAGATGAGAAACATTTAAAAAATATATATTTTTTGAAACAAAAGTGGGGCAAAAATGGACTAAATTAAAAATATGAGATTTCAAATATTTTTAAAAATATGAGGATTTAAAAATAAAATTTGAAAACATAAAGAATCGAAAAGAAATGAAGTGTAAATTTTGAAAATGAATGAAAAAAATATAAAGAAATCATGAAAATGCCATTGTAGAAAATCACAAAAAAGGCTCAATCGTTAGTTTGTGTGAAAAAAAAAAAAAGAATGATTGATTTTTAAAAATTTTAATATCTAATTAAATGAAAAAAGAACATAAATTGATGGAAAAAAGCAAAGGAAAAAAATCAAAAAAAAAAGAAAGACATGTAGTGCATCAATTAGGGATTAAAATTTTAAAGACTAAAACAAAATAATTTTTTTAAAAAAAAACTAAGAATGAATAATATTGTTTAAATGAATAGTACGACAATTGAAAAGTTACTATTCATTCACTGTTCAAATGAATAGTGAACTCTTCGACTGTTTTAATTTTTAGTAGAATAAATTAGTCACTGTAGCTGCAAGAAACAAATTAATTATTCTTCCTTTTTAAAAATAAAATTAATTATTTAACCTTATCTTTTAAAAAATTTCTTATAACTTAATCATTTTAATCATTTTTTATTTTTTTAAATTTTTTCTTGTAAAAAAAAAAGTAAAAATATAAAAGACTTGATGAAAAAAATGATATTTTTTAAAATAAAATAATATTAAATTAAACATATAATACTAATAAAAAAATCAAATAATTAATTTTTAAAGTAAATAAGATTAATTAATTCGTTTCTAAAAAATAGAGGGACTAATTTATAATTTACTCGTTTTTTTTTTCAAGGCAGACGTGGACTAGACATGCAGATCAAATTTTAGTGTGCTGCCACTATAGTCTTCCCTTGGACAGATTTGGCTGCAATGCCAAGATTGTCTTGACTGCAGTACTTATGGACTGTGCGATCTAATCGAACGTCCAGTATTCACTGTAAAGATTAAATCATGGATATTGTATCTGATCCACTAGGAAATTAGGAGCTTTTGCTTTCAATGTCTACGTTCTTGGGAACCTGCACAATTTATCCACAATTTTGAATCTTGGGTTCTGCAGCAACATTGCTTGGCATGTAGGGAATTTCAAATTTTTATAATTCAAACTGGTCAAATTTACACAGTGATCCCCAAGTTTGGGAATGGTTTTACTTCAACTTCAAGCTTCCTTTTGTCCTCATTTAGAAGTTAGCAGTGTTACATAAAATTAAAAATCATAAATTATCCTTGATTTTTATTTGGATTTCAAAAAAAATCAAAATTCTGATGCTATATTAATTTTTTGTTGAATTTAAAAATTTAAAATGTTAAATAATATCTTAAAATATAATTTATATTATTTTCTAATAAATATTTTATATATTATTTATTTATTGAGAAAGAGATGCCTTTATTGCAGCTGAAAAAACAAAATAAAACACTAATACATTGGTTAGCTACGTTAGGGAGCTAGCATGTAATAGGGTATGAATTATACCGAACTAGAAGAATATATAGTGTTTTTATACCAGGACATTTGGAATGCTCTTGGATTAGAAGACTAAAAAAATAATCATACCTGGTTGAAATTGTAATTCAGATTTTGGAATCCTTCACAAATGTTTGGTGGAAAATTATAGCTTTGTATAATACTAGACATAAAATCATACTTCCATTGATATTATAAGAAATTAAGTATCGAAAGAGAAAAATAAAACACACTGCCCTTATTATGCAATCCAACTTGAATTAATTAAAAAGGGCAATATGTTTATATTTACAAAGGAAAATCTCAATATAAAAATGTGTTCAAATGCATGAGAAAAATTTCTTAGTTTCATAGTTTTTTTTTTTTAAGAAAAAGAAAAAAAAAGCGAGTTAAGAAAAAGAATAAACTATAAATTAGTCCCTCTCATTTTGTAAAATAAATTAATTAGTCATTCTGATTTTAAAAACTAATTATTTAGTCTTTTTTGTTATTTTTAATTTATTTTTATTTTTATTTTAAGAAATAGAAAAGGAATAAAAAATAAGTAAAAATATAAAAAGATTGATGAGAAAAAAACATTTTATAAAATAAAAAATATTAAATTAATCATAATCAACATTGATTAAAAATCAAAACTAAATAATTAAATTTTGAAATTAAAGAGATTAATTAATTTATTTGTCAAACAAGAAGAGCTGCTTTATAATTTACTCGTTAAAAACATCAAATGATTAATTTTTAACGCAATCCTAGAATCCTCAAAATAGCGACTTATAATTATTTTTATCACATCGGTGCAAATTTTGGGGTGGAATTGGAATTTTACAAGTAAAGATGCCAACGTGTGAGAATATCTGGATAAGTTTAAGTTTGAATCACGGAGTATAATTGTTTGGGGGCAAACTGTATATTTGCTATGAAGCAAAGCGTTGATTTCAAGGGCAAAATTGCTGATATTCAAAGTCGGGCCCATATTTCTCTCCCCAACTTACAGAGTAATGGAGCCTTTAGTATTTTCAACCTTTAATTTAATATTTTTTTGATAATTTGATTTCTTTTTTTTTTTTTTTTTCAGATTTAGCCACATCTATAATTAGAGATATAAATGGATCAGATCTTGATTTGAATATGATGTAATTAAATGAATCTGATAAATATTTTTTTTAATCAAAGTACTATTATGATTCGAATCCATTAATTCGTTTATTAAATAAATCAAATTCAAATTTATCTTGATCCGATCTAATAATAATTCGCTCTGAAATTAAAAATAATAAATATAATATTTTAAAAAATATTAAAATTTAAATATGAAACTAAATTGAAATATAGAGCTTATTTATTATAAATTTTAAATAACACATATCTTTCCACATTGACGGCTGTAATTTCAAATAATGACATATAATTTTTTTATTATTTTTTTATTCAATTTCATGAAAAAAATTATAAATTAACTTATATATTTTTTTAAAAGTCGACATTATTATATTTGTCGTCACTTTATTTTTTTAACAAGTGGATAAGAAATAAAGATTATTTATTATTTTTTTTAAAATTTTATTATACTTCCTATTTAATTCAAGGCAAACTTTTATTAATATTATTTGATTTCATACTTTTGCATTGTGTGGTATTTTATATTTTTTACAAAATCGATAAATAAAATATTATTTTAATATGTTTTATTATATATACAGTGATTGAAATATATTTTATATTCGAGGAATATATGAATTATAGAAAGCATAAATTTTTTTATAAAAATCAAATGATAAATTCAATAGAGTTATGAATTCGATCCAAATATGTTAGAATTCAAATTCAAATTTATATTTTTAAAATTCAATTTGAATTTATAATATCTGATACATTTTAATAAGTAAACGGTATTCAAATTACATCCGTTGACAGTCTTGGTTTTGATTATAAAATTGTCGACGGCATCTCATGGCTGGAGGATGCACACGTAAACTTGATTACCTCAGCCACAGTAAAAAGAGCAAGTGAAGGAGAAGACGTCGACGAACGAGAACGAGAATGAGGCTGGAACAGCTAAAGTGCTGCATGGTTACCTGAGAGGTCAAAGAAAAACAGTAGAACTTGTTCATTGGTTTCCAAAAAAACCACATAAAACAGCCCGTCACGTTCATCCAAAAATTTCCTTTCCTAGTTTTTTTAACAGTCTTGGTTGGATTATAAGGTCAGGAGATTTCATATCCTCTGGATTTTTTTTACCCATAAGGAGAAAATTTTTTTTCAAAAAAAAAACGACGCAAGTGCTGGCCTTTCTTATCAGGCATTTGTATGGATCCTGTGTGCTTTTTGTACTTTTGGGGGGAAAAAAGAGTTCGACAAAGCACCCTTCGGGTGTGGCTGCCGTGGCGCCACCTCATTTTCACGGTAGCGCCACTCCGCAGTCCTCACACTAATTGCATATTCATAGGTCAAATCCGAAAGACTGAAAGAAGAATCATAGTTTTATAGTTAAAGATACGTTTGTCTACTAATCTGAATTCCTTGATGTGATTAAGCAAAATCAAAGATAAAAAGAACTTAACTAGTTTTGAATTTGATGCCTATTAAAATAATTTACAAACTCTCAATATAGAAAAATTTAATAAGGTTTATTAATATATATCTATTGCAGTAAAAAAACTTACGAGGCAAAATGTAAGAAAAATAAGATAAAACTACATAAATCAAGGTGGGCCAATTGTGCATCTGCACGAATGAATTTTGACAACATGTATTCAAGAAGTAACTAATGGTATACATAGCGATTACTTCGTAGATTCATTTTTTTTTTTAAAAGAAAAAGATAGATAGAAAAAAAAGAAAAAAAGAATTATTATTATTATTATTTTTTTTGGATGGAGTAAATATATAGAATAACTACTGTAAATATCATTAATTATTTTTTGAGTATTATAAATTTTTTTGAGAAGAAGGAGTGTATTTATGGGATCAATTATGGATATGTTAGCTTAGTGTTGTGTAGTCACTTTCAATTCAAAATAGTTGCCTCATGTCCACGGTTCAAATTCCCTAACATGGCTTCCGAAAATCGAGTTAGCAATGCGAATTTAAATGAGTTGATTGTTGGTAAGGTTTTTAAGACATGCATCCCATTTATAGCTGAGATTCCTTATGAGTCCCACCAACTCATATTTTTCGAACCAACATCGTTAGTTGTGTATTGATAATCATATATCAAAGTTGAATTCCAATGGTTGGTGAACTAAGTTAAAGGCGTTAAAAAAAACCATTGAGATTCCGGTCTTGCACATAAAGTTTTCTGTCCCAGTAGTCAAGTTGGCCATGCATATTTAAACACCTTACCCAATGCAGTTATGAGAAATGACCTAATGGATGCAACTTTCAATTTTGACGACAAATTTTTGATAGATGAATTTATTAGAGAATATGAATAAATTAAAAGCTACGATTAATTTTTTTTTCCTTTCAAATTTTTAAATGACATTTGAAAACTCTAGTTTGCATGAGGTATATCTTTTTAGTTCAATTATTAATTTTCAGTCGAAAGATCTAAATTTGAATAAATAATAAAGATTCTGTTAAAAAAAGAAGCTTGTCGGAAAATTTACTCTCAGATTATGGAATTAATTTGTGTTAAATCCAATAAATTAATTAATTCCACTATTTTGATTTGATTGATCAAATTCTCTCTTGTTTATAAACAAAAATGAGCGGTAATACAAATTAAATGAGAGACAATTCATTATCAACATGTATTAAAATGATACCATTTCAATTTGAATGACCAAATACGAGTGAAAAAAAATGAAAATATTCGAATTGATTTTTTGTCTTATGGCTATGCTGTCGTTGTTGTGTGCTTGTTTAGAATGGGATTTTAAGTGGGATAAAAGGAGTTATTCTTATTGTTAAAGACAGCATTTGAAGCTTCCACAACCAAACATCAACATCTAAGGAAGCGAGAACGCAAAGCTAAGTGGAAAAGGGGCAGGCCAGAAGATCCAAACTAGGAGTCAGCAGAATCGCAACTCAGCTTCCACGGCCACTACACAAGTCTAACAACTGAGATTAGAAGATTCTCTGTCTCACTCCTTTGCTCATTACTCATTGCAAGGGTGAAATTCCTTCCTATGAAGATAAGTGGAACCCCACCAAAGTTTAACTTTAAGCTTAATTTGGGACTTTTAGAAGACTAGGCCAAGAAATTGATTGAACCAAATACTGACTAGTGCTCCTCGTATTCCTACTTTGCGGCCCTCGTCTTGACCATATGGCATATAGGTGAATTCGCTTAAGTAGCCTTATATTGCCTATTGTAATCAGAATTTGGGACTTTTTTCGGCTGAGCTTTACAATAATATACTTTATTTAAATAGTTAATATGTTTCGTTTTTCTTACTAGTCAGAAAACTATTCTCCTCTTTACTTTGAGAGATCTCTAATTCAAAAATCTAATTTTCTCGATTTTATAATTTTTATTCGACTTTAGGGTTGTTTCTTAAATCCAAATCTAATATTATTAAAAGATAGTTGTGACAAATTTTATATGAATAGTAAAAATTGAACCATAATTTTAAGTAAATTAAAACAATATTATTATTATTAAATTAAATCCACTGATGATATATCCAATGGTATTGATATGTTATCCTCAATATCAAATGAAACGAAGGAAAACACATTTAGACTTTGAGTATGTAGTCTTAAAATTGAATTTCTTTAACCACTTTTCAAAAAAATTCATTAATCAAATGGGCGGAAAACGGGGATTTTACAAAGCTAATGGTTGTGATTATTGGTAAAAAGAAATTCATTAAAATCTTTTGGTTTTTCATGTATTTTAACATAATATATTTTCAGTTGTCTGGATATTCACAACGTGAGTGCGAGGGAGCCGTTTTAGCCGAAGAGTAGTGCTACATGATATTAGTGATGTAAAAAAAAAAGTCATCATAATTTTATAAGGATAGTGTTTTTTCTTGAAAGGATATAAGGAAGAAAAAAAATTGAGTATTTTAATTCAAGAGGTATTATGTCATTTAATTTTTTCACTTTTCAAATTTATTCTTAAAAACTTTCTATTTTTGAAAAGATGTCTATAAGAGATGTGTTGTCAAGCAGTGGAATTTGTGATTCATTAATATACAAACACGTGGATGGTAGAGGACAGCATTCAATATCTGGAATTACAGCTCTTAAATCATGTTGGTGGTCTTGCATGAGTTAACACATAAACATTATCTCTACAATCAATAAATTCATTCCTCCATGCATATGGCTGCTAATAAATCACTTTGGGGGCCTTTCATTTATTAAAGATTCCAAAAAAAAAAAAAAACATCTACTAATCAGCTACTTTCATACGGACCGTCGTTCCATAATTAAGATGAGCAGTCGTATTTATTCGTTAATAATTAACACTCCCACCCAATATTTCTAAGTAGTAATAAACTCCTCAACTATCCACAGATATTAGGTCAACACGTCAAACAAAATTAATTACTTAAACCAACGGCCAAGAATTCATCCTCATAAATAAATTAAATCCAACACAAGTGCTCTCTCCCTCCAAAACAAACTCTTCTTTGACTTTTCAAACAATTAGAAAAATTATTAATTACTGTATCATATCAATATTTTTTTCTGGATTTTTTAAACATATTTTGTTTTAGAATTGTTTTTTGAGCAATTATTTTGTAAAAAAAAAAAAAAAGTGCACAAGCTATTAGAGTAAATTACAAATTAGTTTTTTGTTTTAGTTTTGCCAAATGAATTAGATAATCCATCTTAATTAATTAGTGTTTTGACCATTGGTGAATATATCTAATTTAAATATTACTTCTATTACGTTTCAAAAAAATATTTTCTTTTATTATCAATCTTTCTATATTTTTAACTTATTCTTTCTTTTTTTCTATTTATAAAAAAAAATTAAAAATTAAGTTACAAATATATTTAAAAATTTAGGGACTGATTAATTAGTTATTGCAACTAGAGGAACTATTTAAATTCCTTTTAAAGACTAAAGTAACTAATTTATAATTTACTCAGCCATTTCATGTTAAGCTTAGCTTGGAGATGTAGTTATGTAGCTGTAACACACAACAGAAGCACTGAAATAATGTAGCTGAAATTTTGCCATGGCAAAGTAAGGGATTAGGCCTTTAACACAGGCAAGTGGTGAACAGCATAAGTTAGGTAGCGAGAGCTATAATAACTCCAGGATCATGGGCATGTCACCCGCGTGAAAACTGTACTCTCTATCAAAAGTGCACGTTAGGTTAGCATATAGAAAGGCCATAGAGCAAAGCAAGACAGAAGAATGGGCTTGAAGGAAAAAAGTTAACCTTTGACTATTTCCCACAATGTGATGATAATGTCTTGCATGATTTTTCTTACTTTACCTCATTAACATGATCAACCAAATGTGTCTCCCATACAAAAGTGAGTGTGGATCAGGATGTCACACTCATGTTTGGAGGATAACTGCAGGCCTCTCGAAAAGGGGAATGGAGGCTAGCTAACTATGATTTTTACCAAGAAGAGAAGAGAAATACTTATTGCGTATACGTTATGATTGGTTAAAATTTTAGCATCAAATTCTTGGAAGCTTTAACCAAGTGTCTGTAAAATAAAAGAAGGCTTGGAGTCCAAACTAATACTCGTAATGCCCATGGGAAGCATTTGACCTTATTAATTAAGCTAGAGGTAAAAGAGAAAGGAAATGATATCTTAGTGCTATATGTCAACTTTGTTACGCCATTACTTTTCTATCATTACACATAATGATTTGTTTCATTTCTCTTTTTCTAATTGCCTTCTAAAAGGTCAATTACTTTGTTTTTGGAAATTAAATCCAAACCCTCACAATTGGGAAACATGTTTCCCAATTTTATATGGTCTGAGGCCTAAAAATTAATATTGAAATCACAATTAGAAAATAGTTAGTGATATGCCATGAAATAATAGACCACTCAAGCACTAGTCCAAAATAAATTTCAAATTTTTTTTTTGGGAAACCGACCTAAAAAGAGTCCGACATCAAATTTTCTTATATCCGATCAATTATGATTGAGGTAATTCCATCTCACTATAGACGTCATATTCTATGAGATATGAGATAAGAAACACAATACACTTCCTCACACATTATTAAACTTTCGTTACAATATGACTACCGAGTAGTCTTATTAATAGAATAAGTCTACATCAAAAACAAACTTTTTTATATAAAGATTAATATGACAACTATAACAAATTATATCTTTTATTCTCTACACATATATAAAAATAATATTGTATATTCTTTTAAAATATAGTAAAACATACCGTTAAATCTATTCATATCAAACTTGCTAAAAAAATACTATCAAGTCTCATAAGGATAAAGACTTCTCTTCGTATATTTATTTAGCTATTGAAAAATCCTTCAAACATCAAAAGGAAACTTGTTTTGTAGATACTCGTTATAGGCCAACAAGACTATTAGATTATAAATATATTAATGATTTTAATGACATGTACTTTAATTTGTTAGTTTGTTAATCTATTATTTTGTTATTAGTCAATTAGTTAGTTATAGGTTATTACTTAGTATAAATATAACTCGTATACTTACGAGTCTTAATCAAGCTAATAACAAAGTAAGTTTACCAATTTCTCTCTCTCTCTCACTTCACCAAACTTTACCTTTCTCTCGTCAATTTTTCCTTTCTTCAATTCAGTCAAGAAAATCAACATGGTATCAAAGCTTAAATCACTCTAGGGTTTTTAGCTCGATCAATTTCGATTACCTTCTCTCAAGCTTAATCATTTTCAATTACCTTACCTTCTTTTTGTTTCATGAGAAACTTTCATTACAATATGACTATTAATAGTCTTGTCAAGAGAATAATTTTACATCAAAAACAAACTTTCATATATAAAGATTAATATGATAACTATAACAAATTATATCTTTTATTCTTCACACATATACAAAATAATATTGTATATGCTTTTAAAATATAGTAAAACATATTATTAAGCCTATTCATATCAAACTTGTCAAAAAAAAAAAAAAAAATACTATCAAGTCTAATTAAGATAAACACTTCTCTTCGTATATTTATTTAACTGTTGAAAAATCGTTTAAACACCAAAAGAAAACTTATTTCGTATATACACGTCATAGACCAACAAAATCAAGACGAATCTTTATCTTAGGATCAACTAAGGAAAAACAATATCTATCAGATATTGTTCATATAATTAAAAAAATCTACGTCCTCGTCAGCTAGGTGCTCTAAATTTTATCCTTTCATCCAGAAAATTACAATAATTCTTTAATTGATTTGACCATTCCTGCTAACAAATGCCGCAAGGTTGGTGTGTCAAGGAAATCAAAGTGAAAATTTCAGCAATAGATAAATCTTGCACGATGCATGCTGGAAGACGGACCTTTACCATGGCTAGATATCAAAATAGGTTATAGGTGTCATTAAATATGAGTTACTATATATATATATATATATATATATATATATATATATATATATATATATTAAAGCAAGGTGACAAAAATCTCAAATAATTCCTATTTTGTAATTATTTCTTTTATATTCCTTTAAAGCAACAAAGTCAAATTTGTACATGATATATCATTCAATGGTTAAATACTAATTAATTTATTGAGGGAGAACGCAACTAATTGATGTTGACCAGGGATGCAAGGAATACACGACTTGAGGTGATATGATCATTCACCCTGAGAACAATCCACATGGAGCCCGTGAACAGAGTTTCAATGAAGAATTTTTTTAAATTAAATGCCACAAAACTATCCTCTTTATGGATTAATGTTAGCAAAGAATCATACCTACAAATTATTGATATAATGATAAACGAATTGATCTCTAAAATTTTTTTTATCAATATGTAAAATTCAAATTCTGAAATTATATTTATTGAGAAGGGTTAAATATGTCAAACATGATTAATCCTATCTCTAAGATTAGTTTTATAATAAATGTAGCATCTTATAAAATAACTATTGTAAAATATTAGTCTCTCATGTCGAACATGATAAATCTTCCGTTAGACAAATAACAAAAAAAAAAAAAACTAACTAAAGTCATTTATTTATAACAGAATCCACCCATTAGAACCCTACCAATACAATCTAGAGAAAAATTCCCAATTTTATGAAACCCTAATTAAATCTAGAGAGTTCACTCAACATAAGGTCAAGCATCTATTATCCTATCCCTTAAAGCAAATTCATCAATAAATTGTAACTCGTTTATTGCTTGCTACAATTGATCAATAATATCTCGTTCTTCTGCATTTAGTAGTTCAACAACAATTGTTCAGTTATGATTCATGTTTACAAAGTTAGGAAAGTTGGTGGTTTTTTGGCATAACTTATAAATATTAAAAAAATTTCTATGTTTAGAAACTTAGGAAGAAGAAAAAAAAATTGGCTAAAATTATATGAGATAAAAAAAATTTTTCATTTAGAGGAAAATAATTAGAAAGACTAAGCGACGAAAGTGTTAAAAAATAATATAAATCATATCATGTTCAGCTCTTTCGAGTCGTAGTTGTTAAAGAATAATCTCACCTAAAAGTTTAAGCTTTTAAGTGATATAGTCTTTTAATATGGTATCGAGCCTTGATAACTAAACGGTTACTAGTTCGAATCCTATCACCCCCACTTTCTCTTCTAATTAATTAAGCACAAGATAGTGTGAGTACGTGCAAGTTTCAAGCCTAAAGGCCTTTCACTTGAGGGGGTCTCGTTTGAGAATAATATAAATCTTATTTTAGAGCATCCCCTAACAATTTAAGCTTTTGGATGAGATAGTACCTTGACAAGCAATCACGTTCACTAGCAAGTTAACCGAAAAAATGATGCCTAAGTATTTGCATTTGCATATTTTTTATTAACCAATAGGGAGTTTCCTCTCATACAATGAAAGGCATTACTACTTAATTAGAAGCGATACCTATTTGCTTTCTTGTAAAGAGACTTAGAATCTTACCTAATAGTTTAAACTTTTGAGTTGATATGCTTCTTTAATATGGTATAAAACCTTGTTAACCAAGTGGTCATGAGTTCAAATCTTAAAACTTCTATTTTTTTTTCTAATTAATTATGTACAAAATAATGTGGGTCCGTGTGAGCTTGACTTGAAGAAGTGTGTTAGAAAATAATATAAATCATATCATGAGACCGCACTTAACGACTTAAGTTTTTGTACCGATATGGTTTTTTGCCAGAGAGAGACTAAAAAAAAACGATGAAAAGTTTAGCTTTATTTCAATCAATTACCGAATTTCTTAATATGCAAGTTTTGTTAGTTTTTATTTTATTTATTATTTTTAAGTATCAATTAATTATTTCTAATTTTAAGAAAATAATTATCAATTAGAAATTATATCTTCAAGCATGGATCGACACATTTCATCATATTTAGAAAGACATTAGTCAACATATAAAGTTGGTAATCTAATTGAAGTGGTAAGGGAAAATTTGACTTATTTTAACCTTTTTATCCTATGGAGAGACAAAGCTCTAGGAATACTACTTAAGTTTACAAAATTAACGTAGGAGTTATAATTTCACAAATATTTTTTAATAAGAGGTTAATACAATCAATTAAAGCATTTAAAGAAGGAGAAAATCCTAATATATTAATTGCATGAAAAGAAACAGAAAACTCCTTTACATTTCAATTTCCCCTACTCTATTTATAATTTGTCAAGCAAATTATTCTAGACTCAATAGGGAAGTGGGCATCAATACTTAATTTTATTATCTAAGTAATGTAGGTGGTCCATAAAAAATAAAAAAGAGAGAGACCAAACTCAGCTACTTCTCAAGTCAATAATGATATAAGCTTCACACCTCGATGGTCCAAAAGATGGAGAGCTAGTGGTCCAACCTACGAAGACCTCACATAGCACCTTCCTAATACAATGATGATCAAGTTCTATTTACACAATTAAAAAACAAAAAGAAAAGAAGAATAAACTTTTGTGCATGAATTTTCTTAACTCCATGGCAGCACACCGCGGTCCATCCTTGAAGGATAGTAGTAGCAAATTTTGTGGAACCCAATCCAAGATCTGTGGGACCAAAATCAAACCCTATATTACAAACTTTGAGGCAAAGTATATGCTTTCATTCACTATCATAAGGTTATTAAAAAATTCAAAAGAACAGGAAAAAGGCGATGGAGGCTCCAACCCATTTGAGTCTGTTCCATACCACAATCATAATTGTCCTCTTATGCTTCAAACCCATGCCACCATCTCCCACTTTTCACACTACTTTTTTTGAGTGAAAAAGGATGGGCTTTGCAACTGTTATGGAAAATTTTTCTCCATCCTCATTGTAGCTTTCTCGTCTTTTGTTACACACACTTTCCTTTTCCTAATGACTGATTTGTTGTGGTAGCTAGCTAGACTTGGGAAAGACCTTTGCTCTTTTGGTTCATTTTTTCAGAATAAGGCTGTGTTTTTTATGCTGGTGCACATTGCTTTTCAGTTTTAACTACTCTAATTTAGAAAAAAAGTAACATGTTCATCTTGCATATGCTAAAAGTATAATCTATTGTCGTGTATAAAGAAAGCATGGAGTATGCTTTAACGTGGATCTCTAAATATAAAATTCAGCAACTAGTTGATTCCATAGAATACGTATAGCACCTCTTGAAAGCCTAATTAATGAGAAAGGTCACCACTTTTAACTAACCAAAACACAATTTTTTTTTTGTTTTTTGGCTAAAGAAAAAAAAGGTTTTAAAAAGAAAACGTTCTCTAATTCTCAACGGGATTAAACTAGTTAAAAATTGCACCATTAATCGAATATAATTAATACTAATTAAGTTGACTTATTGCCATGTATTTTAATTATACTTTGACCTAGACAAATATTGGCAAATGACAAAAAAAAAAAAAAGAAGAGGAAAAAAAGTCATTAAGAAAATACTTACACCTCACCAAGGGATAATTGAGAAGAGAAAAACATATTATTGTCATTTTCAGCAATCATCAAGAGATCAAGATTAGATGAGTTGATCATGAAATCAACTGCCTTGAACAATGCTGCAATCATAAAAACAGGAGGGTCATCACCTTTTCGATGGTGGATCAAATTACTTAAAAAAAAAAAAATCATAAGCGATTATCATGACTTGTTAATTGGATTAGAGATTTAAAAGTTTAAAAATAAGATTTTTATTTTTATTTTTTTAGAGATTTCACCTGTACATGTGTATCACGTGAGTCGAGTTAGAGGGAGAGGTCAAAAGTATTTCTCTCTGTCTATCTCTCTCTCTCTCTAAAAAAATAAAATAAAAGTAAAGTAAATCCCAAAATAGATTGGAGAGGAAACTGTGAGTTGTTAAGTTGATGGTCATGGACTCCACATAATGGCTAAGAAGTTTTTCAATAAGGATATCCTATCGTTTAAAAAAAAGAAAAAAAGATAGAAAGATAGAGAGGGGGAGAAAGAGACAAGTCTAGTGCACGTAATATTGTTCTAAGTTATTTTGTTATTATTATGTTTCTTGCCTTGTTCATCTTCTCTATTTGAAAGGAGAAGAAAATTAAAGGCCTCTACCTACCAATGTAAAAGGCCGAAAATGCAAGTTTCCCACAAAGACGATGATTAAAAAAAAAAGAAAAAAGAAAAGTTAAGATCTTTTCTAGTTTTTGTATCTAAGATCAAACCAACTCTTAAAATCCAAAATATTTCAGTTAAGTCTTCAAACACTGACATTTCAAAAGTTAATCTTGAAGTGCTTTCAACTTTTAAATCATGCCCATTTTTCTCTTCTTGAAATTTAATATCTTTCTTTTTTATATCCAAATTATCAAATTTATATTCATATTAAATCAATAAATATGTATCCAAAAATTCCCAAAAATTAAAATTAACATGAGTGATGTATTGAGAAAGAAGATGATAAATAAGACAGGAGGAAGATGAAGTACTGATGATTGGGGAAATGACAAAAAAAATTATCGATAGTAAAAGATGGTAACAAGAGATCAAATTGAGACTACAATGCAAGTTAGTGGAGTGGATTGCACTTGTTCGAAGCGAAAAGGCTGGTTTGCAGTTGGGAAAATTGCTCATACAATTATTCATGAATAATTGTTCATGTAAATTCAACCAACATAAAATAAAATAAAATAAAGGGATGAAAAAGCCAAAACCCTAGATGTGGATAAGTGATTCGTGGATGGCTACCCTTGGAAATAGATCTTGTTGCTTGCTGCTGTTGCATTTCTTATCCCTCTCTGACTCATGTTCTTGATAGAACTATTCGGGTGAGAAACATCCCACATTCTAGAGTCGGGTCATGCATCCAACGGTAGGCCATTTATCATTTAAATTAATAGCTAAAATTGATACTCCTATGATATTATACATATATATATATATATGTTTGTCCTTATATTGCGTGTATATTATTTTGTATTTTCTCTCTTCCAGGGAAGCCTTAGATATCCAATAGAAAAAAGGTTCGGTTCTGCAACAGAACAGAGTTGTTAGTACAAAACAGATTAGGCCTAGACCCTCATCTAGCTAGTGACAGCTATGAGCTAGCTAGATACACCTTCTTGTCTTTGATTGACTGAACTAGTAGAACTAGGGAATTTGGAACCCAGAGGGCAGAACCCGTGACTCATTTTCTTATCCACAAATAGAACTGCAAACTGTTTTTACTCTCTTTCCAAAAAACAAAAAAAAAAAAAAAAAAAAAAAAAAAAGAGAAAACTTTAAAAGTTAATCCCTTATGTATTAGTACATTATTAATTGACTCTCAAACTTTTTTGATTTTATCGATTGTCCCTAATGTAATCAACATTAGATAATGTTATTCCTCCATTCATCCACTTTTAATGGAAATTTAAAAGATTTTCATCTAATTTACATGTCTTCATTAAGTGCTTGCTTCCTTCGCACCAAAATAAACTCTAATTTGTCCTAAAAGACATTTTTAGCATCAAATCATAATAAATTTTCCTTCGTTTTTTTTTTAAATTCACTAGCTTGTATAAAAATAAAGTTATTGTGTTTAGGCACTAAAATTATCTTTTATGACATATTGTTATTTTTTAGATGGGAATATTTAACAAACGTGTGTAGATTGAACGTAATCTTTTAATTATCACTACCGACTATGTATAAAAAGAGAAGTGATATTATTTAATGTTGATTACATTTAGAGTAAAATTGATGAAAATCACAAGATTTAAGACTCAATTGATTATGGGATGATATGTGAAGTACTAAATTGAGGTTTCCTCAAAAACTAAATAAGTGCAAATCAAACGATTGCAAGTGCTGAACTCTCTAAATAAGAAATAAAATATTCGTCACTGGCTTTTGTCGAAAAAGAATTCAATCTATAAACTTTAGCTGGTATCTGGATAAAATCTAACAATAATTTTGTATGAAATTTCTGATATATAATCTTAAGTGTAAGTCATTTATACAGATTCATTCAATTTTAACTGTTGAATAATTACTTTCTTTCCTTTTATCATACACAAGGCATTGTATTTTTTCTGATAAAGCTGTATAGTGGCCGGTTAGTGGCCTTTGTAAGGGAGAGGTCATGCCCAGGTCATCACTCATATACAATCAATTGCTAGGAGAAATGAAAGGGAACCAACCGAATACAAGGTTCAGGCAATCAATAATTAGGAGGGTGAAAAGTAAGTTCTTGCGCATAATTTTGAGGAGACACCATATCAGCATACTTGTTTGTGCTGAAGAAACTAATCAAACTATGCATGAGTTGTATGCCAAATGCAAATTCATGAAAGACTGCCCTTTTCTCTTTGCAATAGCGACACTTCATCATCACAACACCCACAACCCAAAATCTCCCTCTCTTTATCTCATTATTGGATCAATTGAAAAGGAACATCTTTCATACTTTTTGTAGGGAATACGTATAATAGGTGTTGTCTAGAAATTTTTTGGTGATTTTTTTTCTGTTTCTTGCCCTTGTATCTGCGATTGTGATCAACAGACAGAATCAATTGATTGCACTTTTGTGTTCTATAGAAACTAGCATTTTTTTTCTCTAGCGATCTCCCTGGTTCGAAGGAGACAAATTTATATTAGAAGGGGGTCCATTTTGATGGGTGTAATCTTGAAAACATCAGTAAGAGTGGTAACTAAGTTTCTTAGCCATTATGATCTCTTTCTCACGAAGACAAAAAAGAAAAGAAAAGAAAAAAGAGAGAGAAGGAAATATCAAATTTGAACTTTGATATTTTTACTTTTATTTTCAGGATGTCTCATATCCAAAATTTTAAATTAATTTATCGTTGTTCAGTCTAGCATAAAAACAAATATAGTTATTTAAAGATTTTTTTACATATATAATGACTTAAATCCAACATTATTTATTTAAATAACTAAAAAAAATTTCGTTCGAACTAATGGTTTTGAGTGAACTTTGATATTTTCATTTTAAAAGCACATGACTTAAAATCTTTTAAAACTTAATTGTTCATGCGCATCGAGTATGTTTTCTTATATACTCATTAGAGCATTTTCAATGCTCTCTTTATATTAAGATTTTTTTTCTAATAAAGAGGTTTGGCCTAAATTTCATTTTCAATGCTCTCCAATACTAGAGAGTCCAAATGACTCTTTATTTTATATTTCATTAATAAAAATTACTATTTCCTATATTATTCAGACCTCTTCACCAATAGCTTTCCCGAGCTTTATGAATTTTGTCAAAATAAAGAGTTGAAGTAGAGAGTAATATTGGAGAGAACATTGATCTTCACTCTATATAATTAACGATGCTATCTATTTACATTAAAAATGCTAGCTAAAAGTAGAGAGCACTATTGAAAATACTCTTAATTCAAGATAAAAAGAAAATAAAATATTTAAGGATGTAATGTACATTTTAGCCACATCAAATTAATTTTGAAAAGTTTTTCTTTCGAAGCAATTTTGAAACTAATTATGTCGTGGCAAATGGACAAACCGAGGATGAAAGAACAAATTGACTTAGAAATGTATGGAATATTCACTTTCCAAGAAATATTATATTTAAATACTTGAGGAGCCCAGGACAAAATGTATGAATTTGTGAACTCACATAGCAACTTCTACTCACCATTCGAATCCATTTGTCACATGAACATGATATGTTTGGTGTAGGAAAGTATCAAATTTAAATTGAACGCAATTAACTTAATAATGATTGCATAATGGTCCGGTTAAAAAGGTCCTGTTTTTATAATTAATCCTGTTTTAATTAAGTAAAATAAATTCAATAAATAAATTTATATCCATAATTGAAGACAGATACCTAACCATTTGGACCAGATTCTACAATATTATAAGACCTTCCAAAATTATTTCTACGAAATGAATAAAAATTAGAAGGGAAGGAATCTTGGGAAGCTGGATAAGTAGACAAATGTTGGTGTGTGACAATCTCTTTATTATGTAATCATGTTAGAAAGATAAGAGTTGGATCTAACCTATATCTAATTTTCTAGTTCAAGAATTAGCTATATACATATTCATGTCTTGGACTAGTCTTCTTTATGCTCTGATAAGGAAATAATTTCAGTGGTGGAGGCTGATGATACGAGGGATGTTTCCATGCTCAATCAAAGTGAGTTTGGCTCGTGACAATGAATATATATATATATATATAGTCAATAGAAATTAAAATGCCGTCGAAACAGACACTAATGAATTTGACTAATTAGTGTCAATTGTCACAGGACATGCATGGACTCCTTTCTCAAAATGACGTGCCTTGGTTAAATTCTTTGCCTAGTCTGCTAGGTCTAATGGCTTCCTTCG
This sequence comes from Dovyalis caffra, assembly GCA_963924115.1. NCBI lineage: Eukaryota > Viridiplantae > Streptophyta > Magnoliopsida > Malpighiales > Salicaceae > Dovyalis > Dovyalis caffra. Next base: position 10,370,720 of record CAWUPB010001184.1, read on the forward strand.
TCCACGTTTTTTGAACTTCAGTCCCCCACGTAGACCTTAGAAAGAAGAAGCACTTGGAACTGTCAAAGTGTTAAACTGCCGAGATTCGCATGGATAGGGATTCATAGTATAAGATGGTATATAGATTTAGTACGATGATTTTGCTAATTGGTTAGTTACTAAGGATCAATGGGCAGCATTTTTTGTGAAGGTTAGGAAGCAAAATTTCTAAAAAGTTTACAGAATATTAGACTAAATGCATAGATTTTTTAAATCTTTTTTTTTCTTATAATACTAGTTGTCCACATTATAATTAAATAGAGACAATATCATTTGTATTTATAGCAATCACTTGATAAAACTAAATAAAAAATCCTAATGCAGTCATAAAGTAGCCATCATTATCGAATCACATAAAATTTTTATTTTGTGTGACTCGTTTTTGTCTTTTTACTTCATTTTTTAATCTTTTTATTTTATTTTTTTTACTTTATTCATTTTTTAACATCAAGTTTTCATAGTTATCGAAAAGTAGACTAAACTACCGTAAGCTTTAAAGTTACACCCTAGTGATTTTTTTTTCATTTTTTTTTAGCTTTTGCATGCTCAATAATAACTGCTTCAAACGCTTTCGAATAGGTTACATTTAGGTAATGTTTGATAAAACTAAAAATTAAATGTTGAATCCGTTAAACACTAAATTTTAAGTGTTGATTAATTAAATACTAAACTACCTTAAGCTTTAAAGTTACACCTTAGTAATATTAGACTAAGCTGTTTCAAGTACTTGTTTGATATTTATTGAACATTAAGTGTTAAATATAATAAGGTCGTTTAATAAGTATTGTTATTGAGCATATTAAGACTATATATATAACAATTTTAACCTTGCAATTATAACATGATATTTTTTTTAACATAAATAAAAATATATACATAGATGTGTTTGTGTGTATAAATAAATAAATAAAAATTTCATAAAAATAATTATTAATAAAAAAATTAAACACGATCTAAGATAACATTAATTGTCATATCATGTACAACATAAATGAAATCTCAAGTACTAATCAATTCATTTGTAATTTGGTCTTACAAAATGATCATAAATATTTGATCGGCTCGTGTTTATGTCTCTCTTTCAATGAATGGTCAAATTTACACAAGAGATGTTCAAAATCATTACTATAATTATGGTCAAATTTACACAAGAGACATTCAAAATCATGTTTGCAACTTCTTATTTCATCAAAAATTTGAGTAAAAGGGAACAATTTAATGTTAAAAATATAGGCTTAACGTGCAAAAGTTCTACTTTTTTTTTAAAAAAATATTTATTTATTGAATTTGTATCTTTTTGGTAATGTTTTAGCAAGAATCTAAGTTGACCAATGCTAGCATGTTATGCATTTGATGAATTTCCCAACCAAGAAAATGAAGAGAATTTGAGAGGGATTGAGTTTTTGCGATTGATGGAACATCATGGGATTCACGTGAATTGTCAAACATATCTTTGGCTTTTGGACTTTTTTTGAATTTTGGTTCTTTGGTATACTATAAGAAGCTTCATGCAAGATTTTGAAAGTTGGTTTTCATAAAGAAAGTGTTTTGTGTAATAAGTTTGTTGATGTTTATTTTGCATTAGGTGATTCGGATAATGCGGTTAAGGTTTTTGATGATGGGATAAAAACACCAATGATGATGAAGGTTTCCTCTGTGTTTGGCAATATGGATAGTAGATATTGTTTTTCAATTGGTTTGATAACTAAAGTTATAAGAATATATAAGGATTATTTAGTCATATTTAAAAAAATTTTAAAAATCTTTCAACCGAGTGTGTTAATAAAAAAGTAATAAATTAAAAACTTTAACTTACCCAATTAAGTAGATTTTGACTGAATTTAAATTTTAAATATGAGATTATTTAGATTATCAAACAAACTTTCTATATTAAGTACTACAACTTAATTTTTAAAGCTACTTAAATAAGTTATCAAATACATCATTGGGCTTTCGCTTAAAACCCATGACCTTCAACGAGTCCATGAAATTTGCTTTGGTATTGTTGCATGCATGAATATGCTTCCTTATCCTTTAATTGTTAATAAAACACACACACACACACACACACACACATATATATGGTAAAAACACTTTTAGATGCTAAGTGGGTTTATTTTCATGTTGTTAAAAAAGATTAGGATTCCTAATTAATAAGCGAGTGAGGGAAAAAAATTTTATGATTGTATATTAGTTCGGATACACACACACACACACACACACACACACACACACATATACTTGCGTAACAAAATTAAGACATGTTGAGTATAAAACTTGTTTTTTGTTCTTGAACATACATATCAATATTAAGACAATTAAAAAAGTAACCAAATCCTAATGCATGACATGAATCATGGGTTATGCATTCCTAATCTCAATTTTGAGATGTGGAAAGCTCTCCATATTATGGCCCATAATGACGCAAAGTTTGAACATAGTACTATTAAAAAAAAAAACCAAACTCATTGTTTGCTAATAATTTATTGCAAAGACACACACACACACACACACACAAAATGATCACCATCTAAAAGGACAAGCTAGATGAAAATCAAACAATTAGCAAGGGGACGATAATCTACCTAGCCTAGGTGTCATATTCAATGTAAATTCAACTTGATTTTTAAATATGAGATTATTTAGATTATCAAACAAACTTTTTATATTAAGTACTATAACTTAATTTTTCAAACTACTTAAATAAGTTATCAAATACATCCTTAAACTTTCGCTTAAAGCCCATGAACTATACCAGTCCATAAAATCTGCTATGGTATTGCTACATGCATGAATATGCTTCCCTATCCTTTAATTGTTAATAAAAAACACATATAGTATATATATGGTTAAAACACTTTTAGATGCTAAGTGGATTTATTTTCATTTTGTTAGCAAAGATTTGGATTCTTAATTAATAAACAACGAGGAAGAAATTTTTTGTGATTGTGTATTATTCCACATATATATATATACACTTGCGTAATAAAATTATAACATATTGAGTATAAAACTTGTTTTTTGTTCTTGAACATATATATCAATATCACGACAATTAAAAAAGCAACCAAGTCCTAATGCACAACATGAATCACGGGGTTATGCATTCCTAATCTCAATTTTGAGACGTCGGAAGCTCTCCATATTATGGCCCATAATGACGCAAAGTTTGACCATAGTACTATTAAAAAAAAACCAAACTCTTTGTTTGCTAATAATGCATTGCGAAAAAACACACACACAAAACGATCACCATCTAAAAGGACAAGCTAGATCAAAATCAAACAATTAGCAAGGGGCCGATAATCTACTTAGCCTAGGTGTCATATTCAATGTAGATTCAACTTTTTGTCTACCTGATATAATGCACATCTCACTTTCATGGTTCTTGTTTTTAGTAAAACTGTCTATTTGCTACTTTTTGACTGTTAATTGATCAGATTCAAAAGCATCCCTGATGAACAAGTGATTCGATAAGGCATCTGGTAATATGTCGTCCAAACTCTTCTGTTAAAAATGCTTCCATCTTTTTTAACGAATTAATTAATGCATCCCAAAGTCGGGTATACTTAAATTCAAAGAAAATTAGTGTTTAATTAGATAAAACAAATTGTGGACAGCATCATCTGCAGCTGACCGAAAAACAGTAGACATGGCCACTTTACTTACCAAATAATTAAATAGTTACGTCGCTGTTCTAAAACAAATTATTAACGAATTTGAAAGTAAGTGGGGCTGGAACGGTGAGAAGACGCTGGCCTTTCGAATAGTTTTAATGCTAGAAGATAACATATTTCTAAAAGGAAAATACTGCTATCTATTAGATAATTTTCACTGTTTATCATGTTTTACTCTTTTATTATCCAAAAAAAAAAAATAACATGTTTGTTTCTAATCTCAAGAAATTCATCCAGTAATTAAAGAAATATGTACTCTCTTTTTTTTTTGATATATCACATCGATAAAGAAGATGTATCGTCAAAATCATTCGACAAAACAACGTAATATTTTAAACATATAAATTGGCATGAAACATCTTTATTATCGGGGGGAAAAAACCTAGTTATAGCTCTGTTACAAAGTGGACACGCAATCATAAAAGCCTAGAGCAGATAAACTTAATGTGCTTCGCTAGCCCAAAATAATTTGTGGACCTGAGCTTTATACAGTCTGTGTTCTGGACCTGAAGTTTAACCGTGACTAGCAATGACCCATGCACACGAAGCAGCAGACAATGCCCGAAATACGTATGAGATTGGCCCGGCTCTCACTAATGTTATTAGCGTGCTCTTAAGGAAAACTGATTAGAGATCCATCAACTGGCAGATTATCCAGGCGTTGCATTATAATTCTTAAATATTGCAAAAAAATTAATGTAAAAATAATCAATCTAATAATTACTTATACTATGATACAAATTCTGGAGTCCTAACACCAAACAGTTTATCATCAACAAATTAAAAAAAAAATTGAAATATGATCTGTAATAGCATCAAAATAAAGTTAAATTTTTAAAACATTAAAAAAAGATAAATAATTAAAACTTATCGAAAATTTTCTATAATATTAATTAGTGAAAAAATAGTTATTCTAAATTTTCAAGGATGGTCTGTTTGAGTTATAGATGGTAATAGAAGTTCGTGTTCTTTGAGTCAATCCTATACTACTCTGGGTGTCCCAGTCCAAACTGGTACAGTAGAAAAGGGTACTTGGATTAAATGGGCACTCCCTCCAATGGGTAAAATTAAACTAAATACAGATGAAGCATTCAGAATGATTTTTGCAATGAGCGTGGAATTATAAGGGATGATAAAGGCTAGATGATTATGGCCTATTCAACCTTTTATGGGGCTAGTTCAAATAATAAAGGGGAGGCTTTGCCATTCTAGAAGGTCTTAAGTTGTGCAACATATGCAACATCTCATATGATACCATTGAAGCTGATTCGTCTCTGATTTTGGGATGTCTTCTGAGAAAGGTTAAGTGTCCATGCCTATTCAACCTTTTATTTATACTGTTAGAAAATGTCACTTGTTAATGCAACCGGAAAAACAGTTTCTTCACTACATGAGAGAAGGAAATATGGCTGCAGACAGATTGGCAAACTGGGCTTTCCAGCATAGATCTTCCAAGATTATCTTCACAGTAAATGAGCTACCTTCTGATTGTACGGCAGCTATTTCAAATGATAAACAAGGTTTGTACAATTTTTGTTCAAAATAATATGACTTGATTATTATTATTATTATTATTTTAAAGTCAATCCTATACTCTATCCTTTAAAAATTACTATGTCCACTACCACATTACTTGTCAATTTTTTTTTTATCTAATTCATACCATTATGTTATACCTTATCCATATTATTTATTCATTATTTATTTTTATTTTTTTATTAAAAAAGTTTTTAAATTAACATAAAAAATGGTTAGCAGTGATTATATTCTTTTTTTTTTCAAATAATTATATTACTCCACGTTCCTTGTTGAAAACTCTTTTTCTCATTTTTATTCCAGTTGTCTCTATATTATATCCTGCCTTAGCCAGTCCATTTGTAGCCTATAAACATGGATTGAAAATGGCTTCTGCTATTGCTGGGGTTGAGAAACCCTTTGTAATAAATAAAAAAAAAGGCCTCTTTTTTAATTTTATTTTTATGCAGGAAAAAACAGAATTGGCCTTCCTCCATTTAAGTATAATGAACTCAATTAGAAATATTTTCATTTCTTCGTTACAAACTATTGAAGGTCAATGTTAAAACAATAATGAACTCAAATAGGAAAGATCTTCATTTTCTGGTTGTAAGAAACATTCCTTAATATGGCTCTTAGGTCATGTCTTATTATAAATCTATAAGTAATAATTAAAGATTTAGAGTGTATTGGACTCTAGTGGTAAGTTAGATACATTCATAATGGATAGAAGTGCAAAATTAGGTTAAAGAAATGATCTCTAGTCTAGTCATATAAATATTGAGTTAAGTTTTGTGTCTTCCATATAAAAAAAAAAAAACCTAAAGTACTAAGTAGACTAGAAAACGCTTTCTCCTTGACGACATCAATTTTTTTAAGAAAATTGTTTGAGCACTTACTCAATCATAATAAGAAATTTGACTCTTATTAATTTCTATAACAATTATATGCTTGGGCATATTTATTTTATCTTACATGTGAAATCAAAGCCACCTTCTTACTATATTGATTAGTGCATAATTTATTTTTAATTAATTGTATTGAGTCTATTAAGTATGTAATTTTGGTTATTTCATGCATGTAAGCGGAGAGACTTAGGTATGTTAGACAAGGTGTTGATTTGACAAGGTTTTGATTATGCCAACTAATAAGGTTGCGGATCCCGAATATATGAATAAATGAATGAGTTTTTTTCTTAGTTGATCGTGTGGCGATGGAAAGTCCCGATGCTTGTGATCTTGTTGGTGATACTTGCAAAACAAAACTTTCTTAGGTTTAAAGGATCTTTTGTTGGCTAAGTTAACACACACAAAGAAACAAATATAGCCTCATGAGACATAGTAATGTGAATCACATATGACGTCTTTGCGAGCTTATGAAGCGTAATGTATATAGTGTATAAAGCCTAAATAGGCTTACGAAGAGTGTTTTACTATATGAGATAGAGAAGATATATGATATTTCATCTTTTTGGCGGTCTCTTAACTTAGTCGTATATTATGTAATGTTCTCTTTGCCTTTTGAGTATTGTTTGTATATCAATTTTCCCAAGTTACTCTCCTCTTTTCCTTTCTTTTCCCCTTCTCCTCTTATTGTGTTTGAAATCTTCTTTTTATCGTCGTTATTGGGTTTGGCTTACTTGGAGATGAGGGGTGTATCTTCTCTCCTCATGAGGATAGTTTGGTGTTTTACCCTTTTAGTGTCATGATCATTGATAGGTGTGATGATTCTCTTAAAAGAATGTTCTTTTCTAGAATAAGTTGTCTTTTGCATGTGGGAATGATGTCTTTTATGTAATGCTTGCCCTTCACTATTTTTTTATGACGTTCGAGGCGTGGATACATGTACTGATGAGGAGAATGATGAATCTTGTTTGATGGATCCTTTCCTCATCTAGGGTCTTTTATGATTTTGTGTGGTTGTCCCGGTTGTAGTAGATCCCTCCTTACGTTGGGTGGACACATATCGAAAGTATTTTTCTCGAGTATACCACCAACCATCACTATTGTTTTTTTTTCTATCTATAAATTAAAGAAAAAATACACTAGTTAGTACTATTTTTTATTCCATGCTCTCATACCACCAAGTCATTAAGAAAAGTAAGGATGACTTACTATTAAAAAAAAGACAGATTTGATAAGTTGACCAATTTTCTTCTAGATTGAGAGGCAATAACTTTTTTTTCTTTGTTTTATTTGATGGCATCCAATAATTCTTTGGTTGGTACATTTATTTTGTTTCCAATTGACCAAATCATGATAAAATTAAGTTTTTAACCAAACTCGTTACTATAATCGGACCTAAGCTATGCGATTGCTAGTAAAATAAACATTGTTACTACTAGGTATACTTTGTTAGTCCTTGCCCTAAAAAACCATCAAATAATATATATATATATATATATATATATATATATATATATATATATATATATATTTTTTTTTTTTTTTTTGAGTGATAAGAAATTTGGTTAGAAGTAATCTATTTTATTATGATTTACATGATTAGTTTGGTATATCAACATAAGATTTTAAGTTGATAATAAAACATGTTATGTTGAGTTGGTGATGCCAATTAACTCAAGAATATCCATAACATCTTAAGTTATTTTGATAATCATATTAAATTTTATTAAATAAATATACGCATAAAATACATAGCTCAATTTGTAATTATTTTATAAAAGTAATGACTTGGCCCTACATAAAATTTGTTATTTTAAATTTAATTAGAATAAGATAATAATTGATACCAAGAATGGTTTTATAAGCCCTCAAGTGTAATAAAAGTGGTTCATATGCCTATTTTACCTACTTGAGAAAAGGAAACAAACTTTGTTTTGTTTTTGGGTTTATAGATTGGATTTAGTCGGTGTTACGACATAATCAAAAGGAACGAGTGAAGCGATGAGGTAGGGCTCTTATTGAAATGAAATGCTTTCCTTACCTCAAAAGATGACCAGCTTTTAATAGTAATTAGTCTTATTATTAAAGAGTTAGTGAATTCTATACATGATGTAACCTCTACCAATAAGAAAGTTATAATTCACTACTAAATTGACATTGTTAACTTAAATAAGGTATATTTTTCATAGTATTAAAGTATTTTCATGGTTATTGCAGTTTTTTCTATTACTTTTATTGATACATCTAGTATTTCAATGCTATGTGATAACAATTTCGTTGATTGAAAGAAAAATATTCTCTTTATATTTGGGTGCGTCGATTTGGATTTGGTCCTATAAGTGGATGAACCATCCATTTCTATATATTTGAGTGATGCTCGGGAAAAGACTTATTGTTGTTGTTAACTAACGTTCGCGGGACTCTAACAAATAGTAAGTAAAACTTTGTTTATTTAGAAATGTGAGTTAAACTAAATTTCTAGAGTCACCATCTAATATTAAAGAAACTAAAAATCTAAAATTGACACTAGTTTAGAGACTCTACGACAAGGAGTTGGTTATGCTTTTGGGAATATATCAATCACCCAAAGGTACCCTTCGAGGAAAGGTACGACGTCTAGTTTAATCTTAAAATTTTTATCTCTTAAAAATTTCTATTTTTGCCAAAATTAATCCTACATAAAAATTCCAAGTTTTATTTTCCTAAGTCAAATTATATACATATATTGTGGACTTGTAATTAAGGTTTATATCCAAAAAGAAGACATGGATTGCCATAAAACTTTCTTTAAGAATCATAAGGGTATTGTTAGTTTATTTTAATTTAGAGCTACTTTAGATGGATTTAAGAATAATATTTTAAAATAAAAAGTTAGATGAGATATATACATGAATCAACCATAAGGTTTTTATGATGAAACTAATATCCACTTGATTTGTAACCTAAAGATATCCATATATGGGTTAAAACAAGCCTTCGACAATGGTATAGTAAGTTTCATAATGTTATTATCTTATATAGTTTTATTGGGATTATTACTGAATGTATATGTCTTAAAGTTAGTGAGAGCAAATACATTTTTCTTGTCCTATATGCAAATGACATTTTGCTTACAAGTAATAACTTGGGTTTATTTCATGAGACTAAGTAATTTCTTTCTCAAAATTTTGATATGAAGGATTTGAGAGAATTCTCATATGTCATTGACATAAAGATTCAAAGAATATTATAAATATCTCAAAAAGACTATATTGAAATTTTTTTGAAAATATTCGGGATGTCAAATTATGCATTTTCGGTTACATCTATTATCAAAAGAAATCATAATCGGCATCCATAAATTGCCTTGGAAAAAGAGTAGATGAGTACATTCCTTATGCATTTGCGGTAGACAAGTTGATGTATATATGTTTGTATAAGACCCGACTTAGCATTTGCAATAAGAATGTTAGGAAGGTTCCAAAGCAATACTAGAATGGAATATTAGAAAGTTGCTAAGAAAGTTATAAGACATCTACAAGAAACTAATTAACTTACAAGACATACTAATCATCTAGAAATGGTTTGATATTCAGATTTAGATTTTACTAGTTGTTTAGACAAAAAAAAATCTACTTTAACATATATATTTTTTATTAGAGAAGTTATATCTTGAAGAAGTACTAATCAAACGAGTTGTTGTTTCATCCGATACGAAGCAAAATTTATTGCATGCTATAAAGCAACGACACAAGCTATCTAGTTTAGAAATTTCATTTTTAGTTTAAAAATTATTGATTTCATATATAGACCGAGTAAAGATTTATTGTGATAATTTGATTATAATTTTCATTTCTAAGAATAATAAGAGTGTAAGTCAAAACAAGCATAACGATATAAAATATCTCATTATAAGAGAGAGAGAGAGAGAGAGAGAGAGAGAGAGAAGGAATATAAAGTGTTCATTGAATATATTAATACTAAGCTAATGGTTATAGATCCCATGACTAAAGTATTGTCGACAAAATAGCATAAGAATCATGGATCATATGGATCTTGCTAACTTATTTGATATTTGACTTTATTTTCATTTTATTGATTGTCTAGATATTTTTTATGTTATTCATAGAGATCGACGTGAATTTTATATACATAAAATATTATTATTTTTATATCCATTAAGATATATAAAGTGAAATCAAATGACTTATTAAAACTTCATTCATAAAATTTATTTGCTTATTAAGTGATTATTTTGAAGAGGCAATGTATCATAATGCATGGAAAGAAGTACTTGGTTATAAAGTACAACCACTATGACCCATATGTTGTATTCTTAATTTAAGTCCGAGTGTTTTTACTTACTAACTATTCTGAATTCTATAAATAAATTATTATTTTTCAAGTGGTGTCATATGGGTTAAGTAGTAAAATGTAAGAAATGTTTATTAGTTGAGGCTCATTTGTCATGTCTTATTTTAAATCTATAAGTGATAAGTAAAAGCTTAAAGTTTATTGGACTCTAGTAATGGACTAGACATTGTCCCTATTCCAACCTTATAAATATTAAGTTAAGTTACATGTCTTCCATCAATGTAAAAAAATAAAAAAAGATCTTAAAGTATTGGCATAGACTAAAAAGCTCTTTTTCCGTGATGACAACAACCTTTTTTAGACAATTACTTGAGCATTTACTCAATAATAACATGAGGTTGGTATCCTATTAATTTCTACTTGCGATTATATACTTGGACATATTTAATTTAATTATCTTACACCAGTTTCTTTATTAAAAACTATTGAAGGGAGTTATCTAATAGATCAACCCTAATAGAATAAAAGTATCAATCTAAATACAAAACTTAGAAAGAGAAAGAATAACAAAGAAATACATCATCCCGACCAACATTTGCAGTTTAATTAAGATGCTTGATCATCATTATGTCGACTACTTGTTGCAATTAGAATCCCTAGAATTCATCAAACTTCTTTATATTTTGTCTACATCATCATCAATATGAGAAAATGAATCCATCATGTTTTGAAGCATATATGTAAATACAACACGGATAAAAAAAATCAAAATGAGTTTGAAATAAATTTTATTCTTATAACATCACAAAGAGAATTCGTACTTTGTAATTGACCTCGTAGCCAACTTTACGAGCACATCAAAACTTTCAAAGTATCCTTCGCAACTTACTTCGATACAAATTCACTACTATTCCACTAATATTAAATACGGACTCAAATGTTACTATAGAGACATGAATAGCATGAAAGTCTCTATCAATTATTTGTAAAGCGGGATATTCTATCCCATTTGTTTTCTACCAATCAAGAATGTCAAATTCTTCTTTCCATGGGAAAATATTTTCCTCCAAATAATCATCAAGTTCGGATTTTACAAGTGTTTCGGATGACTCAACATAGAGAAACTCAACTAATCTTGCAAGATTACTCTACTCCTTTCCAAAACCACTACTTTCCAATATATTAATAGATGAAGTCAATGTGACATAAGTAGAGATAGATGAATCAACAATAGACCTATACTTGTACTCATTAAGCAAATCAAAACATAAAAGTTTCACTCTTTTGACGTCATCAAATGCATATTTATTATAAAAATAATAAAAAAAAAACTCCATGCTTTCATCTTATACCTAGAATCCAAAATGATTACCACGACCATGACCAAATGCACATCACTCCAATATTTATTAAACTTATGATACATGTTTTCTGCTATTTCAAGAAAATTTCATCATTTGATTCTAACATTCGCTTATTTAGAGCTTTCTTGATCTAATAAATTACAAAAAAGTAGGAATTTAAAGTGGTATATTATGTCGCTTAAAATGATTTAGTTGCATTGTAAAATAATTTAAACTTCTCACTGACCTTTCTTGTTATAATACAATCTTCCTCAAAAGGCAAGGTAAAGTGATTTTTTTTTCTCATAAATTTCAGTCTAGGAAACACATCTTTAAATTCCAAGGCTGTTTGAAGCATTAAAAATGTTGAGTTTCATTGAGTTTTACAATCAAGATAAATTTTTTTACCACTATCAATTCTCAATTGACATACCATATCTTTAAAATTGTCAATCCTAGATGAAGTGGTTGACTAATAAGTAACACTATCCTGAATATTTTCAATACTTTTTCTATCACTTTCAATCCATCTTTCACAATGAGAATCAAAATATGATCACAAGTCACAACATTTCACATGCATATGATTTTTATTAAGCAAATAATGACCACCAATTTATTAACAAGTTTTTGAATCATACCATCATTTATATTGCAATTGTCCATGGTGATTGTTGACAAGTTACTAGATGTCTATTTAACAAAAACTTTTGTCAAAACATCTATTGTATGAGATGTAAGAATATATATAAACCTATTTTTTTCTTAAAAATTGTTAGCAAGAAAAAAAGATAGACAAATATGAAGTAAATGTTGTCATACATAATTTAGCATCATCATTAGAGGTTTATAATTGAAAAATGAAAAAAAGAAGAAGAAGAAGAAGAAGAAAAGTTGATCTTGCAATCAAGAGGAAGAGTGGAAAGGACATATATGAATTAAATGTTTTTAGAAAAGAATATAAAAATCATTTCCAAAATCTCATTCAACAAATTAAATTTTTGGATCGAAATTATTTTTTGACATGGTATTACGATCTTGATAACTAAAAAGTTACGAGTTTTAATCTCACCATCTCATTTTATTTTATTAAAATTAAATAATTAAGCATAAGGTAGTGATGGATCAATACAATTTTTAATCTAAAAAACCTTTAATTTGAGAATATATATAAAAATTATTCATAAAACTTCACTTAATAATTCAATTTTTTGAATTGAGATGTTGCTTTCACAATTACAATTTAGTGGCATGAAGTCACAAAGACGGAATTTGAGTAGAAAACAATTTGACAGAAACTGGCTTCATATTTTGTACAATCCGACATAAACATAAATTAAAACCGTTAAGATGGGAAAATAAACCTACCAGCACGTTACTTTATTAGTTTTTTTACTTCCTATCCATTAAATGTCAATCCGGGGGGGGGGGGGAGGGGTTTGGTGTTTGTGGTGTAGGGTGTGGGTTAGGAATGTGATTAGGTCGTCACGTTTATCATATTACGTATATATGTATGCTAATGAACCAGGTTAAAAATCCAACAAAACACATCAGACAGGCTGGATCAGGTCTGCTTGCCAGAAAAATAGTCTTTGAGCAGTGCAAATCATGAAATCGTTTGAAGTCGTGGCCAATGATGCTATGACGTGCAAGCCATAACCCTGATCAAAAGATGCTCTCTTTTGAGTAAAGTAGCGTAATTTACTAACTTAAAGACACCATTTTCATTGCTTCAAATAGAATTTAGAAAAAGATAAACCGAATGCAGCCCATTTAGGTTGGTGCGTTATTCACTTCTAAAATCAGAAAAGAGATGTTCATGAAGCAATAGTTTCTCTCGGTGAAAAGTTAAATTAATTCTAACTCACTGCTTCTGAGATGAAGCATATGCCAATTAATTTACTTGGATAAAGTCATCACTTGGACATGTTCTTGGAATGTGATGTCAAATTCTATACTTTACACAACCGAAACGGAAGAGATTAGAGTTTTTACCTCCTCTGAATAAGGATTTAATAATTACATGTAATGACGTGGAAAAGATAGACAATCTCTAGCAATTATGAAGAGATGAAATCTTTAATTAATGGAGCCTGATGTTATGGCTGATTCCTCTATTGCTTTACGATGAGTTGAGACTTTTCTACATACACGACATGCAACTCCAATTTTATTTTAGGAAGCTCTGGATAGTGAAAATAACTTGAAAAATGTCGAATGTTTGGTCAAGGTTTTGATGCGATGTCAAAAGATTATTTCATAAAAAAATAAATTAAACTATTAAGTGAGATCTTAGGATATAACTTCTATTATTCTATAACAATAATTTCCATAGTCAATGTATGTCGAAAATAACATGTTAGTTGTTTTAATTTTGAATCAATTATATTCCATGATTAAAAAAAAAAAAAGGGTGAAATTAAAAAAGTTCATTTCGCCAAAAAGACTCACAAAAAAAAAAAAAACTGTTAGATGAGACCTTAGAATATAATTTTTATTATTCTATAACAATAATTTCCATAGTCAATTAATGCAGAAAATAACATGTTTGTTGGTTTAATTTTCAATTAATTATATTCCATGATTAAAAAAAGGGTGGAATTAGAAAAGTTCATCTCATGTTGTGTGACCTAGTCATTCGATAATTGAAAAGAAAATAATAATAATAATAAAGTCTTCGGTATAGAAATTTGAGACGAGAACCTCCCAGGAAAGCAGCAGATGCGTTACCCTAAATAACATAAGAACGGTTATGCTTACACCATCGACATCAAGGACGCCTTTGAAGAGACTTCCGTCAGTAACTTAGGTAAACGTAGAAACAGAACCTCTGTTTCTGAAATTCTGGTAAAAGCCACTTTTTAAAACAAAACTCGGTTTCTATTTCTTGCAAGGGATCCCTAAATACCCTTAATTCCCTTGACGTACACTCAAATCTTCTATTTTAAAACCGCAATGCCTCGCAGCCTGTTCATACAAGCCAAAAGAATTTATTGCAGAGAGAAAAATAATTGCCAGAAATGAAGGTTAAGGTAGAATCTCTTCTTGATTCATTGCATGCCAATGAAGAAAAAGTCCCTCTCCTGAAGGGAGTGGCCACGCCGAATGAGGATGAGAAAAACTTGATTCAGAAAGCCATTTGCCAGACATTCAAGAGCACAGCCCATCTGGCCAATCTTTTACCGACCGGAACAGTGCTTGCTTTCCAGCTTTTATCGCCCATATTTTCGAATCAGGGAAACTGTGACTCGGTCAGTAGGTCCATGACTGCAGGACTTGTTGGCCTCTGTGGGTTGTCGTGTTTCCTGTCAAGCTTCACCGATAGCTTTAGAGACAAGAATGGAAATGTATGTTATGGGTTTGCGACATTCCGGGGCTTGTGGGTCATTGATGGGTCGGCGACCATTCCACCTGAAGTTGCTGCAAATTACAGGCTGCAGTTTATAGATTTCATGCATGCCCTCATGTCAATACTAGTATTCGCAGCCATTGCCTTATTTGATCAGAATGTGGTAAATTGCTTCTATCCATCACCATCAACTAAGGCACAGGAAGTCCTCACAGCATTGCCTGTCGGGATCGGTGTTTTTTCTAGTATGTTATTCCTTGTTTTTCCCACCAAGCGCCATGGAATTGGCTTCCCCCTTTCTGCTAATTAACATTTGATATACCAGTTAAACAATCCTGCTAATTCGTTTGCATATCCTTTACCTAATCTTGTTTTATCCTTCAAGTTAATTTTCTTAGTCATAGCTCTCACAAATATTCACATCCAATTCAGCTCCTGAAACATAAAGAGTTTCCGACCGATAACGTGGTTCAGAAATTATCCAGTGCAAGTATATAACAGAACTAGAGAAATTCATTTGGAGTAGAAAAATAAACGAAAAAATTCAGCGAATTGTCTGGAAAGTGGAAATTGATTTTTTCATGAATTCAAGAATCCTGAAACACTCGCATTTAAATAAGTCGTTCAAGAAATCACTTCTATCCAAGACTTGGATTTCGCAATGTTTACATAATCCAAAAATTGAATAGAAGTCCTTCACAAACACCTATCCAAATATCTAAAACAATGAGAAACAGAAAATTGCCATTCAATGTGCTCTTAGTTTTATAAACCTGAACTCCTCAAATTTCTATGAAGTGACTAGGTCTCTATGGCCAGTTCATCTGAGATTCTGAATGGAAGAACGTTCTGGTCATTTTACTATTACACAGAAAATAAAAGAAAATTTCTTTTCAACTTAAACATTATTTACAACTTTACATGAATAATTCCTGCTACCTACAAGGATCGATAGGACCACCGAAAAAAAATGTCAACGTTAAATGGTTATATCGCTTTTACAAAATATAATTAAAGATATGGATCTCACATGGTTAATGGCATTCATATCAACAACAAATTAAAAATTAATATGGCAGAAAGTTACGATGAAATCTACTGGATGACATTCAAGATCTTGTGCAAAGTGTGGATGAGATTTTAACGACTGTATTAAACAAATATTCTGCAGCTGCCAAATTTGCATGCACTTGAAGAAAATGTCATGCGACTTGGAAGGATGCATTTTGAAGTGTGAATTTCACACATGATGCAGAATGAAGATCACCTCATACCTCTGAGAGGAATTGATGCTATCAGAAAATGAAAGGGAAAAAAACAAACACAATAATGAAAGCACTTGCTAAAGCATAAAATATGAACCTTGATTATTGATTATAAGGCAGGTTTTTCAATTTCTCTCATCAGCTCAGCCTACAGAAGCGCAGCAACTTACAGCACCTATCGAGTTCCAATCCCAGAATCCACCTATCATTCTATCCAGCACCCTATCATGCATCATCTTTTAGAGAATTGAATTTTATTTTCCAAAATGACTCTGGTAACAGACCTCCTACAAGCAATACCAGAGAAAGAAGAAGCGAAAACAACCTAAAAAAAATTAGAACCTGCACCAAAAATCACATCATTGGTATCCAGAGGCTCAAAACCGAAAATCCATTTGCTGGGACAGCTAAAACTTGACATTCCTGTTACCACATACATGGATGTGTGGAGAGGTTTGAAAACAAGTCAAAGACAGGTTAGTAGACCGGTCAAAATACAAAAAGCAAGTATTGTGATTCGTATAAGCAATAATCAACCAAAATAGTAAGTGACGTGAGAGAAGGAGCAGACAGTGCTAGCAATGCATGAGGTCTGGGAGGAAGAGCTGGCACTGCTATAAGTCGAGTGACAAGTGAATGTGTGGGCAAAATCCAAACAACTAGAGCTTTATGAGTTGTGAGAGTGGGAAAACATTGAAAGAATGTGAACAAAAAATCAAAAGTCCATAAAAGATACTAGAAGTCCCTATGTCGTATGAGAGTGGAAGAACTTTGAAAGAACGTGAACAAAAAATCAAAAGTCTATAAAAGATTCTAAAAGTCCCCTCACAATAGGTTGATATTTATAGTAGAAGGAGGATGTCTTTGTTACAAAAATTGCAACACGTCGTTTATGTTCAGATGATTAAACTGCTTCAACTTGTTAATAAAAATGAAATAAAGTAGTAATTGAGTTTTTATTTAAGAGACTTTTTTGAGTCTTTTAAGTCAATCTTCCCGAAACATCTTAAAAATTAGACATCGATACTAGTTTTATTGGAATATCAGCATTTATACACGACTCAAAACCCAATCCATATGTTAAGTAACTTAGATCAATACCAAGTTAATAGAAAAGTATAATGAATTAATACATAGTTAATTAAATTACTTATTTAATTTTATGGACAAATAGAATCTATACAATTTTAGTAACTGGAAAACCCCAATTTGGCCTCTCACTTAGTACAAAGGTCTTGGACCACCACGTACAAAGTGCTCTGGACATCACCTAAGCAAAATAGTACCTAAGTCTCTTCATTTCTAAAATTGGCAACTGATTATGAAAGAGTTTCCTCAGAGGATGGCCCAATCCAGCTATAAGGCATCTCATCCAAAGAAGGAATGTATCTCACAGTAAACCAACTTTCCCTTTCAAGTGGATTGACAGAATCCTCTCTCTCTCTCTTCGTGTCTCTGTACATATGTGGACCTGAAACATACTCATGAGGCAGAAGCTGAAAATAAGAAGAGTGTAGCAAGAATCCAAAGGTGCTACTGGAGATTAGAGGAGTGGCTGAGAGCTCCCAGAATCATAATGAGCAAGAACTCCGCTTCAATGGAAATAAGTGCTCCAGAAACAGAGCAAAAGACCTTGAAACACAAAGCCCTTAGACAGACATTTCAAAGCACAGCCCACCAGGCCAATCACTTGCCAACAGGAACAGTCACCCATCTTCGCAAATCAAGGTAAATGTAGCTCAGTTGGCTGGTCCTAAACTGCCACACTTCTAGCCCTTTGTAGGTTGCCATGCTTTCTATTATGCTTCACTGGTAGCTTCAGTGATGAGAAGTTGTCATGGGTTTACCACATGCCACAGCTTGTGGGTCATTAATGCATCAGTAAACATTTCACCTAAATGTGCAGCAAATAACAGCTGCAACTTGTTGATTTTGTCCATGCCTTCATGTCAGTGCTTTTATTTGCAGCAATTGTACTATGTGACCAGAATGTGAGAAGCTACTGCTATCTGAAACCGTCAGCTGACATGCACATGCTCATCACAGACTGCCAGTTGGGATTGGTATCATTTGCAGTGTGTTGTTTGTAGCATTTCCCTCCAAGCGCCATGGGACTGGATTTCCCCTCTGCTAACTAGCATACTATGTGCTTGTTCAGGATATTAATTTCCCGGTGCTTCACAAAGTTGTGCTGGCCTACTTATTTTGTCTTCATCATTTGTCTACTTCATTCCTCTTTAAATTAGGAAATATTGTATTATTCCCTGCAATTCAACTATTATCTAGTCAGATGCAGATGATTTATGCCCATTAATAGGAGCAGGTAACCATGGCGCAGTATGAAACATCATAAATGTCTTGCAGAACACTAAAACAAGAGAAACTGTAACCAGTATGTAGGGTTCAGAGGCAAACCGCTCAACGAAGCAAAATTGGCAAAAGTTTGCAACTGGAAAACAAAAAAACAAAAAAACAAAAAAAAAAAAAACAAAAACAAAAAAGAAAAGAGAAGACAATCCAGTGGTCCATCAAAATAAAATCAGCAAGAATTTAGCGACAAAATACTGGATTGCAGGAGAGGGAACATGGGGTTAGAATGAGGGTGGAGTACAAGTGGCCATTTCGTATCAACAGTAATATATACAGAATTAAGTTTGTCGCTCAATTATAATTACAAAATGAGGTGATATAGAAGGGTTTGGGAGGTCTGATGAGAAAGGAAAGCATGACTCATGGAGTTATGCATGTGAAATGTATTTCTAATGAGAAAGGAAATTATTACATTAAGTATTGATGTTAAGGAAATTATTACATTAAGTATTGATGTTAAGATGAATTTTGAGACATTCACTCATGAAAAACTGTTACCATGAACTTTTAGTATAAGTAAAAGACAAGAATAAAGCAAAAAGTTGAGCTCGGAAAACCGTTATGTCATTCATTTTCCCATTTACTTTGGATGACTCATGCTGTATGCATGCCTCCACATACACACCTCTTCACAGGAATACCTAATTAAGGACAATGTGATAGAATAGTGTCGCTAATTCGGCATGCATAATAGTAATTCTAGATGTTCCCTCTTGAGCTTTCTGCTCCCTTAAATATATGCATGATACATCTGTCCTTACCATTAATCCTCTTAAGTGCACACAATGATTAAAGGTGCAAGAAATCTCGCATCTTTATAAATGTTGGAATAAAAAGAAACTTGAGAGAAAGAAACTATTTTCGATGCCCTATAAGTGATGAAAAACCAACAAATAATCAAATCTGCTAAAGGATAAAAGAAGTTAAAGGGTGATAAACCTTGCAGTTGGGAATCATGCTACTGACAGTTTGCATTTCATACTTTAAAGACATCAACATGCATAGAGAGTGGATCTATGTTTCAAACTAGCCAGGAAAACATGGGAATTGTGATATCAAAAAAAAAAAAAAAGAATTGCAGCACGAGAAAGTTTTACATGGTCAGAAAAAGAAAACAAGCACCAAGTACACTTACTAAATTATGAATCTTCATTTAGATTTTTTATGACATGCTCAACCAATTCAGTCATCAGCCCAACCATTACTACAACAACAACAAAGCCTTAATCCCAAACTAGTCAGGGTCAGCTATGTCGATTCTTTTGTATCACGCTGCGCAATTAGAAACCAAATCGGCCCTCAGCGTCAAGATAGATTTAATCACCAGCCCAACCACTAACAACTCAAAAGCTTCCCATACCTTTCTTCAATCCCAAATTCAACAACCACAGCACTCTGTATTGCCTTGTCAGGAACACATCCATCAACCATCACCTAGCAAAAAATCTTTCTCTGCATGTCTGTGTACATACGAGGACAACTTTTAAAGCTTAAATTCATAATGGAAAAAAACTTTCTCCTATAATTGTTAAAGAAACTCCCCCTCATGAATTCTGGTTCCAACTGCTTTTCCTAATTTCGGTTTCTGTTTTCACAAGGCATTGAAAACACTTTTTCCTTCTTTCACCCTCAGTGAAATTCAATTTCTTCCTCTATCCTTAATAAATGCAGTTCTACAAAACAGACCTGTAACGTGAGCCGGAAGCTAAAAAGAAGAAGTGTGTAGCAAGAATCCAAGGGTGCCAGGTCATGGAAATTAAAGAAGTGGCTGAGAACTCCAAGAATCATAATGAGCAAAAACTCCCCCTCATTGGAGATACATCTACTCCTGAAACAGAGCAAAAGACCTTGAAGCACAAAGCCATTAGCCAGACATTTCAAAGCACTGCGCAACTGGCCAGTCATTTACTTACAAGATTCTTGCTTTGCAACTTCTGTCCTCCTTCACAAAGTAAGGTAACTGTAGCTCAGTAGGCCAGTGTTATGGTCCCGAGTTACGGATCTCGTTATGGGACGATTAACGGGAAATCAACTAGTTTTCCCTTATTCACGTGACGATTCTTTCTTGATGAACCTTTGTGAATAAATAGATGAGGATGGTTTGTTCTAGAGACCACCAACTCTCCTAGGTCCTTTAGCTGAAATATTTGATGCCTTTATTATTGTAATCTCCTGCTTTATATAGTAACAGCATAGATGAAAAAGAATACAATTGTCAAGGCTTATAGTCAGCACAGTTTTCTAACACACTACGAATTCTAAAGATACTCAAACCCAAGATGACTTAGTTAACAGATTGCCTCTTGGTATTTTTATTCTGAATGAATCCTAATCTAACTACTCTTCTGCTGTTACTTAAACTACTGCCCATATGAATCCTAATCTAACTACTCCTCTGCTGTTGGTAGTTTGTTTCTACGACTATATTTCCTGCCAATGAATGCATCCACATCATTACTCCCCTCCTGGACTATAAGTTTGTCTGCAAGCTCAAATGTAGGAAAAGACTCTTGTAAGGTAGGGACCTTCTCCCATGTGGCATCCGCAACCTGCGTTCCAATCCACTAGACAAGGACTTTATGCACTCCATGGTTCAATCGAGAGCCAAGCACGGCTTGAGGTTGGGAAATAAACTTACCATCCACTAAAGGTGACATGGGAGGTATAGTGGATGGTGCAATTCCCTTAAAAAGCTGCAACAAGGAAACATGAAAGACGTTGTGAATCTTACAATTCGCTGGAAGTTGCAGCTCATACGCCACCGACCCAAGTTTCTGAACAACTTGAAATGGACCATAGAACTTGGGTGATAGCTTGTGAAATGCACCCTGCTGGGCTGAATGTTAACGATAGGGCTGCAACTTCAGCCACACAAACTGACCAGGCACGAAGGATAGCTCACGATGGAGGTTGTCATACACTTGCTTCATGCGTGCGTGAGCCTGATGCAAACGTAGCTTTACCTCCCGTAGTATCTCATTCCGACTCTGTAAGGCAGTGTCAACAACATCCACCTAAGTAGAATTAGGTGAGACAGTGAGTAAATGAGGAAGGTGTACGACCATAAACCACTTGGAAATGGGTCATGCCCAAAGAGGAGTGAAAGCTGGTATTGTAGCAAAATTTCACCCATGGAAGCCACTCAACCCACCTGTGCGATTGGTCACCCACAAAGCAGTGAAGATATATCTCAATTGTACGATTTACCAACTCGGTTTGGCCATCCGTTTGTGGGTGGTATGCTGAAGAAAAAGCTAGTGTAATCCCCTAAAGGCAAAATAATTCGCACTAAAAAGTGCTAGTGAAGACTGAGTCCCTATCACTCATAATGGATTCTAGTAATCCATGTAAACGAAACACCCTATCAAAAAAAACTTATGCAATTGAGCTTGCTGAGTAAGGGTGAGCCAAAGGAATAAAATAGGCATGCTTAGAGAGTCGATCTACCACCATAAAAAAAACTAACTTCCCCCAACTTTGGGCAACCCCACAATAAAATCCATCGAGATATTTGACCAAACTTGATTCGGAATTGTCAAGGGTTGAAGAAGGCTCGCAGGATGAAGATTCTCCCATTTGTTATGTTGAAAAACTGAGTAGTTCTGGACAAATTCCATAATAGTGGGTTTCATTCCTAACCAATAGAATTCAGCTCGCATGCGATGTAAGGTTTTTTGCATTCCTTCATGTGTAGCATCATATAAGCTGGATAAAATAGAAGGAATCAGTGAAGAGTTTGTAGGAATGTACAGCCTCTCTTTGTATGACAGCAGTCCCTCATGCACTGACCAGTTCTTACTTGCATACCTGCAGAAATGTTGCTGCAAAGGGACTGCACCTCTGCTGAATGGGCTTGTTCTCTTTAAATATCATTAACTAAGGAAGATAGGGGCTGTGATATTGCACAAAAGTCAAGGGTGTCATCTTCATCCTTCAGGGACAGTGCATCAACTACCTTATTCAAGGCCCCTGCCTTGTACTCCACATCAAAATCAAAGCCAAGCAACTTACTGAACCATAATTATTGAGGAGAAGTGGTAAGTCGCTGGTCAGTCTTGATGATAAAAGAACAACCCCACAAATAAGGTCGCCAATGCTGTACAACCAAAGCAAGCCCAATTAGTTCTCTCTCATATGCTGGCAGCTTAAGGTCTTTCTGCTAGTTTGCGGCTAAAGAAGACAATAGGGTGACCCTTTTGCTGGAGGACTGCACCTACACCCACACCCGAGCCATCACACTCCACTACGAATGCAACAGTAAAGTCTGGTAACTGCAGTCCTAGGGTTGAGGTTAACGCTCCTTTTAATGCCTCAAAGGCATCCGTAGCTTCACTAGACCAAGTGAAAGAGTTTTTTCTTCAGCAAGTTCATCAAAGGGGCAGCCACTAACCCATAATTGGACATAAATTTGTTATAATATCCGACTAGTCCTAGGAACCCTCTCAAAGCTCATATCGACCTTGGGGTTGACCATGTAGAGACAACCTTGATTTTCTCTAAATTAGCAGAAACCCCTTGGCTATGAATAATATGACCTAAGTAAACTACTTGGGATGCTCCGAAAGAACACTTGGATCTCTTTAGGAATAATTGATGTGCTCAGAGTAGTTCCAGTACAATCTCCAAATGTTGCACATGTTCAACCCAAGAGCTGTTATAGATAAGAATATCGTAAAAAAAAGTAACATAAACTTACGTAGGTGTGCTCGAAAAACCTCATTCATCAGAGATTGGAATGTGAAGAGCGTATTCGTGAGGCCGAACGGCATGACCAAAAACTCAAAGTGGTCATGGTGTGCGGAAGGCTGTCTTTTTTAGATCCGCAGCATCCATCCGCACCTAATGATACCCGGACCTCAAATCCAGCTTGGTAAAATACTTTGCACCATTGAGTTCATCTAATAGCTCATCAACCATGGGAATGGGGAACTTATCCTTAACCGTTTTGGCATTGAGCTCACGGTAATCAACACAAAATCGCCAAGTCGTGTCCTGTTTCCTAACCAATAATACAGGTGAAGAGAAGGGAGAATGACTTGTTCGTATGATGCCTTGTTGTATTATGATCGTGCATTGGCGTTCAATCTCATCTTTTTGGAAATAGGAGTAGCGATAAGGTCGAACTACAACGGATTCTGTTCCTGATAGTCGAGTGATGCGATGGTCACAATTTCGAGAGGGGGCAGATGGGTGGGTTCTCGAAAAATATCTAGAAAATCAGCTAGCAATTTATCCATAGCTGACTGATTTTCCTCCTCTCCACTAAGAGTGTGTAGCGAAGTAGTCTTTCTGGTCACTTCCCCATACCAAGTGACTTGTCTTTCATTTAACCTGAAACTCATCATTAGTGTCATGAAGTCCCAATAAATGGGTCCTAGTGTGCACAGCCATTTTACCCCTGGCACCACATCAAATCCTTATAACGGTATTACATATAAATCAATATCGAAGAAGTCAGTTCCCACCTGAAGTATCGTTGATTCGTAAATGCTCGGGCTGTTGACTTTCTCTCCATTAGCTACTGTCATTTGGAGGCCTGGACGTGGTACCATGTGAAGCTGTTGCTGTAGAGCTGCCCTCTCGCTGATGAAGTTATGAGTGCTGCCTGAGTCTATCAATCCCAGCATGGATTGCCCTATTACATGTATCTGCAATTGCATAGTTTATGCATTTCGGATATCTAAGATGGCATGAAGGGAAATTTCAGGATTGTCCAATGGTAGAGTGTCCTCTTCCTCGTCAAAGTCTGTTGCCAGCAAGTAGAAAAGACGCTTGCACTTATGCCCCGTGGAGAAGAGTTCGTCACAGTTATAACATAGGTTATTGGCTCGTCTCTCTGCCATTTCTACCCGTGATAGTCTCTTCATAAAAGGTGTGGAGTTGGTGCTCAGGTTGGATCCCATGTGTGACAAACCCCCTACTGTCCGTGACTCCCTATTGTTAGTAAAGGAAGGCTGAGGAGTTGCTGGTTTGGTACTGCTCCAGTGGGAGTACGAGTTGGGAGCAGCTGTAGGACGACGTGCTCTAATCCCACGAGTCAGATGCAGTTTTTTCTCGGAAGCCTGGGCTAAATTCATGGCTGTGGCTAAGTTTGGTGGTTGTTGCATCTCTACATCAACCCTCAGAGTCTCCGTGAGCCCTGCTATGAACAAATAGGTTTTTTGGTCTGATCTTACTGAGGTTGCTCTAGCCAAAAGAGTCTGAAACTTTCTTTGATATTCCTCTACCGTGCCAGTCTGCTTCAAATTGGCTAATTCCCCTAACGGGTTGCTGCTCAAATGAGGGCCGAATCTCAGGAGGCAATAAGACCTGAGTTGCTCCCATGTTATGCATGTTTCCTCTTGTTCCAATCGAAGAAACCAAAGTTGAGCCTCTCCCGTCATGTAGAAAGCAGCCAGCCCTACCTTGTCCCCCTCTTCTGTTCTCTGATTCAAAAAAAATTGCTCACATCGATACATCCATCCTAAAGGATCCTCCAGATTGCTGTAAGATAGGAACTCCAACCTGGAATACCTTAGCACCACTGCTGAATTGGTACGCCCCTCTGTTTGCAGCACTTCTGGTTGATTCATAGGCCGAGAGTTGCTGCCAGACCCCATCTCAGTTTCCCAAATCTTACCTCTGCTCAATGATTGTTGTTCCAGCAGCTGCTAAATGGTTCTGAGGCTCTCTCATAGTTCATGCAGCTCCTGTCCTACTGTGATGTTAAATTCTATCACGCGACGATCTAACCCTTGTAGCGATAGTTGTTCGTTATCACCCATGACAATCGGCTCTGATACCAATTTGTTATAGTCTCGAGTTACGGATCTCGTTATGGGTCGATTAACGGGGAAATCAACTAGTTTTTCCTTATTCACGTGGAGATTCTTTCTTGACGAACCTATTGTGAATAATAGATGAGGATGGTTTGTTCTAGAGACCACCAACTCTCCTAGGTCCTTTAGTTGAAATATTCGATGCCTTTATTAATGTAATCTCCTGCTTTATATAGTAGCAGCATAGATAAAAAAGAATACAATTGTCAAGGCTTATAGCCAGCACAGTTTCCTAACACACTACGAATTCTAAAGATACTCAAATCCAAGAGGACTTAGTTAACAGATTGCCTCTTGGTATTTTTATTCTGAATGAATCCTAATCTAACTACTCTTCTGCTGCTACTTAAACTACTGCCCGCATGAATCCTAATCTAACTACTCCTCTGCTGCTGGTAGTTTGTTTCTACAGCTGTATTTCCTGCCAATGAATGCGTCCACATCAGCCAGCCATTGACTGTCACACTTCTAGCTGTCTGCAGGCTGTCATGTTTTCTATCAAGCTTCAGTAATAGCTTTAGGGATTAGAAGGGAAACATTTGTCATGGGTTTGCCACATACCATGGCCTGTGGGTTATTGATGCACCAGAAAACATTTCACCTGAATTTGCAGCAAAACATCGGCTGCACTTTGTTGATTTATTGCATGCCTTCTTGTTGGTGCTTTCATTTGCAGCAATTGCTTTATGCGACTAGAATGTGGTAAACTGCTTCTGTCCGACACAGTCAGCTGAAATCCATGTTCTCATCACAGCATTGCTGGTTGGGATTAGTGTCATTTGCGGTAAGTTGTTCGTAGCATTTCCCTCTAAGAGCCACAGAATTGGCTTTTCTCACTCAGATAACTAGCATATTATATGTATGTTCAGGATATTGATCCCCTCGTGCTTCACAAAACGGTACCAATCTGCCTATTTTCACGTCTTCATCATTTGTCTGCTTTATTCTTTTTAAATTAGGAATTAATATATGGTTCCCTGCAATTCAACCATTATCTAGCCAGATGCGGCCAATTCGTGCCCTTAAAAGTTTTAATCATGAATTTGTTAACATTAATAGAAGATCTGGATGCAATATGAACATCATAAATTTCATTCAGCATACTGAAAGTCTATAAGGAGAGCTATTGTAACCAGTTATAGAGGGTTCAGAGGCAAATCACTTGAGAACCCAACCAAATTGGCAAAAGTTGCAACTGTAAAAGAAAATGGAAATCCAGTGGTACATGAAATTTGAAAGAATATGGTGACAACATACTTGGATTGCAGGAGGAAGACAATGGGTTGAAGTGAGGGTGGATTGCAAGCTTACATTTTGTATCCAAAAAAAAAAATAGAGAATTAAGTTTGTTGCTCAAACATAATTAAAAATGCAGTGGTATAAACAGCGGCTATCAATGTCTGACAAGGAAGTGACAAACCACAGGGTTATGTGTGTCTAATGAGAAAGGAAATTATCTGGGGGCTTGATAAGAACAACATAAGCATTGATTTTACATTGAATTTTTAGACATGCGCTCAATGAAAAAAATTTACCATGAGC
The DNA here is from genome assembly GCA_963924115.1 of Dovyalis caffra. NCBI lineage: Eukaryota > Viridiplantae > Streptophyta > Magnoliopsida > Malpighiales > Salicaceae > Dovyalis > Dovyalis caffra. The sequence continues at coordinate 10,397,836 of CAWUPB010001184.1, forward strand.
TCTTATTATAATGCAAAGACAAAAACAAAGAAAAATTTAAGCTCAGAATCAATTATGTTATCCATCTTCCATTTACCTTGGACAAGCCATGCTGTACGCATGACTCCATGAACATGTCCTTGGAATCCACTTGAGAACGCATCGCGAGAATACTTATGTCAGTGTGATAAAATAGAGTTGATAATTGCGCACCACATGTTAGGAATCATTAGTGGAAGGTCTCTCTTAAGCTTGCTCTTGTCTTAAAATTACATGTATGATCTATGCATCTGTCATCACCATTAATTTCCTTAACTGCATAACATGAGTTTTAAAATGCAAGAATGGCTAGCATGTATATAAATTTCGGGATATAGGAAAGCAATTTGAGGGAGAGAAAATATTTCCAATGGCCTATAAGTTTGAAAAAACCAACAAATCTGAGAGAGGATAAAACAAGTTAAAGTCATAAACCTTGCAGTTGGGAATGATGCTACTAACAGTTGGCATTTCATATGTCAATAACATCAAGATGTATAGAGTGAGGGAATTTATGTTTTGAACCAGCTGATAAAATAAATAAACTTTGCTTTCAAAGAAATGAACAACAAAATGAGAGAGTTTAAAGTGATTAGAATAAGAATCTAGTACCAAGTGCGCTTACTAAATCGTATATCTGCACTTGGATTTCATATGACATGCTCGGCATATTCATTCATCAGTTCAACCACTAACAACTCAAAAGCTTCCCGCACCTTTCTTCTATCCCAAAATCCACCAACCACAGCACTCCATGTTCCATTGTCAGGAACACATCCATCAAGCACCATCTCATCAAAAATGCGAGCAGCTTTATGCAAGTCTCCTTTCTTGCAGAAGCACTTCACAAGAGAATCAAAGGTCCTAGCATCAACTGAGATACCCCGAGTACGCATACTTAGGTACAATCCAAAGGCTCGATTTAGGTTGCTATTTATGCAAAGGCCTTGGACTACCATATTATTAAGCTTAACATGAAGGCTCCAAGTTACTCGGTTTGGTGAGATCTGCCCTAGGATCATCTCATCAAGAAAGGTCGCAGCTTCCTGAAACTTGCAAATGTTGCAGAACCCATTTATGATCTTTCCATACAGCCCAGCATCTGGTTTCAATTCCTGAAGCTTCATCCTGTCAAGTGTCTCCACAGCTTCAGCAAGTTTTCCTTCTTTACAGAGTCCATTAATTAGTGTACTATACGTTACCATATTAGGTTTATGGCGCTTCCTAACCATCACCTCTAGTAGCTCCATGGCTTCTAAAGAACGCCCATTCTTGCAAAGGCCATCCATTAAAGAACTGTAAGTAAACACGTTCGGTTCAATGCCTTTTCTCTTCATCTCATCAAACAATCTCATAGCTTCATCCTTATTACCAGCCTGGCACAAGCCATGTATCAAACAAGAATACGTAACAACAGATGGCGAACATCCGTTTGTCTGCATCTCTTTAAACAACTCCTTGGCTTCAAAAGTCTTCCCCAACCTACACAACCCATTGATCAGTGTACCATAAGTATACGAATCCGGATCACACCCACGTTTTGGCATCTCTTGAAATATCTTAAAAGCAACATCAATAGTTCCACTATTCTTACAAAGGGCTTTAATCAAAACATTAAGAGAAACAACACTTGGCCGAACACCCATTTCCCTCATATACTTATAAAAATTCATTGCAACCTTTAACTGATTCTCTTCAACAAGAATAGCAAATACACTAATGTAAGACTTGTCAGTGGGTTTGCATCCAAAGTCATTCATTTTATGAAAAACCCTGATAGCATCTAACGGCATATGAACACGGCCGTAGCCTCTACAAATTGAAAGGAATATCTCCTCAGTAATTCTGCACTTCTCTTGCTTCATTCTATTAAGCATTTCCTCCGCAGGTCTAAATTCATTCGCAGAGACTAACTTAGATATCATGAGGCCAAACGTGGTGTGATCATGCCTAAAACCATTACCGTATTCGGCGCTTGCGGAATCAAATATGGTTTTAGCTTTGTGCAAGTCCTTTTCTGCTCTTAGTAGTTGCTCAACGTGAGATGGGGAGACTTTTTTTGACCATTTCAACAATGTTTTCACGCCCATTACTGCTAGTCCACTTTCTTTTAAGCGTTCTATCAAACGCGTGGTGTTCGGGTAATGAAATGTCGGAACATAGCAAGACCGTGAAAACTTAGTACTTTCAGCAGATTTTGATAGAAATCCAGCGATGGCTTTTGAAAAGAAAAAAAAGAGCTTTAGGGGAAGGAAATGCAAAGAATTTTATGGCTCTGTTGGAGTGTGAGTTGAACGTAAGAGGGACGAAGAGAGCTTCTTTTGCAACGCTGGTTTGTGAGGGAATTTTGATTTTTGAGTTTGTGGGTAATTTTACGCTTCGGTCTATTTGGACCCAACGCATCCATGGACATTTAGCCCATTTCTACTTGGTCTTGACGCACTTCGTGGAATAAATTTTATTCAGAGGACAAAACTTTTTAGTGATGGATTAATTTTGTCCCTATAGATTACTCAGATTGCAATTTTGATCCTGAAAGTAAAATCGTAGGACTGCTATTTTATCCATAATAACTATTAGATCTTGAATGAGTTAAAATTATGGAATAAATTCTTAAATGAGTTAAAATTCAAGGAGATTGCATCCATTAGTTTGTGTTTTTTCTGTACCAAATGGATTTCTGAATTTTTTTATTGTAAATTTTGATAAGTTGGATCAAATTGCTTCATAATTGATAATTATAAAATAACCTTGCAATCAATTATTTATGCACCACACATTTGATACGAGAAAAGTGAGACTTCAAGAGGCTGAATTAGTGATTCCAAGTGATTTGAAGAAGCCAACTTTCACTCAAGAAATTCTATCCCAAAGTAAGATATTATTTTCCACTACCTTACATTCTCAAAGTAAATGTAAGATATGATCATTGAAATGTTTTTTAAAAAAAAAAATTGATTAGATGGTAAAAAAAAAAAAACCAATTCACTCTAGGTTTTAAGTTCAAAGTTCATCATTAGCTTTTTTAAAAAAAGATGACATATTCATATTAGATTCACCATATTTGTGAAATTGTCCTGAATTTTTGGTGAAATTTTCTCCAATTTTGATCATTATATTTTATACGGAATGTAAAATCAATCCGTTTATACACTCATGTTATTAGATAATAATACAAAAGGAAAAAAAAACTATCTTTCAACAAGCACGGTCCCTAAATAATGACGTTCAAAGCCATAAGGGATGATTTGTTTTTCAAAATAGCGAAATCAAGAAGCCGCGACAGTTTTTCGAAAAGTTTTGCAACAATTTGTAGGCCTATGCACAAAAAGCAGAAGTTTTGGCATGCTTTCACTTCTTCTTCTTTTTTTTTTTTTTTAAAAAAAAAACTAGATTGTTTTTTTTTCTTTGCATAAGTATTATTCAATTATACATTTAATATACTTTCACTATATTTTCTTAATTATCTTACGAATAAATCAAGTTTTGAAAATATTTTTGGATTTAAATATTTAAACTCTAAATGCTTTTATATAAATTTTAATAATTTATAATAATACAATAAATTTTAATTTCATTAAAATAACTATTAGGAACATAAAATTGAATCCTCTTTCAATATTTAATATTCAATGTAGTTAGGACTTTGGAAATGCAATATCGATATTGTTTGTTCTAAGACAGTTTTGTATATTTTTTTAATGAAAAAAAAAAACAATAATAATTTTGGCAGGAGAAGGCATTGCAATTTTGCAACATCAATTAATACATGTGAACTTTTGTACCAATTAAAGAAAAATTTTAAGACAAATTGTCATTTCATTTTAAAATAAAGTTAATCTGATTAAATGATGAAAAATTTTTAAAAAATTAAATATTAAAATACATATATGATAATAAAAAATCTAATGTCTTTTAAAGTTTGGTTATTGGTCATTGACATTTAGTAAATGTCTAAAAAAGAAAACCTTTGAGAATAAAAGCAAATCATTGGGTGTTGACACTAATACGTGTGTTTTGATGTTAAAAATTACAACGCTTTCTCTGACCAAAATTATTACTCTTGTGATATTGATGAATAAAATTTTTATTCATGGCTCCACTAACTTTATATAAGATGGTATTATCATTAGAATTATAGTTAGATTGGGTAAAAAGATTAAATCTCTTCTGGACTTTAGTTCATTTAAAAACCAGTCATTAAACTTTTAATTTTTATTTTGATCTTTTTAAATTTTAATTTTTTTGAGATTTAATCTATTCTATGGTTTTGAGCTATCATCCTTTCCTTTTAAGAAATTTAATTATTGATATTTTGAGTTGAAGTTTTGCACACACTTTAGAAAAAATTCAATCCATTTTGTAAGAAAATTTCAAAAATTTTCAAAGTCAAAAAGTATATTTATTTATTTTAAAAAATAACTTGGAATGACCTCAAAATTTGTAAAAAGTAATCTTATTAAATAATTTTCATCACGGAATTATTTATGTGAATAATATCTTTTTGAGATAAATAATAAAAAATTAAAAGATGGAATACATCTTTAAAAAGAAATTCATAAAGGTTAAATTCAAAATTAGAAATTCAAGAACTAATTTTTTAATAATTAAAGTTCATAAGAAATTTGATCATTTAGCCTCGAGTTTTTTTTTAAAAAAAACTAATTAATTCATTTCTTAAAAAGAAAGAGATTAATTTATTATTTAATTACAAAAAATACTTGTCAAAGGTATAAATAATTAGTTTATTAAACAAGAAGAATTCGAGTAATTCGTTTTTCAAAACTCACAATACTAATTTATAATTCACTCTATTTCTTATTTGTCAAACAATGTTAACAAAATCGTGGTTCAAAATAAATAAATAATTACAAAAGACTCTACAAGATATGAGGGTGAAGTCTGTTCATGCACTCGTTCACCCTCACACGAACTATTGTGGACGGCCTTATTCATACAAAAGTGTTTTCGTCCACAATGGTTTTTTTTTTAATTTTGCACCCTCCTTTGCTTTCCTAATTACAATGTTGCCACTACTACTTTTATTCTCTCGCCTCCTTAACCTTCTCTTCTAATCTTTTCCTCCTTCTCTAGTCGTCATCTACTATTTTTTCTTAAAAATCATTAGCCTATCAATCAAAACCCCCCACTTCATATCCCGTAGTAAAATCTCACACTATCAAACGGTGAGGAACCAAAACAATCACAATAAGAAGCGACGAGAAAACAAAATAGCATAAAAAAACACAAGGAAATGGGATTAGTCTCAATCAATTGAATTCATAAAAAAAAAAAAAAAAAGGCAATAGGAAACAAAAAAAGAGGGAATTTGCTTTGAAAATTAAAATCAAATAAAAAAAAAGAAAAAAATGAAAGAGAAAGGAATTTCTATCCAATTGTTTAAGCGGCGGCACCTCTCCATCATCATCATCAACTCGAATTTCCCCCTCCACACTCACACACACACATTTGTATTTGTTTAACTCGAATAGAGGGCTTGAATTTAGAAATTAAATTGGATTTTTTGGGAATTTAGAGTTCTTGACGAGTTAGGGTTTTAGAATTTGGAGATTTTTGTTATTGGATTGAAATTGAGGTTGAATAATAGAAAGGAAGGCTAATGGAACTTAATAGGAGTTTCAATTCAATGTTTAAACCATGAATTGAACCTAAATTAAATAAGATTGAAACCTAGGATTTCTAAGATCTTCAACAACAATAAAAATTAAGGGTTTTTGAAAATAATAACTCATTTAGGTTTGAATTAGCTTGATCTCGATAGAAATTAAGCCAATTAAAGTCATTTGAAAGGAAAAATTAAAAAATTAAAAACTTAGGGTTCGGCTAAATTAGAAAAAAATTTCAATTTGGGATTTTGATCTAATTGGAAGAGGGAGATTAATAAGGTGAGAGGGAAAGAAGGATTGAGAGAGAAAGGAGGAAAGAACGACCGGAAATCTCTGGTTTGTTTCTTCCATGGATTGGGAAGAAGAAGAGAAAAAGAAAGAGATGAGGCCGAAAGAGAGGAATAAGATGAAGAAAGGCAAAAAAAAAAAAAAAAAGGAAAAGAAGAGAAAGAGGCATGAACCATTACTGGGTTATGCATGGAAGGCAGAGAGAGAGAGGAAGAAGAAGGAAGGAAGGAAGAAGAAGTAAGAGAGAAAGAGAGAGCAATTGGACGAGGAAGAGGAAAGAAGAGAAAATAGAGAGTTGTGTTTGGGTTTTTAGGTTGGGCTAAGCCCAATCAATGTGTGATTAGGCTGGGTTGATTCCGACCAGTCCAGAAAAAAGAAGGGGGAAGAAAAGAGTTGGGCTTGACTTATTACATACAAATTAAGGATTATTTTCTTTAACTTATTTATTAGATAAGTAAAAGAAAATAATCCTTAATTTGTAAGGTGTAATTAATTTTTTTCAATCTTAGGAGTTCTTGATATATTTTAGCCAACCAAAAAAAAAAAAATTACAAAGAACTCTAAAAGAAATAGGTGGGGTTTCGTTATTTTTAGACTATTCACACACTCACAGTATTTTTGTTTTTTTAAGTTTTTTTATGCATTTATTCCGCATATATTACTATTTATCCTCGACTACTAATTTTGAAGTTTTTTCTGGAGATTCTATATGTAGAGTTTTGCTATGTTGTTTTTTGGTCCCTCATTTTTTTAACAATTTTTATTTCGATTTGCAACTTTATTTGTATTGTAATCTGGTTACTAATTGCTAAGAGGAGAGAGAAACGAAGAGAGATGAGGGAGGAGAGAGAAATCTATATAAGAATTTTTTTTTTTTAAATATTGTTATTCATTCTTTTAAAAATTTTTAATATAATTTATATGATGGATTTTTTTATTCTTAAATGATAATATATATATATATATATATATATATATATATATATATATATATATATATAAGATTAAAAGTATTTTTTAAATAATTTGTCTTAGATTGTTTTTTGAAAAAAATTATAAGAAAAGTTTTTAGTTAAGAGTCCATGAATTTTTGAATTTTTATTACAAGCTACCGAGTTAAGAATTTGAATATAAAAGAATAAATTGTGATCTTTTTAGCAAAAAATTTATAAAAAACATAATAAATATTTTGTTAAACATAGAATTTTTAAAAAACAATAGTTTTGTTTTTACCTTCTATTTAATATATTTTAGTAACCAATAATGTAACATATACTATCAAATTAAAATTATGTTTTAAAATAAAATTTTATAAATTTCGTCCGACTCCAGTAGCGTAGCATGGGTAAAAAACTAGTGATAACTATTTTGATTGAGCAAAATAAGCCAAATCTAAAAAAAAAAAAAAAAAAAAAAGAAGAAGAAGAAGAAGAAGAAGTCTACGGTGTTACGGTTGCCGATTGAAATTGATCAACCAGCTTCCGCGTGATATCCATGAATGCCAACATACTTTAATTCATCGCTAACTTTTTTAACACTGTCTTAAATTTTGAACAGTTTTTGTACTATACTTTGTGCATTCGGATTACAAAAAAGTTAAGTATTCAGAGGGAAAAAAAGAACTACAAAAAAAAAAAATATGGGTTATTGGATCATGATCCAAGAAGGATCCAATAATGTATTCAATAGTCTAGTAGTATATCTGTATTTTTAAAGTTTTTTCTTAAACGTTATTTTAAAAATTAAGTTTATATATGTTTTGAATGGGAATGACAACGGCTTTATCCCATACAATATTTCACACACACATATATATCACAATTCAAACTTATATCCAAAACATTTTCCGCCCATATCTGCTCTTAATAATTACCGTCATACGTCATTGAACTTTTAATTCAAGAAATCTATTTGTCTTCTATATAAATTTATGCCCAAATTCGATGGATTAGTCATGGGTTCATCATTGTGAGTATATGGAATTCTTTGACCCTCCCTCCTCAATTAATTACAATTTTAACTATCACAAACAAATGACATTTATACCAAATCTTATGCGGTCAAATATAAATAACCAACATTTATTTTTCTCTTCCATTTTCATTATAAATAAATAAATAATAGAAGACAAGATTTACAATATTTTTTTCCCTTGGATTTGAACCTTTGGATACTAATATTGAGAGCTAACACCTTTATCGGTGGAGGCCACATTGCCCGAACAATTAAATTAGGAATTTTTATCGAGAAAAAACAATTATAACTACTAACAACTTGTTGGTTCAATAATAAATAATTTAGTATTAAATAAATCTTTTATCAACATACAGAATTTGAGTTATGAGTTCATATTTATTAGAAAAAATTAAAATTTATCTTTTTTTATTTCAAATCAAATTAGTCATGCCTATAACAAAAGATGAAGATATATGAAAAAACTTAAACAAAAAACAAAAAACAGAAAGTGAGGATAGCCACCTGCCAAGTAGTCCAAAGGCCTCAGTTTACCTCAGCTTTCGGCCAGTCATCCTCACACCGTACTCATAACGGAACCATTAATTGAATAGTAACATTTGAGCACTGTCATTTTCATTTTCCATTGAAATATTCAAAAATAAAAATTGAAAAAATTGCACCATTTAAAAAGTTTTCAAAACAGTAATTACAACGGAACAGTCATGGCCCAACACAAGAAAACCGAAGGGATAAGAGGATTGGAAAAAGGCTGAGCAAAGAGATGGACCACCTCGATTGGACAATACATCGCCTCATACCCTCATATTCTCCCAAGCGTCTCGCTTGAAGATAAGACGGCCCCACCCCATCAAGCCTCCTATCCTCCTTAACTACATTACCAAAAGCCAATTATCCTCAACCAGAATAAAAATCTCTCGTCACAATAACAAATCCAAAATATAAAAATAGAAATAAAAATCTCCCTCCATTATTTCTACATTAGCATCTGCCACATAAAATACTCCCATTTCTTATTTAACTCTCAAACACGTGTACGCCGTTGATTAGATGCCGCGACCCACACGTGATTCTTTTGACTCTCATAAGCAACCCCTTGATTCTCGATCAAACTGGTCAGAGAGGTTGCACATTGTAATGATGTAGACCGCGAAGCAGTGGATAACGAATAAATCGAAAGGCAAAACAAAAGGCAATTTACCGCTCTGGAGAGCCACACAGAAACGGTTTTAAGAGCTCGCTCTAGCTACCAATATCACATTTCCCTTTCTCTCGATCTTGAAGTTCAGCCATGGAATCACGCGTCTTGTCACGTGTCACCACTATCGCTCACGTGCGCAGGCCACTGCGGGAGAGCCACAGCAACACTAGTTGCAGCTTCGTCTCGATCAAACCGATCGGAGCAGTCGGTGAAGGCGGGAATCTGATATGGGGAAGACAACTGCGGCCATCACTGCTTCTAGAAGCATCTTCTCCAGTGACCGCAAGGAAGGAGATTCTCCGCCCGCTAATGGCAGCAGCGTCGTCTCCGGCAGAAGGAAGTGATTCCTCCGGGTGAGGTCCGTTTCCTCCGTTCTGACTCGGTAGACTCGCTCCGTGCCGGAATCTGACTCGGTTTTGTTCGTGTTTTTGACTCGTTGTTTTTGCAGGGATGGGAAGGTCGCTCCGGTTGGGTTTTTCAATAAGTATCCGGCTCTGGTTACGGGTTTTTTCTTCTTCATGTGGTACGTACGTAGATCAGGTGACTTCATTTTCTTTTCATTGAACGATCACGTGACTTCAACGAAGAATCTAGAAACTGTTAAACGGTCCTTTTGATTTTATGGATTTTATTTTAAGACAATTATTAATGAATTTGCAGGTACTTTTTGAACGTGATATTTAACATACTTAACAAGAAGATTTACAATTACTTCCCTTATCCATAGTAAGTATTAGCAGTTGTTTAGCTGCTAATTGTTCTTTTTTATATATAATTCGTTAGTTGGTTGGTTAGTTAGTTTGACTCTGTTTGGATGGTATGTTTGTTGGTGGTGGTCTTATGTAGTTTGGTGTCGGTGGTTCATTTGTTTGTTGGAGTGGTATACTGTTTGGTGAGCTGGGCTGTGGGCCTTCGTAAGCGCGCTGTAAGTTAAGCCTCTTTTAATGCCTATTTCCTGTTCTAAGACGGGATGGTTTGGTTATTGCCACTTTATGTATGGCTGGTTTAGGGAAAGATGATTGCGTTTTATTAACAGTTTAATTATGATTATCTGATATGTAACACGTGATGTGTAAAGATGGTGATTGATCTTGGATAAGTCTCTGGTCTTCGGGGGTACTATTTGTGAGGAAACATGGGTTGTCCTTATAATGCATTATTTGATTGCTGTGTGTTGTGTGCAGCCTATGGACTCAAATCTCCTGAAGCTGTTGATTCCTGTTGCTGTCTGTCATGCATTAGGCCATGTAACCAGTAATGTCTCATTTGCAGCGGTTGCTGTCTCCTTTACTCACACAATCAAAGGTGACGTCAAGAAGGCACTATATTATCCTAATTTTTGGGAGCACTTTTTTTTTTTTGCCTTATCATCATTGTTTTATGAGGACATTCTAACACCTTAATAGTGGTTTCCTTACTTATAGTCGATTGTGTTTCATTGCAGCACTTGAGCCCTTCTTCAATGCTGCTGCTTCTCAATTCATATTGGGACAGTCAATACCTATATCTCTTTGGCTAACACTTATGCCAGTCGTTTTGGGTAAGCTTTCTCTTTTATTTCTGCAATATTATGTCATCTTACTGAAATAACCTATATTCTATTTGGGATGCAAAATCATGTCTACTCATTATTAGCTTCACCCTCCTATTAAATTGAATTGTCTGCCTAATCCGAGACTCTAAATTGATTATTATAGTACTGACAAGGTATGCATTGTAAACTAAACGCAGGTGTGTCCATGGCATCATTAACTGAGCTCTCATTCAATTGGACGGGCTTTATTAGTGCTATGATTTCCAACATCTCCTTCACTTACAGGAGTATCTACTCAAAGAAAGCTATGGTAATTCAATGAAGTTTTTGTTTGTCCTATATGACCAACTGCGTGTCCATAATTGATAAGCACTTCCTAATAACTGGTCCTTTTTTTCCTTCTTTCTGCAGACTGATATGGACAGCACTAATCTTTATGCTTACATTTCCATAATTGCGCTCATTGTCTGCATTCCACCTGCCATTATTGTGAGTATGAAAGCATTGATACCCCTGGAGATATCTATTGACAAGACCAGATTAAAAATCTCAACCATTCACTTCATAAAACCTCTTCTGACTTGTGTCACAATTGCTTTTGCAGTTGGAGGGACCTCAACTGATCAAGCATGGCTTTAATGATGCAATTGCTAAAGTGGGTCTAACTAAGTTCATCTCGGACCTCTTTTGGGTTGGAATGTTTTATCACCTCTACAATCAGGCAAGGATTTTCTACTGATCCTTTTCTGTCTATACAATTTAGGCATCTTAAACAATGCCTTTGGAGTCATTGATGTTTAAGTGTCTTTTGCATGACAGATACACAGTTCTTCAGGACAGTTCTATTGCATAAGTGTCTTTTGCATAACTGTTACACAGTTCCCCAGGACAGTGCTTTCAGCAATTTGAATGCTTACATACGTTTCTATAATGTGTGTTGACATCTTGTGAGACAGTGTACTAATGATTGAGATGTGTAAACAACTATACTGGAACATGCTAATATCCGTTCCAGAGATCTATGCATTCAAATCATTATGGAAACTGTTTCAGGATTCTGTATAACCATTAAGGAAAAAACATTTCAACGCAAATGCCTTGGCTTACATCAAAAACATGGTAGGACCCTGAAATTACGTAAATGTTGTTGTCTCCGTTTGCTTTTACTCAGAGATTTCAATTCAACTATTTGCCATTTCTATTCCAGCTCTTATCAGGAATGCTAATGCTTCTCGGGAAACGTTATCACCATACTGTTTTCTAGTTTTATAAAACAATTTTGTCCTCTTGAATTTTCAGCTGGCTGTCAACACCTTGGAGAGGGTTGCACCTCTTACACATGCAGTAGGCAATGTGCTGAAACGTGTGTTTGTGATTGGCTTTTCCATCCTAGTCTTTGGTAATGACATTTCTCGCCATCATTTGATATACTCATTTGTTTTCTTAACAATCGGTATTATTTTTTGTGGATGGTAAAATCAAAATAATACCTAACAATTCCCTCCTTGCAGGCAACAAAATTTCAACACAAACTGGTATTGGAACAGCCATTGCAATTGCTGGAGTGGCAGCCTATTCTTACACCAAGGCCAAGATAGAAGAAGAGAAACAAGTGAGTTCTGTTCTACAATACTCCAGCAAACATAAGTATTCTTAGTTTATTTTTATATTTGGGTTACTTGTTGGTTTAAAATCTAAGTTAAAGAGTGATCATAGCTTTAAAAAATTGATTGCTGAAATCCTTAGAACGTGAGCACCTGCGGAAACTGATCTTTTCTTAAGATAAATATCTACTTTTTGGAGAATTAATCTGTTTGGTTAATTAAGGATTGTTTTGTGATCGTGGAAATGGGTTTCATTTTCTAGTAAAGTCTCTAAAATGAATTGCGCTAACTTTCACTGCAAATTTGGTTAATTATTGATTGCAGCAAGCGAAAGCAGCATGAGAAGGAAAGAAGCATCAGCTGTGGGGGAGGAAACCTTGTTTGTAAAGTCAAATTCTGCTGTTCCAAAGATAAAAATGACAAATTGAGTATCCTGTTGTCATTGTGAAGTTATTTTTTCCCATCAATTTTCTTTGATTCAGAGTACAGACTATAGCTAATTTGCAATCCGCTTATTATGTTCACAAGAAATAATTTATCACATTCTCTGTCTCTCACAACTAGCTTGTATGATCACAAGCTGAAGAGAGAGCTCAACAGAATGAGTGGGAATGAAATATGTGAATAGTATGATGCATCAAGACATGCAGAGTTCTTAGAACCCAATTCTCACGTTTAATTTCTGGTTATAGATTCTCATTCGAAAGAAATGGAAGTGCCAAGGCTGTTGGAAATTCTTTGGCATTAACATCGTTTCTGTTTCTCAGGTCGCCACAAGATGTTACAAACAGATTAAATCCTGTTCCTCATACGTCTTGTCTGAAAGACCACAGAAATTCCTACTATTAAAGAGTACAATTAAATCCTGCTCAGGCATTCTAATATTTCATCATAAAGTGTATTTTTAAAGCCTTAGATGCACTAAAAATACTCCTAAATGAACTATTGTGCAGTGCTCAGTCATTTGTCGGCTGTCTTCCTATGCGGTCACCCATGCTACATTTGTTAGCTTTCGCCCTTAAAACTACGGCTAAATTATCCTGAAATAGATTTATTAACCAATATTTCCTTCTATAGAGTTCATCAAATTGACCTTTTGAGTCTGATATTTGCAACTTTGCAACTATTTCACTTCAGTCCGATTTTCCAATCCAAGACAAAACATAAAATTGCTTGGTATATATATATATATATATATATATATATATCGAACGTGAGAGGTACATTGGTAAACAAAATAGGGTAAAATAATAATAATAATAAAGACAAAAGTTAACATCGATCAATTAAAGAACTTAATTACATGTCATAAAAAGAATAAAAAAATTTCATGTTACCAAAGAAGAAACAATAAAGTTGTTACTTTTGCTTCTCTCAAAATAAGAAAAAACATTACGTATTCATGATCAAGTGGGAATATAATACATAAAATCTTGATTGCGTGCCATCCCATACAGAAACGGTGGAACATTATTGATTTGGGGGATGCAGCAGCTTGGGAGAGGAGGTGGTGTTATTGTAGGAGAAATCCGAGGTTGAATTCCATATAAAGAACCCAGGTAGAGTAATTGGTGAATTGGAAACACCATATTGATTTTGGCAAACACTAGGGCGGTCAATAAACTATCTGATCCTGCTTGGTGTGCTCCACCCTTTCTCTCAATCCTCAAGATGCTAGCCAATTTAGACAAACCCAATTCACCACCGCAGAGGCCTTTACAGAATCTAGCCATGTACTTAACATCAACAACTCTGCCAAATACACTGCCAAGAAGGGTGGTAAAACCTAGAACTGAATTTGGCAATGGAGCCATCGTGATCAACCCCAGTGTATAAGCTAGATCATACAGGCCATGAAAAGTAACCCAGAACAAGTCCCTGTGTTTTGCAAGAACAGCCGTAAAAATCTTGGCAAACCCAGACATGTGAATGCCGTCCCTTGCATGTTTGTCAAAATCCAAACCATTCTTTTTCAAGAATTCAACCGACTCCAAAACATACAAATCCTCGCCAAGATCGAAACAAAAGTTGAATTCCCATGTCCCAAAAATAGTGCCCCTCTCATCCGACAATGTGATACCCAATTGTATCAATTTGAGAGCATCAACGTTAAATTTCAAGTCTTTGTATCTCTCTGTCTCCGACCCATCCCTCGGTGTATTGCGAATAAACCCTGGAAATTCGGTGTCAATCGACACCACTTTGTACTTGAAAAGAGCCCTCTCCAACCTTGAAATCTCTGTACCAAAATTTTGTTTCCAAACTGGTATAATCGCGGCAACCATTTTTGTAAGAAAAAAACAGAGATAGCAGCTTGTTAAAAACATTGATTGCATGATGAATGTAGTGAATTTATTAACAATTTTCATTGTTTCCGTATCAAGAAAGGAAGAACAGAGCAAAGGCTCTCTGTTCCTTGTGGTAAAGGGATTGTAAAATAAATTGAAGAGTAAATTATAAATTAGTCCTTTGTTTTTGAAAAATAAATCAATTAATCTCTTTTATTTCAAAAAAATCTATTATTTAGTCTATGTTTTATTGTTGACCATATTTAATTTAATATTATTTTATTTGAAAGTATGTCATTTTTTCATAATCCTTTCATATTTTTATTTATTTCTTTTCTTTTCTTTTTTATTAAAAATTAAAAACAAATTGAAAATAAGTGAAAAAAAATTAAGTTACAAAAATATTTAAAAATAAAAAGATTAAATAATTAGTTTTTAAAACAAAATGAATTGATTAATTTACTTTGCCAAACTAAAGGAACTAATTTATAAGTTACTCAATTTTGAAAACGGTAGTTCAACGGTTAATTATTTTTTAGAAACTTCAATTTAGTTCTAAACGTATATATTTATTCTTAATTATACATCAAAACTTATAAATTTTATCAATTAGGTCTCAAAAGTTTCCTATATCTCTCACTTGTATTCTCTTATTAATTTCTATTAATAGTTTAAGTCTGATTTGCATATTCCATGCTCTATAATGATGTCAATTTGAAGAAAAGGTTAATTGGTATTTATATTATTCGTCTAATGCCTTTATTTTACATATCTTGATCAATTTTTCAGACTTGGTTTATTGCATGAAACATTTTGTTTAATCTGTCAACTTAATTTAGGATTGAATTTTTATGAAAAGAAAGCAAGAAAGGAAAAAGAAAGCCTATATTGTGTTAAAATTACGAAAATATTGTTGTTGTATGTCATTTATTAAGAGAGTTATATCGTTTTTTGTATGAATTAAAGAAAGAAAACAGGATTTTTGTTTATATTTGCAAACGGATTTTTAAAATTTTGAAAACGCCACCAATGTATGGGTTTTTTTTTAATAAAGTATTTTTAAATATTTATTTTCAAAGTAGGTATATATTACCTTATTTATCAAAATGAGAATTTCTTTTCAAGCTATAGATTACTCTTAAAATAGGATACATTTAAATATGTGAATAGAATATATCACGACATGTAGAGGAGTTCTTGGAATTTTTTAATTTTCAAGAGTAAATTATAAATTAGTCTCTCTCTCTCTCTCTCTCTTTTTTTTTTTTTTAATTAGTTTTGTTGTTTTAAAATTTAACTATTTAATTCTTTGACCATCATTGATCACACTTTAATTAAAATTACTTTATTTTAAAAATGTTATATTTTCTCATCAATCGTTTCAAAGTTTCACTTTTTTTTCTATTTTTTAAAATAAAAAATATTAAATGACAAGAAAATCCAAAAACATCAGGACTAATTATTATTTTTTGAAACAAAAAAAAATTATTTATTTATTTTTTGAAATTAAAAAGACTAATATGTAATGTACTGATAATTTTGAAAACGGGTAGCATCATAACTAATAACCGCCAAAACTGTTTTTTTTTTCTTGGCAAATGCAAGAATGATAGCTAGAGGAGTAAATTATAAATTAGTCCCTCTAGTTTTAAGAAATAAATAAATTAATTTCTCTTGTTTTAAAAACTATTATTTAATAATTTAATCAGTGTTGATCATGTTTAATTTAATGTTATTTTTATTTTATAAAATTTTTTATTTTCTCATCTATCTTTTTATATTTTTTCTTCTTCTCTTTCTTAAAAAAATCAAAATAAATCAAAAAGAGCAAAAAAGACTAAATTGCAAGTAGATTTTTATTTTACAAGTAAATTTTTATAAATTAGCCTGTCTAGTTTTAAGAAATAAATAAATTAATCCATCTTGTTTTAAAATAATTATTTAATTATTTAATCAATGTTAATCATATTTAATTTAATATTATTTTTATTTTATAAAAATTTTTATTTTTTCATCGATTTTTTTATAAATTAGCCCTTGGTGTATGGAGAATAAACCCAGGAAATTCGGTGTCGATAGACACCACTTTGTACTTGAAAAGAGCCCTGTCCAATCTTGAAATCTCGGTACCAAAATTTTGTTTCCAAACTGGCATAATCGCAGCAACCATTTTTGTAAAAAAAAAAGAAAGATAGCAGCTTGTTAAAAATATTGATTGTATAATGAGTGTAGTGAATTTATTAACAATTTTCATTGTTTCCGTCTTAAGGAAGGAAGAACAGAGCAAAGGCTCTCTGTTCCTTATTCTATAGGGATTGTAAAATTTTGAAGAATAAATTATAAATTAGTCCTTTTATTTTTAAAAAATAAATAAATAAATCTCTTTTGTTTTAAAAAACTAATTATTTAGTTTCTCAATTAGTGTTGACCACTCTTAATTTAATATTATTTTATTTCAAAATATTTCATATTTTCTCATTAATTCTTTCATTTTTTTTTTACTTATTTCTTTTCTTTTTATTAAAAAATAAAAATAAATTAAAAAAGACCTAAAAATTTTAAGTTACAAAAATATTTAAAAATATAGAGAATAAATAATTAGTTTTTAGAATTTTTTTTTTTTGAAACTAGAGGAGCTAATTTATAATTTACTCAATTATGAAAACAGTAATTCAGAACTAACAACCGTTAAGTTTTTTTAAAAAAACTTCAATTTAGTTCCAAACCTGTATATTTATACTCAATTATATTCCAAAACATATAAATGTTATCAATTAGGTCTCAAAATTTTCATTTATCTCTCATTTGTATTAATAGTTTAAGTCTAATTTAAATTGAGCATATATCTATCTGTGCTTATGTAATATTCAACATCTTCCATCTATCTATAAATTTCTAATTACATTCTATCTATTCATAAAAAAATTCAAAATATTTAATCTATTTTTCTGATTAAATTTTTTTACTATAAATTTATTTTTAACCAAAATGTCCTTTACTAAAATGCAAAAAGTAATAAATAAATAAATAACAAACAAAAAACACTTAAAATTATATGATCTATATGATCTATTTTTGAATTCCTTATGATTTTTTGTTTGTATCTCAATTAGGGGCATTTCGATAAAAAGAAAATCGAAATAACAAATTGAACATTTCAAATATTTTTAGGAACAAATAAAATGCAATTAGAAACCTATGAATATCTAAGAGACTTTATATAAGGATAAATGAGTATATTTAACCTTTTAAATTTTCAAGAGTAAATTATAAATTTGTCATTTTATTTTTTAGAGCTAAATTAATTAGTCTCTCATGTTTTAAAACTAACTATATAGTCTTTTAACCAATGTTGACCACACTTTATTTATTATTATTTTTTAAAAAAAAATTTGATATTTTTTCATGAATCCTTTTATATTTTTACTTTTTTTATTTTCACTATTTCTTAAATGAAAAATAAAAAAGTGAAAAATATTATGTTAAAGAAAATATAAAATATAGGGACTTAATTGCTATTTTTTGAAACAAAAAGGACTAACTAATTAATTTAAAAAAAAAACTAAAAGGACTCGTGTAATGTACTCAATTTTGAAAACGAGTAGCATCATAACTAATAACCGCCAACACTGTTAGTTTTTTTTTTTTTTCCTTGACAGATGCAAGATTGATTGCTAGAGTGAGCTCTTAACACCGTTTTTTTTCTTTTCAATGTTTTTTTTTTCTAATCTTGAATTTTTTTCTCAATTAAATATAGTTTTATCATTTTAAAAATGGATCTTATTTTATTTATAAAAAAATTATTTTTTACTTAGTTATTATAAATTTTAAAAATTTAATAAATTATAAATTTTTATTTATCTTAAACTGTGACATGATTTAGACGTTTTATGTGGGTCAACTAACGAACTTGTATGACAAAGTTGGACAGAGGGATTAACGAGTTTCAACTTCATAGTACAGTGATTGCTATAGATCAAAATCATGTAATTGGGTCAATATGACCAAAAAGTGAAAGTAGAGGGACATCTCGTAATTTCCACCCCCCATATTATCATCGAGGATTCAAATCCTAAGAAAGATGTTACTTATCTGAAAGCTCAACCCTGCATCCTGATCCAGTTCTAGCTACTAAGCATCCTAATGTATGAGTGTGGATGACTTACTTAAAATCCAGTCAGGATAGAACTTACGATTTATTTGGTCTTGCTGAGTTTACAAGTACATCATCCATTATAGCTAGTTAAAGGAGAAGAAAATGATGCTCTCATAATTAGTTTTTATCAGCATTTTTTATATTAAAAAAAAAAAAAAAACAAACGATGTTGTACCATTAACATATCATTTTAAAAAAATTAGACATTTATTAAGAGACAAATTTCTAAAATACGAAACATGTTTTTAATTTTTCATTTATTTTTGTTGTCGATTATATGAAATTATGACTTGTGTCATATTTGATCTATCTCGTTAAAGATTTTATGAAAATGTAATCCATGTCATCTTCAATTAGTTCCATTAACGGTTTTATAAAAATGTGATATGTGTCGCTTTCGACAAGTTTTGTTGACAAATTTATAAAAAAATATGATTTTTGTTGAAAATTTATCGTTTTCAACCCGTTTTGTCAATAATTGAGTAAAAATATGATATGTGTTGTCTTCGACCTACTTTGTTGACGATTGTTATGAAAAATGGTATGTGTTTTTGTATTCAACATGTTATTTGGTTAACATATTTTTTAGGAAAATATTATGTTTCTTTATCTTTGATAAGGTTTTTCATTGATGATTTTTATGTAAATATGATGTGTCTTTGTCTTTGTTACGATATTGTGTTGACGAATTTTATGAAATATTATGTGTCTCGGTTGTTGATTTGGTTTTCATTGACACATTAATTTATTTTTGAAACTGGAGAAACTAATTTATAATTTACTCAGTTGAAATGGTTATTCATAACTAACAACCCTTATTTTTTTTAAGAAACTTCAATTTAGTGCCAAATATATTACTTATTATCAATTATACCCCAAAATTTATAAATTTTATCAATTAGGTCACAAAAGTTTCCTATATCTCTCATTTGTATTCTCTTATCAATTTCTATTACTAGTTTAATTCTAATTTACATATTTTATGTCCTAAAATGATGTCAATTTGAAGAAAAGGTTAATTGATATTTATATTTTTTGGTTTAATGTTCGTATTTTACATATCTTGACATTTCTGTCTATAAATTAATTTTTCACACTTGGTTTATTGCATGAAACATTTTGCTTGATGAGTCAACTTACTTTAAGATTGATTTTTTATGAAAAGAACGCAAGAAAGGAAAAAAAAGAAAAAAAGCGTATATTGTGTTAAATTGCTGAAATATTGTAGTAGTTGGAGGACATATATTAAGAGAGTTATATGGATTTTCGTATGAATTAAGGAAGGAAAATAGACTTTTTGTTTTTATTTGCATAGGATTTTTAAAATTTTGAAAGCACCAACGACGTATGAGTTTTTTTTCAATAAAGTATTTTTAAATCTTTATTTTCATAGTAGGTAATTATTATCTTATTTATCAAAATGAGGATTTCTTTTTAAATTATAGATTACTCTTAAAACTGGAATTTCCCAAAAACAAGCAATGTTTTCTTAAACATTTAAAGTATTCAAAAGCTTTTTATATATAAAAATAAGTAAGTAAGTAATTGAATTAACTGTGAATTAAACAGTTGAGTTTTTTTTTTTTTTCTTTCTGTCACGCGTATGTTTTAGGGATTAGTTATTAATGTTAGAAGGAAGGAAAAGCTAAATTTATACTTGTCAGGTCATTAATCTGACCGCTACAATAATGATAAAAAATTTGCCAAAAAGGTCAAATCTTTTTTGAAATTTAATTTATTTAAAAATCAAATTTTTTTCACTTTTAATTTCTGTTTTGACCTCCCTAAATTTTTTAAATTTAATTCATTTTTAATTTTCAGCTATCACTCCTCTCTCTAAAAATACAATTCTTAGAATTTTAAATTAAAATTTTACACACACATTGAGAAAAATCCAATTTATTTCTAAAAAAAAGTCCCAAAATTTTTCATAGTTAGAAAATATATTTGTTTATTATTGAACATTAATAATATACAAAAATTGAAAAAAAATAAAAAATAATCCAGAATGTTTTCAATTTTTTTGAAAAACTCTAGATAAATTTTACTAAATGATTTTTATTATGAAACTATTTACATGATTGTTATTTTTTAAAACTAAATGACAAAAAACTAAAGAATAAATTAAATCTAATAAATAAATAAATAAAGTTAAAACATGTCAAATGTGAAATTAAAAGTATAAGAATTGATTTTTAAATAGAATAAAATTCAAGAAGAGTTTGGTTTTTAGCCTAAAAGATTAACCTAACGACTCCTTGCATGGATGGAAACAAGTTTGATTCCTAAAAACCACTAATAATGGTCCATCAGCCTTTACAATCTCGTTATCATTCAGCAAAATATTAGTCCCTTTATAATCTGCAAGGCCTTCATTTACGAATATATTACATTTTTAACAAAAAAGAAAAAGTATTATTGAAATATTGTTAGACAAATTTAAAAAAATAATAGAGGCCTAACGGCTGAAAATAGAATAATTGTTACACAATATTCTAAAATGAAAGTCTAAGTGATGAACCATCATAATATTATTTTAGTTGTACCTATTCTGACATAATTTTCCAAGAGCATACATATTCCTTTCAGCTTCACGGCAAAATTTGTCCACAGTGGTAAGCAAACCACTCCACTCATGTGCTGGTTTATTATTGCACTTCCAATAACATAATATTGAGTTTTGCTTCTATGTACAGTCAGTATAGTTGCCAGAAATGCATGGGTAGCAAAGGATTTCCAGATGGACAGTGATTTCTCACTCCGGCAGTAAAAGTACAGTAAGCAAAGGATATGTACCTTGTACAGAGAACTTGTGATTAGAAAGGACATCTGCAGGGTTCAATTCCCCAAGTCTTCTCTGCATATTCTTCAATTGTTCTATCACTGCTAAATCTTCCAGACCCAGCAGTGCTAAGGATGCTCATCCGAGTCCACTTCTCTTGATCAACAAATGTTTTATCAGCAGCAGCCTGCAGTTGAGTAGTGTCAAGATGGAAACTCTTGGAACCATTTCAAGTTGTACAACACCAACATGCGAGACTTTTGGGAATTTCAATCGTACAAATGATTACCTGTGCCTCTAGATAGCTCTGGAAATCATAACCAAGAAGGTAAAAGTCATTGCCAACCTCCACCTTGTCACATAATGATTCAAAATAGTCTTGGAAGCCGAAATAGCCATCTCGAACCATCCTACATGCAATAGCATGATAAACTTAAGTTAGCAGATATTCCAAATATGTGTCTTGCTTAATACAAAACATCACCCACGTCATAGAAACACTGAAAAATTGATGTCCAAAGCATTTACCTGGCTTGCTGGAAATTATTTTGAAAGACTAGTGGTTTAGGGAGAGGACTTCCCCAAGTTTAATTACGTACCTTACAACACGAGCAAATTGAAGAGGCACCTTAAAGGCGGATCCTTTCTCACGCAAAGCTGGTACTTCATGCATTTTTGCACCAAATAAAAACTGAGCAAAAATTACAGAATCAGAAATTCAGGACTGGCACATGCATGCTATATGATTTGTGTCTAGTTACAAAATACAATACAGGCAACCAGTTGACAGAAACCTATGATTTTGAAAGTGGTGAAGTGGTCTCAAAGAAACAAAGAAGAAAATTCATCCAAAAAAAAAAAAAAACTGAGAAGATAAGCCTTGTGGGTTTCAGAGTGCCTTCAAAAAGCTCCCAAACATGCAAAACTCAACTGATGTCATTTATGAGTACATTACTATTCTCTACCATCCATCAGCTTTTGCAATAAAACAATTGGAAATGGCACTTATAATTCACTTTTCTTCTGAACATGTTAATTTGAATTAAAGAAAAAAAAAATCCACAGAGTTAGTGGGGAGACTGAACTTGGCGTTCCTTAGAACTCCTAGTTCTAGGACACTAGTGAGTTGTGCCAGTAGTATCAATATAATTCTACAAAAATTAATTTGTCAGCAATAGGGACAACTAAGAAAAGCTAGGAGAATCATGATGCACGAATATCTATCACATGATAAGCACCAATATACAGCAAATTGCAATGTGGCACTGGAGTTGGAATGATTGCTACTAGCCAGTCGACTATAGACCAAACTTGTCATGTCAACCTTTATGAAGCTAGGCAGAGTTTACCAAAAGCAAATAATTTTCTGACAACACTTGAATCCCAGTCAAAAGAGCAAAAACCGAACCACATCAAATTGGTTAAGTAGATATATCAGTGATTTAGTCTCATGAACTGTATATTTGCTGATTCATGTTTTCATGAGGTCATAGCGGACAGTGAAGCAAAATGCACAAATTCTATTTCAAATGGTTTCCTAGCAAACCTCATTTCAGATAGCACATACCATGTTATCGGCCCCTATTTCTTCAATAATTTCAACTGTAGAACCATCTTCTGTGGCTAGAAGTAAACTTCCATTCATCAAAAGTTTCATGCTGCCAGTACCTGATGCCTCATTTCCGGCAGTGCTGCATAAAATCATGCATATTACATCATATATCTACTGATTTCAGATAAAGTTTAATCTTGAGGATGACAAACTAGAAAGGATTGATCACAGGGGGACAAAAACCAGACTTTGAACCAAGGGCCCACATCTCAATCTTCTACATTCCATCATGGAATACAATCACTTTACATCATGAAAGAAAAATTAAACAAAAACAGAAAAGTAATCCAGAGAATGGAGCTGAAAAGCGAAAGAAACTTGGTTGACCATTATCATCTAGAAAGTTAGGTAGTGCATTAACATGATTAGGAGGAAAATATTCCTTAAGTTAAGCACCACATACTTTAAAAATACGATTGATTACACAAAGTAATTGCAAGAACCTTCAACCATTTTGTTTTAACTCCATTTATCCTACTTGGTATACTTGGGATAAACAATTTATCTGAAAGGTAGCAACCCAAACTGACCTCTCAAGCTAGAATTTACGAGGTTAAAAATTTCAAATGGTTGTTACTACATTTACAAATTCTCCATAGGTTTGGTGTAGGGAATATACTTTTATCATCAACTTATGCGTTAAACAAATTGAAGAGAGAATAATTACAGTTGAATCTAAGGTTGCAATCCAATTGGCGCATCATATTATTTACAGACCTTATGTGCTGTGAAAGGTCAGCCCCTGGTATTACTAACTCAGCAACAGAGACATTGTAATCAGGTATGAAAACCTGCAGGAGATAAAAACAAGAAAATGAATCAAGACAATAAATAAACAAAATCATGCAATAGCAGGAACTGAGATAATTCTTCAGTTCGTTCCATGTGATACTGCTATCAAATAAGCAGAAATCCGAGAAAAATAATCCCAGACTAGGAAAATTTCTCATGTTTTTGATACCGTACCAAAAACAATATTCCTTCTCAATACTGCATGTACGGAAGGAAGGGGGAGAAAAATTGCAGAGTAAAGGTAAACGAGCCTGGCTTGAGGCTTGGTGATCCGCACATAAATTTGAAAAGTACAGTCAACAAATCAGTAGAAAGTTACTAGCATACTGAATGAAGGATGAATCTTCATAGGTATGGAATATGGTGAATCCCTCGAGAAATGAGAAAATTGAGAACATAAGAAAGTTGGCAACAAGAATAGTTTAACAAAATTTCCGTTAGGAAGCTAGTAAATTAAAATGAGTCAACTGATGTTTCATTAGAAGTAGTATGAGAAAACAACTGAATTCTACGAGGAGAAAATTATGTCCTAATTTTAGAAGCATTAAAATAATTGGGGAAAATGTGCCAGAGCTTGAGATTTCTTAAAGAATATTTTAACCCCTCAAATCTTTCTCATTTCCTCTCCTTCCGCTTACCCCCCATCCAATAATGAAATTGCTCTCCAGGAAACTAAAATCCAACCACTTCTAAGACCCTCCTTCAGCTAGCAAGAAACTCCACTGCCAAAAAAGTCATCAACAAAAATTCCAAGCAAATTTCAAGGTTGATATCTTTTAGCAACTGAATAATGCAAACAAAAACAATCCCCAGTCACACCCATCTGCTTTGGACCACAAACAATCTTTTCTTCCAGCTTAAATAATGTTAAAAACACAAACCAAACCACCTCTGAATTATTGCATACCAGGACTGTTTCCATAGTTGCCACCACTTGCTACTCAAACAGAAAAAAGATAGCTCGATTGGAACATGACACTGAAAACTATTGTCTCACCTACCTCGTACCACTGTATAGAATCACTAAACTAATAAACCTCATAGATAGTAATATCAATATATGTGCCTTTCTATGCATCTTTAGGAATTCTTATTGAGAATGATTAGCAAGACTACCAAGACAGAAATAATGTTGACCACTATCAATATCATGGTATAATGACTTGTTAGAAGGCTTGGATGAAACTCCCTGATGAAAGCTTTTTGTGAGGGCACTGATATTTTAGCACTGAAAGACATTTGGTTCAAATTCTTTTGGCCTTGCACAAACCTTTCAACTGCTTTAAAATTGGTTAAAAGCCTCACTTTTACCAAATAATACAGAAGATGCTGATCTGTTCACCTACTTAACACTGACGCACTTTTCACATACCAACTTCAAAAGATCTCCAACATCAGGATCATTGTTAACTTTTTCTGCTACAGCATGACAGAGTTTGATAATCTTCTTCGCAACTTCATAACCAGGGGCAGCTTTCCCTCCAATTATGCAGACACGAGGGACAACCTTTCTCCTGTCACTCTTCTCCATATTCTGCAACAAAATCAGAATATTATAAGCAACCTTGCTTCTAGGAGAAACAATTTTATAATAAAATCCTGGTAAAACCAATGCTCAACATCCGG
The DNA here is from genome assembly GCA_963924115.1 of Dovyalis caffra. Lineage (NCBI taxonomy): Eukaryota > Viridiplantae > Streptophyta > Magnoliopsida > Malpighiales > Salicaceae > Dovyalis > Dovyalis caffra. The sequence continues at coordinate 10,423,338 of CAWUPB010001184.1, forward strand.
AGGAGTACAATTCATGTAAAATAAGCATAACTCTATGTCATCATGTAAACCAGGAAAACTGCTTCTAATGTGACATGTAATAATCAGGTCATAAATAAAAGAAAACAAAGTCCGAACTGTTAGAACACTAAAGTTGCTCTTATGCCATATATAGGCCAACCCAAGAAAGCATTAACTGCTGAAGCTCATGCATTTTAGCTGTAGCTTACAGAGGCAATGAAAACGGCAGAAACATGGGCCTCATTTTCAGAGGCAGCAAGTGTTCTAATAAATTTAACAGAAGAAAATGGCTTTGTTTGCCCAAGAAGATTCCATTCACCTTGATGCAGTCATATCGATGGATGATGCCAAGTATATTGAGTAACTGTCTTTTATACTCATGTATTCGCTTTATCTGAACGTCAAACATAGCATTTACACTGACCTGCAATGAAAATGTATGCCATCAATATACGATCACATGCAACTTTCTATAAGGTATAAACCTTCCAAAAAGAGACAAAGAAACACAAAACCTAAGTAAAGATTTCATTTCCAACCTTGATCCCACTCATTGCTTCAATATACTCGGCAAGTCTCATTTTGTTAACTTTCCTAACCTACAAGAGCAAGAATATCACGAATAAAACCATCTGCAAAAGATATTTCATAGCGACAGCATGAATATTGATGCTAAAAGTTACCGTCTTCCACTCTTCATGCAGATCTGCATTAGCTGCATGTTCTTGCAAACCTGCTAATAGGTCCACATCACGGATCCAAGCTTCTGTTCCAAGCCATTTTGATATAAGAGCACTTAAACTTGGATTGCTCACAACAATCCAGCGACGCTGAGTGAGCATTAATAGATCAAAATTCTTTCTAGGATAAAGTTAATTGTTACACAGCAGCACCAAAGAAAAAAAAAAGATGAAAAAAAGCAAATCAAAGATGATAATTAAGTCAACCTGTGTTACTCCATTTGTCTTGTAATGAAATTTATGAGGCCACAGCTCATAGAAGTCCTGCAAAGAATTTGCCGAGAATCAGAGACCTCAATGAAGAGACCCTAACATCTATCGATTTCAAGCAGGTAAAAATTACCTTAAATACTCTTGTTTTTAATAATTTTGAATGAACTCTAGAAACACCATTCACAGTATGAGAGCAAACAATTGCTAGGTTTGCCATTCGAATACTCTGCCAAACAATAGGAATGATTCTCAGCTTTCACAACATCTTTACAATTCACCACCAGCCACCAGGCTATGTATATAGAAGGAAAGTGAAAACTATAGAAAACATAAAGATTTCAGTACCAGACTACCCAAAATGGTAAAATAGTCTAAGGCATCCATTCATCCCATCAGTTCATCCCATTTTACACAAAATACATGAATGCAAAGAGAAAGAACAAGAAATATGAATATTTAGCGAGAGAGAGGAAATACTTGGTTCTTTATTTCAAACATACATATATATATATACATACATACATACATACATATACATACATATATATATATACATACATACATACATACATATACATACATATATATATATATAGATATATATATATATTTCTTTTATTCAGTAATAGCGCATTTTGCTTCACAAGATGACAAGAATAAGAAAATGTTTTACACGTAACAGTAAAAGAAAAATATGTGCCGAAATAAAAATGAAGAGTATACGAGTGATGTTAAAAAATTAAAATAAAACTTAGGATAGTAAAAAATTATTAGCCAGGATATGATATATTAAAGCTTTGGGTGGTTTTGAAACTACCTTAACAGCACCATCCTCAACAATTGACATCCTAGAAAGTCGATCGTAATCCAAACCAATTCTCTTCTTCAGCTCTTCAATGTAATCAAAGTTTATATCATATATAATCTGAAAAAAAAAATTACAAAAATAAAAAAAGGTGGAAAATAAGCTAATAATCTATAATTGCAATCTTTAGCAGATTGATTTACTAGTAAAGAAAATGATTCCAAAAAAGATCATGATTAATGTCCGAGGCTGCTAATGGATTTTGGAATGAGCTGCTGGAAGTAAGGAATTCAAGTTGAGTATTGACAATATAATGGCTATTTAGCCAACCTTGTTATCTGGATGTTTTGAAAATGATTATAGAATCCAATTGTATCTAACACAGAAATGGAACACATTTATCTACGAAAGCAGTAAAAACTCTAACAAGGTCACAAAACTGTGATAAGAAATTCTCCCAGGTGAGAGGCCAGCATATTCGTGTAAGAGAAAAAACAATAATACCATCTAAGGAAAACCCACTTGTAAATGGCGTGGTAGAAGACTTTCCAGCAGATCAACAGGGACCTTTTCCAGTCCTTCAGGTAAAACTGTATGCGTTGTGAAAGTAAAAATCTTGCACACAAAATCCCATGCTTTATTCCAATCCAAGTGCTCTTCATCAACAAGCACTCTCATAACCTCAGCTATTGCAAGAGAAGGGTGAGTATCATTCAGCTGTAGAGCAACCTATATAAGTGGCAAGGCATGGTCAGACCAAATGAGACAAGTTTTAGGGCAAGTTTTAAGGAGAGAAAGCAAAAGCAAGACTATCCATCTTCAAACCACGGAGCAGCACATGTAAATTTACATGTAATTAACCATTCATAATAAGACAGGAAGTTGACAATTGGTTTAAATCACCTTAATTTAAAACAAACCCCATAAATGAAAAGAGTGAAATCTGTACAATCTAAGGTTCCAAAGCAAAATAAAAGCCACTTATATCTGTCATCCAGTCATGTTGGTCTCAAGATAAATAATTGCAGACATTTGAACTACATGTGCTAGAGTGAAGGTGCAAGTGTGAGTGTATGTGTAGTGTATGCTCTAAAAAAGCTCTATAAGACAATTGATAATTACAGAAAAGTTCTTTTTACAGTAGTTCAAAATAAAGCAGTGCCTAAGAACAGTGTTTCTAGCATGCTAAAAAAATTGGTGACAACTCTTCTGATGATTTTATGCTTTATACACAAAGGATTTTCCAACTGTTTTACCATCACAGGAATGACTAATAACTAGTTTACTATGCGAATGGTAAACATATATTAAAAACTACTGAGATGCAAAACCTTCTCTGGAAAGTCATCAAAGTTACTGTGAGAATCTTTGAACCTCCGAATGATGTCTTGTAATGATGCTGAGACAAAGAAATATTGTTGTTTCAACCGTAGTTCCTTCCCCTGCAAGAGAGTAGCTCAAGCAATGAAAACCGATTGCAAGACAGATACAACCATCTTTCAATAATGATAATAAGATGCCTTGAAACCAGGAAAAAAAATCAAATAGGAAGCGAACCCGTGCAAGAGAAAAAGCAGAACTATTGAAAAACAACACATAAACCACCAATAAATAAATGCAAGTATCCGAAGTAAAGACATTTGTGCTATCCCTCGTAACATCAAAGTGAAATTAGTCTCCAAAGGAATTAAATTGTTTAAAATATAAGCACTACACATGGAGGATAAATAAACAACATAATACGAGAGAGTGAAATTCAATATACATAAGCTATTACAAGCCGATAAAAAAGGAAAAGCAATACCTGATATGAACGGTCATCAGGGTATAGAACACTACTTATAGTTTCAGCCCTTTGTCTATTGACAACAGCATTAATGTAATCTCCAGTATTATAAGACTCCTGCAAATGACATGGGTTCAGAGAAAGGCTTAAGAATCTTTCAAGTCTTATACACAAAAAAAAAAAAAAAAAAAAAAAAAAAAACCTTAGTAGCCATTTCCTTTTCTACAAAAGTAAAATGTTCAACCCAATCTATTCTTTATATCAAAGCAGGTTAGGGAGCAATATATATATATATATATATATATATATTGGAAAAGAGAATTCCCTGAATTAAAATGTTCTCTCAAAAATCAAGTTAATACTCTTTTTCTATCAAATGGATCTATACCAGAATACATCACAAGTGTTTTAACTGGTAACATCAAATGAAACATTGGAAGGATTGATTTTTCAACTTAATTGAGATTACCATATCCATTTGATCGCTTGGTTTAGCAGCCCAGAGGCGGAGAGTAATAGTATTCCTTGTTCCATAACCAGGTATTGGATTGTCATAAGCTACAGCTTCAACCTGCCAAAATGGAACCAAACTATTAAGTTTAAGTTAAATTCAGAAAAGTCAGCAAAATTTTTCCATCATTCAAAATAGATATGAAGCATCCAAACCAGATAAAAGTGTAAGTAACAGAAAAAGATAAAGATGGAAGCAAGCAGTATTGAGTTCATGAAGATATTACTATACCGTTTCTCCTGGGACCCAAACTTTACGTTTTCCTCCATTGAAATTTTCATCTTCAACAGTCCCATAGAACTAATCCATCCAAGAAAACACAAGTAGACAGTTGATAGATAAGTTCAAGGTAGAATGGGTGGAACGGAAACGCAACATAAACAATAATGAATGAAACAATTTGACAAAGATAGAAAGAGGAAAGTACTTGCAAACCTTCACAGGATAAGTTACATGAACTCGTTCTATCTCCCAAGGATTTCCAAAATTCAACCAATAATCAGGCTGTTCATGTTGATAGCCATCCAGGATGACCTGGCGAAACAATCCATACTGATAGCGCAGTCCATAACTGCAAAAAGGAGATGTATTCCAGAAAACCAATTAACATCTTCCTGTATATGAAGCAAAAATAGTCAAAGAATAGTTATTTAATGGTGTTAAAGCTTGCTATACCATGTTGGTGTTAGTTAGCTTAGCTGATAAAGTTGCCTAGCAACCTACCAAGTGTCAAGGGATGAAAACCCACTCACACAAGTAACACGAGGTATACAGAGAGAGGACAGCTACTCCCCATTTTGTAGCCCAAAGGATCTCCAAATGAACAAAATTTTTTTGCTAGATTGATAATTATCATCAAACTCACAAACTTTTAATAAGATAACTGCTTAATGAAAGATCGTTATATCAAAGCCCTTCTGGCAGAATCATTCTTGTGTTTGATTGTATAGAGACCATGCCAAATTTTATTCAAATGAATCCATGTAAATGTTTTATGGCTACTCACGGGAAGAAGCACACCTTTCTCTCCCTTCCAGTTTGATGGATATTTGAGTTCAGTTAATTACACAGCAAGATACCAACTTCCCAAAAATATAATAGAGGTAGTGAAGTGATATTTTTTGTTTCACCGTCAATCTCAAAAAGGAGAGTAAAAACTTCTGACTGAATTATCACACTCACATGCTTGCTTTTGGGGGAAAGATCACCATGGGGATGTATAACATTGATGATGGAATATGTAATGATGCTGACCAAGCACGATAGACATGAGATAAGCAAGGCCAATATCACAGCAGTGTTCAACTTTGGAAACGCTTTAAAGCATCAGAGGGTTGATGATCACTGTAAGCATGTAAAAAGTTCTCACAAGGAGAATCACAGAGTAGAGAAATACCCCCATGCGGGATAGTCCAATGTTGCGAGAGAATCCATTTGACATGCTGAAAGACGAGCAAGACCACCATTACCAAGAGCAGCATCTCCTTCCTTGAAACATCAATGCAATACAAGAAAAAAAAATGATTTATGAATTAGAAAACATGTCATATGTGAATGTTAAAAAGTTACATAAAGAACATCCTCACCTATTTCAATGCATGAATTAACTTTATTGGATATTTAAAGCATCCCTTAAACAATAATGTGTGTCTAAATTATTCTAATTTACTGTATTGACTGAAGTTAAATCCAGTCTACCACAGAAGTAGAAAAAAAAAAAAAAAAACTAACTTAGATTAGTTTCTATTAGGAAAATTAAATTCCTAGCTGAAAATTGTTCTCCCACCAAAGTGTAGAAAAGTAAATGCCAAACCAACCTGCTCTGCCAAAACTTCAAACTCAAAACCGAGCTCGTTTAAAGCATCTCCATACTGGTCCCGGATGCCAAGGTTGATAACACTGTTTGACAAGGAACGTCCTGATATTCCAATTTACACTGGGTGAATAATGGCAATTCAAATTCAAGAGCAAGCGTTTCAAAAGCAAAGGCCACATACATAACGGAAAATTAGAATACGAAAACACAGGGGAAACACGAATGAATAATAGAGCAGAGAAGCCAATGAAATCCAGTCACAATATTGAACGACTAAAGCAAAATCAAACTTCACAGAAAGCTGTAGTTTCAAATGCAAAACGATCAGCATGCCCATGTTTCTCTAACATGATAATATTACAATACAGCAGAAGCTAAGAACACCAAAAAGAAATCACATATACTAAAAGAATACGTCAATACCCATAAGAAACTCGAGCGACAAGAAGTATATGCGCTTCGGATCTTTCCTCTTGAAATGTATTTGTGTATCATGCCATCTTTCAATCAACCGATCCCTTACACTATGCGCTAAAGCCTACACATTTCACACCACTTCAGAAATCAAATTCAAAACAACAATCACTCAAAAAAAAAAAAATTATGAATTACTATCGAAAAATCATTCAGTGATCCCAGAGTTCACTCTCTCTGTGTCTCGCTGCAAGTGGGACCCACCAGAACAACCCACCATGGACCCAGTTGAAGAGAGGGTAACTCATTGACATGTATTCCCGCCAAAATTCAAAAGAGCCGATTCACTTTTGTCATTTACCAACAGTAAGAGAAAATAAAAACAAAAACAAAAACACAAAATTAAAAGACTAATAATACTAGCCAGCATTGAATTATTTACCTGATAAGCTTCAAAATCATCAAAACTAAACCTTGACCTAGCAACAGTATATTCAACATGATCCAAAATATCTTTTTGTAAACTAATCAGGTCGGATGTCAAAAACCGATCCATTAACCCAAACATCCTCTCCACTCTCACTCTCGCCTCTCCTCCTCCTAATCCACCTCCTCTCCTAACCACCACTCCTCTCCCAATACTACTACTAGACCCCAACTTAACCTTTCCATCTCCATCTCCATCATCAATCGCATCAATCAACGCTTTCTTAATCTTCTCCAAACTTTGATCATCCTCAATTCTGTTACCGTGTGAATCAGAGACATAAAACGTCTTGACAAAGCACTCTCCTTCATCTAATTCGATGGTGGCTTTCTCGATACGGAGGCCGAGAATTTTGAAGACGCGCGTGATTACTTGAAGGAGACCGATTCGGTTGCGCGCGCGGAGTACAATTGCGGTTGTGTGAGGATCGGAGGGGTCGTTGTTGTTGATTTCGATAGTTGTGGCTGTGGTGGTGGAGAGTGATTGGTTGGTGGAGGCGAGTGTACGGGAAGTAATATGGGAGTTGGTGCAGAAGAGTACAGTGGAAAAGGAGAGTTTGTTAGTGGAAACTGAAAATGCAAAGGAAGGAGTTGTAGCGGTGGCGATTGATGGAAATGTCAGTTTGGATTGACAAAGAGGGACGGAAATTGCAGACATTTTTTCAATTTTTTGCAGTTTATGTGAGTGTATTTAAGTGTACTGAGTGAGTGACTGACTGAGTTGTGGATGAGGATGATGTTGACTTGTCACGAGTTGGATTTTAGTTTTTGTTTGTTTTTAAAGGGTCACTTTCTGATTAAAGAAAGATTCACGTGGACTTCATTTGAATCTCGGGAGTTGAGAAACTTTTCAGATCCAAGAAAAGTTGAGAGAAAATGACAGGGATAACCTGATAAAAGCCCAAAGCCTGATTTGGGTTGTGTAAGGAGGATTGGGCTGGGCTATGCTAATACTGAATAGTGAATGGCTGGTTGGAGTGGTTAATTTGCTGGACGAAACTTTTTCCCACTCAGATTACAGATTTGCGAATTCTGTCATTTTAGTAAAATACAGCTAATATTCAATTAAAATCAATTGATCAAATCAAAATTGAAATATAAATTTTTTGGGATTTTTAATTAAATTTGACTATTCAAAAACTAAAACTAGACTCGTTTCGATTATTCAATTTCAATTTGGTTTTTAAAATATTTAATTCCGTTTTTATCAAAAACCGAATTATATCCTCTGTATATTTAAATTTTTAATTGTTATTTGAACTTTGATAGTTCGGTTTATAAAATATTTAAACTATTAATGATCATTTATTATTATATATTTTAGATATAGATTAGTAAACTTATATTTAAATCTTAATGTTTTATTATTTGGTATTGGTTTTGTGTTTTAGTTTTATTTAAACAAATATTTATTATTTTCTTATAGGCGAATTTGGACTATCTGGCCTTGAAGGACTCCATAATCCACAGTACAATTGTTTTGGGCTATTTATATTATTTTAAATAATTAAAAAAAATTAAAAAAAAATAATAGAAAAAATTGGTTTTGTAGGAAACAAATTCGATTAAGTTTGAATCAGGTATATTTTTGGTGAATTTAATTGATTAAAAAACAAACCAGAATGTTTTTTTAAAAAAAAAAAAATCCAATGCTCATCCCTGAACACAACAGTCCAATTTGCTTTTGATTCAAAATTAGTATTTGGTGAAAAGCAAAAAATAAGCAAATAAAAAAAAAAAAAAAAAAACGAAAACAACAATGATACCAAGTTAGTAGACAAAGTGCAATATTGAGTTGACTTTATTGTTTTCATTATCTACAAGTACTTATTGCACATATAGAGAAATATGCCGTTTCTTGTATTTTTTTTAAATTCATAATGTATAATCTATTGATATGAGATATAGAATATAAATACGGTATTAATATAGAGAGATAATTTAATTTAAGTCTAAAATTTGACTACTCAACTTGATTAACATCTCTAACGATAGTTGTATAAATCCAGTAGAATAAATTAATAGATACTTAACCTGAATATAATATGATCAGTTTGGTTTAAAAATTGGACTGTAAATGTGGTTTTATCGTGATTTTGATTGTAACGTTAGTGACTGTTAAAAAAAATGTTTGTTTAAATGAACGGTCGAGACAAAAATAGAAAAAAAATGAACTAAAAAGGTATTAAAAAAAAAAATAGCATCTTCTTTAGAGGGGAAAAAAAACCTATTATGGAACTCGCACTAGCATTTGATTAGCAAATAAGCATAAGTTTTTGTAGGAAAAAAACATAACACACATAACTTATACGTGGTTAACTTTTTAATTTCTCAAACAGCTAAAAATTGTGCAAAAACGCATGGATGTTTTGCTTTTTCCTCCAAATTTTGTTTTTTTCTTTCTAAAATATCTATAATTGCTTATTTCTTAACATTGAGAAGGAAAAAAATAAATTTTAAAAGAAAAAAGAAAATATCTATAAGTTGATATGTTTTAATTAGTTGTCAAGAAATTGTACTTATATGTTAAAATTGATGAAAATCTAACAAAAGAACTCAACTTCAAGTAAAAAATAATTGAACAATGATCTATATTCTAAAATTTATAATTGAGAAATCGACTCTCAAATGACTTAAAATTCAAGAAAAATTTGGACTGCTAGCCTAGTTATCAATATATTGATAGGAGTTAGTCATGATTTGTTTATCTCTAAATAACCAATAAGAAAAAGAAATTAAAATACCATGTAAATCAACAGTCCTCTCTAGGTCATAACTTTCTCTAGTATTACCTCATCCCATTATGGCTTGTGCATAATTACTAGCTAGTCTGTTGAGAAAAATAGTATGTTGATTATTGCAACTAACGTAATTAAGTGATATAATTTTTATTTTCATAAAAGAATTTTTCTCTTCTCAATTCAGTATGATTGAGTTGAAAAATCCATCAGTAATTAAAAAAAAAATTATATATTTTTGAGAGTATGCTTTTTTTTTTTTTTGTAAAAATGAAAAAAAAAGAAGACATTTTAATTAACTAAAACCTTTTATAACCATCTTTCTAATATAGTTATTTTTATTTTACGTAGAGGTATTTAATTGATTGGAGTTTATAGTTCAGTACAAATCTTTCTCTCGAAAGAGTGAGTTTGTGTAATAATTTTCTAAACTAGTGAGCATTCTTATAGAGAGGGGGTGGGGTGGGGTGGGGTGGTGGGGAGTAATTATCGAGGAGAGAGATACAAAATTAATTTTTATCTCTCTCTTTTTTTTAATCTCTCATTCTTGTATCTCTTGCTCTTCACAAATAAAGGTTGATAATTACTTCCAAATAAATATAAAATTTCTCCTACATGATCTCTTAATTTTAGAAATAGTTGATAATTCTGCTGTTGTTTTACCATGCATGACAGATTTTACCTAACGGGTCAAGGCGTCGTCGCCACGGGTTCTTTGATCTGGCACAATTTTCATTTTAGACCTCTTATATTAAAGCTGCTATCCAAACACAAGCCTCATCTACCGATTGCAAATGCATGTAAACGAGTTTGCACCAAATAATACCATTGCAAAGTGGCCATTTGGGGCAATAATACCAACCTACCACTAAACCATAGTTCAAGTCTAGGTACCGTCCTGAACCTATGAAACCCCAAAACCCAACAACAATTAATCTAGTATTATAAAACACCTTTATTTTTTCAATTTTTGGATAGTTTATTTCAATTGTATATTAGTATAAAATTCATTTATTATATTAATCTTTATTAAAAAAAAACTATAAATCTCAATAAGAAATTATTTGAATTAATGCAATTCAAAACACATATAATTTATTCCGAAGAAAAAGACTCCAAATTGAGAAATTCGGTAATTTTGATTGAGAGAAGATCAATTCAAATTGTCAATATGTTTGTAAGGTATCATTGTAGTTTTCTAGTTTTATTATAATTATTTATTTATAGGATATTATATTATCACTATTATCACCATCACACTACTAATGCCGCTCTAATACCATCATCATGACCGCTACTATTATCATAACGCCATCGTTATTATCATATTTACCATGATTGTTACTTTCATTGTCACTTCTTCATCACCACTAATCCTTCAATATTATCTCCATACCATTCGCATGTTATATCATGACTTTTTTTTTCTCCACCATATTATTGCAACCACCCTTGTAATTATCATTATCATCGTGTGAGGAGATTTTAAGAACTAATCAAACAATTGGTTAATAAGTCGATCAAGATACATAAAACTAGTATTATAACTTATATAAATAACGAGTCGACCAACTAAGTAAACTAGATGCAAGTAGCGAGAGGTATGAAAAAAGGAATAAGTAATGTTAAAAAGATGCAAGTCGAGCGGTTGCATGTGACTAATCAAAGTCTAAATAGATAGAGTTTTAGATGATGACTCATAAGTGAATAAGAGAATTTTGATAGAAAGAGTTTAGAGGTTTTTACTAGAAATACCAAGTTGGAATAAAAAAGTTCAAATCTCCTCACAACAATGTGAGGTTGGTATTTATAGCAAATTAAAAACGATCCTTGACCGTTAGGATCATGTCATTCATATTTGAATGGTTAAATTTATATTGAAAAATTAGATTCTTTTAGCCTAAATTGCTTTAACTTATTACGTATCACTAAAGAAAGTAACAGTTTGATCTTTTTTTAGCAAACCCTACTCGAGTCGACTACATCAATCTCTCTAATGTAACCAATCAATATGATTCAAAGTTTTGTATTGAGCGAGATTCATTCTAAATCCAATCTACTTGTAACGTAGTTTAGACCCGTAAAAATAAAAAAGGATTAACACATATAAAAATTATCTAAGTTACTAAATTAATTTTAAGGAAAAATTGAGTATATACAATCTTCCACAAGTAACATCACTATTTACCAATAAAATAATAAACAATTAGTATCTTTATGAACATTTTTAACATCACATCAATCACTATCATGTTGTCATTACCATCCTTATGTATATAATGATCATGATGACACCATTTTATCCTTGATTAAAAAACGTAATATTATTTTTTTATTTTAAATTAAGAAAATATTATTATATTTTTTAAATTAAGTGTATATAAGAATTTCTTTCGTTTACTTATGTTAAAAAGATAAACAGTTTTCTGAAAACAAAAAACGATGATCATATATAAACCAGTTATTAGTTTTCTCAAAACAAAAAACGATACCAAACTAGCCCTAAGTGACAAACGTTTTGATTTGCTATTATTATCAAGAGGATGCCATATATAGCTGACCCGGAGACTGCTTTTCGCTTGCTTAGAAATTAAAAGGTCCGTTCTGGAGTTTTGGAAAAATACTATCACGTTTTTAGGCTGTTGGAGATTAGTCCCCTGAATTTGCTTGGGCAGAACACTCCTGAAAGCTTTCGAATTTAATGCTTCTTGGAAAAATTTTTAGGTCTGCTTAGTGGCTTACATGTATTTTATAAGGAAATAAAGAAACATGGAAGGCATCAAAGAGTTTAAGCTGCATTCTTCGGGTTTTTAATTCTGTCTGTTATAACTGAAGTCAAGCTACTACTCTTGCATCTTCTCCCAGTTCAAATAATAAAGATTTGCGTATAAGATGGGGTTTGTCATATAATTTTGTTTTCTTTGAAAGCATTTTATTTTTCTCCAAGAATGGATACAGGAGTTAAAGTTCCCATATTCACAAATGCAGCTTTAGTTCTTCGAGAGTTGAAAGGAACGACGCCGTTTATTTAATATCTAAGTTAATGCCCTCGTCAACACCAATTCTCCTTGGGTCTTGCGGTTTGGTGTTGGATTTTCAACTCAAGAAACAAGGGATCGAGAATTGGTAACCCTAAACCCAAACAACACGAACGAATTATAAATTAGTCCTTCTTGTTTGTGTTGAAACCAAATGAGGTATTACAAAATACCTTCTTTTCTTTTTCTCACAAGGTGTAGTTTTAAATCAAGAGTAATTATAACTTAGCTCACATGCTATGTCGAACTAAATAATCAATCTCTATAGTATAAAAAATAATTAGATTACTCCATTTTCCAATATCAATTATTTTCAATTTGATAGTTTTTTTTTCTTCTGAAAATGCCTTCTAATTCTATTAAAAATTTCCATTTTATACTTTTTTTTTTTTTTGCCTTTTTTATTTCTCAGGAAAAAAAAAACTGAAGAAGAACATGAAATTGACAAAAGCACTAAGTATAAAAAGAATTTAAAATCATAAGGATTAAATTTATAGTTTGTGAAATCATCAGAGGACCCAATTAATTAGTTTTATTGAATCAACCAACCCACAATGTTACCTAACACTTTTCAAGTTATCCTTCCATTAAAATTCCTTCCAAAAGGGTTAATCGATTGCGTTAAATGCATATATAGGCATCCATGTGAGTTTCTAAATTAATTCAAAGATAACATCAAAATTTTATTCAAATTTGTGGTTTATAAAAGAGAAATAGAAAAACATCGATTACACAAAATATTCAAAATTCTTAATTTTCATAATTTAAATTTTCAATTTAATCAATAGTCATTTAAAAAAAAAAAAAAAACCAAGCCCAAACAGTGAACAAAAGAAATAAATAAACAGTGAAATTCTGGAATTTTTTTAAATTTGGGTCCAATCTAAAGTGTGGGAAAATTGTAAGGTTATGGAAATTTTAAATTGAGACTTTCTTTTTTTTTTTTTTTTTTGGTTAGCTAGTATTTTCCTAAGGTTTAATTTTCTTTCCTAAGTGCAAATTTGAAATTTTGTTTAGGGAAGATGATTACGTTTTGTTAACAGTTTCATTATGACTACAAGATATGTAACATGTCATGTGTATAGATGGTGGTTGATCTTCGATAGGCCTCTAGTCTTCAGGGGCACTGGACTACTGGCTGTGAGGAAACATGAGTTGTCCGTAAATCGGGAAGAATACCTTTATAATTAGGTCTTGATGAAGAAATGTGAAGATTGACAGTATTTGTGCTAACTATCCATTTAAACATTTAATTTTTTTTTTTTTTTTTTTTGGGAGTGGGTAATTTTGTAGGAATCATGGGTTTCTGCCTTAATCTTATAGGTTGTCATATAGTATTAGGAATTAAGATTATTGTTCAAGGGCACTGATGATGCATTACTTGAATCCTGTGTGTTATGTGCAGCCTATTGACTCAAATATCCTGAAGCTGTTGATTCCTGTTCCTAATTCTTTGGCATTAACATCCTTACTGTTAGTCAGGTCACTACAAGATGTTTCCTCACCAAATCTTGCTCCTCTCAAATCCTGTCTCAAAGACCGCATAATACAATCCAAGAAAGACACTTATTCATTTCATTTCACAGAGATCAATTACATCCTGCCCCAGCATTCTAAAATCTCATCCTAAAGTGTATTTTTGAAGCCTTCCTAAATGAACTATTGTGCAGTACTCAAGTCATTTGTCAGCAGTCTTCCTATGCTGATGAACCAAACTATATTTGTTCGCTTTCGCCCTTAAAACAATTGCTAAATTATCATGAAATAAACTCATTAGCCAATATTTCCTTCTATAGAATTCATCAAATTGACCTTTTGAGTCTGATAATTGCAATTTTGCAACTATTTCAGTTCGCAGTCTGATTTTCCAATCCAAGACACAAAAAAAAAAAAAAAAAAAAAAAAAAAAAAACCATAAAATTGCTTTAGAGTGTGTGTGTGTGTATATATATATATTTCCAACGGAAGGGGTACATTGGTGACCAAAATAGGGGGGAAAATAAAGACAAAAGTTAGCATTGATCAATTAAAGAACTTAATTACGTGTCATAAAAAGAACTAAAAAAAATTACATGTTACCAAAGAAAACAATAAAGATGTTACTTTTGCTTCTCTCAAAATAAGAAAAAACATTACATATTCATCATCAAGTGGGAATATAATACATAAAATCTTGATTGCATGGCATCCCATACAGAAACGGTGGAACGTTATTGATTTGGGGGATGCAGTAGCTTGAGAGAGGAGGTGGTGTTATTGTAGGAGAAATCCGAGGTTGAATTCCATATAAAGACCCAAGGTAGAGTAATTGGTGAATTGGAAACACCATATTGATTTTGGCAAACACTAGGGCGGTCAACAAACTATCTGATCCTGCTTGGTGTGCTCCACCCTTTCTCTCGATCCTCAAGATGCTAGCCAGTTTAGACAAACCCAATTCACCACCGCAGAGCCCTTTACAGAATCTAGCCATGTACTTAACATCAACAACTCTGCCAAATACACTTCCAAGAAGGGTGGTAAAACCTAGCACTGAATTTGGCAATGGAGCCATCGTGATCAACCCCAGTGCATAAGCTAGATCATACAGGCCATGAAAAGTAACCCAGAACAAGTCCCTGTGTTTTGCAAGAACAGCTGTGAAAATCTTGGCAAACCCAGACATGTGAATGCCGTCCCTTGCATGTTTGTCAAAATCCAGACCATTCTTTTTCAAGAATTCAACGGACTCCAAAACATACAAATCCTCGCCAAGATCGAAACAAAAGTTGAATTCCCATGTCCCAAAAATAGTGCCCCTCTCGTCCGACAATGTGATACCCAATTGTATCAATTTGAGAGCATCGACGTTAAATTTCAAGTCTTTGTATCTCTCTGTCTCCGACCCATCCCTCGGTGTATTGAGAATAAACCCAGGAAATTCGGTGTCAATCGACACCACTTTGTACTTGAAAAGAGCCCTCTCCAACCTTGAAATCTCTGTACCAAAATTTTGCTTCCAAACTGGTATAATCGCGGCAACCATTTTTGAAAGAAAAAAACAGAGATAGCAGCTTGTTAAAAACGTTGATTGTATGATGAATGTACTGAATTTATTAACAATTTTCATTGTTTCCGTATCAAGGAAGGAAGAACAGAGCACAGGCTCTCTGTTCCTTATGCTAACAGGCTCTCTGTTCCTTATGCTAAAGGGATTGTAAAATAAATTGAAGAGTAAATTATAAATTAGTCCTTCGTTTTTTAAAAATAAATCAATTAATCTCTTTTATTTCAAAAAATTCATTATTTAGTCTATGTTTTTTACCACATTTAATTTAATGTTATTTTATTTGAAAGTATGTCATTTTTTCATAATCCTTTCATATTTTTATTTATTTCTTTTCTTTTCTTTTTTTTATTAAAAATTAAAAACAAATTGAAAATAAGTGAAAAAAAATTAAGTTACAAAAAATTTAAAAATATAAAGATTAAATAATTAGTTTTTAAAATAAAATGAATTGACTAATTTACTTTGCCAAACTAAAGGAAATAATTTATAAGTTACTCAATTTTGAAAACGATAGTTCATAACTAACAACGATTAATTATTTTTGAGAAAATTAAATTTAGTTATAAACGTATATATTTATTCTCAATTATACACCAAAACTTATAAATTTTACCAATTAGGTCTCAAAAGTTTCCTATATCTCTCACTTGTATTCTCTTATTAATTTCTATTTATAGTTCAAGTCTAATTTGCATATTCCATGCTCTATAATGATGTCAATTTGAAGAAAAGGTTAATTGATATTTATATTATTCGTCTAATGCCTTTATTTTACATATCTTGATTAATTTTTCAGACTTGGTTTATTGCATGAAACATTTTGTTTGATCTGTCAACTTAATTTAGAATTGAATTTTTATGAAAAGAAAGCAAGAAAAGAAAAAAAAGCCTATAGTGTTAAAATTAAAGAAATATTATTGCTGTATGTCATTTATTAAGAGAGTTATATCGTTTTTCGTATGAAGTAAAGAAAGAAAACAGGATTTTTGTTTCTATTTGCAAACGGATTTTTAAAATTTTGAAAACGCCACCAATGAATGAATTTTTTTCAATAAAGTATTTTTAAATCTTTATTTTCAAAGTAGGTATATATTACCTTATTTATCAAAATGAGAATTTCTTTTCAAACTATAGATTACTCTTAAAACATGATACATTTAAAACAGGAATTTAGTCTATTTTTTAATTTTGATCACGTTTAATTTAATGTTATTTTATTTGAAAGTGTCTCTTTTCTTTTTTTCTTAAAAATTAAAAACAAATTGAAAATAAGTGAAAAAAAAATTAAGATATAAAAATATTTAAAAATATAAATATTAAATAATTAGTTTATTTAATTTTTTAAAACTTTTCTTTATATTTTAAAAAATTATTATTATTATTAATTATTTTAATAAAAAATTTGATTATTAATTTTTCAATTTTTTGAAAAAAAACTTTTCTTTAGTTTTTTTTTAATTTTATTTATTAATAATTATTACAAATTCATTAAAAAATTATTTATATATTTTTTTAAAAAATTATTAAGAATTATTATAAAATCATTAAAATTTGAAAAATATTTTCTTAAGATTTTTTTAAAAAATTATTTAATAATTATTATTATGAATTCACTAGAAATCTAAAAATAATTCTGAATATTTTAAAAAAAAATTCTAATAGATTTCGTTTTTTCAATTTTTAGTAATTTTGTAATAATTTTTAATATTTTAAGTTTTAAAATATTTAATAATTATTATTATAAATTCACTAGAAATTTAAAAATAATTCTGATTATTTTAAAAAATTTCTAATAGAATTTTTTTCAATTTTTATAAATTTTAAAATACGTTTTAATTATTTTAAGTTTTAAAATTTTGATTTTTAAATTATATTTTCTCTCTTAACTTAACATGTGTTGCCACTTGCCACTTGATTGGAAGACGTTACTCAACTAACAAAAATTAGTTATTATGACCAAAAAAAATTAACAAAGGAGCTATCTTGCACTAATCTCAAATATTATAAGATGTTTTGTTAACTATATCTGCATAGAGGGGTTGTTATGATATTTTTGATATGGTACAAGAGCAAGAAGTTTATTTGACCCCGTGTTAAATACATATCGTGCCCCTATATTATATTAAAAATATCATTGCAATCTCTATACCCGGATAGAAGTCACAATAAACCTTAAATCAATGGATGTTAGGGCAAAACAACCTTTCATTGATTTTTTTTCATATTAATCAATTTTTATTAATTGACAAACGTTTGACCAATTAAGTGAAGAAATATGTCAATTTAAAAGTAAAAAGGTTATTTTCTTTTAAATTTATCATTTTTATTATTTTTTAAAATTTAAAATAATACATAACAATAATAAAATTATTAAAAATTTGAAAAACATTCTAAATATTCTTTTAAAAAAATCACTTTTTAATGATTTATAATAATTACTATTAAAGAAAATTAAAAAATATATATATGTAAGGAATTTTTTCAATTTTTCATTATTTTATAATAATTATTAATAAATAATATTTTTTAAATTTTTAATATTTAAAATAGTTATTAATAAAGAAAATTTTAAAAAAAATCTGAAGAAATTTTTAATGATTATTAATTTTTTAATAAAAAAAATTATTATTAATTTTTTCATTTTTTTAAAAAAATTCTTTAGATTTTTAAACTGATTTATAATGATTAGTAATTATTTTAATAAAAAACATTATTATTAATTTAAAAAAAAAACATTTCTTTGGATTTTTTTAAGTTCTTTATTAGTAATTATTATAAAGTCATTAAAATTTTCTTTATATATTTTTTAAAAAATTATTAATAATTATTTAAATATTTTTAAAATTTGAAAAAAAAATAATTTCTCCAATTTTTTAATTTTATTTATTAATTATTATTATAAATTCATCAAAATTTTAAAAATAATTCTGGTTTTATAAAAAAATTATAATCAAATTTTTATCAATTTCAATGATTTTATAATAACTTTTAATTATTTTAACCTTAAAAAATTTTAATTTTAAAAGAAAATTATATTTTTTAATCTTAAGTTGACACGTGTTATCATTTGATTGGTAAATGTTAGTCAACTAACAAAAATTAGTCAATCTAATGAAAAATATTAATGAAATAGCTATTTTGCATTAATGTCTAATGTTATAAAATTTCTTTTGAACTATATCTGAATGGATAAATTGCAACGATCTATTCGACAAAGTATAAGGGCACGAGGTGTATTTGACCTCAATATTGATGCGAACAGTTTCTCCAAATATTTATGAAAGTCAAAAAATACAATATTTTTTATTGTATCAACCTAATTACCTTCATTTTTTGAAAAAAAAAAAGTTATGGATTATGATAATTTAGTGTCCTGAGAATTTTAGCTTTTGGCTTATTATTTTTATTTTTTTAACTTTTGAAGCTTTTTTCTCTAAAAGCAATTAAAAAAAATTAGTAAAATTTTAAAAGCTGTTTCGAGAGCTATTTAGAAGCTTAATCAAAAGCTACAAAAAGGAAGATTTTGAACTTATGAATCTTACATAAATTTATTTTAACAACACCTATTAGCAAACGCTTTTTGACAATTATAACAGCCTCAATTATAGCAACAACCACAACAAAAACCATAGCTTTCCCATACAGACTCTACTCGCTTCAGACAAAAGAAAATATGACGAAACAAATATATTATTTAGGTATATTATTAATTTTATCAATCAATTAAATCGTTATGGGTTTATAGCAAATCAACAAAAATAAAAAATCCCAAAACAGAGAAAAAAGAAAAAAATAACTAAAAAGTAGAGTAAATTATAAATTATTCCCTCTATTTTGAAGAAACGAGTTAATTAATTCTCTTTGTTTCAAAAAATTAAGTATTTAGTCTCTTGATCAATGTTGATCTTACTTAACATAGTATTCTATTATTTTTCAAATTATGTAATTTTTTTTTAATGATACTTTCATATTTTTCACTTTTTTTATTTCTTAAAAAATAAAAATAAATGAAAAAATGGCCAAAAATTAAGTTAAAAGAAAATTTTAAAATATAAGATTTAAACTGTTAATTTTAAAAAAAGAATAATTAATAAAGTTATTTCTTAAAACTAGACGGACTAATTTATAATTTACTCTTCAAAATTTTAAAACAGAAAGTAAAAACGCCGTTGCCGGGGATCGAACCCGGGTCACCCGCGTGACAGGCGGGAATACTTACCACTATACTACAACGACTTAGATGTCGATTGATGGCATCTATTAATAATAATCTTTTTCTACAACATATTTAATTTTAATCTCCAACGTCATCCGTTCTGGTCCCGTTTAAGTTATATGTCGCTGCAACATAATTGGCTTCTTTTTCTAGAACCTGTAAATTGAGTTGAAAAAAAAAAAATGAAGTTGAGACTGTAGAGAGATGTTGTAAAACTTTTTATTAAAAAAAGTGTTGCAAGTGGAAATAGAAATAGCGAATTTGGGAACAGGGAAATGATTGAAAAATGATTCATTATTTAGTATCAATTGTTACTATAAAACTTAAATAACCAGCCTGCTCAATGTTTTTTTTTGTTGTTGTTTTTTTGGTATTGGAAGTTTATGCCAAGTTGAATATGTTTGTCTTGGATTAGAAACTAAACAATTGAGTGATTTGAGATTTGGATAGTAAAAACTCTTATCCTCGTTCTAAAATAAATGGGTATAAAAGCCTCAAGAAAGAATCCAAACATGGGATAGAACCCAATCAAAACACCAAATGTACTTGAAAGCTCTACATACATGAAAAAAACATGACATAAAAATCGCATAAAAGACATATGGAACGAAAATACGTGGCATAAAAGACCACAATTAATTTAAAATTTATGATAAGAAAGATCATGACTTTGATTAAAACACATAACAATGAAAGATCATAATTGATTTCAAATTCTTGACATAAAAGACCACGAAGAAATAAGTGACGTGAAAAACCACGATTTGAATTAAGATACTGATATGAAAGACCATGTAGGAAGGCATGGCAGGAAAGATCAATCACAGTTTTGACTAAGATACTTAACATGAAAGACCACGAAAAAACGCAGGGTATGAAAGACCACAACTTTGAATAAGATACATAACATAAAAGACCACATAGAAATGTGTGACATGAAAGACAACGACTTTGATTGAGATACGTGGCATGAATCAAATCAGAATGCATGCTGTGAAAGACTACGACTTGAACTAAGATACATGACATGAAAGACCCTATAGGAGTATATGACATAAAAAACTATGAATTGGATAAAAATGCGTGCAAACACATGACTTTATAAAAATATACGACTTTGTAAAATGTGCAAAAAGAAAGTTTTGTAAAATACATGAAAACCCACAGCTTCGTAAACTACGTGAAAACACACGTCTTTGTAAAATTGCATGAAATTACATGATTTTGTAAAATGCGTGAAATGAAAACTCGTGACTTTAATTAAAAAACTTAAAATAAAAACTTACACGTGAATGCATGAAATGAAAGCCCATAACTTTACTACAATATCGATATCAAAAATCGTTTTTATAAAATTCACCGACGAACAAAATAAAAAATAACACAAATTTTTTTCATAAAATCCATCAACAAAAACCAAATAAAAAATCAAGACTCATAATAGTTGTCAACAAAATAATTGCAACAAAGATGAAGACACGCATCATATTCTCATAAAATTCATCAATGAAAAATCATACCAAAAACAAAGGCATTTTTAAAAAAAATATGTCAACCAAAGATCATGTCGAAGACGAGTCATATCATTTTTCATGACAATCATCAACGAAACCGATCGAAGACAACACATATCGCATTTTCATACGGTCATCGACAAAATAGGTTGAAGACAACACAAATTATATTTTTATAAATTCGTCAACAAAATTGGTCGAATATGACAAATATCACATTTTCACAAAATCTCAAACAAAAAATAGTTGAAGATTATAAAAATCATGTTTTCATAAAATCGTCAACGAAACGAGTTGAAAAGAACTCAACTTACAATTTCACATAATCGACAACGAAAACAAATAAAAAAAAATGATAACACATTATATATTTTCAAAAAAAAATTAGGACTAGGGCTCATGTCGAATAATTCAAAAAAATAAAATTACATTTTCATCCTTCCAACTCCACGTGGAGTATTGTTTCTAATTTTACCTCAATATTCTTAAAGATCTTAGACCTTTTGTGTTCGATATGTAACAATTCACACTTTATCTATCAAAACACATCACTATCAATTCAAAAAAGTTGTAAAAATAAAATAAAATATAAAAATGGTTGAAAAATTACTTGAGTTGTCACAAAGAAGCCAAAATACACCTATTAAATTAGATACGACAGTTATGTGATGATTATACCAAATAAAGAATTAGCAAATTGAATGATATTTTTAAAACTAGGTAGTCCTTTTCCCTCTTTTAATATTTTCTTTTTAATCGTAGCTAATTCACTCAATCCATAAATATAATATATTATTCATTTGGGTCTCATGTAAGGATATCTCTAGTCTTTTAACTATGGTTTGCTTTTTTTAAAAAAAAAATAACATGCATTTTATATTACAAAAGCTTATAAAAACTAATTATGAAGCATCCATCTTCTTCTCTTTTAACAAGCTAGAATAGATGATGTACTTATAAACTCAACGAGGACCAAATAAATCATAAGTTATCCTAAGCTGGATTTTAACTTTTAAGTAAGTCATCACCATACTACAAGTTGATACTCAATAATCCCTCCGTCCAATTTCGTCATGCAAGTTCGTCGGTTGACCCAAATCTTATAAAAAACACTAAAACAAAATAATTATTTACTATTTATACACTCATAAATTACTATTTTTTTCACTATTCATGGTATTTTTGTAACACTTTGGTCCTCAATTTTTCTATACTTTTTTTTCAATTTCAAACTTTAATTGTATTGTGATTTGGTCCATTTTTATTTTAGAGTTTTTACTTAATTATTTTTATTATTTAAGATTTACTACTTCAATTTGTCATTTTTTTTTAATTTCAAAATTTAATTATATTGTGATTTGGTCCCATTATGTTTCAGTGTTTTTTTTTAATTATTTTAATTATTTAAAATTTACTACTTTAATTTATAATTTGTTATTTGTTTTAAAATCCTCATTCAATTGATTTAAAATTATAGGGTCCTCAATTTTTTTATACATTTTTTTCAATTTTAAACTTTAATTGTATTATGATTCGGCTCCATTTTGTTTTAGTATTTTTTGTTAATTATTTTTATTATTTAAAAGTACTACTTTAATTTGTAATTTGTTATTTGTTTTAAAATCCTCATTCAATTGATTTAAAATTATATGGTCCTTAATTTTTTTATACATTTTGTTTTTAATTTTAAACTTTAATTGTATTATGATTCGGCTCCATTTTGTTTTAGTATTTTTTGTTAATTATTTTTATTATTTAAAATTTACTACTTTAATTTTTTATTTTCTTAAAAAACTTCTCATCCAATTAATTTAAAATTATATTTACTGATGGTTTTGATTTATTTTTCTATATGTATGAATTGTGGAATAAATTTTTAGAATATGATTATTTTTCCTTTTGAAAAATAGATTTAGATAATTTTTAAATTATAGTGGCACTACTAATATATATAATTTGTCTGAAATATATATTTTTTTGTTCCATTTTGTTTTAGTGTTTTTTGTTAATTATTTTTATTATCTAAGATTTACTATTTTAATTTGTCCTTTTAAAAAAAAAATTCTCTATTTTTTTTATTTTAAACTTTAATTTTATTGCGATTTGGTCCCATTTCATTTTAGTATTTTTTGTGAATTATTTTTCTTATTTAAAATTTACTAATTTAATTTTTCATCTTTAAAAAAATTAACATCTAATTAATTTAAAATTATATGGTCCTCATTTTTTCTATATATTTTTTTTCAATTTCAAAATTTAATTGTATTATGATTTGGTCCCATTTTATTTTAGTGTTTTTTGTTAATTATTTTTATTATTTAAAATTTACTACTTTAATTATCTTTTTTTTTAATTCTCATTCAATTAATTTAAAATTATATTACTGATAGTTTTGATTTATTTTTCTATATATATAGATTTTGGAATAAATTTTAAGAACACGATTATTTTTTCTTTTGAAAAATAGATTTAGATAATTTTTAAATTATAATGGCTTGATTAATATATATAATTTCTCTCAAATACATTTACGAGTCCTTAATTTTTCTATTTTTGTTTTAATTTCAAACTTTAATTGTATTATGATTCGGTCTTATCTTGTTTTAGTGTTTTTTGTTAATTATTTTTATTATTTAAAATTTACTACTTTAATTTGTCATTTTTTTAAACTCTTATCCAATTAATTTAAAATTATATGGTCCTCAATTTTTCTATACATTTATTTTTCAATTTCAAACTCTAATTATATTGTGATTTTCTCCTATTTTGTTTTATTTTTTTGCTAATTATTTTTATTATTTAAATTTTACTACTTTAATTTGTCATTTTTTTAAAATTCTCATCCAATTAATTTAAAATTATATTTACTGATAATTTTGATTTATTTTTCTATATGTAAAGATTTTGGAACAAAGTTTTAAAACTTGATTTTTTTTTTGAAAAATAGATTTAGATAAATTTTAAATTATAGTGGCATGATTGATATATATAATTTGTCTGAAATAATTTTTTAGATTAAAAGTATATTTCAAATAATTTTTTCTCAGTTTTTTTAGAAAAAACTCAAATTAGTTAATTAATAATTGAAATTCAAATGAGAAAAATAAAAAAAGGTGGTCGCTCTACACGTGAGGTCCATATTCGGGGACTAGCCATGCATAGTATAGAAATAAAAAATTATTTAGGAAGGAGGGAAAAAAATGAAAAAAATTCACATGCTTTATTAATTTGTTTCTTCTTTATATAATCAAAATTAATCAAATCAAATTTGTAATAATATTTTTTATTTTAGTCTTTTAACTTCAAATTTAGTTAATAGATTCGTTGTAAGTTAAATTTTTTTATAGTATTTTTTATTTTAGGCTGAAAACTCTGAACTTACTAAGTATAGTTATGATATATAAAAAAGTATTAAATCGTTTTTTTTTTTAGAAATTAACTCGTGCAACTATTACTACACTTAGCATTTACTATTTATTTATGAATATTTTAAAATTAACTTAAATTAAATAATTAAAATTATGTTTTGGCTTAACCACTCAATGATTCAAATTAACAAAGTTTTTCATTTTAGTATTATTCATTCTTTTATAAATAAATATATAAAAATTAAATTTACATTTTTTTCAAAAATCAATATTCTCATCAATATTAAATAAAAATAAAAATAATTATTTTTTTAATTCTATGTAAGCTTTTAATAATTTGTTATTTTTTTGACACAATCTTATGAAATACTAAAGATTTTTTTAAAAAAATTATTTACTTTCCTTCTTAATTAATAATCCATGAATTACAAGGATAAATGCTATAACCCCGTAAAAACCCTTATCCGTAACGCGACGTGTATTAGAATAATTCTATATATATGTATATTAAGAGTAAGTATAATTCTCATTTCATCATGAGAAATTAATGCTTGAAATATGTGATTTATGTTAAATTAAAGTTATTGTGCTGAAGATTAATGGTTTAATTATTAAAGAAATCAAATATGCAAAATCGGTGTTTTAAGGACTATATTCTGTCCGAGTTTTGTGTGAATTGTTTGAGGACTTTAGGGTAATTTTTGGGTCAACCTTAAAGAATGAAAGTTGTTCATATATATGTTGAATAAGCCTATATAAAATTGTATAATATTTGGACCTATACATTAAGAGTTATACTAATTATAGTGAGGGTTGTTTCGAAATGCATTCTGCTGGAATTTTGGGAGAAGAATATGCCCGAATCTTATGAGATTTATTTGATGCTATTAGATTGATTTTTGATCAAAACTTAAAGAATAAAAATTTCTTTTATATGTGTGTACTAGCTCTCTATAAAATTTCATAATATTTAGATACATATAGAAAGCGTTATGCACGTTTTAGTATAGATGGGTTAGGAGGTAACACTGCTGAAATTTTGAGGAAAAAGAAATTTTGAATTTTAAAAATGAAAATTTTTGAATTTTTTATGAAATAAATTATGTCTAATTACATGAACCCATCTTATTAATGTGTTTATTTAGCCTAAGTTTTCTTTAGCCACCTAAGCACTTGAATTAAATGCTTGGAAGCCAAATCATCACCTTTGACTTTCAAAACATGCCAGCTTTGCCTTTCAAGCTTCCTCCACTTTACATTTGGCCTAGTTAAATTTTAACACTTATGATATAAATAAATGAGAGGATAAAAGGTGAGTATATAAGGGAAAGAGAGGGTTAAATGGCTGCCATTTTTAGGCCAAAAACCGTAGCCATCCAGAATTCAAAGAGAAGCCAAATTGAAGAGAGAAAAACAACAAAAAGAGAGAAAGAAAGAAAAGAGAAAGAGAAAGGGAAAAAGGAAAGAAAAAGAACTAAGGAAATTCTAATCAAACCTAAAAGAGGTAAGTAGGTTTCATTTTTTTTGCTGATTAATGTCTTAAATTATTTTTTTTAAGTTATTTTGTTAGTGTTTATTTCATGGGTTATAATAATTTTCAATGGTTATATACTTGATGCTTGGGATAAATCTATGTATGGATGCCTTATTGTGATGATTTATGATGTTATGATGTTTTGAAAAAATGTCCAAGTATGTGGTGATGGGTTGGATTGAACTTGGACTAAATTTAAGTGAATTAAAACATGTTTAAAGTTGGCTTGGAATAAACTAATAAATTAGTGTTGATAAGGAGTAAATTCTGTCCGAAATTTTTAGGTGAAACTTAAAGAATAAAAGTTGTTCATCTATGTTTCAACTAAGTTTCTTTAAAATTTCTTGGTCATTGGATTCGTTTACAAAGAGTTATACCCGATTTAGTATGGATAGCTCTAGACAAACTACTATTAGGCAAATTGCTCCCTAAGTTTCAAAAATTTATAATTAATTGTGTACTTAGTATTTAGACCTAATTTTTGGATATGTTATAAATAAATATGTCTAGTATCTAAAATAAAATGAGAAAGATTTAATTATGTTCTGAAATTAGAAAACTATTTACTCGATTAGGAGTTGCCCGATGTTAAACCCTAAAACCAAAAAAATTAGACTTGGACAAAATTAATAGGTTTCGAATAAAATAAATGAGCTTGGACTAAATAAAATGGAATTAAATAGATTCAATGGACCTAGAATAAAGTTAATGGGCTCGGATTAAAGTAAATGGACTTGGACCTTCTTTTAAATATTAATGAAACTAATGAACAATATTAATGAGCGGAGATTGTGTTCCCGTTGTGGGTATCATGATTGGTATGTGAGCAATGGATAAATTTCGAGTGTGGGTTGGACCGTGAGTATGGCATGAGAATGAAGGGTTAATACCCGAATTTGGTTAAATGTGATTAAATATGTCATTACGTGCATCATATGCATAGTGAGTGGTTTAAGATAAGTCAATTGATTGAGAAATGGTTTATACATCTAGGTTTGATAACCTAACCGGAATAAATGGGTATTAGTAGTCCGAGTACTCTAGGCTTTGTGCACTGCACTATTAGACGATGGATTTTCACTAATAGTAGTTACAACGAGGGATAATTTCGTTGTAGCAGAAGATGATCCGAGGATCATCTGGATGAAATCAAGTTGTGTGCTTGCACTTGTTAGACGATGGATTCCCGCTAACGGTAGTTACAATGAGGGATAATTCCGTTGTAGCAGAAGGTGATCGCGGGCCACTCGAATGATAAATAGAATAGACTAGCTAATACCCGGGGTACCCGAGATTAAAATTTATGAGTATGGTGGAAAGTCAAAACAACATTGCATATCACGTGCATCACCACGCTTACCGAGTTTCGGCTCACCCTGTTGTTATTTTTTTATGTCTTGACGGAAAAAGGACAAGTTGGCACGGATACGGCTGGCTCCTCCTAACTAGCTCATGTGAGGCACCATATATTAGTTTTTATTTTGTTTGTAAATTTGGGGTATGGAGTTCGTGAGAAATTGAATATTGCTCGTAATGTTTTATTAATGTATTTAGTTATGTTATGTAAATTTTATCTTAAGAAGTTATATACGTAATGTACTTGTTAAAGTTCTAAGAATATCATAAGAGAACTACTTAGAGTTTAGGGTATGTCGGCGTAACGCGCTTCGTCCGATACTCTACTGGGGTAGTAGAAATATGATCGGGACGGGGCGTTACAAATGCCTTTTCTAAAAAAGTATTATGAAAAACACGAGATAAGACATAGTTAAATACAAAATTTTTTATTAAAAAATTATAAATAATTTTTTTCACCTCTAATTTCATATATTTTTATATATTCACACCATAAAATAGACTATCAAACGAAGTGATTTTTCTAAATGATTTTATATATTTTATCCAACTCACAATGTAACGCGGGCAAAAAACTAGCAAGATCTAAATCATGTAATGTGTACAATTTATGATAAATAGAAATAAATAATTTTTAAAATTTATAAAATTTATAATAACTAAGTAAAAAATAATTTGTTAATAAATAAAATAAAATCTATTTTTAAATGATAAAAATATATTAAATTAAAAAAGAAGGAAAAAAAGCATTAAAGATTTGAATCTCATATACTAATCCTATTAAAATATAATTCTTCAATTTTTTAAAAATAAAAAAATAATAAATGAAAATACTAAATTTAATAAATTTTGGTTACTAATAAAAATGAGACAAAATATTTAATTTTTTAAATTATATAAAAATCTATGTTAAATTAAAAAAATAAAACATTTAAATGTTAACAAAATAAGATTAGAATCTCACATACTAATTCAAGAAAAATAATTCTTCACAATTTTGTCGTAAAAAATTAATTTGTTTTTCATTCTTTCAATTTAATATTTTTGCTATTAATTTTTTATTATTAACCAAATTATTTTTAAATTTCCTCAAAAAAATAAAAAACTTTTGCATTCAATGATTTTCACTGTAAAAGAAACCCACTTACTGACAAAGTTAAACCTTTAAGAACAAAACATATATTAATTAATTCAGACTACCAATCAATCTAGTTGGTTTTTTCCATATAAATTGGCTTAATTTCTTCATTTTGATGGGAAAAAAAAAACAATGTTAAGAGCTCACTCTAGCTATGAGTAAATTATAAATTAGTCACTCTCATTTCAAAAAAAAAAATTTATTAGTTCCTTTAGCTTAAAAAACTAATTATTTAATCCTTTTATTTTGAAATCTATTTGTAATTTATTCTTTTTTACTCTTTTTGATTTTTTTTTTAAACAAATAGAAGAAGAAACAAAAAATAAAAAGATCGATGAGAAAATAAGAGATTTTGTAAAATAAAAATAATATTAAATTAAAAATGATCAAGGCTGATTGAATGATTAAATAATTATTTTAAAACAAGATGGATTAATTAATTTATTTCTTAAAACTAGAGGGACTACGTTATAAAAATCTACTTGTAATTTAGTCTTTTTTGCTCGTTTTGATTTATTTTTAACAAAAAAAAAGAAAAAGAAAAAAAATATTAAATGATCGATAAGAAAATAAGAGATTTTATAAAATAAAAATAATATTAAATTAAATACGATCAACAATGATTAAATAATAGTGTTTAAAACAAGAGGAATTACTTTATTTATTTCTTAAAACTAGAGAGACTAATTTATAATTTACTCCTCTAGCTATCATTCTTGCATTTGCCAGGAAAAAAAAATACAAAACTAACAGTGTTGGTGTTTATCAGTTATGATGCTACTCGTATTCAAAATTGACCAGTAAATTACATATTAGTCTTTTTAGTTTCAAAAAATAAATAAATAAATTTTTTTTTGTTTCAAAAAAAATAATTAGTCCTGATGTTTTTGGATTTTCTTGTAATTTAATTTTTTTATTTTTTATTTTAAGAAATAGAAAAAAACAATTGAAATTTTGAAAAAATATTGATGAAAAAATATAAAATTTTTAAAATAAAATAATTTTAATTAAAGTGTGATCAATGATGGTCAAAGAATTAAATATTTAATTTAAAAAAGCAAAAACTGATTAATTCAGCTCTCAAAAAAAAAAAAAAAATAGAGAGACTAATTTATAATTTACTCTTGAAAATTCAAAAATTCCAAGAACTCCTCAGCGTGTCGTAATACATTCTATTCACATATTTAAATGTATCCAGTATTAAGAGTAATCTATAATTTGAAAAGAAATTCTCATTTTGATAAATAAGGTAATATATACCTACTTTGAAAATAAAGATTTAAAAATACTTTATTGAAAAAAACTCATAGATTGGTGGTGTTTTCAAAATTTTAAAAATCCGTTTGTAAATATGAACAAAAATCTTGTTTTCTTTCTTTAATTCATACAAAAAACGATATAACTCTCTTAATAAATGATATACAACAACAGTATTTCTGTAATTTTTACACAATATAGGCTTTCTTTTTCCTTTCTTGTTTTCTTTTCATAAAAATTCAATCCTAAATTAAGCTGACAGATCAAACAAAATGTTTCATGCAATAAACCAAGTCTGAAAAATTAATCAAGATGTGTAAAATAAAGGCATTAGACCAAAAATATAAATATCAATTAACCTTTTCTTCAAATTGACATCATTGTAGAGCATAGAATATGCAAATTAGACTTAAACTATTAATAGAAATTAATAAGAGAATACAAGTGAGAGATATAGGAAACTTTTGAGACCTAATTGATAAAATTTATAAGTTTTGGTTTATAATTGAGAATAAATATATACGTTTAGAACTAAATTGAAGTTTCTTAAAAATAATTAATCGTTGTTAGTAATGAACTACCGTTTTCAAAATTGAGTAACTTATAAATTAGTTCCTTTAGTTTGGCAAAGTAAATTAATTAATTCATTTTGTTTTAAAAACTAAATAACAATAATAAAACTTTTTTTGTTAAAATAATTAATAATCATTAAAAATTTCTTCAATTTTTTAAATTTTCCTTATTAATAATTATTTTAAATATTAAAAATTGAGAAAAAATTTATTAATAATTATTATAAAATAATTGCAAATTGTAAAAAAACTCTTTCCGTATGTTTTGAAATTTTCTTTAATAATACTTATTATAAAATCATTAAAAAGTGAATTTTTTATTATTTTTTTTAAAAAATATTCTTTATTTTTCCAATTTCTAATAATTTTCTAAAATTATTAATTATTTTAACTTTAAAAAATAAAATTAATTTTCAAAAAATAATATTTTTACCTTTAAGCATATATGTATCGACACTTAATTGGTCAAATGTTAATCAATTAATAAAAATTGATCAATTTGATGAAAAAAATCAATGAAGGATTGTTTTTCACCGATGTCCAATATTATAAGATTTGTTAAGAATTATATCTGAAAAAAGATATTATAGAAATATTTTTAAAATAATACAAAAACACGACGTGTATTTAATCCGTTTGACTTTGCCAGGCGAGGAATGAGAAAGTTCTGGCCCTCAGTCAATAACTTGAGCCACTAAAGTTGGTAATCAAGCAGCTTGAATCTAAGTTCAATTGGATCCAAGGAGAAGATGTGTTATATATGCATAGACAACTTAAAGTAGATGAACAATATCACACATTGATCATACTTATTACATCAGAGACAATGGAAGAGAAAAAGAATTTTTGCCAAGTTAAGAAAGAACGATAGTCAGAGTTGGTGTTTGAATGCACAAGCAGAAGCAGCGGTAGCCAGAAGGTTGTGTCTGATATTGCAGACAGCTAAACGTATAATGTATGCTCTTAGTAAATTATAAATTAGTTCCTCTAGTTTCAAAAAGTAAATTAATTAGTCCTCTCAATTCAAAAACTATTATTTAATCTTTTAATCAGTATTGATCATACTTAATTTAATATTATTTTTATTCTATAAAATTTCTTATTTTCTCATCGTTCTTTCCATATTTTTTATATTTTTTTCTTTTTCTATTTCTTAAAACAAAAAATTAAAATAAATTAAAAAAGAAGCATAAAGTTCTAAATTACAAATAGATTTTTAAAACATAAAGACTAAATAATTAATTTTTAAAATGAGAAGGATTAATTAATTTATTTCTCAAAATAAGAGAGACTAATTTATAATTTACTCATCATTTCCTGGTCAAATTCAGCTCTCTTAAACAAAATGGAATTTTTGGGTTTTATTCACATGGCAAATTAATTCCGATCTATCACACCATGTGAAGTTTTTTTTTTTTTTTCCGCTAGATGTCAATTGCAAATGACAAATTGATGGAAAAACAATCAAAAAAACCATGTTAAGAAAAATTAAAAAATACAGAAAAAAATTAATAAAAAAATATAAAAATTATATTAAAAAAATCAAAGGAGTAGAAAAATATTTTATGCGAATTAACCCCCTCGGTTGCAATAGGTTAGTAGAAACTCCAACTATTGAATGTTAGCAAGAGAAGCTTCCAATGGTTGGTCCGGCCGGGTTACTCTAGAGAAGAAATGAAGCTTCAAGGGTTTTACCCGAGTGGGATGTTAAGGATGTAGAAGTCGTTTTTCCACGTATCATACTTAATTAGTTGGATCTACTGTTTTTTTCCTTTTTAGGTATATCGATAGCAAAAAATTGAGAAAATGTTAAAAGAGGGAAACGTGGTTTTCTGATCTATAATCTTAAACCATATAATAGATCGAAGAGAAAGAGAAATGACTCAAATATGCAATTGTTATTAGTTGATTTTTCCTATAGCCAATTTGATCATATTGTTTTCCAAAGCTAACCATTTGGTGGCACCTCCAAAATTTATGGTGATCCAATGGCAGTTCCATCATTGAAATAGTGGCCATCTAGCACTGAAATCAGTGAACTGTCCCATTAAAATATCCAGTTAGCCTGTTATGTAAACTTATTTAATGGTAATAATTATAGTGCTGTAACAAGTTCAGGAACTAGACACTATAATGATAGAGATAAATGGTGGTGATGGTGCGACAACCGAAGGGGCGGGTGTGATTATTGTTTTTCCCTTACTTTATATACCTATCTGCCAATTCACCCATATATCTCCATATTCACCATCCATACCCAACATCATGACTTCCTTCTTCAATTAAAGATTCCCAATTTTCTTGAATCTTGGTGAAATGGGGCTCCATATTCATAAAGATAAAGTACCCATATGGTCCCAATTTAGTTGGGGTAGACATGTGGGATCTTTCCACAAGTACTTGTTCTACCATGTGAGTGAAGGTCTTGGAACTTCCTTCACCTAAACATGACAAAAAAATACCAGGCATTGGTCTGAAAGTTCAATAAGTCAAAAAGGGGGAAAGACTTCAAAACTTGAGAGCGCAAATTAAAGTAGAAAAACAAAGCCAAGTCTTCCCACCATTCACGGAGATAAGCAACCTGACCATTTGATCCTAATCTTTTGTTGCTATGCCAGTGGTTTACCAACTACTTAATCACCGCGCCCATTCTTTGGTGGATCCCTCTAGCTCTCTAGAAAGCTGAAATTGAGGGTAATAAGTTGACGAAGCTGGGGACAAAAAACGAAATGTGCCTCTGGGCTCTACTAACCCATAAGCTACAGCTAGGTAACTTAGATTATGCATTATAGTGTGCATTTTCTCATGGTAACCAAAGTAGGTGAGCATAGGTGATGACCTTTGTTTTTTGTTGTATTTGGTGTCCTTCACATGGTCTTTGGTAATGTGAATTAACTAAAAATCCCCAGTTGCCTATAATAGCTAGATTAGCACACAAAATGAGAGTATAGATCGTACTGTGAGTACTGTTCCTCTGCCATTGACGAACTTAAAATTACTCCAGTTAACATACATGTAAGATATAAAGGCAATATCTCTCTAAATGTTCTTCGTATAGGTCCAAATTATTGGGATTAATATTTCTTTATTCGATCAAGTATATAAAACGAACATAATTAATATCTATAATAAAACAATAGTTTACTGTTTATTTATTATTTAAAATGCTATTCATTCAGATTTATTTTTTATTAAGCGAGTGATATTTTTATAGTTTTTAAATATTTTAAAATATTTATTATGAAAGTTTTCTATGACATTACATTCTGATCTCTTTTTTTAAATATTATTTTTTTAATTTGTAAATATTTTTTATTTGCTTTTGGTCCCTCTTTTTTATTTTATTTTAATCACTTTGATCTTTTTTTCTTTTTATTTTTTAATCAAAATTTTAAGGTAAAAAATATTTAAAAAAATTAGAAAATAAATTTTTAACTAAGAATCCTTTGGTTTTAACATTTTTTATAGTATCAAATAATTTTTTTGATAAAAAAAAATTTATGAAAAATATAAAAAAATAATAAATTAAATATAAAATTTTAATTAAAAAATTAAATAAATTTTTATTTATTTTTGATTTAATGTATTTTCATAGATGGAAAGTATATTAGAAAATCTAGTAGACTCAGAAACAAAAACATTTCCTTAAATAATTATAATTTATTTCGCTCTACCAACTCTTTTTTATATCACATCTCAATGATCTCATTACTGAATAGAAAAGAAGCAAGAAATGTACCATTACAGGAACACGTGCATATCACAGAATATTCATCCATTCTCATCTTCTTGTCACAACAAATCAATCACTTCGCATTTAGATACAAGGAAATTAATTCCAATCCTTCAATACATTCCCTGCTGAAAAATGGGATTCGAATTGACAAACCCAAGACATGGACGGTTTCCCAACCTGAAGGAAAAATAAAGTGGATGGCTTAATTAGTGAAGAAAGCACTTGT
This sequence comes from Dovyalis caffra, assembly GCA_963924115.1. NCBI lineage: Eukaryota > Viridiplantae > Streptophyta > Magnoliopsida > Malpighiales > Salicaceae > Dovyalis > Dovyalis caffra. The sequence continues at coordinate 10,457,851 of CAWUPB010001184.1, forward strand.
ATTATCCGATACATACAATCACAAAATAGTGCTAACTAGTGCCCGACAGATCGAACACAACCCAGAAAGTCAGTGGTGCAATCTTAATTAGCTTATTGCATGTGCGTATGTGCTAGTCATGATCAAACAACCACTTTTTAGCAACATAGCAAGTGGTCATAATTCACCACAGTATGGAGGATTTGCAAATTTACCATACTTTATATGAAGTCCAAAATATTAAAACCTTCGTAGCATTTAACTCTTCTGCTATCGTTAATTAATTTAATGCATGAGCTAGTGCCATTTCGTATTTTAAACTCCAATTGGTATTTACCAACCGAATTGGTACCACAAAGGGACATGTTCCGGCAGCAACTTTTTGCGCCATAAATTTGAAACTGTCTTCTCATGTAATCCAGGAAGATGGTCGTTGTCTTATTAAAGGATGAGTTCGGATTATTTTGGCAGGTAAAGTAGGGTTCATGTACGGACCCCCAGAAAGCTTGAAAGATGGAATCTTAATAGACTTCAAGCAATTTAATTAGTTGAAACTTGAAAGAGATGAGAAACTGACGGAGGATTAAGGGACTAGTTCAAATATGAGTACCGTAAAGAAGGCAATATTTAGGGGTTTCCCCCATCAAAATGCCTTCCATTTTCTATAATATGTTGGATTGGATTTATGAACTCTCTAATGCAGTATTAGAACTGGTTTACTACCTCCCATCCTACCAGTTTGTAAAGAGTTGTGCCTAATTTATAAAATCAAGGGATATTAATTCACTGAAGTCCTAATTATTTAATTACTACTTATGCTAGTCTTATATATATATATATATATATATATCCTCAAAATTTTAATAATTTTCACTTTGGATCATAATTAAATCCTAATAATGGATAGATTATGTAATTAATTTGTAATTAAAGCAACAGAAGAGCTATATATATTAAGTACAATATACACTTTATTGGATCATTACTTTTAACCAAAAAAAAAAAACCATACTCTCATACCTTAACTTTTGGAAGGATGAAAGACTAACAATATGATATCAGTAAAACAAGATCACGAGTAAAAACACAAAGAAGACCACAAGAAATAAATTTATATAGTTTTATCTTTCCCACTAAACATACTTCAACATGATCTAAAAACACCACCCACTGTAATTGAACAGAGACCTCACTTTCTTCCCTTCATGACCCAAAAGATTAGAATGATCATGGCACGTACTGCTCTTCTTGGCTCCATTCGAAATCGTCCTGGTTGTCGTACTTTTGCATAGAGTTATTGTTGTACTCGTAATTGGAGTTCTCATTGTTGTTGTTGTTGTTGTTGTTGTTGTAATAACCTCTAGTATTGTAGTTATTTCTTGAGTTCTGCTGGTACTGATTTGGGTTGTGGTTACTGTTCCCATTATTGGGGTCATAGTAAAACCTTCCATTTGCCAAGTACCTTGTGTCACTCATGCCTTGCTTCTCTTCATTGTTGTAGCCATTAGCACCGTTGTAGTACTTGTTGTTGTTCTGGTTCCCCATGTTGGAGTATTCTCTTTCTTGAAGGCTTGTTTCACCGAAGTTTTGTTGATGCTCCTCGTAAGCATTGTTGCTGTATTGATTGTTGCTGTAGTATTTGGTGTTGGTGTTGGGGGTGGAATAAGTTGGATAATTGGTGTAGGTTTCTTGGGTTTGGGTTTGGGTCTGGGTTTTGTATGGCTGGTGAGTGGTTGTAGTGTAGGGTGTGTTAGCTAGTTTAGTGGTGGTGGGGAACTGGGTGGATTCTTGACCATATAGACCATAACCATTTTGGGTGTCTGGCATAAAGGCTGGATCTAGTTCCTGCTTGTTCAAGCCTTCTTCTCCTTTGTTGGGGAGTGTTTTATCTTGAGCGTTATTGTTGCTGTTGATGGTGGTAGTGCTGGGTGTAGTGGTGGTGGCACTGACTTTGCTGAAGAACTGGCCCTCTCTAGCATGAATTTGCATAGAGGAAATGGTTAAGAGAAAAAGAATGGAAATGAGTCTTGGAGAGATAGCCATGGCTAAAGACAGAATAGTTTGCTGTGTATCACTCTAGTCTATAGTGGAGCTGGGGAGAGTTTGTGAAGGTGCAAACTTTATATAGAAAGACCTTTCAGTCACTCTCTCTCCAATGTTTTGGACAGCATTTTTTTTCCACTCTTTAGGTGTAAATGGAGGGAACCGGTGATGATTGTGGTCCCTCCTTGAGAAGAAACTTTAACAAAATAACTCTTTTCTTTATGTTTAGGTAATTTATGTGTCCTGTTCATCATGTTTGTTTTTTTTTTTTTTTTATGTTTAGGTAATTTATGTGTCTTGTTAATCATGCTTGTTTTTCTTTATGTTTAGGTAATTTATGTGTCTTGTTAATCATGCTTGTTTTTCTTTATGTTTAGGTAATTTATGTTTCTTGTTAATCATGGCTGTTTTTCTTTTAGCAATTAACTTCTTAAATGTCTTTTTTTTTTCATAATTTAATGAAAGCCATCATGGAAAACCAAACTTAAGATCAGCTGATCATGTGACTTTATATAAATCTCATACTAATTCAAATAAAATACTAGTAATATTGTATTTATGCTAACTATCCATTAATCTTTGAATCTTGTCTTCTAAGCAAACCAAACTAGATTGAGGGTTATGTTTCAAAAGATTATATTCAGGTAACGATGGGCCCTGAGCCATAAAGAATCCAGGGTTTATCTCAAAGAAATTTCTCAGACGGAGAGAAGTGGTTAACTAGCTAGTAGCTGATTATCCAAGAAGTGAAGACTTAACATTAATAAATTAGCCTTCTTTATTGATGCTCATGTCCATTCCTAAACGGGGTTGAATGTGAAGGGCACTTCGGCTATTTCAAAGATGAAAAGGAGTATGACAATCTTCTAGCTATGGCCGAGTAATTATGCCGTAGATTGTGGTGGGTGGGGCAAAGCAAATAATGCGATTTAGTGGAGACAGCATGTGCCCTCTTCACTTTCTTTAATTTGATGATAGACACACCAAACCCTTTTACTACGCCCATTGACACCACCATTCATGTTTTGCATGCGCCACTGCAATAGAGCAGCTTTATATATATCATTTTCCTTGTATATTGAGACTTGAGAATGCATTCCTTTATTCCCTAAATCTTTTGGTGTAGCCATTCCCTAATGTTATATATCTCCCTACAGTTTATGAATTACATGATAATTTTTCGAAAGACGGTTCACAATAATATGAAATATCAAAAAGGTTTTACGCATGCTTCAAATTAATGTGAAGGTAATTAAGATTTTCTTTTATCAATCACAAAGTCATAGAGGACAGTTGGTTTGTTATCATCAGTTAGGTGGATGCCTTTGAAAAAATCATCTGTTGGATTGATAGATTTTATTATCCAAATTAAAAATCATATGCAAGATAAGGGTGTTATTTATGACCGAGCAACTTCTTTATTTCTGTATTTTTTACTAACCATTAATCAATTAGAGGGCCATCTTCCTGGGGTTTACATGCATCCATCGATACAAATACTTATAGTCTTTGTGTTAAACATGGTGACAGGACAGCTAAGGCAACTTTTGGCACTAAATTTGCTGATGGGAAGGCTCGATATATATTATATATATACTGATACTACTTAATAGTAGTTGTTTCTGTTATTGCGAGATAAATATTTGGTGAGAAAGGGTCCAAGTTTGTTTATTGCACATAACCAAAGGATGACTCCAATATATTTCTATTATTAATGTATGGTATATGTCCTTCTGGTGTTGCTTTGATGAGAGTCTAGTTCTTGTACATGTCCTGAAAGATAATATTGTATAACACTTTTTGTAACAAATTAAGAAATTGTACCCCATATTTAACCACTCTCTTTCTAATTTTTGAAGTTTCCTGTCACTAGTTCTCAATGAACTCCGGAATTTGACAGGAACCAGAGCTTAAGGAAAAGGGAAAATAAAATTAAAGGAAACCCACCTTGTCCCTTTCAAAGCTTAGAATGTGATACCATGTGGTTAAGGGGAAAAAAGGTAAAGGGAAAGAAGCTTCTGTGCTTCGTACATTTGTCAAGCAGCAGTCAAAAAAGAAAAAGAAAAAGAAAAAGAAAGACCTTAATTCCTTTGAATTTCATTTTATGACCTATGTAATCACTAGTCGCATTGACATAGTTCCATAAAATTTACTCCCAAAAGAAAATAAGAAAAAATGATCCATGGCTCCAGGCTCCACCAAGTGCTAAGAATATTGGCTTTAAGGATCGGAGTAGATGACCATGAGGGTGCATGTAAAAGATTGGACACAGAGAGTTCCAGTAAAGGGCTTGTATGTTTTTACAATAAATGATGATTGAAAAATGGCTGGCTAGTAGAGAGCTGGATCCTAGAGGGAGAAGAAGAAAGGGAAACAGTTCCAAGTTTCACCACAAGTGAGATCCAGATCCTTACAAGTTACAATATGTAATGTAGATGGCCCATTGTCATTTGTCAACGCTAGTGGTTTGACCAATCAATTAAAGGCAAAAAGAGTTTTGATTTTGCCTTTTCTTCTTTTTCTTTATATAAGTGATTTTTCTTCCTTGATTAGCGGAGGGAGGGAGGGAGGGAGGGAAGGAGCTTGTCAAAGTGGTTACTGGCAGTCTAAGGTGGGAAAAAAGGAAAAAAGCAAAACAACAAATAAAGTAAAAGAAGAGAACAAGTTAATCAGAAGGGTAAAAGACAAGTATCCAACGTTTATCATTTTCCTTTGATTTTTTTCTATTGCCAATCCATTCCAGCCTGAAAGTACATTTGAGTCTCAAACTTTGTATTAGATCGAGAGTTCACTAGTACTTAATAGTCCTAACCATAAGTCCCATTAGGCTTAGGATACCGTCTAGCTACCAAGTGGCCTGACTTTAAGTCATGTAAGAAAAAACAAAATGGAGCCTCTTTGGATATTCGTAATTGTCTGAATATTTATTTTTGTGGAAATTTAGTTGTCTCCGTGTTTCTAGCTTACATTTGATGGTTCACCAACATATTTTAGTGGATGGAATCAATGGTTCTGGTCCTTTCATTTCCCAGGTCAATCCAACCATACAATACGAGTGACAGAGAGAGAAGAAATTGGAGAAACAATCAGAATTCAAGTACCAAAATTAAAGATGATAACAAACCCAGAATTGCTGTTGGGTGAAAGATTACTTACAAATGCATGTTACAAACCCACAAAATATTTCTCAAGAATCAAGATCAGGAAATGGGTTCCACAGCAGAAGTGAAAACAATAAAAGATTGGGAACTAAAATAGGAATCAGAGGGTTAACATTACTAACAAGTTTTTTCCTTCTAAGCCTCTTTCTAACATACTCTCTTCTCTGTTCATCACCCCACTGTGCTTCCTCCACTCCCTTTGCAAGAATTAATGGTGGGGGCTGTTGGTATGGGCACTTGGACCTCCAAGAAGTCTCAGGACATCCTAATCTGGAGACCCTTTTGAGAAACAGAGAGAATCCCCACCTTAGAAGCAGAGAAGGGAAAGTCTTTGTGTCTTTGGTGCAGAGGATAGGTGGATAGTCCCATTTGAGATAGCATGGGATTCGTGTGGAGATGAAGAACTGAGAGTATAGAGGAGGTGTGGTTGTGGGGCTGGTTAGAATATGGGTTAGGGCTTGAAGTCTCTGCTCCCATGTAGTGTCTTCCATGGATTCATTGACCACACTCTTGAGGATGAGGTTGAGATTTGGATAAGGAGAACCCAGGAAGAAAATGCTTGAAACTATTTACCGTGGAGCCAGGCCCGCTAAATTCTATGCAAAATGGCCTTTTTGTCAAAATATTTGCAGGATCCATATTAGAAAAGAAACTCCACCATAGGTTATGGTCTCTACCATAACATCTCCGGATAAGCGGGTGGTGCTTTTATGCGCAGGGATAAGCAAATGCTTAAGATAAAAGAGTACCATCACTCCTGAAATAACTTGGATTGAAATAAAGCAAATAAACTGGATGGTTAGCTTTGGCATAGATCAAGCTATGAAAATGTATGACAATTAGAATATCAGGAAGTTACGAATCTGTGAATTTAAGAAACAAGTCGATCAAGAGGCATATATTAATCATCACAGTTCGCAAGGAAGCAAATTAGCCTTTGTTATGATTTTCTCTGCGTTGACTATTTACTTGTGAATATGCAACAGGAGCACGGGGAACTACAAAAGAACCTCAACATAAAATGACAGACCATACTAACAGCGTCATTCAAATTTATTCACAACTACTTCTAACAATCATAATGTAATGGTAGGCAGTATCAAATATATAGTAATCATTAGGTTATAATTTGTAGGCATCAACAAGTAGATAGTGATCAAAATAAAAAATAATATCGGCAGCCGATAAATCTATAGGTTGGTAATTTATTCACTTGATTATCATTTTATAATTAAATCATGTTTGTACGTTTCAAATATTAAATTCTTACGCGAACAATGTGTTCGGAGGAAGAATTTCAGTTTATAAGCAATATTTTTCATCTTCGAATATAAATTTCCTTTTCAGTTTTATGCATTATTAAAACTTGTAATTTTACTTTCATTACTTGCAGTCTTGTGTATTATTAAAACTTGCAATCTTTACTTTCGTTTCTTGTTTGTTGTTTGATTTCATTAATAAACATAAACTTTGATTGTAGTAAGACTTGAAAAGTATAAACTGATAGTTTAAAGAGATCCTTTTTGTGAATAGTTAACCTTGCAACTAGTATTCTAATTTGACGAGGCAATAATGGCAGAGTTTTACTTAGATTTTTGGTGGAGGCAAACTATAATAGCTACTACCATTCACTTATTTCATTAAAAAGAAATATATATTCAAAATTCATTTCAATATATATACATGGGGTATATATACCCTCTGTCCTTGTATAATATTCAAAATATTTTATTTGTTCGTAGATTTCTAATTTCATCTCATCTCGTTTCTGAAGATTTTTAAAATATTTAATCTGTTATTTTGATCAATTTTTTTTACCATGAAAAAAAATTAATTCAAATGCTTTTCATTAAAATGCATAAAAAAAAAAAATTATCGTTTTCGACCATACTGAAAGTGTCATTCAAGTTTATTCACAACTTCTTCTAACAATCATAATGGAATTGTAGGCAGCAAGTAAGTAGACAGAAATCATTATATTATAATTTGTAGACAACAGCAAATAGATAGTAATCAAAATAGACAATAAATCTATAGGCTGATAATTTATTCATTTGGTTCTCATTTTGTAATCAAATCAATGTCTGTTATCCTTAAATATTGAATTCTTACGTAAACAATATGTTTGAAGGAAGGATTTTAGTTTATAAGTAACATTTTTCATCAGTGAATATAAATTTCCTTTTCAGTTTTGTATATTATTAAAACTTGTAATGTTACTTTCATTACTAGTAGTCTTGTGTATTATTAAAACTAGCAATCTTTACTTTCATTACTTGTTTGTTATTTGATTTCAATAATCGGTAGCTAAAACATAAACTTTGATTGCAGCAAGACTTGAAAAGTGTAAATTGATAGCTTAAAGCGATCCTTTTTGTGAATAATTAATCTTGCATCTAGCATTCTAACTTGACTAGGCAACAATGGCAGAGTTTGACTCAGATTTTTGAGAGAGACCAACTATTCACTTATTTAATTATATATATCATTTATCTTTATATGATACTAAAAATCTTTAATTTCATATGTTCCTAAATTTTCAATTGCCTCCCACCCATCTATTCCTAAAAATTTTTAAAATATTCAATCTGTTTTTTTAATTAATTTTTTCAACCATGAAAAAAAAATTGATTGAGATGTCATTAAAAAAAAAAAAAAACTTAAAGTCGCATGGTCTGCATTTTCTAATTTTGAAGTCTTTATAATTTTATTATTATTATTTGCATTTCAATAAGTAGTATTTTCGGTCTAAAAAATTTCATATGGTCAGAAAAATTGACTTAAATGATAGATTAAACATTTTAAAATTTTTAGGGATAGATAAGATGCAATTGGAAATCTAAGAATAGATAGGTGACTTTAAGCGAGTATATAAAGATAGATGAATAAATTTATAATTGTATATATAGTAGTTATAGACGTAAAAATAAAAAAGTAAATATTAAAAATAAATGAATAAATTATGCAACTAATATCACATATTTTTATCAAAGTAGCTACGAGCGCTCACTTAAAATATTAAATTCATTAACAATTGAATTACAACAAAAAAGTTCAACAATTTCTTTTTCAATGTACATTACTAAATTGTCAATAAGAAATTGATCTTTTATTTTATTACGCACGGAGCCTAGTTTTAACTAATTTCATTACGAGAAAATGCTCATTTTCTAAAATATACACATTAAACTATAACAATTACACGCACAAAATATAATTCATTGTGTTATTCAGTTACTTATATCCAATAAAGCATAACATAAAAAAAAATACTAAAAATATCATTCCACAAAAAAAATTAATATAGATTTAGAATTAAAAAATAAATAAATAGAAAGCATTGTTTTGATATAGTTGTCCCTTCATTGTTTTGATAAATTCGTCCTAGCTAGATAAATTGCTCACTCTAGTTGGAGTTTGCAAAATGATGTTTAATTCACTTAATCTAGTTTTTACATAAGATAAAACTCAAAAATATCACTAAGGTAAATATTAAAACACATAAGGTAATTAATTCACTTAATATTTTTTTTTTACATAAGATAAAAAAAAAAAAAACAAATCACCAAAGTAAATATCAAAGTATATAAAATACTTAATTCAATTCATAAACTTGAATTTAAAAGTTAGGTTGCCTGGTGAACTATCCACCCAATCATTTTCACTATTTTGTTATAAAGTCCTTGACTATCAAAACCAATACAAAAAAACCCCAACATAAATCAACGGCCATACTAAGAGTGTCATTCAGATTTATTCACAACTACTTTTGACAATATTGGTGGGATTGTCAATGATGTTTTTAATGTGATACTAAATTATCAAAGTTTTCATGGGAAAAATATCATTCCAAAAAAATGTTAGTTTTTAAAATTTTTTATCCAAGTAATTTTCAAGAAGAAGAATATGATAATGAAAATCATATTTATGATAGAAAGAAAATCATTTCATAAAATGCTAACTTATAGAGCTCGAAAATGATTGACACGTAAGGAGAAAATTCCTCAGGTTAATAAGCTCATGACAGTAGAAGGAAGAAAAGCAAAATTAAAATTAGAATACAAAGAAATTAATCATAAACATCAAATAATTCAAGAAGAAATTAATATTAACCACAAGATCATGATGAAAATGATAGAAAGACGTTACGGTAAAGGGATAAAATATGATTTTTATTGTCTTACAACGTATCATTCGAAAGAATGAAATAAATATAGCCAAACTTTCTCAACTAATTCGGGAAAATGATCATGGTCAAATTAGGTATACCAACATGGGAGCAAACTAGATTATTATGCTAAAAAATTCCTTTATCCAAAAGAACCCCAACAGTGCCAAATCATTCCCATCCTTCAATTCCTTTATCCAACGGACCTGCCTACATGTCATATTTATAAAGAATCAATGAGAATTCTTCAGCACAAGAACCCCTGCGGAGCAGGGAGGTGTTTGGGGTGGTGGTGTTGGGAGGGGTGTTATTGTTGGTTGGTGTGCTCAATAAAGGCAGCATGTTTAGGCTCAATACGGATTATGTGATTTGACAAAATTGATTTGGGCTTGGGAACCTGCTAGAAGAACCAGAAACTCCATCGTGATCCACAAAGAAGATGAAACGTCATTGGCACAGAGCAAACTGCTTCTCTCTTGCTTACAACTAGTAAGCAAAGAAAAGTAAAAAAATGCTGCTTGGAGAGTGTCCTTGGCTTCCTGTTTATAGAATAGGCTACGAAACTTCTATAGCAGGAAACTATTCTCGACTAGCGCAGCTGTGATGAGAGCAATATCCAAGCACTCAATACAGGGAAGATGATTATAGCAGAAGCCTGTGATTTCACAAATTCACAGAAATGTTTGATTCCATTAGAAAGGGCTGAATAGTTGATGCAGTGTCATATACTGCTGTTTTTGTTAAATGTAAAAGAGACTGGGGGAGCAGGGGATGGATAGGCACTAGTACCACGAAAAATACAATTTCCTTGTTAGCAAGACAGGCAGTGAACTCATGTCTTTCCATTTCATGCTTGATAACACCTTGGAACTACAAGTATTGAAATGATAAGGGTTAATTTTTCATCACAATAACAATCGTATTTTGGCCAACGTAAAGATGATGCAACAGTTACCATATTCTACTTAAGCTCAATGAAAGAAACACAAAATAAACAGATATATCATATCAACAAATATTGACTAGTAAAGTTCTTACATCACATCCATGGACCATGATTCAGTAAACTGAGAACTTGCATAAAACCAGGAAATTGCAATCTATCAGAAGTCGCAACCTTATTTCTCAACCATTTTGTGGATGAGAAAACCAGTTTTTAATGGCTGGACTGTTTTGTGTCAAATTCAATTTGATCGGCTCTCTAACCTATCATTGACAAATAATTTTGATCAATGAAAAACTTCAAACAGCATGGCATCTTGCATAAGAGTGGCTGACGAGAGATTCAATTTGACCAATGAAAGACCTTATTTCTCAACCATTTTGTGGATGAGAAAACCAGTTTTTAATGGCTTAACTGTTTTGTGTCAAATTCAATTTGATCAGCTCTCTAACCTATCATTGACAAATAATTTTGACCAATGAAAAACTTCAAACAGCATGGCATCTTGCATAAGAGTGGCTGACGAGAGATTCATCATAGAAACAGCAAGGCAAAAAAACATTCTATAATATTATGAAAGCATGTAGATTAGTACAAACCTCATGGTGTGACTCTTTTACCATCGAATAGAATCTTTTTAACCAGAGGAAGGTTTGAGATACATAAGCTCTCAAGGCAGACTCTTCGCCCAAATGTGATCTCAACAGCCCATGAGCATTTGGAAGATATTCACCAGAGAGGTTGCTGAAGAACTGTAAATCCACACAAAGGAATAAATCTGTGATAGTTTATCAGGCAAAAGAGACATCGCAGTCTTTAAGTAGCATTGTTATTGTTCATAATGTGGAAGATATTAAAACTTAATTTTTTTTTTTTTTCCAAACACATATCAACAAATTGATCAAGACGGCAAAAAAAATCTTGACATTACCTTTAAAAAAGTCCATCTTGGAGGCCTTGCATGTCTTTGAGCCTTCAATCTCATCTGTTAAAAAAGAATGGGAACATTACAAAAGACTCGTTCAGCCAGAAAACAAACTTTAATTTTGGAAATCCTTGTGAACAGTAGGCCAAATTTGTTTTGCGAGGTAATACTTCTTTGAGTTGAAGAGCCTGCTCAAACTGTTGAATTTGGATCCACATTTCTGATACTATGTCTTCCATCTGTAGGTAACAAAAAATCAAAAATCAAAAATCAAAAACCAAAAACTATGTTTTAAAAAATTGTTGAATAATTGTGTATAATATGATAACAACAATGCTACATTGAGAAGGGAGAGGGGGACTTGGATAAATAACTGGAACTTTAAAAACCATCATCATAACAAGAGAAATACGTTTCCCAAAAGAAAAGACTAATAATTAAATTCAAATCCCCCAAAAATGATTGCACTCTCTTTTCCAGCACGGGCAATTTCCTTTGCACTCTCATACAGCAGATTTCAAAGTACAGTGCAAACGACAAATGACTATAAACCAAAGCCAGATTCTGCATCTATGGTTCTGAAGGTTCCCTCTACAAACTACTTTAATTCCTTGATATCCATTTTCACTTCCACGGAATATTGTCCAGATTAGAATACCAATCACACAATTTCACCATGAATAACACAATAAAATTGCAAATAAGAAGATCGAACAAAACACAAGAGAATACAGCTTTTCTTTTCTGCAGTTTAAGGAAACCAAAATGGTTTTATGCAGACAATATCTACAATTAGTGCTCAAAAGTCTAAATGCCCGACAATAAAATGAGTTAAGAGTATTGACCTTCTCAACTTGCGAAGTCACCATTTCCAATCTATCCTCAGCTTCTCGCGCTTTCGATTCTAAAACGTGAAAATCAAAGTTGTTTTTTCTCAAAGTAGCCCACAAAACCCGAACCTGTCATTCAAGACATTATCAACAACCAAGTACTATTCAAAAAACCCGCTAATTAATTATTAATTAACCTTCTAATGAACCAAAAAGAAAAACTCACTATCAATTACCTCTTCTTCAAGGGCTTTAATCTTCTCATCAGTAATCTACAATTAAAAACAAATATATTAGCATTTTTATTCCCAAACAAACTATGTGACGATGTATTCCAAGAAATTAACCTTTAAATTTGAGAGAGCAGACTGCAGATTATTTAATTCATGGTCTAGTTCTCCAATTTCATCCTCACATTTCTCCAAATAACTGTCTCTGGCATTTATATTTTGGGTAATTTCCTCGAGACGAGATTCTGCATTTATATTAATTAGGTAATCAATCAAAATTTGAAGAAACTTTTGGAAGGCAAATTTTGGGTTGTTTACCTGATTGAGAGATTTTGAGGTTGGCCTCGTACAGTTGGGTTTGGTGATCTTGGGATGAGAGACTCAGCACAGGTGACAAAATGGCGGGAAATACAAGTAGTAGATAAGCAGCTACCATTTTTGCCTCTCCCCTCTTCTGCTTTACTTGTTACTGTGTGAGCTAGACCAGACACGCTACGCTAGTTGTCGACCTCGATCCGGAGAGAGATTTGCATTTAATATATTTTCCTCTTTTATTTGTTTTTCCTTCCAGTCTTCATTCAAATCTGGTTTAATCACAGTTTTTGCCCTTCAATCAATTATTGAGGTTGTGGCACGCTGGAAAATTGAGCATGAGATTAATTGCATATTCTGTCCTTGTATTTTTTATATTTTCTTTAAATGATCTTTTTATTTTAGACATTTTCTTAATAAAGTCCTTCCAATAAATTTCTAATAAATTTTCAAGTAAAAAATGACAGGTGAACTGCCAAGTCAAATAATAGTAAAACGAGTTAAAAAAATTATTTTTCAAAATTAAATTTTTTCTGTGCATATTATCATTATCTTATGTTTCAATCCACCTATCACTTGTTGTCAGAAAATTAATCAAAATCCTATTAGAGAGACTATATAAGGAAAATGTTTAAAATAAAATAAAAAACCCTATATAAATAAAAAGAAATAGTAAAAAGGCTACGCGAAAAAAAATATATATATATATATAAAAGGACGAAATATATTTTTAATCATGGACACATGCACTACCAGTTATTTTGTAAAAATCATCTTTTTAGTCCATGAGATTTTTACGTGACTAAACTTTAGTTCTTAAACTCTTAAAACCTATTGTTCTATCTTTTTGTTTTTGTTTTTTTTTTTAATATTACGCTAAGAGATATGCATTAGTGATTGAAAATATCTCCAGACACCAATACTCCAGAATGGTAGTAGATATTTTTAAAATATTCGAGTTATTTCACATGTTTTATTAAATCGAAATTCATATCCACCCACCGCAAATAGAAGCATGTTTAAGAACAAGTTTTATCTAAACAAAATAGCAAACATTTGCATTCATAGAATTAGAGCTTTATGTGAAAAAAGCCACTCGAAAATTATGCTATATTACTTTTATAATTAGCAGTATCAAATAATGTCCAATTAAATAATCAGAACGATGATTGATGCGAACACTAAAATCTCATATTTTCCATGCCATATGACAAGAACATATTAAGAAGCCAATCGATCATAAAAAATGAAATTTGGAGCTTTATATTAAAAACATGATTTATCTTTACATAAAAGGATAATTTTTTCAAATTGTCCTTGTATCCATAACTGAGATAAATTTACTTTGGTTATTAATATAATTATTGTCTTTCTTAAAAAAAAATCTAAAGAGGCAGAATTAAAATTCAGAAATTGACAAATTGAACTATGCGGGTTATAAGTTTTAGTGGCTCTACTTCCATCGATTCAAAATGTCGTATGAATGAGTTTGAACCAACCCATCTGATGATTTTAATAGATTGATTCCTGAGGAACTAGAAAGAGAAAAAAAAAAAAAAACTTAGTAACTAATTGTTCATGAGATGGCAAAATGGCAATTGATTAAAAAAAAGAGACGAATTTTGGCTCGACTGGCTGGTGTAAAGAGGACATTATCCATGAATCATGATCTTCTTTTCTTTTTTTTTTTGGTCATCTTGAATAGCAATAACGTAGTGAATTTGAGGACATTTTACTTAGTAGGAATTATTATAGAAACCTTTTTATGGATGATTTTGTTGATTCTACAAGTTCTCTTGCAGGAGGTTTATTTCTAGCAGTCAGACAGATTGTTATGATTTCTTGGTTCTGATATCTTTAATGATGAAATTCGGATTGCTTGTTTTGAAATGAATCCATATAAAGCTCCACATGCTGTTTTTTATCGGATGAAATGGCAAATTTTTGGCTCATCTTTGTACAAGTTTATTCGACAGCATTTCCAATATGAGCTTTGGAACCTTTGTTGGCCGAAGCTTTATTAGTACTTACTAGTTGGATATCTGCGTTATGTTGTGGACAAACAATCGTTAAATACGTAAGGTTAACAATTCATATGATTTAATGCGAGCGTAAAGTTTTATTTTTAGTGATCAATATAAATCAAACCTATATATAATTAATTTATAACAAAACTAATGATATATATATATATATATATGTCTTTGGGAACCTTTGTTGGCCAAAGCTTTATTAGTACTTATTAGTTGGATATTAGCGTTATGTTGTAGACGGACAATCGTTAAATACGTAGGGTTAATAATTCATATGATGTAATGTGAGCGAGAAAGTTTGATTTTTGATGATTAATATAAATCAAATCTATATATAATTAATTTCTAACAAAACTAATGATATATATATATTCGAGTATATAGAATAAATAGAAAAATGTACAAAAAAAAACCCACCTAAATTGTAGAAATATATTAAAGTCAATAGATTAAAATTACAATAAAACTAAAAGAAAATGAAAAACTACCGTGGCACGGCACTATTCATTCATTGTTCATCTCTTTTTTTTTTTTTTTTCCGGTTTTTGGCTTCCAAGCTTTTACAACTTTTTTCTTTTTTACCTTTGGATTGCTAGCTTCCAAGCTTTTAAGGAATTTTTTTTTATTTTGGTCCCTTTTTTAATTTTTTTAATTTTTATCATTAAAGTTTTATTATATTTAATTTTTGTCCCTAGAATAAATATTAAAATTTTATTGTATTTATTTTTTAATCCCTATAATAAATATTTTTTCTCGGCTTTTAGTAAAAAATTATGTTCTTTTTTTATTCTTATTTTTTTATATGTTTTTATTTTGGTCATTAAGTTTTATCATGGTTAATTTTTATCCTTACTATATTACAATAAAACTAAAAGAAAATGGAAAACCATTGTAGCACTATACTTGTTCATTCATTGTTCATCTTTTTTTTTTTTTTCTTTTCAATTGCTTGGCTTCCAAGCTTTTACAACTTTTTTCTTTTCTTTTTTCTTTTTTTGTTTGGATTGCTAGCTTCCAAGCTTTTATGGAAATTGCATTTTATTTTGGTCCCTTTTTCTAATTTGTTTTTAAATTTTGATCATTAAATTTTTATTATATTTAACTTTTTTCCTATAATAAATATTAAAATTTTATTATATTTGATTTTTATTCTTATAATAAATATTTTTTCTTGGCTTTTAGTAAAAATTTATGTTCTTTTTTTATTCCTATTTTGTGATATGTTTTTATTTTGGTTATTAAGTTTTATCATGTTTGATTTTTATCCTTACTATACTAAAACTAAATAAAGTTTACTATCCTAAGCTTTTTTTATTTTTATTTTTGGCTTTTAGTGAAACCTTTTTTTCTATTATAATTCCTGTTTTGTGATTTTTTCTTTATTTTCGTCATTAAATTTAGTAGAATTCTTTTTTAGTCCCTATTTTGTTATTGTTTTTTATTTTGATCATTAAACTTTTATTATATTTATTTTTTCCCTGGAAGAAAATATTTTTTACGTTAGTAAAAAATTTTGTTATATTTTGATTTTGTTTTTTTGTGATCTTTCGTTTATTTTGATTATTAAATTTTTATTATATTTAATTATTATTCATTCTACACTAAAATTAAATACAATTTAACTATTTTAAGTTTTTTTGTTTTTATTAAAAAATATTTTATGTTTTAATTCTTATTTTATTAATTTTTTTTATTTTGGTCATTAAAATTCTATAATGTTTTACTTTTGTTCTTGTCTAATGCATAATGAAATTTTTTTTAGACTTATTGTTTACAAATTTTTTTTTTAGTGAAAGTATTTTTTTTTATGATTTAATTTTTATCGTGTATAATTTTATCTTTATTTTTTTTTGCCAAATTCTCGATTTGACAAAGGTTTTTTGTCTTTTTGTTTTGAGTGGTTTTTCTCTCTCGTTAACAAATTATAGATGAATAACATATGGTAAAAATTAATCATTTAAAATTCAATAAACTATCACATTATTATTTTAATTATCAATTATTATACATGTTTTAGTTATATCAAACAATATATAATTAGCAACATTGTATTATTCAACTTTGCAAACTTTTTATTTAATCAATCCTGCTGCAAATTATGAAATAGATGTTTTACTTTTTTTTTTTTGAGTTCTTTTCGCATGATACCTTTAAATAATTATTTTTAAACTTTAAATTTTATATGAATGAATACATAAAAATGGTGTATAGCTCATCTCGCGGCAACGCGCGAGATGTATGCTAGTAAAAACTATAACCAAATTGATTATGATAAATGCTATATATATATATATATATATATATATATATAAAATTGTGAATTTTTTAAACTCATTATTATTTTTAAAAAAATGAGTCAAACTATCTAAAACATACTTTTAGTTGTGTGTGTGTGTATTAAAAAATAAAACATTCATTGAAAAATATATAAAAAATTTATTGTATAAATTATAATAATATATTTTTAAAAAATTAAAACATTGACGTTCTAAAATTTTATTCCAAAATTCATATATTAAAAAACAAAATTTATTAAAAAATAATTAAAATTATATCAAAAAATAAAAAAATTAATCTAATGAGAATTTTAATAAGAAACAAATAATTTAAGAAGTAAATTTTAAACAATAAGAATAAAATAATCAAATATGTATGTTAACATCAATTTCAAAGATATAATTAATATTGGTTCGGGGATATTGAAGGGACCAATAATATATATGTTTTATTTTCTAGTGAAGGGACCAATTATATATGATCGCTTAACTTGTACAACACTTGCTAGAGGTCCAGTTATGTTATGATAATATGTATATTCTTTTAAGGGTTTTCTTTTACCTCTTGGTGATGCAATCCTAAAACACATCAAGATTTAAAATAATTAACCAGCTTTTTTTTTTTTAATTCTATCATGAGATTGGTGGTCGGACTTTTAAAGATATAGAATAAATTATAGGAAGAAAAAAAAGGACAAGGTCATGCCCGGTTGGCCTATGCGACCAATAGAGGCCGGTGTGCTTGAGCTCGTGAGTGTAGGCCAAGGTCTGCTCGAGCCTAAGCATGGGTCACTAGGGCTTGCTTCTCTAGGCTTTAACCGCTGTTCAACCCAAAAAAAAAAAAAAAATTCTATAACTTTCAACAAACTCTAGGTAGTCGAAATTTTCATCAAAAATTTGCGAGTTCGATTTCGGATCCCAAGAAACTCAAATTTGGCATTATTTGTTTCCTAAACACCTCTAAATAACAAAAATAAAGTAAAAAAAAACTTTTAAAACCTTAAAAATTATTTTCGTGCACATTAAAACAAAAGAAAAATACATAAACAAATCAGATTTTTTTCTTCTTTTTTGGCTCCGATTTACCTCCTCTAATTATTTGATGGCTTGGAATCATTATGAAAAAACTCATCTTTCAAAAATATTAAGGACCACAATGTTAAAAAATTATAATCTATAGTAAATGAACAAGTAGCCACTTGTTCAAATACCCTAGTTCTTTTAATTTTTTTTTTATAATAAAACATGTGAATTTTTTAACTAATTATTATTTAAAAAAATTGAATCAAATTAATTTTTTAACTAATTATTGTTTTTTTTAAATTAAGTCAAATGATCTAAAACACACTTTTAGCTCTCTTTCCCTCGTTATAATTTATATATGCAATTACGTTACTATCATTTAAAAATCATAAAAATAATCAATCGTATAAATTATAATAATATATTTTTTAAAAAATAAAACAATCAAGTTCTAAAATTTTATTTCAAAATCCATATATAAAAAATCAAATTTATTAACAAATAAAATTATATAACATTAAAAAATTAATTCGATGATAATTTTAATAAGAAACAAACAATTGAAGAAAAAAATTTTAAACAATAAAAATAATATAATCAGATATATATGTTTAAATTAAAATTTTTAAAAATATTATATTTTTTTATTACTTGTCAAACTGTAGGTAAAACTTGAAAAAAAAAATAACGATTTTTTTTTTATATTTTCACACCTAATTTTATGATAAAAAATATAAAAATAAATTATTAGAAGGGAAAAGAAAGAAGGCAAACACTTGGTCGGGATCTGTTTGTGCGAGCCAATGAGCCAAGCGAGGCCTCGCTTGAACCCGTTTCTCAAGACTAGCCCTAAAAAAAAATGCTTACCCGAGCCAACCCTTAAAAAAAGAAAAAACGCTACGATAAAGTGAGCCAAGCACTTCTCCAGGCCAAAAAAAAAAAAAAAAACTACTTTAAATGAACAAGGAAAACCGAGTTCTTTTAGTTTTTTTTTTGAATAAATTATAATAATATATTTTAAAAAATAAAATATTCATTTAAAAAGCATAAAAATAATTTATTATATAAATTATAATAATATATTTTTTTAAAATAAAACATTGACGTCCCGAAATTTTATTCCAAAATTCATATATTAAAAAACCAAATTTATTAGCAAATAAAATTATATCAAAAAATTATTATGATAAGAATTTTAATAAGAAACAAATAATTGAAGAAATAAAATTTAAACAATAAAAGTGATATAATCAAATATATATGTTCAAACTAAATTTTTAAAAAATATTATATATATATTCTATTATCTTCAAACTATACATAAAACAAAAAAAATAACAATTTTTATTTTTGATTTTTCACACCTAATTCATGATTATATATGCATGTATGTATGTATGAAGGAGAAAAAAAAAAAAAAGGCCGAGCTCACACAGGGCAACTAGGCACGAGTTGCGGGGCCATGTGACATATGATACTCCAAAGAAAGAGAACACTTTTTCATTTTATATTATGTTATATGTGTATACATGAAGGGAAAAAAATAAAGAAAGAAGGGCCGAGTGTGAGCTATCGGACGAGTCGGCGCACCGAGCAACCAAGGCCATTCAACCTAATTCAAAAAAAAATTGCTACGATAAATGAATAGTGACAACCCTAAATCTTTTAGTTCAACCTAATTCAAAAAAATTACTACAATAAATGAATAGTGACAACTCCGGATCTTTTAGTTTTTGTAATAATTCCTAAAGTTGCCAACTTTCAAACAATCACCTAGTTTTGTCCTATTGATTTGTATGATGTCTCTTACAAGCCTCTCACAAAAGTTATTATCATCTTCCGGAAGCTCATTCCACCTTCCGTAACTTCTCTCTTACTCAAGTCGGTCGTGTTCCTAGAAGAAAGATCACCAACAATATCATCATTGTTCAAGATATCATTCACTTTATACATAAGAAGCAATGAAAAACTAGTTGGACGTCTATAAAGATTGATTTGGAAAAAACTTATGATCGGCTAAAATGGGACTTTATCTTAGATACTTTCAAGGATGTTGGGGTTCTTGACCAGTTGAAGTCTCTTATCATGAAATGTCTTTCATCAACTTCTTTTCAATTTTCTTTTTAATTGAGCAACCACGGATTTTTTCAACCTTGTGGATGTATCTAACGAGCTAACCCATTATCTCCTTGCTTGTTTATATTGTCCATGAAAATATCTTGCCCATTTAATTCAACATGAGAGAACTCTTAACATGTGAAAGCCTATTTTTTCAAGCAAAGGTGGACCTCTTATATCTCATTTATTCTTTAATGATGATTTAATTATTTGTGTTGCGGATGAGCTTGAACAGATTAGTTTGATTATAGATGTGCTTAATAACTTATGTTCCTTATGGAGATAAAAAAATGATGTCACCAAAACAAGACTTTTTGTCATTCTAATATTGCAAGGAATAAGGTTCATTTGCTTAACAAGTCATCATGTTTTTAATTACCTATGTTAGAGACTAGTATAAATTATATTTTAGGGCCTCACCTATAAGCTTAAGCT
This sequence comes from Dovyalis caffra, assembly GCA_963924115.1. Lineage (NCBI taxonomy): Eukaryota > Viridiplantae > Streptophyta > Magnoliopsida > Malpighiales > Salicaceae > Dovyalis > Dovyalis caffra. The sequence continues at coordinate 10,478,327 of CAWUPB010001184.1, forward strand.
TTTAGGTGAGATGGTCATTTAATATAGTATCGAGCTTGGTTGACTTTGAGGTCCCGAGTTCAAGTCTTACCATCCCCGATTTCTCAAGTATTAAGCACAAGTCAATGTAGACTCGTGCAAGTTTCATGCCTTAAATGTTGGGCCTTTCACTTGAGGAGGTGTGTTAGAGACTAGTATAAATTATATTCTAGGACCTCACCTATAAGCTTAAGCTTTTAGGTGAGATGGTCCTTTAATAACCTATAATAATCTAAGTCGGGATTTGGATTCTCTTACTTTATACCGGGGTTAATAAATCTACACACGCCCAGTGGTTGATAAAATTAGTGAAAGGCTATCAAGATTGCAAGTCAAACATCTTTCTTTAGTCGGTAGAATTATTTTTATTCGATCTCGTGTTATCCGTAATTTTTTGTTTATAGAATGCAAACAAATAGATTATCTATTGCTATTTCTAAAGCCATTAAAAGACATTATCACAACTTCATGTGATGTATCGTTAAAGATCACTATAAAATTCATCCGATGTTTTGATAAACTATTTGTCAACCTAAGTCTGCCGGTGTCTCGGTTTGTAAAGAATACTAGCGATTAATAAGCACTCTTAATAAATTTTGGGTGGAACATCTTTTTTAAAGAATTTAGTCTTTGGATTAGAGTTCTTTATGGCAAGTACGACTCAACGGACACCTTCCCCCGTTATTCATGGTGGTGCTTCTTGTTTATAGAGGAGTTTGTCTCGGGTTTGGAATGAGGTCCACCATAGAATGGTCTATTAAGGATGGTCTTCATATTCGATTATGGCTTGATTCTTAGGTTCCTAATCTAAGTCCTTTGTGTAATCCTACAACTCATCCAACTCGTCAAAACATTTGTATTCTTGTGTTAAAACATTTATTTTCGTGTTTATTGCTTGTGATTACGGCTTGCTCTTTCATTGTGTTTATGGGAGAATCGTTGGTTTTCTTCCTCCTCAAATAGATGTTGGTAATCATATACCGGGAAAAAAAAACAACAACAATAATGCTTAATATTAAGTTTTTTAAAATGAATATTTTGAAATCAATTATTCTTAAATAAAATAATATATATATATATTAAAAACAACACTCGATGGTATCATACTTTTTAAAATGAGTTTTTATGCATTTTTTTTAAATTAATAATTATTATTATTTTAAAAATATATGTATATAAACCCGAGTATACATACTTTTAAAAATTCATCTTCTCATCAACATTATAAAAAATATTTTAAATCTTAAATTTTTTAAGTATTTTTTTTAAATTAATTGTTGCTTTATTTTCTTAATACAATTCTATGAAATAAATAATTAAATTTATACATATTTTTTTTTAGGATTTATGATAAATTGAAACTTGCATTTTAGATTATTATAAATTTTTATTTAAGAATCCATGCATAAAAAAATAAATAAATTGTGCTTTTTAAAAGGAAATCTTTTAAAAAACACAAGAAATAATTAATTGAATATAAAATTATGATTAAAAAAATCATAAAATTAGGTGAAGGTGAATATATATATATATATATATTTACCTTTGATTTCAATAGATTTATAGCATAGCAAAAACTATTAAATTATAATATTTTTTTGAAATAATTTCATTTATTGTGTTCGATCCTCGGCGTAGTAGTTATTATCAATAAAACTAAAGTAAAACTATTATTTACTTGTTTGAAATACTATTCACAAACTTGCAAATCACTATTTCTTTTATTATTCATTTCATTTTGTAACACTTTGGTCCTCAAGTTTTCTACTTTTTTTTTTTTTATCAATTTCAAACTTTAATTGTATTGTAATTTGATCCCATTTTGTTTTAAAGTTTTTTGTTAATTATTTTTAATATTAAAATTTACTAATTTAATTTGTCATTTTTTAAAATTCTCCTTTTTTTTTCAATTTCAAACTTTGATTTATTAATTATTTTTATTATTTAAAATTTACTACTTTAATTTATCATTTTTTTAAATTGTCTTTTTTTTTTAATTTTAAACTTTAATTATATTTTGATTTGGTCCCATTTTGTTTTAGTGTTTTTGTTAATTATTTTTATTATTTAAAATTTACTACTTTAATTTGTCATTTTTTTTAAATTCCCATCTAATTAATTTAAAATTATATTTACCGATAGTTTTGATTTATTTTTCTATATGTATGGATTTTGGAATAAATTTTTAGAACATGTTTATTTTTTCTTTTGAAAAATAGATTTAGATAATTTTTATATTATATTGGCATGATTAATATATATAATTTTTTTGAAATATATTTTTATATTAAAAGTGTATTTCAAATAATTTTTTCTCAATTTTTTATATTATTTAAAATTTACTATATTAATTTGTCATTTTTTTAAATCCTCTTTCTTTTTGTTTTTTTCAACTTAAAACTTTGATTATATTGTGATTTGGTCCCATTTTGTTTTAATTTTTTTGTTATTTATTTTTATTATTTAAAATTTAATGCTTTAATTTATTATTTTTTTAATTATCATCCAAGTAATTTAAATTATATTTACTGATGGTTTTGATTTATTTTTCTATATGTATGGATTTTGGAATAAATTTTTAGAACATGATTTTTTTATAAAAAAAATAGATTTAGATAATTTTTATATTATAGTGGCATGATTAATATATATAATTTGTCTAAAATATATTTTTATATTAAAAGTGTGTTTCAAATAATTGTTTCTCAATTTTTTATATTATTTAAAATTTACTACATTAATTTGTCATTTTTTAAAATCCTCTTTATTTATTTTTTTCAATTTAAAACTTTGATTATATTGTGATTTGGTCCCATTTTGTTTTAATTTTTTTGTTAATTATTTTTATTATTTAAAATTTACTACTTTAATTTGTTATTTTTTTAATTATCATCCAATTAATTTAAAGTATATTTACTGATGGTTTTGATTTATTTTTTTATATGTATGGATTTTGGAATAAATTTTTAGAACATGATTTTTTTTTTTGAAAAATAGATTTAGATAACTTTTAAATCATAGTGGCATGATTAATCTATATAATTTGTCTAAAATATATTTTTAGATTAAAAGTGTATTTCAAATAATTTTTTATTTTTTTATTTTAGAAAAAAACTCAAATTAATTAATTAATTGCTGAAAGTCAAATGTGAAAAATAAAAAGAAGATAGTTACTCGACGCGTGAGGCTTATATTCAATGACTAGTCATGGATAGCATAGAAATAAATAAATAATATTTAAGAAATTGGAGGGAAAAAATGAATTCACATGTTTTATTAATTTGTTTCTTCTTTATGTAATCGAAATTAATCAAAATCAAATTTGTAATAATTTTTATTTTAGTCTACCGACTTCAAATTTAGTCAATATATTCCTTGCAAGTTAACTTCTTCTTCTTTTTTATAGTATTTTTATTTTAAACTGAAAACTCGAACTCACTTAGTATAGTCATGACATATAAAAAAATATTGAATTGTTGTTTTTTATATAAATTAAGCGTGCAACTACTTGCTACACCAAGCATTAACTATTTATTTATTGATTTTTGAATATTTTAAAATTAACTTATTTTAAATTAAATAATTCAAATTATGTTTTGGCTCAACCACTCAATGATTCAAATTAATATAGTTTTTTATTTTAATATTATTCATTTTTTTGTAAATAAATATATGTTCACATTTTTTTCAAAAATTGATATTCTCATCAATATTAAATAAAAAAATTGTTCAATTCTATGTAAGCTTTTAATAATTGTTATTTATATTTTTCGGCATAATCTTATGAAATACTCGAAGTTTTTTTTAAAAATTTATTTAATCTTCTTTTTAGTTAATAGTCCATGGATTAACAAGGATAAATCCTTTTTCTAAATGAAAAATTATGAAAAACACAAGTAAGAAATATTTAAATATAAAATATTTTATTAAAAAAGTATAAATAATTTTTTTTCACCTTTGATTTTATATATTTTCATAGATTCACATCATAAAACAGACTATCAAATTAAAATAATTTTTCTAAACAATTTTATATATTTTATCCAACCCATAATATAGCGTGGGTAAAAAAACTAAAATGAAACCTCCAAACCCTGTTCATTGTATTGTTCATGCATACTTAAACTACTGTGAATTGACTCTTCATATGAATAATTCTTTTTTTTTTTTTTCCGCTCCTTTTCTTTTGTTTAATTCTCCCCCTCCTGTTTCATGCCTTTCTTCATCATCTTTAGTTGTCTTCTTACTCATTTTTCTTATACCTTCTTTTAATTTAATTTTCCTTTCTCCCATTACGTGGTTTTTGGCTATTATTATTTTACCCTCCTTTTTTTCTTGTAAGTTTTTTTGTCCTCTTTCAACATTTCCCTTTCATCTTTTTTAGAGTATTTAACACTCTGCCATAACATCAATGGCAATTTCATGACTTTAAAAAAAATTGAGAGCATTTTATACGATATATAACAATAGAATTTTCGTTAATTTTGGTATTTTAATGGCATTTTACTAGATGCATCCCAAAATACTATTCACTATTTTGCATTGCACTATTTCGTTACCGTACAAAAAACTCTTTTATATGCAATGTTTTACAAAAATTACACTTTTATCCCTAATTTTAGATTTTAGAGTAAAATTTAAAACATGAATTTTTTTCTTTTAAAAAATAAATTGATATAATTTGGATAATTGATTCTTAGAATTTTTTTAATATATATATATATATATATATATATATATATATAAAGGTGATTGTTAGGGGGAGTTTTATATAAAGGGACTAGCCATGTATAGTTTAGAAATAAAAATTATTTAATAAGAAAACAAAAAAAGAAATTCATGTGTTATATTTAGTTTTTTTTATATCAAAATTTATTGAAGGACAGGAAGGAGACTCCGGTAAAAAAAGCAGCGGAAAGCAGCGCTGTTGTCCGAGTCTGCTTTGGAGGAGATAAGGATAGTAGGGGCTGAGAATGGGAGTGATTATGGGTCTGGGTCCGGTTCGGGTTCTAGTCCGCTTTCAGAGTCAAGGAAGGTGGTTTTATTGTAGATGTTTTTAAGATAATATAATATATTTGATATTTATCAATAAAGTCCTTTTAAATCCATGCGGTAGTTTTAAAATTTAAGAATATTTTTGTCAAATCAAAATACTTCAACAAATAATACTTTTAGCTACAGTTATGGATCATGGATAAGTAGTTCTTGCGCTAAATTATCCGATATACACAAACTTTCCACTCATTTGCTAGATTCCGAAATGAGCAGAACTTATTTTCCTTTTGGTTTTTTTTTTTTTTGGCATCCTATTGTTCATTCCATACCAAGAAGAAAAGTAAAACCTAGGCAGCCTATGGGAGCCCAACTCCCATGAGGCCAGCCCAAAACTCAAAGATTTGAAAAAAGAGCCCACCATAAACACAAACTGAAAATGTCAACACGATCGAGTCACCCAAAGATCCCATAGGCTCAGCTCAAATCCACATGCAAAAACCACGAACTCTCTTAAACAAGGAAGGGAGGAAGCAAGAACCCAGCCACAAGCAAATATACCATGATCCCATCCCTCCTAACAAAGAAACATGTTCTTTAAGAAAAAGGAAAAAACAAAAGAACCCCAAACCTAAACGGGAGAAAAATAGATAGCGTTATTACATTGGATTGTCAATTGACCAACATCAACATGTGTAAAAAAAGGCAGCACAAAGAAAGAAGGAACGGAAAGAAAAGCGAATGAATGAACATTACTTTGTTACAAACAAATTAAAATCGATTCCTTCCTGCCTACATTACTAACAACAAAATAAAAACACAAAAACTAATAATAACAGGAATAATAATTATTACTAATAATAAAGACAGTAAAAAAAATAAAAAATGGAAATCCGAGGGAGAGTCAAGAAGGACTATTTTAGTTTTTGTTGTTCTCCCGTTGTTGTTGATTTCTTTCCTTCTCCTTTTTTCCTATTTTCACTTTTTGTTTGTTTTTATTATTCTTTTCTTTTTCTCTTATTCGTTCATTCAATTCTTTTCTTTTCTTTTCCTCACGCGGCGTTTATCATTATTTTCGGATTCAATTTAATTGAAAGATAATAAACAAATAAAATGCTGTAGTGATGTTAATTTCTTCTCTCGGCCTTGACTCTCACGATATTAGAGAGAGAAAAAGTAAAACAAATCAGTTCTCTCTCTTTCTCTTTCGTTTTCTGTTTTGGAAACCCTAATTTTTTCATTCGATCTCGATTTCGAATGGAGGCGAGTTCAGATGAAGATAATCACAACAAATCGAAGAACAACACGATGAATTCTAATGAAGGACAGAGCAAGCCTAAACGCCAGATGAAGACTCCTTTCCAACTCGAAACCCTAGAGAGAGCTTATGCCAGTCCGTGCACTTCCTCATCCTCTGTTTATGTTTATACGATTTTGATTCGATTTCTTCTTTTTTTTTTTTGTTTTTGTTTTAATTCTGGGTTCAATCTGTTTGTTTGCTTTTGTTTATGATCTCTTCTGGTTTGAATTTTCTCCACTGTTTGTGTTTTTCATTCTGTTTATGCATGGATTCTTGTTAATTGCATGTGTTATCAATGTAGAGGCTTACTTGCTTGTTAATTCTGTTGAAATTTTTTAACTTTTTTGTAATTTTGATCTCATAGCTAGTTAATTTTTTTTTTGTTACTGATTATAGATGCTTAGTTTTTTTTTTCTCTGGATTTTTGTGATTTTTCTACGTGCAATTTGTTTATCTTCACTTGTTTTGTGGATTTTGGATGATTTTGATTCGTTAATTAGCAATCTTTCTTTCTTTTTTTTGTGCGTTATATGTGTGTATGCGTATGTGCTTCTGGGTTACGTGGTTAATTTTAATTTTATTTTTTGATTTTGGTGTTTTATTGTTGGTTTTATCAGCGGAGACATATCCATCGGAGGAGATGCGGGCAGAATTGTCGGAAAAATTAGGACTATCTGATAGGCAGTTGCAGATGTGGTTTTGCCACAGGAGATTGAAGGACAAAAAGGAGACTCCAGTAAAAAAGCAGCGGAAAGCAGCTCCATTGTCCGAGTCTCCTTTGGAGGAGATGAGGATAGTGGGGGCTGAGAATGGAAGTGATTATGGTTCTGGGTCCGGTTCGGGTTCTAGTCCGCTTTCAGAGTCAAGGAAGGTGGTTTCAGATGATGGGCATATGATGAGAAGGTACTATGATTCATCACCACAGTCGGTTATGGAACTTCGAGCTATTGCCTGTGTGGAGGCGCAGCTTGGGGAGCCATTGAGGGATGATGGGCCAATTCTTGGAATGGAGTTTGATCCTTTGCCACCTGATGCTTTTGGGGCACCAATAGGTCATGCTGCTTAACTGATCTTAACCATGCCATACTTCTGATTGCTCGAAATTGTAGTATTTTTTAAATGAGGTGGGATGAATGTAGGCATTGTGTGATCTGAGTTCAGTTTCGAGCAAACAAAAAGTATTTAGTCTTCATGGATCCTCTTTTATTCCATGCCTTTTTGGTGCTAATTTCTACTGTTTTTATATTTATTTTGTTTGTTATTTGAAACGAACAACTGAACTGCATTTGCACTATATTTACAACTAATTTGTGCTGATAAAAAATTCTGCCTGAGTAGAACATTTGAAATAGACCTTTATTAACTAGGATAGTTACTTCTGTTTAGATACTTAATGTTTCATGCTACCACAGTGATAGGTTCATGCTATTGGAACCACCGATGTTTAGTTGGAGAGCGAATACCTAGGCATGTCTAATCATGTGATCCATTAAAATCAATACTTGTCTAGTTATCCTTGTTCCTATTGTTTGTTTACTGATGATAGTGGAAACAAAATCAATTTTTCTCTAGAACATAATCATGCCGAATGCATTTTCAACTGTTTAACATGACTTGTGTCTTTTTTATTTTTTTGATGTTGGATTGCATCTGCTAAATACTTGTTGTTAATCAAATGCAGCAGCAATTACAGAACAACAGAAGCGAATGGGGTATTCTTATGATGACAAAGTATACGAGCGACGTGATGCCAAATCAAGCAAAGTAGTTTCTTAAATCCCTCATATCTCTCTTTTATTTTTGTGGTGCATGTGATACACATAATGTTGGATGAGATTTGTGATATTTCCTTGCTGCTATTGAAGTGCAAATATGGTTTAGATACTCTGACGTTCTATCAGCATCTAAATGTTTAGTCTTATTAAACTAGGGATCTTTCATTTGCTTTCCCTGTTCCAAGTTCTTGTTATCTTAGTTTTAGTTTTTATTTATTTATTTTCAAAATTCTGGTCAGCTGCTATTGCCATCTCTGAGGTCAGATGAGGCTCTTTTCTCGTATTGCCAGGACTGCAATTATAGCTAAATCCATCACAATAAGATAGTAACGACCTGCAATTAACAACTAAAAAAAAATCATTCTTCTTAAAAAACACATAAGGATAATAAGTGACAGCTTGAAGGCAGTGGAAAAAAGGCTGCTTCCAATTATTAGCAACCTAATGAAAAATTGGCCATGTTGCATGTTTGTCAAGTTCTCATAGCTAGTTCTCTCCATTGCTTTTCTTGGAGGTTTCTCTACTTCTGTACTGGATTTCATAAACTAACTCACATGTTTATGAGATTGGTACAATAGAATGATATGATGTGTGCCTTCCTGAGTAAATGCTGGATTTCTAAGTGTAGATTTTGTATTATGCTTAGTTCATATTGGTTAAATTCTCAAGTAGCGATTCTATCCTAGGCCTTTGCAAAGGTTCCTAATGAGTTAACACTTTCTCCAGGATCATGCCAGTGTTCGATCTGATGCATATGGACAGCTTGCCCAATCTCCTTATCATGATTCGCCAGTTGATACTTTGAGGGGAAGAGCTTCACCATTTGGTGTAGGCCAAATATCACGTGCTCGCCTCTTGTCTCAACAAGACAAGAGGGGGCCTGTTTTTTCATCACCTCGGAGGGATGATGACTATCTCCTGCAACGAGACACCTTTACAGTCAATAGAACAAGTGCTCAATCTATTAGTCATCCTGTTATGGGACCAGAAAATCCAAATGTCTTTTCTGATGTACAAGCCTTTCACAATGACACTGAGCTGCGGTTGGAAAGGAAACGCAAGGTATTGTGAAGTTGCCAAAAGCTTTTTGCTCTCTCTTTCTTAATCTAGGATTGGTAATTATATATGTGGTTGCCTTTTGTAGATCGATGAACCTAGAAATGCAAGGGAAGTTGAAGCTTGTGAGAGTCGGATGCGCAAAGAGCTTGAGAAACAAGATATTTTAAGGCGGAAGGTACTATCTTATTAGTCATGCAATGCTGAAATTTGTAATTTTTCATATGATTCTGATGTTTGAACTTGCATTTTCAGAATGAAGAACGAATGAGGAAAGAGATGGAAAGGCATGACCGTGAGAGACGAAAAGAAGAAGAGAGATTAATGCGTGAAAGGCAAAGAGAAGAGGAGAGATCACTGCGGGAGCAAAAACGTGAACTTGAACGAAAAGAAAAGTTCATGCAGAGAGAGTATTTAAGAGTGTGTTTTGAATCCACTATTCTGAGCTTTTAGCTAATCTTTTAATTTTTAGATAGAGGTATCCTAACTATGTCTTTGTTATCCTTGTTTATTTTCAAGGCTGAGAAAAGAAGGCAAAAAGAAGAGCTTCGTAGGGAGAAAGAGGCTGTGAAACGTAAAGCTGCCATGGAGAAGGCAACTGCACGCAAGATTGCTAAAGACTCTTTGGATCTTATTGAGGATGAACAGCTGGAACTCATGGAATTGGCTGCTGCAAGCAAAGGCTTAGCCTCTATAGTTAACCTCAACTATGATACTTTGCAAAATCTCGATTCATTCAGAGGTAATGATATCTGATGACTAGACCACGTTGAGGAAGAATAATTTGATTTTTCTGTTGAAATAGGAGGGTTAGAAGTTTGTTTTTAACATTTTTTGCTCCAGACTTGTTGATCACATTCCCATGTGAGTCTGTGCAATTAAAAAAGCCTTTTGGATTTCAACCCTGGCTGGATCACGAAGAAAATATTGGGAATCTTCTGATGGTATGCCCTAAACTCACTTTTATTTCTTTGGTTACTATCTGATGATCATGTGATTCACTTGGTTCCATCTTAGTTCCTGTGATGAAAGTCTGATAACTCCTAGTCGACTCATTTTTCATTTCTCGTTTCTTTTTCATTGCTCGTTTCTTTTTCCTTGCATGAAATTTATTAAAACGAGAAACTCACTAAGTTATACTGTTTGTCTATGCTTGTTGTGTTGCTCCAGATATTTCTTTTATCATGTCAGTAATTTCTTGTCTATATTTTGAGGTCCCAAAATTTGTTCTTTTTCAGGTCTGGAGGTTTTTTATTACTTTTGCTGATGTTCTTGGGTTATGGCCATTTACACTGGATGAGTTTGTTCAAGCCTTCCATGACTATGTGAGTTTCTAATGGAGTTTCATGTCTCAATTTTGTTGTCTAGCTTCATTTTATGCATCTTCCTCTCAGTTGATATTTATACTATTTTGATATTAGGATTCAAGATTGCTTGGTGAATTACATGTTGCTCTTCTGAAATTAATAATTAAAGACATTGAAGATGTTGCAAGGACGCCTTCTAGTGGATTTGGAATAAATCAATATTATACAGCCAACCCTGAAGGCGGACATCCACAAATTGTTCAAGGGGTAAGCTCTTCTCCATGGACATGTTTTCTCGTACTCAATTGCATGATATCTTTCAATTGATGCTGAACCATTTTCTACTTCTATGTATTAGGCTTATGCATGGGGCTTTGATATACGCAACTGGCAGCAGCACTTAAATCCATTAACGTGGCCCGAAATACTCCGGCAATTGGCATTGTCTGCGGGGTTTGGGCCACGGTTGAAGAAAAGGAGTGCAACATGGACAGGTTTGGGTGATATTGATGAGGTTTGTCTTTGTCTTGATTCTTTATTTTATTCTATGCTCTTCCTGGTTTAGCTCCTTTAATGTGTCATATACATGCCAACTAAAACGGGTTTAGGGAGAGCTGAATTCCTGTACTCTAATGGATGTTCAGAGCAGTAAGAATTGGAATTACTTAATTTACATCCTTGCTTCAGACTTGGAAGATGGAGAGAAATAGGCAAAATATTCAGGTAGCACGTTGAGTGAAAGATTGAAGCTTTGTTCATTGGAGTTGTTAAGAGAATGATGTGCAACTAAATAGAGGACGGATATTACAGTCAAGAAAATTGACAGTTTAAACATCACTTGTAGTGTCATCGTTTTCAGAATAAGGTTATTTTCTGGGAATTTGTTGATTGGGATATATCTGCATTTTAGGAGTGAGATCATTGTTATTAGGACTATCTGGCATTCAGCATTCTTCAGGATTTTGCTGTGCCTTTATAACTAACTAATCAAATAAACAGCACGAGTCTTCCTTGGTGCCCTTGTGCAAGTCCTTGGCTTGCAAAAATAAAGTTTCATGTTTGGGTCTTGAGAGCTGGCATTTAATGCAATAATGCTGAAAAAGGAGGATTGTCTCTAAATTTTCTCTCCTAAGATAGATAAATTGATAATGGCCTTTATCAATTTAATGACACACACAAGATGTTTTTTGGTGGGTTTCGAGTGTAATTATGTTTGGGCACTTGTCAAATAACTTGCTTTGATATTAATTTATGTTCAATCTGGATGATAACTTTCACCAAAGTTTGTAAGCATCTCTTATTTGCTCATGCAAATTTGTATAACAATATGTTTGAGGACCAACTACTATTTTTTTGCTTTGTCCTTTCGTGTTCTTACAGAAGATTATATTTATTAGTTGCAGGTTAAAGATTGTGAGGATATCATTTCTACTATACGCAATGGATCAGCAGCTGAAAATGCATTTGCATTAATGCGAGAAAAGGGTTTATTGCTTCCTAGAAGATCTAGGCATCGGTTGACACCTGGAACTGTTAAGTTTGCAGCTTTTCATGTTCTTTCTCTTGAAGGGGGCAAGGGATTAACAGTGCTAGAACTTGCAGACAAGATTCAGGTGAGTTCTTCTGTTTGTTAAAATTAAATTTTTCCCACTGTTATTGTCCTTATTTGTCCCTATCGCTTACAGAAATCTGGACTTCGGGACCTGACAACAAGCAAGACGCCAGAGGCGTCCATTTCTGTTGCTTTGACTAGGGATCAAAAGCTTTTTGAAAGAATTGCTCCTTCAACATATTGTGTACGGGCAGCTTTCAGAAAGGATCCTGCTGATGCTGAGGCAATACTTGCAGCAGCCAGAAAGAAAATTCGAATATTTGAAAATGGATTTTTAGGTGTAGAAGATGCTGATGATGTCGAAAGAGATGAAGACTCTGAAGGTGATGTTGAGGAGGATCCTGAAGTTGATGAATTAGGTACTCCATTGAGTATTAACAAAAGCACTGTCCATTCTTGTAAAGTAAATACTTTGTCTGGGAATGGAAGAGATAAAGTCGGTAATGATGTTTCATTAACTGTACAAAATGAGTCTGAGAAAGGTCTTTCATCTTTCTCTCTGAATGGTCCAAAGGATGCGGTGACTTCCAGTATCATTGAGCAGTGTGTTACTCATAAAGATGAGAGGACTAATAATGCTGATGAAGAAAACATTGAAATTGATGAAAGCAAGTCAGGTGAATCATGGATTCAGGGACTCACAGAAGGTGAATATTCTCATCTCAGTGTTGAAGAGCGTCTTAATGCCCTTGTTGTCTTAGTTAGTATTGCGAACGAAGGGAATTCTGTTCGTGCTGTTCTTGAGGTAAATGCTCTTTTCCTTTTGGTCAAATGTTAAATCACTACCATCCAGGAAGCTGTTAGTTTTTCCCCTTGTAATTAATATTAAGTTTCACAGGATCGTTTGGAAGCTGCGAATGCTCTTAAAAAACAAATGTGGGTTGAGGCACAATTAGATAGAAGTAGATTGAAAGAAGAGTTCATCAGTAAATTAGATTTTCCATCTTTTACTGGGGGCAGAGTTGAAACACAATTAGCTAGTTCTGCGGTGGAGGGCAGCCAAAGCCCCTTGGTTCTTGTTGAGAGTAAAAATAAAGAAACGTCTCCAAGTAACGTTGAGGATCAGAAACCATTGCCAGAAAATGAAGAGAATCACCTAAGCAGTGTTCTTTCTGAAAAAGCCTTGGTTGTTCAAGATCTTCCCATGAATGCTGATAACATTTCATCTCAGCAGCACGGATATGCTTCAAAAAGGTCACGTTCACAATTGAAAGCTTACATTGCTCACTTAGCTGAAGAGATGTATGTTTACAGGTCCTTGCCTCTTGGTCAAGATCGCAGGCGTAATAGATACTGGCAGTTTGTGGCATCTGCTTCTAGAAATGATCCTTGTTCTGGTAGGATATTTGTAGAATTACATGATGGCAATTGGAGGGTTATTGATTCGGAAGAGGTAATTTCTCTTTCTGTGGTTTATGCATGGTTTTGTTCCTCTGTAACATTAGATTTAAGCATTAATATCTTTATTGCAAGCTCTATTGTCATCTCTAAGAATTTTTTGTTTTTTAAAAAAATCTACTTTGACTATAAAAGCTAGAGTTAAAATGAGGTTCTTGAGATGAAAACCACCAATTATCTGCAGCGGCCGTGGATACATCAGTTGCAGAGATGATCTGAATAATGGTAATTGTACTGATGTGACCTATTGGGAGAGGGCTTGGGCATGATGATGGTGTCCTTTGACTTAATGTGGTTTCAGTCATTGTTAAATTGTCTTGGAGAGAACTTGCGCCTTTCCACTATTCCAATGTCAGCATATAGTTTAATGGTAATCTAAGAAAAAAGAATATATAATCAACTCTTCTAGTGGAAGCACATGTTACCTCTTTTAATCTTTTTCCTTTCTGCTGGCTGTTTCCTTAGGAGGTTGTCCTAACATTAAAAGCAAGAAATCTCTCTTTTAGGGTCCACTTTTTCATTGTTTTCCAGAGTTTGAAAATCATCTATTTACTGATGGAAACCAGTCTCTCATTATCTCTAATGATTGACTGCATGAGAATGGTCATATGATTAGTTTTTATTCTTTGGTTGATGCCTTGCAGAATTCACTGACACCATATTCAACTCTATTTCTGTTCAGGCGTTTGATACTCTTTTGTCATCTCTAGATACTCGTGGGGTTAGGGAATCTCACTTGCGGATAATGTTGCAAAAGGTTGAGTCATCTTTCAAAGAAAATGTACGAAGGAACTTGCGGTCTGCAAACATAGTGTGCCAAAGTGGAACCACAGATAAAAACGAAACAGCTGAAACAGAAAGTTCCAATTGCCAAGCTGGCATTGCCAGCCCTAGCAGTATGGTTTGTGTTTCCAGCTCAGATACTTCGGATACTGTTTCGTTGTTCAGAATTGAGCTTGGGAGAAATTCAGCAGAGAAGAAGGGTGCTTTGAGAAGGTACCAAGATTTCCAGAACTGGATGTGGGAAGAGTGCTTCAATTCCTCAACATCATGTGCCATCAAATATGAGAAGAAAAGATGTGAGCAGTTATTGGATACTTGTAAACTATGTCTCAACTCTCATCTCTCTGAAGATACCCACTGTCTTTCTTGTCACCAAACATTTAAAGTTGGTGACAAGAATTTTGATTTTGCTGAACATGAGATTCAATGTAAAGAGAAAAGGAAGTTTGATCCTGGAAATGCATTTACTTGTGATTCTTCTTTACCACTGGGAATCAGATTGCTGACGGCGCTGTTAGGTTGCATTGAGGTTGGAATGGCATTTTCATATTACAGTTTAGTATTTTGATTTCCCAAAGTCTTATCTTTTTTAAAAAAGAGAAAAATGTTTTCTGAGTCTGGGTCCCATCTATTGATAATTATTAATCATGTTGACCCTTATATTATTTTCACTTTCGAGATGCAGGTATCTGTTCCACAAGAAGCTCTTGAGTCATTTTGGATGGAAATCAGCAGGAAGGACTGGGTTATGAAGTTGATAATGTCATCATCAACTGAGGAACTCCTGCAGGTTCTCAACATTTACTCATCTCTAAAGTTCAACTTGAATATATATGCTAAATTTTGTATGTGTCTTTCCTGTTTCATTTCTGGCATAAATATGTATTGCCAAGTCAGTTTTTTCCCCCTACCTAGTGATGCTCTGCGATGTGTTTTGTTACTTCTATTACTGATGCTTGTTTTATTCTGTTTAATGAAGGGAGGGGCAAGTACTTTTTATTTATTTGTTCAGAGAAAACATGCAGTTATTCCAACGATGTTTTTTACGTTTTTTTTTTTTTTTAACTATTTCATGGGGATGCAGGCTTTATTTATGGAAGCATGTACTGCTGTTCATTACTTCATAGCACATAATCTGAACCTGTTTGTGATATATGTTTATAGAAGAATCATGTATATCGATTTTCTCCTGCTTACATTGCTGCATCATTTTCATGCATTCATTGTTCCATTATGCAGTACAAAGTCACATATTGCAATAATAAAGTCATGACTTGGTATAATAGACTTAAAAAAGCTGTTGCCCTGTCATGGTCATGCTGAAGTGCAGCCTCCCAAGGCTGTAAAAGACTCTGGATTTCAACATACCCATGTGGATTAAAAATTTGCTTTGTGCTAACGCGCTCTTATGAGGACTAATGTGCATGCAGATGAGCTCATATTATGAATTCTACCAAGCCAGTAGCGTAACAAGCATATAACATACCTAGCGTCATGTTTCTATATGGTGGGATGTTTTTGCTTATTTTAGAGTTCATATTGCAGATATTGACCATGTTTGAGAGTGCCATAAAAAGAGAGAGATTGTCATCGCATTTCGAGACTACTAAGGAATTATTGGGCTCTGCTGCGTTGTCAGGGAGTGCAGCACATGGTTCTGCTGGTCTGGTATCAGTTCCTGTACTTCCTTGGATGCCGAGAACCACTGCAGCTGTGGCCTTGAGACTTTTTGAGCTAGATGCATCTATTATTTATATAAAGAATGAGAAACCCGAGCCCTCTGCAGACAAGTCGGTCAAACTATACATGGTCAGTGAATCCCCTTTTCTGTCTGATTTACTGCCATTGTCAAGACATGCCTATATAGTTTTTTTTGTTTTGTTTTGTGTTTTTTTTTTTTTTTTTTTGGTTTTTGTGGGTGGGTTTGGGTTTACATCCCTTTATTTTCTCCAACTTTAAATTGAGTATGCCTAAAAGAGTGTCTTTGAGTGCTTTAAAGTGTTTTGATCCCACATACAAACCCATGCTTGGAATGGTTGCCTTTTATTGGCAAGTTGGGGCCACACACTGAGTTAAGAAGGGGAGAGAATCTGCTAATGGCTTTTAGGAATTTCAGCTCATCGCTGATATGAAAGATGTTTTGAATTTTTGATTATTTGCCTGGTTTTTCTTATATGCAGAAGCTTCCTTCAAGATATTCTCCCTTTAAGAATGAAGAGACTGGATTAAAAGATATAAAGCAAGAAGAGGACAGTAAAGAAGAGATTGTTGATCTGCGCAGTAAACGTAGCAGTTATAAACGTGGACGTGGGGGACGAGATCAAGGACCTGCTACTAAGTGGCAGAGAAGAGTACCTGGTTTAAAATCTGAGACAGGCAGGCAGAGTTCTTCTAGAGGAATTCAGAATTTGAATCAAGGACCAAGGCAGCAGGGGAGAAAAACAAATTTGCAAGCATCTAGTCGGGGTCGTCGCACAGTTAGGAAGAGGAGAGTGGAAAAGATGGTCGCCAAGGAACCATTGCTTGGTCGGATGACTGACACGGTAGCGCCCATAAACTACTTATCGGAAAAAACAGCTGCACACAACAGCTATGTTAAATCATTCAGAAACCTCAGTGATGAAGATTGGAGTGCTAAAAAGGGCAAGATGGATGTGGTGGATGATGACAATAGCAACAGTATGGAAGAAGCAGAATCTGATGATAATGTTGAAGAGGAGGCATATGAACAAGTAAATTGGGAGCCAGCTTTCAATGGCACTTCCAATGGGTGGAATGGAAATTCAATAGAAGCGAGTGATGATGATGGAGATGCTTCTAATGGCATTGAAGCAATGGGTGACGATGATTCAGAGGGGGACATTGAAATGAGTGACGGGTCAGACCGAGCTGCCAATCGGGTGCAGAATGATGAAGGCATTGACTCTGCAGATTCAGATGAGTACAGTGACTGAAGCATATTGATATTCAAGGTATCGCTGATGAGCTCGCGTTAGTCATATATCTGAGCTGTATTAAAATTTTTTGTCATGCAGCTCGACTGGCAGCCACCTAAATTCATGTACAATGGGGGAGTAAGAAAGTGAATCGCCCCTACCTTTTCCTCGATTAATAGGGCACTACGTAGCAGAAAGGTAGAGTAGGAAGTAATTAGATAGATCCGCGTTGTAATTCATCATTGTTAGAGAGGCATTGGATTTTCTTTGTACACGTGCCCTGAAAAATGAGTTTTTTTTCCTTTTTTTTTATTTAATTCTATTTATTATATTATGTTTGTCTAACAGAAATTTGTCAATAAAGCAAATCCACGTAGCATTCATTTTCTACTGAGAATTTTCTTTTTCACTTGGTTAAGAGAGGTTAATGAAAAACTGTTCCTGGTCCTGGTTGTATGATCCTTTGTAACGTTTGATTATGGGGTAAGGGATTTTCATGTTCTTCTATTAAGCATAATAATAAGGGAGATCCAATGGCCTCTCAGGCTAAACCTAGGCCCTTTATTGTTAGTAAACTTCTACTTGCAATGCCAGCTGAACGGCATAACCTCCAGAGTCCAGATTCAGAAAACCAAACAAGTAAAGAACAACGGTATGGGGACAAAGAACAGCTCTTGTTCGCACGAGGCGTGAACAAGAGCAGTAATGGCATGGTATTCTCTCACGTCTTCGCTAGTAGCAGCAGCCACACTCTCCGAGAAAGCACAAGAATGAAACTACTCTTGCATCCCAATGCTGTTTTAAGAAATCATCTTCCTATAACTTGCTTCAGTACATTATATAATCTATCGGGGCACAGGCCGAATCCGCTGGCATTTTCATTCATATTGACAATGAATGTACCATTGGTTCAGCTATACAACAAAATATAGAAGAAGCACAAACTCTCAACCATCTCAAATAAGTATTCACATGTACTATTAAGGATTGACCCCTACCAAATCTAAGAGGGTAATAGTTTCTTGATTCCTGACTTCTGCTCAGCAGTTAGCCTTATTGGGAATTTGATGTTGAACTTGATTCTCAAGTTACCCCTCTTCGATGGGTCCTTGGGTATTGGCATACCTTCTTTGGGGACTACTTCCTCGTAATCTGGATGAATCACGTTGTTGATGGGGATGGTCAGGGTCCTCCCATCTAAGGTAGTAAGATGGATGGTGCAGCCTGATAGAGCTTCTACAAGAGGTATATTCTTTGTGACAACCAAATCGTTACCTTCCCTTGTGAATGTGCGGTGTGGTTTCTCATCAATTAAGAAGACGAGATCTGCAGGGATGACGTTTGGTTGCTCATTACCTTTCTCTGGGAAGGTTATTTTTGTTCCCTTTTTCCATCCAGGCTTGATATCAAGAGTCAAGATTTCCTCCACTGGCAGTGTTTTCCTGTCACACAAAAATTAGCAGTTACTATAACCATTAACCAGTATTCCAACTATGGCTCTCCAAGAATATATGCAACTTGCAAGAGAAAGGATCATGCTGAAGAAAGGTTGATTAGGGGTGTACGTTGGCAATGGCTAAATCGGCTAAATCCCTTGAGTACAAAGCAACCTAAAGACATGAAGGTCACACCATTACCGAAATTAAGATATCAAGTCTATAATTCAACTTCTGTATCAATAAGCGTGAGATGCATGTGTTTCACAGCCCTTGATATTCTATTCATTCCACTTGATGAATAATTGGTGAGATAGCGGGAAATGCAAAAAACTCCAGGAGTAGAGACTAGAGAGTACAAAATCAAAAGGAAAAAACATACAACTTAAACTAACCAGTTGACTCCAGAAGTATCCGTGAAAGGCAGCCATTCATGTTAAAACAGATGCATCACTCACACACGGAAGAGAAAATTGAAATATCTACAAATTCTCATTTGCCACCATAAGTTGGGAACAAGTATGAAGAACAAACCAAATCATGTCTATCAGCATCAAACATTATCCACATACTAGAACTCGTAGGACAGCAGCAACATACGACAAACACAAGTAAACAAAAAACACTATAAATAGGTACAAGTAGAAAGACAATTGATAAGGCATCGCTTACCCACTAGCATCAGCAATCTCCCTTGAAATCTTCATCTTTTTAGTAGTTCCCTTATAGAGCTCCTCAAGGCTACATGGCAACGTTTTCTCTATTGGAGGCGCTTTGCGAGGAGATGAGTGCGTTGGAAGTCCCTCGCCAAAGGAACTAAAAATATCATCTCCAAACATTCCACCAAAAGACCTTGAACCACCTCTCATGCCACCACCACCTCCCATTCCTCCAAATGGGCTAGAGAAGCCAAAGAATTCGGCAAAAATATCATCGGCATTTCTCGGATTGAATCTGAACATCGTCGGTCCATCTCCTGTTGAAAAGAAGGTTTCTCCTTCTGGACCACCAGCATCTGGTGGTGGTACGTGGCCTTTAAGCCCTTCTTCTCCATATTGATCATATATTGCTCTCTTTTGAGGATCACTTAGAACCTGTTAAGCGATCAACATACAAAACTTGAGTTCCTATTTGGTTATGCATGATCTAATAATAGACCAAAATATGAGAAGCAATGAATTGTATATACACCATAAAAATAGAGCAAAATTTCATGGGGCCTAAAAAGGCCAACAATTCTGGGAATTAAGTAATCCCCTGAAGCTAAAATACCATTTCAATATGAAAAGTGACTAATTGCCAACATCCCAGACCAGTATCTGACCTTCTTGAATAGAACTAGCACTCGATATGGAGAAAGCAAGGTAAACATATAATAATAAACGAACTTAAGCCATCCAGAGTAATAACCAACAACTTTTATATAGAAAATAAATACAAACCTCGTAAGCTTCAGAGATCTGTTTGAATTTTGCCTCAGCTTCTTTCTTGTTATTTGGGTTCTTATCAGGGTGCCATTTCATAGCAAGCTTTCTATAAGCTTTCTTCAAGTCATCATCTTTAGCATTCTTGTCTACCTGCAATATCTTGTAGTAATCCGCGCCCATTGATATAATAAGATTTCTCTGTCCTTTTTTCTCTTTCTTTAATTAGTAATTTCCTGCTGAAACTGGGAAAGTTGGTAACTTGAGAGTGCAAAAACTTGCTATATGCTGGTGTGTTTTGTTGTTTGTTGGGGATGTGGTGATGAGGTGCTAGCTTTGATAGGATTGAGTGTCGAGACAAGAGTTAGAGAAAAAATAAGAAAGAGTAGGATGAGTCTGGAACATGTTAAGGACCAGAAAGATGTGGAACTTTCCAGAGAGAATGGTGTCCGTAAGAGAAATTGATCCAATTTTTTACGTATTTTTGGCATGGTTATGAAATGAATTTTGCACTGTTAAGTGACAGGTTCAGCCAGAAATTAGGATCTTCACATTCATGGGCTACAATTTCGATGTTGTACGCACAAGTGCAATGTCTATAATCTAATTGTTATTGGATTTGAATCCAATTGGTCCTTTTTTTTTTTTTTTCCTTTATCCAAATCTAAACCATAATTTTAAATACCAAATTTAGTTTTAAAAGGATGACGATAACATATAATAATTTATTACAATAATAAAATAACAGTCATAATAGCTAATATTGTAAATACATTAATAAGTCTACATATTTTAACCATTCTATTAATAACAACATATTTAATAGCTTAATATAATATAATAATAATCGAATTTATTAAAAAAAATTTAATAAAACTTATAATAGCTTAACTTTTATAAAAAAAATAAAAAAATAAATTATAATTTTAAAATGTAAGATTTTACGTGGATAACATCTAAAACAATATATAATAGATTCAATTCTTTTTTTAAAAAAAATATATACACATAATTATTATATAACAATAAATAATGATAACATTGTTTTTCGTTGTTATTTATTTGAAATGATGATAAAAATCTTATAACAATAAATAATAATAACAAAAATATTCAAAATAATAGTTATTCGTTACATATATAACTACCGTTATATAAAATCATGATCTAAATATTGTAATAAGTAATGTGTTGGTAGTTAAAACATTAATATTCTAATTTCTTCCTGAATTTAAAGGGATTTGAAATATCTCTATGCTTGACTGCTATTTAGGATGCAGCTGCTATTTTTGAAAAAACAAACTTATGCTCGCTTGGTAAACTAGTGTTAGTCCATAGTAGCTCTCTCTCTCTCTCTCTCTCTCTCTGGCTTTATTTTTTTAACTTCCGCCTCAATCATTTATTTAACCAAATAATTTTTCTTTAACAATCGCCAATGTTACAACCACCGTCACAATAAAACGACATCTATACATAGTCCAATCTTTCAGTCAAACCAACCTTATATTCTGTTTAAGTATCCTTAATTTTTTCTACCAATCTTATACAATTATCATTGGAGATGTTAATAATAAAATTATCATCATGGATGGTTAAATTATATTATCTCACATCTCATATAAATAAGCTATACATTAGGAATTTTTAAAAAATATATATAAGAAATAACACGTGTCTATATGCAATAAAAAATTAATTTTAAATAATGAAAACAATAAACTCAATTGAATATTTTATTTTGTGTATCCACTTGACATCACTGTTGCTTTTCGTTTTCTTTCTTTTTCTTGTTCCCCACCAAGTATCGATTTTGAATCAAAAGCAAATTGGATTGCTGTGCTTAGGGGTGATCATTTAATTTTTTTCTTTCGAATTTTAAAATCAGTTTGGTTTCAATTTTTTCTGGTTTTTATAATTATTTAAAGTAATGTAAATAGCTCAAAAAAATTATATTATGGACAATGGAGTCCTTCTTTTAATTCAAAAGGTCTAAATCAACCTATACAAACAATAATAAATATTTATTTAAATGAAATTAAAGTACAATACCATATCACATAATAAGACATCGAAATTTAAAATATTTAATAATAAAAAAACATTTATTTAGATATATTGTACCAAACTACCAAAGTCCAAATAACAATTAAGAGTGCATATATATATATATATATATATATATATATATATATATATATATATATATATTTTTGATGGAAAACCAAATTAAATATTTTAAGAACCAAATCAAAATTAATTTGGTTTTGGTGTTTTAATATTCAAAAATTTTTTTTTTAAAAAAAAACCCAAATTTAACTAGTATTTTGATTTCAATTTAATTCAGTTAATCAGTTTTAATCAAATGCTATTAGCCCTTACAGCTGCTGCACCTTTAAGGAAAACAAAATGCCGTCAAATGCTATTTTAAGGTTCATCACCTTTTCAGTTTACAAATTATTTTTTCGAGTTAATTGTTTTTAAGATAAATCTATCATATTTTTCATTAAATATCACTCAACAATATTGCTGATTAATATGGAAGTTTGTATATTTTGATTTGAATGAAAATAATAACAATAACAATAATAAAATATTGTGGATTATGATAATTTAGTGCCCATTTGGGAACTCTGGTTTTTGGGTATATATTAGTTTTGAAGATTTTTTTCTTTAAAAGCCATTGAGAAATGTGTTTAGTAAAATTTTAAAAATTGAATTAAAAGTTATCTATAAGCTAAATCAGAAGCTACAAAATGAAGATTTTGGACCTTTAAATCTCACATAAAATCATTTTGACAATACTTACTAGCAAATACTTTTTCACAATTATAATTGTCTCAGCTACGAGACACAACCACAACTTTTTAAAATGGACACTTGTTCGCTTCGGACGAAACAAATACATTGTTAATTATATCAAACAATTAAATCGTTGTGTGCTTCTAGCTAATCAACAAAAATGAAAAGCTCAAGAGAGAGAGAAAAAGAATAAAAAAGGTGTAACTAAAACATGGAGTAAATTATAATTAGTCACTCTATCTTGAAGAAATGAATTAACTAATCTTTATTATTTTAAGAACTAAATATTTGATAAATTCGCTAGTGTTGGTCATATTTAATTTAATATAATTTTATTTCAAAATATGTAATTTTTCATATTTTCATTTTTTAAAACAAAAATCAAAATAAATTGAAAAAGTGAAAAAAATAATTAAGTGATCGGAAAATTTAGAACCATTGGGATTAAATAATTATGTTTTGAAATAATAAGGACTATTTAATTCATTTCTTAAAACTAAAAGGACTAATTTATAATTTACTCATAAAAAATGAAAAACGAAACACTAAAAAAATTGAACGCCGTTGCAGGGAATCGAACCTGGGTCACCCGCGTGACAGGCGGGAATACTTACCACTATACTACAACGACTCCCATGTCGGCTGTCGCTCTCTTGTTTTACTTATTTAAATAAGTTACTTTTTTTAACTTTTACGTTATATGTAGCTCCAACATAATTGGCTTCTTTTCTAACTTGTGAGAAAAATGAAAATGAAGTTGTAGACTGCAGAGAGAAGTTGTAAAATTAAAATGAAAAGGAGGTATTTTAAAATACCTCTTTTGTTGCTGGATTATTATTGCTGCTGAATACCAATGATTGAACCTTGGTTTCTTGGGTTTGGAACTTTACACCAAACCAGAAGACCTTGGGAAGATTGGTGGTAGCGATAGCAGTAACTTATGTTACAATTTTTCACTTCTATAGAGACTAAAGTTGCATTTGTCTTGTAATTCACAGCATTGATGCAATAATAATCGGAGTCAGAGATAATGCAGAATCGAATTCATCAATAGAGATATTACGGTCTGTTTCGTTCACAGCATTGCAGGTAAAATTGGATACAGAAGTCATTTGATGATTATGCCCAATAAAGGATGATTAGCAAATTGAATGCTATTTCTAAAACTAGGAAGTCCTTCTTTTCTCTCTTTCAATATTTTTATTTTAATTGTTGTTAATTCACTCAATCAATATACCTCATATATTATTCTTTTGGATCTTCAGGTAATGATATCTCTAGTCTGGCATTGATACCCATTTCCATCATCACAAAAAAATACAAAAATAAACCTAGAATACATTACTAAGAAGCCAAGTTAGAAAAGATACCTCTTTCCTTCTCATGCTGCTTTCCCTTGCTGCAAGCGATTAATTAACCAAATTTGCAGTGAAAGTTAGAGCAATTCATTTTAGAGACTTCACTAAGAAGAAAATGAAACCCATTTCCACCATCACAAAAAAATCCTTACGAACCAAACAGATTAATTCTCCAAAAAGTAGATATTTACATTGAGATCAGTTTCCACAGGTGCTCATGTTCTAAGGATTTCAGCAATCGATTTTTTTAAGCTAAGATCACTCTTTAACTTAGATTTTAACCCAACAAGTAACAGACTGCTCAGCATAATGCAGCTTGTAACCCAAATCATAGTTTTAAATAACTCCCGTTACGTTATATAATGACCGTTATATAACAGTTTCGAAGCATCCCGTTACCGTTATTTTAGTATTATAATAAGTCGCGATTCGCGATTATGATCGTGATCGTTTTTTTACCTGTCCGTTATTTAAAATTATGACCCAAATACAAAAATAAACCTAGAATACTTATGTTTGTTGGAGTATCACTTGTTTCTATTCTTCTATCTTGGCCTTGATGTAAGAATAGGCTGCCACTCCGGCGATTGCAACACCTGTTCCAATACCAGTTTGTGTTGAAATTTTGTTGCCTGCAAGGAGCGAATTGTTATGCAGTATTTTGATTTTACTATCCACAAAAAATAATAGTGATTGTTAAGAAAACAAATGAGTACATAAAATGGTGGCGAGACATGTCATTGCCAAAGATCAAGATGGAAAAGCCAATCATAAGCACGAGTTTCAGCACATTGCCTACTGCCATGTGTAAGAGGTGCAACCCTCTCCAAGGTGTTGGTAGCCAGCTGAAAATTCAAGAGTAAAAAGTTGTTTCATAAAACTAAAAAACAGTATTGTGATAACCTTTCCAGAGAAAGGTTAGCATTCCTGATAAGAGCCGGAGTAGAAATGGAAAATAGTTGAATTGAAATCTCTGAGTAAAAACAAACGGAGACTACAACATTTACTTAATTTCAGGGTTCTTCTACCATGTTTTTGATGTAAGCAATTGGGACAAGTAAGAAGAGGTTATATGAACTGAATATATGGGTTTGGATTTTTAATCTGGTCTTGTCAATAGAAATCTCCAGGGGCATCAATGCTTTCATACGCACAGTAATGGCAGGTGGAATGCGGACGGTGAGCATAAAGATAAAAGGGAGCAATTATTAGGAAGTGCTTATCAATTAATCGACACGCAGTTGGTCATAGAGAAGAAGCAAAAACTTCATTGAATTACCATAGCTTTCTTTGAGAAGATACTCCTGTAAGTGAAGGAGATGTTGGAAATCATAGCCCGTCCAATTGAATGAGAGCTCAGTTGATGATGCCATGGACACACCTGCGTTTAGTTTACAATGCATGCTTTGTCAGTACTATGATAATCAACTTAGAGTTTCGAATTAGGCAGACAATTCAATTTAATAAAAAATAAACAAGTTCCTGCGACCAAGGTTCAATCATTGGTATTTAACCGAAATAACAATCCAGCAACAAAAAAGGTATTTTGAAATACCTCTTTTTTTATTTTATTTATTTATTTCATTTTAGTTTAAAACCTCTCTCTGCAGTCTACCACCACAATTAATTTTTTCACAAGTTAAAAACATCAATTCATTACATTGGATGCATGCACAACATGAAGTCGTTGTAGTATAGTGGTAAGTATTCCCGCCTGTCACGCGGGTGACCCGGGTTCGATCCCCGGCAACGGCGCTTGATTTTTTGGTGTCTTGTTTTTTAATATTGAGGAGTAAATCGTAAATTAGTCCTTCTAGTCTACAGAAATAAATTAAATAGTGATTTTTTTCCAAACAATAATAATTTAATCCCTATATTTCTAAAATTTTTTGTATCTTAATTATTTTTTCCTCATGTTTAATTTTTTTATTTTTTTAAAGAAAATAAAAAACAAAAAAAAGAAGAAGAAGCAAAAATCTTAGCCAAATTTTAATGGAACGGTAACTTTAAAATTGTTTGGCAACATCGGGGATTGGGTTGATGGAACCAATTGATGAATGATGAAGGATAATATGAATGACTACTAAACAAGTTAAAGGTATTTTTGTGGTTATCACTAAAATTTTAGGATGAATATTTTAGGATATATCTTCTACTTGTATCACTGGTTTTTTTCCAATTTGAATTCTCTCTCTTTAGATTAATTTAAGCCTGTTTTGAATATAATAAATGTGAAACTAAGATTTATTAAATCACTTATTAAGTGTATATATCTTTCTTTTCTTTTCTTTTTTTAATGAAAACCACTAGTTTACTGTTGTTGATTTTAGAATACAATGAGAGGAAATCAAAAGATAAAATAATAATAATAATAATAATAATTTAAAACATACTTCAATTTAGGAAATTACCGAACTTTAAGCCCTGGTTTAGAGCTTTGCATGGCAGCACCAAGCCACGAGACGAAGGAGCATTTGCATCATGCAGTGCACTACTTTTCTACTTGCAGTGTAAATCTTTTTTTTTTTTTAATCTATTTGTTCTGACAAAAAAAAAAAAAAAAGAGACGAACAATGAACTTAATGAATTAGTGATATTTATATTCCTTGATGAAAAAAGGTTCTTCGCGAAACAACTAGAAAATTGCGAGGAAGGTTGACAAATCGATCATAATGTTAGTTTTAAGCAAAGTGAAAAGATTAGGTGAAACAATTTAGAGAAATTTATCTGTTTTTGTCTTTCAGAGAGAGAAGGAAATCCATCAATCATGTCTTATATAATCCTGGCCAAAAACTTCAATTTTTCGGTCATAATTGTTTTAAACAAATAGTAATTAAAAAATAATAATTTTTTGTCCATAAACAAACTTTGTAACTTGAGTTTTGTCACCGATTTTGTTCGGTTAGAAATGAGTAAATTATAAATTAATTGTTTTTGTTTTGAGAAACAAATTAATTAGTTTTCTTAAAAAAAAAAAACTAATTAAATAGTCATTTATGTTTTAACTTCATCAATAATTTAATCTTTTTTCATTAATTTTTCGTTAGATTAGTAATTGTTTTTTCCAAATTGTCTTTTCTTTGGTGCCTTATTTATTTTCTTCACCCACCCTCTTTCTTTTTCTCAACAAAAAAAAAAAATTAAAAAATTAAAAACAAAAATCACTAATTAACCGAAAAACCGATAAAAAACTAAACTGAAAAAAACTAAGTTATTGCTTGAATTTAAACATGAAAGATTAAATAATTAGTTTTTTGAAAACAAAAAGATTAATTAATTTATTCCTCTAAACAAAAATAACTAATTTATAATTTATTCGTTAGAAATCGGTCAAAACAAACTTAAAATTTGCTATGGTGAATCGAGCCTTTATATATATGTGTGTGTGTGTGTGTGTGTGTGTGTGTGTGTGTGTGTGTGTGTGTGTGTGTGTGGTTGAAAGAACATTTAAAACAATTTATAACTATTCTATCATGTGCCATGCACATAATCATTAATTTTGATGAAAAATAAAAAATTATAGATTTACATATTAGAAAATATGGATCAACTAAAATTGATTATATATTAATTGATTGTTTTTTACAAGAGGTTAATTTTAAAAAATGTAATATAGAATGGTTACATGTTAGAGAATATAAATGAATAAACAAGCATAAGCGTTACTCTTTTCAATCATCACTTAAAATAATTATTTGTTTTTAGATCTTAATGATCAGCTATCAAAAGATGAATAAATTTTTCCTTATCAGATTTTAAGCAAATCATCAACATTTAGACTAGTATATTCATGAAAGAAAATAAAAAAAAATTATTGTGGCTTTCCAAAGATTTAGCAAGAACACTAATAATAAAAGAGTGTTTGAAATAAATATTAAGACTCAGACACCAGTGTTTGAAATATTTATTAAGAATCAGTCATAGGGTTGTAAGTAGTCACAATGCAAATAAAATAAAATAATAATAATAAGCATGACTAGTACTAAAAATAAGAGGTCCAACTATCCAAGAGCTGAGGTTGTGATAGTTTTTTTTTTTTTTTTGGCCGTCAAAAAGTAAATCCAACTAGTTCAAATCCTCCATGTTTTGTATCTGAAGTAAATTATGAACCGGTTTTTCTAGTTTTATAAAATGAATTAAATAATCAATTTAATTTTAAAAATTAATTAATTAGTCTATTGGCTAAATATTAATCATTTTTAATTGAATATTACTTTATTTCAAAACATATCTTTCTTCTCATCAATCTTTTCATATTATTTACTTCTTTTTTTTTTTTTACTATTCTTAAAACAAAAAGAAAAAAATAAATTGAAAAAAATATGAATTGGATGAAAATGTCCAATTAAATAATTTTTAATCTAGATGGACTATTTAATTTATTTTTCAAAACCGAGATGGACTAAAGATGTATTTTTTTCTTTTATTTTTCATCAAAAAATTAAAAATTTTATTTATAAAAATGAATACAAAGTAAGTTTTATAGCTTTAGATGAACACTCAAAACATACACAAAAATATTACATTAAAAAAAAAAAAACCAAATAGGAGGTAATTTAACTAGAGAAAATACAAGTTAAAGAAATTGTTTTTCTCTCTCTTTTTTTCCCCTCATCGGACAGAGGAAGAGTAATTGAGCATTTCTAAAACTAAGAGGTTCTTCTTGTTATAACCTCATTCTTTATTACCGGTGTATAAGCTACTATATAACTATCGTATAATGTAATGTATTTTGTATAGGAAATTAGTAATGTCGGTTAGGAAGTTATAGCAGGTATAAACCAATTTCTTTTTTGTTAGCTTAGTCGGCAACACACGTGCCTCATGTAAATAAGAGAGCCGTTGGCTACACCGTAAAAATGCAAGTTGAATTTTAGTTAAACATATTTCGTTATGGTATCAAAGCAAAACTCGTTTTCTCTCTCTTTGTTTAACGGAATTTTCTTTTCTCTTTTGCATTTCTCAAGAAACTAACAGTTTCTTTTATTTTATTTTCTCAAGTAACAAATAGGAGACTTGTTCCCTACTCGCTCGGCTTTCGATTCTCATTGAGCATAACAATGGCGAGAGGATCAATTCACTTTCTCCAAATCGAAGATTAATCTTCAAATCCTTTCTTCTTGCACGGTAGTGAACATCCTTCATTAGTTTTAGTTTCACCTCTACTTACCGACTCAAATTATCACTCATGGTCAAGATCTATGAAAATGGCTTTATTGTCAAAGAACAAGCATAGATTCATCAATGGATCTATTCCAATACCCGTAAAGACAGATCATCCGTATACTAGTTGGGAAAGGTGTAACACGATTGTGGTCTCATGGATAATAAACTCTATTTCTCGTTCAATTGTGCATAGTGTTCTTTGGTTGGATACAACGATTGAAGTTTGGGATGATTTGAAGAAAAGATTTTCTCACGGAGACTCTTTCAAGATTGCAGATTTGCAAGATGAAATCTCATCGTTTCATCAAGGAACAAAGAGTGTTACATAGTACTATACTCAATTCAAGATTTTTTTGGAAAGAATTAGTAAACTTAAGACCGAGTGCCTATTTGCTCATGTCATCATCACTCGCACTCGTGAGGCTCTTAAAATTGTGAAAATATATCGGATGAATGATTATGTGATTCGTTTTTTGAAGGGATTGAATGAAAATTATTCTACCGTTAAGTCTCGGATTATGCTCCCGGAACCATTGCTAGAAATCAACAAGGTATTTTCACTTATGCTATAACAAGAAAGACAAATGAATGTGGGAACAATCTTATCCAAACCATAATCTAGAGTTACACCTACCGCCTTCATAAGTAAAAGAGTACCTACACCCTATCCACAACGAAGGTTTCAAGGGTTTTAGGCTAAATTCAACAATAAGCCTATTTGCTCTCATTGTGGTTTACCGGGACATAAGGTTGATACTTATTACAAAAAACATGGATTCCTTCCTGGCTATAAGTCGAAGTCTAAAGCTCCCGATGTTCATATTAGTGCAAATAATTACTTTCACAGAGGTGATGCTATGAATCATGTGTAGGTTGCAAGTTTATCCACGGAGGCATCAATGTCGAGTCCCTGTATTGACGAGTGCTTGATTTAGTCGGCAATTCCATTGCTTCAAGTCTCCAAACTCATGCTTCTCTATCTCATCTTATGCCTTTTATGACGGACCAATATACCAAACTTCTTGCATTAATTCAACCACCTAGTATCAACTCTCCTATTCAAGTAAATTCCTTTGAGACTCGGTTTTCTTCGACTTGTGACATGTCGAGTAAATTGGTTTCTTTCTCGCCATTCTAAATCTATAAATCAAACATCTAATTGGATACTAGACACAAGAGCCACGAGATCATATTGTGTGTGCTTTAAGTTTTTTTTTTTTTTGTCAATATCGCCCAATCTCTCATATGATTATCAAACTACCAACCGGTCAACAAGCTCCCATTACTCATATTGGTATTGTCTAGCTTTCACTCGCTCTAGTTCTGTTTAATGTCTTATTTGCGCCTTCATTTTCTTACAATCTAATCTCAATAACGAAATTGACTTATGAGTCCCATTGTTCCTTAACTTTCAATCCTCGGTTTTTGCTTCATACAGGACTCGAGAAGCTTGAAGATGATTGGTATAGCTAAACAATATCAAGGGCTTTATCACCTCTTAGATTCTGGAGTTTCTCTTTGTTCACCACCTATCTCGGCTTCGTGTACTACAAGCCGCGTCTTTCAAGGCTTCGCCATTCTTTGGCATAATAGGTTAGGATATGCTTCGAACCTAGAATTAAAATCCTTCATTCTCTAGATTTAGCTATTGTAAGTGACAATGTATCTCCTTGTGAATCATACCACTCAGCTAAACAAAAACGTCTTGTTTTTCCCGTCGGTAAATCGCTTACATCTTCATGTTTTGAGCTTGTTCATACGAATATATGAGGTCCATTCTCCGTACCTACCGTATCCGATCATTAATATTTTCTCATAGTCGTTGATGACTTTAGTAGATGTATATGGATATTCCTAATGAAATCAAAATCTAGGGCTAGACCTCTTATGTAGCATTTCTTCACATTTGCTTCTACTCAATTTTCTACCAAAATCAAGTTCATACGAACTAATAATGGCCAAGAATTCAATGTGCTTGCATTCTATACTACGTATGGTATAATCCATCAAAGTTCTTGCGTTTCAACTCCACAAAAAAATAGTATGGTTGAACGTAAACACCAATACATTCCGACAGTAGCTAGATCATTAAGATTTCAAGTTAATCTCCCTTTATCTTTTTGGGAAGAGTGTGTCTTGCATGTCGTCTATTTGATCAACAAATTGCCTTCTCCCGTTCATGATAACAAAACACCTTTTGAAGCTCTATACACCACTCCACCCATTTTTTCCCATCTCAAAGTTTTTGGATGCTTATGCTTTGCATCAACTCTTGCTTAATCCGGATCTAAATTTGATCCAAAAGTCGCCAAGTGTGTCTTCTTTGGTTATCCGTATGGCACTAAAGGCTACAAGTTATATAATCTTAATACTCACTAATTTTTTGTCTCTAAAGATGTTATATTTTACGAAAATATTTTTTCAATGCAATATGTAATTCACACATCCGACCTTGTTTTGCCTATTATTTCACACTTAGATTTTGCTTTTGATCCATCTCGCTTCGTTATTCCTATATCTTCACTTGTTTCTTCCTCTCCTCGCTCCCTCCACTTCTCCCTTTGCCTCTTTTCCTACTCCTACCCAACCATTTAGAAAATCCTCTCGGCCAAAACACATTCCCTCCTACTCATGCCTATGATCACTATTCCATTTCGTAGTCCGCAACCATTACCAATCATACTTCAGCTTCAGCAGTTTTCGTTGTTTAGTCGAGTACTTCTCCTCATCTTCTTGCTAATGTTTTGTCTTACTCCCATCTTAGTCCTTCTCATAAGATTTTTTTCCATCAATGTTAGTATATTTACCGAACCCAAAACTTACTTTGAGGCCATTAAGTATGAATGTTAGAGGCTTGCTATGCATGATGAATTAAAGGCCCTCTAGGATAACAATACATAGGTCTTGACTGATTTGCTCGAAGGAAAGAGGTCCATTGGGTGCAAATGGGTTTATAAAATCAAATATAAGTCCGATGGTTCCATTAAAAGGTTTAAAGCTTATTTAGTGGCTAAGGGATATACACAGTAGGCTAAACTTGATTACTTGGACACT
Source organism: Dovyalis caffra (assembly GCA_963924115.1). NCBI lineage: Eukaryota > Viridiplantae > Streptophyta > Magnoliopsida > Malpighiales > Salicaceae > Dovyalis > Dovyalis caffra. Next base: position 10,510,741 of record CAWUPB010001184.1, read on the forward strand.
TTTAGTCCAGCTTGCCAAGATGTCCGTAATTTGCACACTTCTCGCTATCGCCTCTATCAAGCACTCGGCATTTAGAACAACTTGATGTCGATAATGCTTTCTTGCACGGAGATCTCATTAAAAAGGTTTATATGAATCCTCCTCATGGCCTTACTCATTCTAGCTCAACACAAGTCCGTAGGCTTCTTAAATCTCTTTATGGTTTGAAGCAAGTCGACAGGCAGTGGTTTGCATGGTTGTTCGTAGCATTACTAAACCAAGGTTTTTCATAAGTTGTTGCTGACTATTCTCTCTTTGTTAAGCATTTTGGTTCTTATTTTATTACGAGTTTGTTTTATGTAGATGATATTATCTTGGCTAGTATCGATATGCACCAGATTACTCACCTCAAGGCTTTCTTGCATGATCGGTATAAGATTAAGAATTTGGGTTCCCTCAAATTTTTCCTTGTTCTCGAGGTTGTCTAGTCTTCTCGAGGGATTAATTTATGTCAACGTAAGTATGCTATGGAATTGCTCGCTAATTCGGGTTTCCTCACTCGCTAAGCCTCGCTTCTACTCCTATGATTCCAGCTCATCGCTTGTTCAAAGCCGACGATCCAACCCTCGTCGATCACACTACCTACCGTAGCCTTGTTAGAAAATTGCTCTATCTCACAATCACCGGGCTTGACATTTCCTTCTCTCGTTCGGTAGCTTTCTCAATTCTTGGATTGTCCTATTGAAAATCACATGAACGCTATCTATAGAGTCCTTCGTTACATCAAAGCTACCCCCGGCCAAGGCTTGTTCTTCCCCGTCAATAGTTCTTTACAACTTCGGGGCTTCTCGGATTCCGACTAGGCCACTTGTTCGACACCCACAAATCCATCATCGGCTATCGCATGTTCTTAGGTTCTTCGCTAGTCTCCCGGAAATCCAAGAAACAGAGCTACGTTTCCAAGTCTAGCTCGGAGGCGCAGTATCGTGCTCTTGCCTAAGCTACATGTGAATTACAATGGTTACTCTACTTATTGCATGATCCGGGCATTCAACATCCTACCTCTGCTCTTCTCTTCCGTGATAATCAATCAGCTTTGCACATAGCCGTCGATCCCGTCTTCCATGAACGTACAAAACACATTGAACTAGATTGCGATATTGTGTGACGTAAACTCCGTAAAGGTGTTATCAAGCTTCTTCCCGTTTCCTCCCGTAACCGAGCTTGCGATTGCTTTACCAAACCACTTACAATGTCTCTCTTCCGTAACTCCATTTTCAAGTTGGGCATTCACAATGTGTATACTCTAACTTGAGAGGGGTATTACTAGTGTATAAGCTATTGTATAGCTATCGTATAATATAATGTATTTTATATAAGAAATTAGTAATGTCGATTGAGAAGTTATAATATCGATTGGGAAGTTATAGCAGGTATAAATCATTTTTTTTTGTTAGCTTAGTTGACAACACGCATGCCTCATGTATATAAGAAAGTCGTTGGCTACACTATAAAAATGCAATTTGAATTTCAGTTAAAAATATTTCTGTTATTCTTTATAAACCAAATTCACTATATTTGGGTCCATTATAGCACTTTGAATAATTAAACTTGTTAATTATTTATGCTAAGTTATTGGGAGCATTACGAAAGCACACGAAAACAAATCAACAACAAAAAGGAAAGAAAAACATATCATATATCATACTTTATATCTCACGTTCTTCGTCTATTTCTAGCATCAACGTTTGATTAAGAAACTCAAATAAATAAATAAAATGCTAAATGGGCTTACTTACTTATATTGTAAATGCAAAAAAAAAGGTTTTATGATTACAATTTATAATAGTACGGAACACAAAATCCGATTATGCAATCTTTCTTATATGCAAAAATGACAGGTCCCTGCTCAATCAAAAACAAAAATTACGTGGATATTCTTTTCATTTCTTTACTATTTTACATTCAACTTGTTACTCTCGGATTGATTTTCAAAAACAAAAATTACGTGTAATTACACTTTGACATTCTTTTCATTTCTTTACCATTTTTCATTCAATTTGTTACTCTCAGCTTGATTTTCTTCATAATAATAGAAACACATGTTTCATATTCAATTTGTTACTCTCACATTGATTTTCTTCATAAAAGTAGAAAACATAAAACAAACGCCATTTCTAAGATTCTAAGGCAAGAATACTCTCCACTATATTACATTGAATTTAATGTTACTTTTGCAACTTAATATTTACTTAAGACTATGTTTCTTAATTTTTGATATTTTAAATTTTCATAATTGAATACTATATACTAATAATTAAAAACACGGACAATTTCTGTACTTTTCATATTTAGTCGAATCAATCCCTTATTTTAATGTGAATGAAAACCATAAAGTCAATTCCTCTGCTTCCATTCAAACCAAATATGGATTATTAATCCAATTAGGTCATTACATGTTATTAATTAGTTTGGAAGCTAGATGAAGGGGCTCAAATCATCTTTAATTAGAAGTTGAGTGTTTGATTTGATTCAATTTAAAATAAAAAATTTGACTGAAATAAAGGTAATTAGTGGAGGGACAATGCATGATTTGTTCCTCCAGGATTACTTGATTTCTGATTTTAGAGTCAACGATAAATTAATCTTAGTGATTAAATAAAACTAACTAATTGGTTCTCTCATGATTTCACAAACTATAAATTTAAACCTTATGATTTTAAATTCCTTTTATACTTGTCAATTTCATTTTCTTCTTCACTTTGTTTTTCAGAAATGAAAAAAGAAAAAATAAGTTTAAAATGGAATTTTTTAAATCAGGGAAAAAAAACTATCAAATTGAGATTAGAAAATGGAGTAATTTAATTATAGAGATTTTATTTAGTTCGACATACCATATGAGCTAAGTTATAATTACTCTTGATTTAAAACTATTCCTTCTGGGAAAAAAAAATTTAGAGAGAGGTTACTTGCAATAAAAAAGAAAGAAGAAGGTATTTTATAATACCTCATTTGGTTTCAACAAACGAAAAGGACTAATTTATAATTTGTTGTTGCTTTTAGCGGCCGCCAATTCTCGATCCCTTTTTTCTTGAGTTGGAGATCCAACACCAAACCACAAGACCCAAGGAGAATTGGCACTACCGATTGCTTTAATTTAAAATGAAATAACTACCATCGTTCCTTTCAACTCTCCAAGAACTAGAGCTGCATTTGTGAGTATGGCAACTTTAACTCCCGTATCCATTCTTCGAGAAAAATGAAAGGCTTTCAAAGGAAAAAAATTAAATTAAATTAAACGACAAACCCCATCTTATAGACAAATCTTTATTATTTGAACCGGGAAAAGATTCAATAGTAGTAGCGTAGCTCATATGGTAATTAATGTCATTAGATTTTAGATTTAATGATAAATTGATCTCAGTGATTCAGTAAAACTAAGTAATTAGTCCTCTCATGATTTCACAAACTATAAATTTAGTTCTTATGATTTTAAGTCCATCTTATACTTAGTGTTTTCGTTAATTTAATGTTCTTTAACTTTTCTCTCTCTCTCTCTCTCTTTTTGTTTTGTTTTGTTTGAGAAATAGAAAAAAGGAGGAAAGCATATAATGGAAAATTTAAATGAAGTAAGAAGGCATTTTTAGAAGTTAAAAAAAAAACTATAAATTGATCATGAATAATATTAAAAAATGAATTAATTAAATTATTTTTATACCATATAGATTGATTATTTAGTTCGACATACCATATGAATCAAGTTATAATTATTCTTGATTTTAAATTATACCTTATGAAAAGAGATAAGAATTTTAGAGAGAGGTTGCACTAAAAAGTAATAAGAAGGTATTTTATAATACCTCATTTGGTTTCAAGAAACTAAAGGGACTACTTTATAATTTACTCATGCTGCTACCAATTCTCGAACCCTTGTTTTTAGGATTGGAAAACCAACACCGAACCACTAGACCCAAGGAGAATTGGTGTGAATGGTTGCTTAATTTAAATTAACTAACTGATGCCATCTTTCATTTCAACCCTCCAAGGACTAAAGCGGCATTTGTGAATAGCGCAACTTTAACACGTACCATATCCATTCTTTGGGGTGGTGGGGCGGATGAGAGGTTTTCGAAGTAAAAAATAATTTAAAATTACATGACAAACCCTATCTTTTACGCAAATCTTTATTATTTGAACCTGGAAAAGATGCAAGATCATAGCTTGACTTCAGTTGTAACAGATAGAATTAAAACCGGAAGAATGCAACTAAAGCTTTTCGATGCCTTCTATGTTTATTTTTTCCCATATAATATACATGTAAGCGGACATACAAATTTTCTACGATGCATTAAATTCAAAAGTTTTCAGTAAGAAGTGTTATGCTCAAGCAAATTCAATGGACTAATCTCCAACAGGCCGAAAGACTTGACAATTAATATTTTTCCAAAACTCCAAAAAGGTGACCTTTTAATTTCTAAGCAAGAGAAGAGCAAACGATCTCCGGATCAGCTATTATATTATGGCATCCTCTTGATAACAATAGGATATATATATAGTGCCATCTTGACGTCACCTTTGATTGTGTGGGTAAAGGACACAGCAACCACTGCGAAATGAGACATTACTGGTGACATGGCCTAATGCATGATAGACAGAAACAGGGAAGCAACAGCTTCAGGAGACTTGGGTTCATAGGCCGCACCCAACACACAGCAATCAAATAATGCTTTATAAGGACAATCCATGTTTCCTCACAGATATTACCCCTGAAGACCAGAGACTTATCGAAGATCAATCAATCACCATCTATGCACATCAGGTAATCAAAATCTGTTAATAAAACATAATCATCTTCCCTAAATCAGCCACACATAAAGTGGCAATAACCAAACCATCGTATGTGTGTCGAATACACCAAGTTTAATTTATTACTGTTCTTATCGATTTTTGTAGAGATGACAAGTTCAGGTCAAATCCTACAAACTGCATTATCAACTCTATTAACTTATATTAAAAGATGTGTTTTGTTGTATGCTGAAATTATAATTAAGCGGAAAGTAAAAATAGAGAAACTTCAAATAAAAAAAGACTTTAATTCAAGAGAATTTTCAAATATTTAAATTACAAATTGTGCATAGACATCTAAATTACTATCATCTCATTAAATACTTAACCTACATTTACCCGTATCCTAGAATAAAACCTAACCTTCGGCATTTATTAACTCAAAGGACCTTTTATGAATTAAATTTTTATTAGTAATTGACTTCAATATTAATCGATCCTTAATCAAATCAATGATAGCATTACAAATTAGAAAGATAACTGAAATTGAATAACACGAATTAACAAGATAGATAAGATTGAATAACAATGTAGGACCCTAAAATAATTTAATTCATTTTCTTGTTTCTCTTGGTTAATCAAAACTAATTTGCTATCTATACTAATTTTTTATAACAATTACAGATTAAGAAAGTTACTTTGCTATCAATCACAATAAATAATCAACAAATAAGCCTCTTAGATAATTATCCATGCAATCATGATTAATTTAATTCGGAGATCAATTAATTAAGTTCGAAATGTAATCGATACTCAAATCATTAAGAGTAATTTAAAGATCAAACTCATGTCTCAAAATTATTTGTAAATTGAAACTAAAATCTCTTGAACTCAATTAAAATAATTTAGCCGGATATTGTTTGAAACATAAATCTCTAAATTATGTAAAGAATAATATAACTCTATTGGACGATCTTAAAGACTATTTATACATATAAAGAGATAAAATATGACAATTAACAAAATCCTATTTAACCTTGTTTTTGAAATTAATTAGGATTTGTTGCTGAATAGAACTAGAATAGATTATGTGCTGAAACTTCTTTAGTTCGACATACCATATGAACTAAGTTATAATTATTCTTGATGTTAAATTATACCTTATGAAAAGCGAAAAGATTTTTAAAGAGAGGCTGCAATAACAAAAAAGAAGGTACTTTATAATACCTTATTTGCTTTCAAGAAACGAAAGAGACTAATTTATAATTTACTCATGTTGCTACCAATTCTCGATCCCTTGTTTCTTGGATTGGAAAACCAACACCTAACCACAACACCCAAGAAGAAATGGTGCGAGTGGTTGCATTACTTTAAATATCTAATGGTCTACTCTTATATTTTTATAATCCCCTGTCCCATAGAATATACGTGTAAGCAAGCATACAGATTTTCGAAGAAGCATTACATTCAAAAGTTTTCAGTAAGAAGTGTTATGCTCAAGCAAATTCAATGGACTAATGTCCAACAGGCCGAAAGACTTGACAATTAATATTTTTCCAAAACTCCAAAAAGGGGACCTTTTAATTTCTAAGCAAGTGAAGAGCGAACGGTCTCCGGATCAGCAATTATGGCATCCTCTTGGTACCAATAGGAAATAATTTTTTTGGACAATACAGTGCCATCTTGACGTCACCTTTGATTGTGTGGGTAAAGAACATAACAACCGCTGCGAATGATGCATTACTGGTCACATGGCCTAATGGAGGACAGACAGCAACAGAAATCAACAGCTCCAGGAGATTTGAGTCCATAGGCTGCCCGCAACACACAACAATAAAATAATGCATTATAAGATGTTTCCTCACAGATACAGTAACCCTGAAGACCAGAGACTTATCCAAGATCAATCACCATCTTTACACATGACAAGCTACGTATTAGGTAATCATAATTAAACTGTTAATAAAAAGTAATCATCTTCACTAAGTGGCAATAACCAAACCATCCCGTCTTAGAACAAGAAATAGGCATTAAAATAGGTTTAACTTACCACATGAAGGAGAAAAAACCGGTAACAAGAGCCGGATACTTGTCAAAAACCCCAACCGGAGCGACCTTCCCATCCCTGCAAAAACACCGAGTCAGAATCAGACACGGAACGAGTCCACCGAGTCAGAACGGATGAAACGGACCTCATCCGAAGGAATCACTTCCTCCCGACGGAGAAGAAGCCGGTGTCATTACCGGTCGGAGAATCTCTTTCCTTGAGGTCACCAGAGAAAATGATTTTAGAAGCAGTGATGACAGTAGTTGTCTTCCCAACATCAGATTCCTGCCTTCACCGACTGCTACGATCCGCAGTTTGATCGAGGTTAAGCTGCAGCTAGTGTTGTTGTGGCTCTCTAGGAGTGTCTTACCCACATGAGCGATGGTGAGGATACGTGACAAGACGCATGACTCCATGGCTGAACTGAGAAGTGGGAGGGGGATGTGATATTGGTTTAAAACACAATTTCAAATTTTCACATAAAAATGCAAATTAAACCTTAAGAAAATACTAGCTAACCCGAAAAATCAAAATTATAATTTCCAGATCCTTACCATTTACCCACACTTTAGATTGAATCAAAATTTATAAAATTTCCACAATTTCATTGTGTATTATTTCTTTTGTACATTGTTGGGTTTATATATATATATATATATATATATATATATATATATATATATATATATATATATTCATTAAATTGAAATTTTAAATTATGAAAAATTTGAATTTTTTTTGTGTAATAATATTTTTCTAATGTACTATTTCTTTAAAACACAAATTTGAATAAAATTTAAATGCCATCTTTTAATTAACATTTAACGTAATCGAGTTGACACTTTTGAGAGGAATTTTAATGGAAGGGTAACTTTAAAATTGTTAGGTTAGATTGACGGTTGGGTTGATTTAACCAATTGATGAAGGGTAATTTTTCGGCTGGCTTTTGGCTTTTTTTTTTTTTTTTTTTTTTTTTTGGGTCTGGGCTGCTGACAAGGACTGGTTACTGTAGCATATTTTCTTTCTTTCTTTTTTGTTTTTAGGTCTGGGCTACTGGCAAGGATTAGTTACTGCAGCATTAATTTCTTCTTGTTTTTTTTTTTTTTCTTTTCAGCTAGGCTGTTGCTAACTGAGAAAAGAAAGAAGGGTTGATGATGGCAGCTGTTCCCTTCTATATAAATAATTTATTTTTATATTTTTTTATTAAGAAATTAGGTGTGAAAATATTATTTTTTTAGTTTTATGTATAATTTGATGATAATAGAATATATGTGATTTTTTAAAAAAAACATTTAGTTTGAACATATATATATATCTGATTATATAATTTTTATTATTTAATATTTATTTCTTCAATTATTTGTTTTTTATTAAAATTATCATCGAGTTAATTTTTAAATTTTATATAATTTCATTTGTTAATAAATTTGATTTTTTTATATGGCTTTTGAAATAAAATTTTAAATCATGATTATTTTATTTTTTAAAATATATTATTATAATTTATACAATTGATTATTTTTATGATTTTTAAATGAAAATAGTGTAGTTGCATGTATGAATTCCGATGAGAAAGGGAGAGCTAAAAATGTGTTTTGAATAATTTGTCTTTATTTTTTAAAAAATAATAATTAGCTAAAAAATTAATTTGACTTAGTTTTTTTTTAATTAATAATTAATTAAAAAAATTCACAAGTTTTATTTGATTATGTATATATATATATATATATATATATATATGAACTAGAATTTATCAAAACCAATTTTATAGTAGTTTTTATTTAAATTTATTCGTTTCGATATACTCTATGCGATTTAAGTGAGTTTTTATATATTTTTTATTTATTTTATATATTCTGAACTCGCTAAGTACAATATATATATAGTTTTGTCATATATAAATTCTAATGAGAGGGAGAGAGAGAGAGAACTAAAAGTGTGTTTTAGATCATTTGACTTACTTTTTTAAAAAATAATAATCAATTAAAAAATAATTTGGCTTATTTTTTTAAATAATAATTAGTTAAAAAATTCATAGGTTTTATTTGGTGTTATATAGATATCTATATGTATAGTTTTGCTAGAAATTAATTATATTTGCACACATAACACCAATTATTTGTTATTTATTTTTTTCATGTTCTTAAATCTGTATTTTTAAATAAAATAATTTAATTAATATTTTGAAAGAACCTCTTAATTATTCAAATATAAATTTTTATACTAATATTATAAATTATTTTGTTAATAAATATATATAAATCAAATAAATTTGCTGAATGTATACATTAAATCTACATTAATCTTCGAAAACAAAACATATACTCCCATCACACCATTCGAATTGTCAATTTTGTATATATAATGGTTGTCTAACCGCATCATAACTCGGATATCTAACTAGTAACTACTAAACAAGTTAGAGGTGTTTTTGGGTTTATTGGTAAATTTTACTCTCATTCTATTGCGATTTGATAATTTCGGACCTATAATATCAAATTATGTAATTTGAACCTTAAAGTATTGGAGATTGGGCAAATGTGATTCAAACTTGCTCGAACTTCATTATGTATAACGGTCAACTTGGTTGATCTGTTATTTAAAATACCAAAATGATGTCGCTTTGGCATTCGTTATTAATTATTAAAAAAAAATATTTTAACCCTCTTATCTTGCACTTAAAAGAAAAAAAATCTTATAAAATATTATATTTTATAAATTATATAAAAAAATATGTTTTATAAATATTTTTAACCCTCTAATTCTGAACTTTTTAATTTTTTTTTTATAAAATGTTATTGTAAAAAAAATTAACAATACATAATTTCAAGCCTTAAAAAAATATTTAATAAATTAAAATGAGCATAATTAAAGGTTGACCCCCTAATTTTATAAATTATAAAAAAATTATAAAATGTTTATAATATTTTATAAAAGACAAAAAAGTTCAAAATTAGAAAGGGTTAAAAATATTTATAAAATATTTTATATATATAATTTACAAAATATTTATAATATTTTATAAAAAAAAGTATAAAAAAGGTTCAAAATTAAGAGATTAAAATAACATTGTTTTGGCATTTCAACGGCCAACTAAATTGATCGTTACACATAACAAAAATTGACATAACAAAGATTGAACAATTTGGATCACATTTGCGAAATCTCTAATAATTTGAGAGTTCAAATTATGAGATTTAATACTATAAAACTGAAATTACCAAATCGCAATAGAATGGGAGCAAAATTTACCATTAAACTTTTTTTTTCTTTTTGTGGTTATGATTGAGAGTTTTATGTCGTCTACCTCTTCTCTTTTCCATGTAAGTACACTAATGCTTTTTAATTAAGATTGTACTTAGTAATGTTTTTAGAAGTGTTTTTTTTTTTTTAAAAAAAATAAGTTTAGACTCTTAGGCGTTTTTGAATGGTTTGATTTATTGATATTAAAAACATAAAAAAAAGGTTGAGAATGGAAGAAAGATGTTTGTTCATTAAATAAGGAAAAAAAAACTGCCGTAGTCTTTAAAACGTACATTCCATGGTATAAATTACTGTTTCAAAATAATAACTTATACATCTTCTTTTTTTTAAAAAAAAATTTCTTTTTAAAAAACTATTTTATTAAAAAATAATCTAACGATCTATCCTCTCTTTTTTTTTTTAAACATCATAAGGGCATGCAGAAATGAAAAAAATTAAGCAGCCCAAGAGTAAAAATCATAACTTCTTATACCAAGAGTCAAAATCATAACTTCTTATAATCATACAACTAGACCAAATGCCTTGCAACAGATGAAAAGATGTCATCAACCTTCATTTCATTGTACTCCAGCGTAGAATCAAGTGCATGTTCCAAAATTTCATTGACGCGATTGCCTATTTTGGGTTAGCTCAATTTTTCTAGTTGCGAGAGTTCCAAAAACACAATGAATTTTAGTTGCCAAATGAAACAAGGCAAAGCAAGTGCAGCAAGTAAAAAAGAGTTTGTCAATGAATAAAGTTATGGGTCTGTCCGTATTAGCCAACAAAAATGAAACAAAAAAGTTATGGGTCTATCGGTATGAACCTAAAAAGTTTGAAGAGAAAACCCACCTGAGGAAATTGATAGTCTGATTGTGTTCCCACCCACACGCCTTTACTATTTATTTAACTGGATTTTCAAAATCTGCGTATGTGTTTTAATGAACTAGATGATGATGGGTTGGTGATAATGGGCTGCAGTGGTTTGAGAGGAAGGTAGAGAGAGAGAAGGGAACCAGAGAGAGGCTCTTGATGATGACGACGAGGGGGTTTGGTCTTTTTAAATTTTTTTATTAATTTATTATTAAAATCCGTTTTTATTTTTATTTTTTTTAACTCAGATACAAACATTATATTTTGAGATTCAAGAAGATCTGAAAAAATAAAAATCTAAGAGTAAAAAATTTTAATCAAATTAAAAAAAAAGATATTAATTAAAAAAATTGAAGAGTTCAGAACCAATGTGGGATAAACTCTTTTTTTTTAAAGGAAAAAAAAAAGGGCTAATTTGACTCGGAGAAAGTACAAGATAATGAAGTTGTTTATCTTTCTTTTTTCTCTTTTCTTACGGGATAGAGCCAGAGTGATTGAACGTTTCTTTGAGGCTTTTCTTGTTATAAACTCACTCTTTAGAGACCAAATTCAGTATTTCACTATATTTAGTCCCATCATAGCAATTTGAGTAATTGAACTTGTTAATTATATACGCTGAGTTATTGGGAGCAATAGGAAAGCACACGTGAAAACAAATTAACAATTTTCACCATCACATTAGAGATCAAGTTCACAATAGGTCTTTGTTCCAACTTTTTTAACTTCCATTCCAAACTTATTTGATCCCTGCTTCTACATGTATAAGCAAAAATCAGTTAATATAATTGTTTCTTTGGGGATGCTCATAATAATACCTTTACTTTCCTACTTCGAAAAAAAATAAAAAAATAAAAAGGAATGATCTCCTTCTAACTTGGTAAGGTTCGTCCTTTAATTTGATTCTTGCTAATCAACTCAAAATTAAAAGGACTAAAACTCTAATAAATAAATAAACTAATAAATGAGTCTTAGCTGAGCCTACCTATGTTGCAAATGTAGAAAAAGACACGTAATCTCAGGATGATAATATGTGATATTAGTATGGAACGCAACATCTCGTTTCTGCATTATTTCATGTACGCAGAGATGACAGCTCCTCCTCGATAAGAAACAAGAGTTGCATGTAATCACGGGTATCTTCTTCACTGTTTTAATATTTTTTTCATTCCTTTACTGTTTTATATTCCATTTGTTACTCTCTCTAACTGATGTTCAAGGACTAAAACTCTTAACAAATAAACAAACTGCTAAATGGGCCTTAGCTGAGCCTATTTATTTTCCAAATGCGAAAAAAAGAGACGCAATCTTAGGATTATAATGTATGATGTTAGTATGGAACACAACACTTTGTTTCTGCAATCTTTCATATGTACAGAGATGATAGCCCCTCCTCGATCAGAAGCAAGAGTTGCATGCAACTACGGGGGTATCTTTCTTCTTCACTGCTTCAATGTTTTTGTTTTTGTTTTTTTTAATACTGTTTCACATTCAATTTGTTACTCTCTCCAACTGATTTTCTTGATAAAAATAGAAAACGTAAAATAAATGCCGTCGCTAGGGATCAAACCCGGGTGACAGGCAGGAATACTCACAACTATACTACGATGACTTAGATGTTACTTCGGCAACTTAATATTTACTTCAATAAAATTTTTCTTGAGAATTTTTTGTATTTTCATCTTTGAATACAAGATACTGACCGCTAAAAACGCGGACAATCTCTATATTTTTTATATTTAGGCGAATGAATCCTTTATTTTAAAGGGTTTCGTTCATATATGGTCCTTCTATTATTCAAATTATTTTAATTGAAATCTTGTTGTTGTTTTTTTTTTTCATGTTGAATAGTCCTTTTATTTTTAATTTTGTTTTGTTTTTGTTTCTATGTTATAAAATTGTTAGTTGTGAGTTGACATGGCTCGTCTAGTTTTGAATGTATGACACGTGTCATACGTTATCCATATGTGATACTCTAATAAAAATACTCAATCAAAAAAATTTTAAAAACATATGAGACTTCAATCAAAATAATTCAAAAAATACAAGGATCAAATTATTATTATTATTTTTTTCATGCTATTAATTTTTTTTGTTAAAACTTCATCTTAAATGCACGACATATATGAGACTCCATCATGGTAAAACTTTGATTTTTTTAATGATAACAATTTAAAAATAATAATACTTAAAAAGAGAAAATAAGAAGCCTCATATGCAATTACAAAAAATATAATAATGTGCAATTAATCACGAGACCTTTATTTAATAGGTCTAATCCTTCATATAAACTAAGAAATTTTGAATATTTGACAAATTTGAAGTAAAAAATGAGATTGCTCTCTCTCAAATAAAATAAAATAAAATAAAATAAAAGCTTAGAATGGCACCAAGTTTTTTGTTTTTGTTTTTTAATATAGATAATTAGCTACTAGTCAGCATTATTATTGTTTTTATTTTAATTTTGGCGAACATATTTGCATTCTTTTTTATTATTATTGTATATTAAGTTCATTTTATGTGTGTTTTATTATTTTTAAATTATCTCCAAGGTTTTACTATTATATGATAAGACCTCAAATAAGACATGTTTTTACAGCATTCAAGATGAGGTCTTAAAAACACAATGAATATAAAAATTAAAAAAATAAAAATAAAAATTTGATTTTTGTATTTTTTAAAATTGTTTTTATTGAAGCTTCATACACACATGACACGTGCCACGCATTTATAAGTGGATGCATTATGTTAGCACCATGTATAGCACATGTTACACATTAAAAAATAGATGCATTATGTCAGCACTATGTTAGCTCACAATTAACACTGTTATAACATAAGAACATAAACAAAACAAAATAAAGAGCGAGATAGATTCGATCAATGGAAAAAAGAATATAAAATCTCAATTAAAATAATTTGAAGAATAAAAAAATAATATATGGGCAAAAGTCTTATTTTAATTTGGATGAAATCTATTAAATCAATCTCTCCATTTCCATTCAAACAAAATATGAGATTATTAGTCCAATGATGCTATCTACTTTTAGCTAGTATTTTTAATATAAATAGAGAGTATCATTAATTATATAGATTGAAAATCAATGTCCTCTTCAATGCTACTTTCTACTTTAACTCTTTATTTTGACAAAATCCATAAATCCCAAAGAAATTATTGGTGAAGAAGTCGAGTTGCATATAAAATAGTAATTTTCATTAATGAAATATAAGATAAATAGTCATTTCGACTCTCTAGTATTGAAGAGTCAAAGACACTCTGTATCTCAATTTTAAAGATAGAGATTGTGATAAAGAAAACATTGAAGATGGAATTTGAGTCAACCTCTTTATTATATAAAAAAAAATTAATATAAAAAGAGCATTGGAGATGCTCTTAGTTTGGAAGCTAGATAAAGAAAATCAAATCACCTTTAATTCGAAGTAGAATGTTTGGTTCGATTCAATTGAAAATGATAACTTTGATTGGACTAAAAGTAATTAGTGGAGGGACCCTCCATGATTTTTAGCTCCTGGATTAATTGGTTTCTTTTTCATGTATGCTGATTTTAGAGTTAATGATAAATTAATCTTTGTGATTCAATAAAATTAATTAATCAGTCCTATCTTGATTTTACAAACTATAAATTTAGTTCTTATGATTTCAAATCTATTTTATACTTGGTGCTATCATCAATTTCATGTTTTTCTTCAAATTTGTTCTTTTTTTGAGAAATAGAAAACGGGGAAAAGGTATAAAATGGAAAATTTTAGTAAAATAAGAAGAAATTTTTAGAAGAAAAAATTATAAATTGATGATGATTAATATTAAAAAAAATGGAATAATTTAATTATTTTTTATTCGACATACCATATGAACTAAGTTATAATTAATTTTTATTTTATACTATACCTTGTGAAAAGAGCTGAGAATTTTAGAGAGAAGTTGCAATAACAAAAAGAAGGTATTTTATAATACCTCAATTGTATTTTCATGAAAATAGAGGGACTACTTTATAATTTACTCATGCTGCTACCAATTCTCGATCCATTGTCTCTTGGATTGGAAACCAACACCGAACCACAAGACCAAAGGAGAATTGATGTACGGCGAACGGTTGCATTAATTTAAATATCAATTCTCCAAGGTCTAAAACTGCATTTGTGAATAGGGCAACTTTAACCCGTCCCAAATGGGAAAAGTGAGACACTTTCAAAGGATTAAATAAAATAAAATTATATGGCAAACCCCATCTTCTGCACAAATCTTTATTATTTGAACGAAAAAATTTTTTTAAAAAAACAGACAGTGGCTTGACTTCAGTTATAAAAAACATAATTAAAACAGGAAGAATGCTGCTTAAAGCTTTTTGATGCCTTCGATGTTTCTTTCTTTCCATGTATTATACATGTAAGCAGACCTTCAAATTTTTTAAGAAGCAATAAATTCTAAAGTTTTCGGTAACAATGTTCTGCTCAAACAAATTCGAGGGCTAATCTCGAACAGGCCTAAAGACTTGACAATACTTTTCAAAACTCCAAATGGGACCTTTCAATATCTAAGCAAGTGAAGAGCAAAGGGTCTTTAGGTCAGCTATTATGGCATCCTCTTGGTAACAGTAGCAAATCAAAACGCTAGTTGCTTTGGGCTTGTTTGATACTATTTCTTGTTTTTAGAAAACTAATAACTGGTTTATGATCATTGTTTTTTATTTTCAGAAAACTGTTTATCTTTTTGACAGAATTATATGAAAGAAAAATTCTCATACATAATTTAAAAAATATAATAATATATTCATAATTAAAAATAAAAAAATAATATTACATAAGTTAATTATAATAATGAAATGGTGGCATCATGATAACAACATACATGATAATGGTAGCAGTAATGATAATAATGATTGATATAATGCTAAAATTGATGATAAAGATTATAACAGTATTTAGTATTTTTTAATTATTTTTTTTATCAATAATTGTGATTGTAATGAGTGATAATAATATATTATGAGTGGTTGTGATAATATGATGCATTAAAAAAGCTCTTAATGTGTCTGGAAATGTTACAGAGGATAATGATAGAATTTGTAAGGTTAATGATGATGGTGATAATTTTGAAGGAGTTAAGTCGTGACAGAGAAGTGACAATGAAAGTCCTGATGATGGTAGTGGAGGGATATTGTTAGTGTGATAGTAATAAATATTGGTAATACCATACAACATCATTTTTGTTGTTTTTTTTTAAAAATATTTTAGTTTATAAAATCATTTATAAACAAATAATAATAATAAAAACTAAAAATCGCAATAATACCATAGAACATCTTTACCATTTGAATTGATCTTCCACTACCCAACATTGCAGAATTTTCCAATTTGAAGTCTCTCTCTTCACAAATTAAACAGGTTTTGAGTTGGACTAACTCAAGTGATTTCTCATTCATCTATAAAAAGTTTGTTTGTTTTTTTTAATAAAAATTCATTCGTTAGTTTGTTTGTTTTTTTTTTAATAAAAATACATATAACGAATGAATTTTATGCAAATATATAGATGAAATAAATGATGCAAAAATTGCGAAAAAAAGGTATTTTAGAATACCTCAATTGTTGTTGAACTTAATTGAACTTATAAAATCATCTTTGGTGCATCCAGTGTAATTCTCTTTCTTTTCTTTTGCCTTTCTCTCTCCTCGTTAATTATTCCGGACTGTGTAAAATGTCTCTATCCTATGCAAGTTTTCTTTTTGAATATTTTCATTTTCATTATATAACATTTTTATGTTAATCATATGGGTTAATAGGTGCAACGGCCCCATACTATTTTTCATCTTTATTATATTTCTCTATTTTGTTTCATCTTAACTTCGTTTTTCTACATTTAGTTTATATTTTAATTATGTCTTTTGGTTAATTTTTTGCGTTAACAATGTTAAATTATACCGTTGACTCTATGGAATTATGACATATGTCAATTTTTTCTTAAAATTTAAATAAATAAATTTTGAAAAAAAAGAAAAAAAGTTGAGACATATTCGGACTTTTAACCATTTTTGAGAGAATATTTCTAAAAAATCTTTTTTTTTAAATTATATTTCCACTTTTGAGTCAAATTAAAAAAATTATAAAATGAAAATAAGTAAATTATAATAAACTCTTTTGAGGTATTATAAAATTATAAACACTATTTAAAATTTTAAAAATTTAATTAAAACTCTCCTAATATTTTAAAAAATACTATAAATATTTTATTTTTATACTCAAAATTTGCTTATTATCACAGAGATAAATTTAAGTCCATAAATGATATTTTGAAAAAAAGAAATATTTTTATCTTTACCTTTTCTTTTCTAGTTTATTTTATAAGTTTTTAAAGAAATGACAAATATATCTGAAAAAAATAAAAAGTTTAAAATAGAATCTTTTGAGGTATTATAAAATTATAAATATCATTTAAAACTTTAAAATTTTAATTAACAATCTTTTGATATTAAAAAAATATAATAAATATTTATTTTATATTCTAAGATTGTTTACTATTATAGAGATAAATTTAAATTCATAAAAAAATATTTTGGATAAAGAAATATTTTTATCTTTTTTTTTTCAAAATTTATTTATTTAACACTGTTAGTCTATAAAATAATAGAAGGACAAGATTAAGATAACAATAAAAAATAAAGTTGACATATGTTGTAATCTTATGGTGCTAACAATTGATTTAACACTGTTAGTCTATAAAATTAACAGAAGAACGAGATTAAGAAATAAACCGAACGTCAAAAAAGGAACTTAAAACGAAAAAAAGCAGAGGAACATGATAAAGATTGAAAAAAAGAGCAAAGAGACCTCTGCAAATATTAATATGTTAAATTAACTAAACTCATCATGCTTTCCCCTGTATCACTTAGGAATGCTCACTAGTCTAAAAGATCATTATACAAACCTACTCTTTATAGAGAAATATTTTATACTAAATTATAAAATCCAATCAATTAAATGTTTATATGTAAGATAAAAATAACTATGTCAGTAAGGTGGTTACAATATTGTTTTTACAAAAATGTCTCTCTTCTTTACTTTTCATTTTGACAAAAAAAAAATAATAATAATAATAATAAAAGACATGAAAAAAAAATTATATCACTTAATTAGGTTGGTCGCAATAATCAATCAAACTGTTTTTTCTCAGCAAAGCTAGCTAGTAATTATGCATAAGCCACGGTAGGATGAGGTAATACCAAAGAAAGTTATGAATGAGTGTTGTAAATTTACACCAAGCCATTTTAATTTTTTTTCCTCTTGGTTATTTAGAGATAAACATATTATGATTAAGTATTACCAATGAATAGGTCAAACGATTCAAACCTCTCTCCTGAATTTTAAATCATATGAGAATCGTTCTTTCAATTTCTAATTTTAAATTAAACATCTCTCCAACTATTTTTTATTTATTTAAAATTAGATTAATTTATCAGGCTTTTATCAATTTTATTGTGTAAGAATAATTTTTTAATAGCTAAAAACGTCAAAACTTGAAAAAAAATTATTTTTCTCTTCAAAACTTGTTTCTTTTATCCCAAATGCTAAAAAGTAAGCAATTAGAGAGCATTTTAGAAGGAAAAAAAAGAAAAAAGAAAAAAAGAAACAAGTTTTGAAGAAAAAGATAAAACATAAATAAGTTTTAATATAGTTTTTTTTACTATTTAAAAAGTTAAAAAGTTAACTGCATACATGTTAGGTATACTTACGGTCATTAGAATTTATGAAAATCTAATAAAAGGATCCAATTCAAATGAAAAATAATTTGAGAGAGGTCTATCAAGGGTTTAGTGTAGTTAAAAAATCAACTGTTTACATGTGACATGTACTTATACCGTTAGAGTTGTCATGGTGTGTTTTATATGCTGAGGAAACAGTTTTAAAGACATATAGCAACGTCTATCAAGGGTTTAGTGTAGTAAAATTTTAGCTAAATACTTAGTACACATAGAGAGAAAGGAAACGACGTGCTTCTTGTCTGTTTTGGTGGAATGACGACTGATAGAAAGAGGAAAAGATGGTTGCTTGGTTTGCCAAAAACAGAGCTATCATTGTGTGTTTTATATGGTGGAGGCAGCAACTTTGGAGCTGTAGAGTAGTGTCTTTTAAAGTTTTAATGCAGCAAAATTTTAGCTGAATACGAAGTACGTATAGATATAGAAGAAGGGAACAACATGTTTCTTTTATGCTTTTTTCTTTTTTGAATTCTTTCTTTTCGGTCCACTTTATTTTTTCAATTTCATTGTGATTTATTTTTTTGACTTTTCTTCTTTTTTTAAAATGTTCTTTTCAAAAATTTATGAAAACGCCAACATGTTTAAAAATAATGAAAATTTATAAAATAACTTAAAATTGTAAAAAATCATAGATTTTTGAGTTTCTGGATAAATAATTTTTAATAAAAATCTTTTGTTTGGAGTAAAAACAAGTTACAACATACCAACTAAATAGAAGAAGCACAAGTAGTGAGAGATTTGGAAGGAAAACTAGACAGTACTAACAATGCACAAGTGATAGACAATTGATTGATGGATGGATAGTCAAATTTCAAATAAGTGAAGCTTTAAGTATTATCTAGAGAGAGAGAGAGAGAGAGAGAAAGAAGCTAAGAATGATTGAAATCTTTTCGTAATTGATATGAGTTTAGAATATATAGCGAAAGAAAGATGATATTTGATCACTAAAATTGCATAATGTCATTCAAGTTTGAACTATAGGATTTGAGTCGAGTAAAAGAAAAATTAATCATTTTAGATTAAATTGTTTGAATTTACTAGCAAAAACTAAATAAAGCAATACCTAATTTTTCTTTTAGCGTATCGTATTCTTACTTTGATAAACCAATAACTTTAATACATCTAAAAAATAACGTATAGACACCGATTATATTACAATATTCGTATTTAATTTTACGCAAGTCAAAATTTTGTGTTAAGAGAGTCTTATTATGAGTCCAATTTATTTGTTGTATAGCTTAGATCTATATCAAATCAACAAAAAAATATCATGAATTACAATTAATTAAATTAGATAGTTAATTTTTTATGGACAAATCTAGTATAAACAAAATCTAATCCAAAAATATTCTAGTAACTATTAAAACTAAAGAACAAAAAAAATATTAAGAAATTTAAGCTGATATGTTTAACGCCCTTATCATGCACTATTGATTAGGTTATAAGGTGTATATAAAATTGCAATAAAAATATTTAAAGATTTCATTAATGTTCTTCAATTTCGGCGATAATTAGGTGTGTATTGATTTCTTGTTTGTTGAGCCAGATGTAAATTCCTAGGTCGAAAAAAGCAGCTTCCTCTGGAATAAAATCCGAGCCACAAACTTTTGTAGCTAGGTCTTGTATTAATGTCCGCGTCTATTTAAGTTTCACCAGTATCCAAAGCAGACCGGTGTCGGTTCCTGGCCTATAATTTGAATTCAAGAACGTCAAATCAATTGGCTTGCCTAAATATGGTACTTAATCAATGCTTCTAACAACCCAAATACGGATAAATTACAGCTCATTAACTTGATTTTTAAGCATTTAATGATGATCCAAATGCTTTTGTTTTGCTTGTTAAAAATAATTATATAAATAATAGACCCCCAGCAACAATCCAAAACAAAAGACCATAAAACAGCACAAATTGCCTTTTAGAATTTTATGTTTTTTTTTCCGCTCGAGACTTGTCTTCTCTTCCACAAAGCAGCAGTCTTGATTATTTTCTTGTGATTACTATTTGACAGCTATAGACTTAATGAGGCGTCCTGTTACCCTCAGATCAGAGTGATACTTCAATTACTCGCATGTTGTGTCATTCTTAAGGTAAAGCTTCTTCTGATCAACCATTGGTAGGTGGGCGAAGACCCCATCAACCAGAAGTCATAAAATTGGAGGTTTGTGATCATAACATCAGCTTTTACTTCACTTTGCACTGTTATTTTGATAATCCGAAAATCGATCTTCCTTCAATTATTTTCAATGGATAAATATTGGTTTTAAAATTTTTAAAACCTTTTACATTGAATCGAAAAAACAAGTATAAGCTGTGTGTCTTAAACCTCTTGTTAGAAATCCAAACCTCGTGCCAGTGGGCGATTTTTTGTGATTCACTTTCGACTGTTTTATTGGCCGATCATATTACGATGAACGGTTTTTAAATATGGCGGTAAGTTAGACGGTTGAAGTCTTGGTGGTGATTGATTGTGAATTGATGATTAAATAAAGACCGTCTTGGTGGAGCCCATGTCACATTGATTGTCTCTAGTTTAAGGAAGGATTTGGAATGAGCCTAACCTCTTTCATCGGTTCTGTCATAAACAGTTTCGTACTCAAGATGAGTAATTAAATTCTCTATGAGAGTGAGACTGTGACCATCTTCTTCTTCTTCCATTTCATTCCATGTGGTCGGAGCTGTAGAAAACAGGCATCATGGCAGCAGAGGTAAGATTTCTTTTTCCTTGTGTTGATATTTCTTAGTTTGTTGCATGTCAACTTCAATATGTTTCTAGTGTGTTTTGTTAGGTCCAGTCTTTTACATGCTTCTCTTTCTCTTTTCTTTTTCTGGGAAATCCTTTATATATCTCTGCTAGATTATATTGTAGGTAATGACTTGAGTTTTCTCTTTATGGCCGAGGTCGGGCAGACGATTTCCTGAAATGGCAAATTATAATAAATTCTGCCATGGGAATTCGGTGTTTATAAATTTTTAATTTGGTGACTCATGGAATTGATTTTTGGAAAATAATGCTCATTAGTTTACCGATGGTTACAATCGATAGTTTCGTGGTTACGATTAGGCATGTGTGATTTGCAGCTGTATGCAGTGATAATTCTATCGACAAAGCAGAAAGCCAGTAAAAGTACACCAAGAAGAAATACTTGCATCTCTTGGCTTTCCAAAGTTTTTGATGTAGAAAGTAACTGTATCAGTCTTGTACATTAAAACCAGAAGGATTGTTTGCAGTATGTATAAATGTCTCTAATGAAAACCCATGAGACATTCCAATTACTACTCTTTTCAACTTATTATATATTGAGATGAGGAATGTGTCCTTTATTTGGTGATTTGAGGTTGTATCTGATGAAACTTCATGCATTTATAACCTTCCACGAATTTGGAGAAGCCCTGCCTAGAATGTCTTGAGTTTGTGGTTAGAGTACCAAAACCTAAAATCTAAAGACAGCTTGTGTACTAGGCTTGTGGAAGGAACATTGTTCACATATAAATATGTGCACAGATACTGTCTCAGTAGAGAAAACTGAGGAAGGGTTTGTTTTTGTAGAATCATTTTGGAGTTCATTTTACTCAAACACTAATTCTAATTGATATTAAATATTAAGGATAAATCATTTATTGGATTTTGAAATTGCCCAAGACAAAAAAAAAAAAAAAAAAAGATTTAGAAATTATGGATATAAAGTTTCAGAGCCTGTATATAGTATCAGAAGTCCTCACTAGTATAGCACAGAGAGCCAGACTCTAGAAGTCTGAAGAAGTTTTGTATATTACCCAATACCCACCACAAACTTAGCTATCAATCGAGTTTTTGGACTTTGAGTGTTCCTCTTTAGCTTCTTCCAGCAAAAGAGATAGCGCAAGTGCCGCCACTTAAGGGATGACGCGTCGTCCTTCCCTAATCACAAATCGCATTCACCTAGTTGTTATGGTGTTTGCTTAGTGCTTCCATTCAAAGTATTCTCTAATTACCAATCAGAAGCATTTGCTTGCTTTTCCAAAATATGCTTTTAAGGGAAGGAAACATGCAAGACTAATGCTTTTCCTTGAGATCAAGGGTACTAGGGCAATATTTTCCACAGAAATGGACAAGCTAGCCTCTGGCTTGTACTATCTTGCAAATTTCTTTCATCTTCTTTTGGTCAAAAGTAAACTGGAAATTTTATTAGAGTTGAATCTTCAACACGAAATTCTTCGTGATATTTCTTCAAAGGCTGTGATTTTGATAGCTTTCTATTTTACTCTGTCATTTCCTTTTTTTCTGCAGTTTTATGCAGTTTTTCTGTTTTCCTTGGATATGACTGAAAGATCCTGGCCTGATGTTAACTTAGAATGTCAAGATGCCATTAAGTTTTATTGGCTACAGATTGAGCGGTAATCAGTAGGTGATTAATCCAGTTAAGCTATGTGTTAATTAGGCCTCTTCCCAGGACAATGAGACATCAAATGGATGGCCACTCGGACTTATGAGCACAAGATTTCGAGCGATGGAAACCGTACAGGTTGGTCCAGCAGAACCGCATTCCTTGCGCATACACTCTTCTAGTTTCTCTTCATTCTCATCCTCCAACCTTGACACTGAGGTAAAAATCTGCTCTTTTTCCTCCAGTTGTTCTTGTTACAAGAGTGTGTGTGTCCGTGTGCTGTGGCACGCGACTGCGCGTTTTTATTTATCACAGTTGCTAGATTGGTAAACTGAACCTTCCAGTCCGAACTGCGCCCATCAGGAATGATTAATAATTTCTGAATAACTTGTAAAATGGATCTATCTGTGTCCTCATAGGGCATACAGTAGAGATCATGGGAAATGAATTCTAGGAAGTTCATGCGTTGCTGGTGCTTCTCTTACTCTTCTCATCGTTTCCAGCTGTCTTTCCATTGCATAGTTCAGTCAAACAAGTATTTAAACCAAATCACTGATCATGTGAAAATTGAGAAAGCAATCAAACTTGTTTGACTATAAACTAAACCACCAAGAACCCCTCTGCTGCATTAGAAGTTCATCTTAAGTTGTTTCCAGTACTGGAAAATCTTTACGTTGTAATTGGTTTTGCTACAGTCAACAGCATCCTTCTTTCAAGACAATAGCGTGCCGCTGGGCCGGCTAATTGGCATTCGACCAGGGAATGGAGGTTTGTACTTCCCAAGGAGAGTCCATGTAGATGAACGAGAAAAGAAAGCCTTGAGAGCGATACGGGCTGCAAGCTCGACTGAAGTATCTGGAGCACGCAGGACAGATATGTCTCAAGGAATTTGCATTCCTTTACTAGTTGGCACCCTAGAAAAGATGAGCAGAAGTAAGAGCAAGTCGAGACAATGATTCTTTTTAAGTGATAACGAGGCATTTGAAGGGAAATAACATCAGTGGCAATGTGGCATCCATCATTCCTGTTCTCTTCTATTGTCTATTTAGAAGGATTTATTGTAATCGAACATTAATATTCAATTCACATTTCAGTAAAGCATTGTTCCGCTGGTGGCAAACTCAAAATTCCTTCTGCAGAATCTGCTATGGTTTCTCTGCTGCGTTGGCAAAGCAGCTGAATGAAACTTCATTTGCTTAGGCCTTAAGTTGTTGTGTAAAAGTATATTCCACTACAGCTTGGGAGTGAGATGGATGCTAGAGAAAAGTTGGGGGGTTCACTAATGCAAAAGTTTGGAAAACCATCTCAATAAAAATCCACCTTCTTATTTAGTGCCTTCTTACACCTAAAGAGAAATTATCTCATCATTTTCCAATTCAAAATCCAGCTCCACTTCCAAATTTCCAATGAAACAGGTTGGGCCTTTCGTTGGCATTTCTTTCTGTTTATTATTTACAAAACCAATCACATTACCAACAGCGATTAACAGAGGAACTACAAAATTAACAAAACAAAGAGATATTTAGATATTTCCAATGCAGTGCTTCCTCATTTATATAATGGTGGGATTCATGTGTAGTTCTCACAATAATTTCTCGGCAAAACATTGAATGCAAGGATCCCGACCAATCATGTAGAAGGACCACATTAACACATAAAAAGAGTACAGTCACCAAATATAACATAAACCTAAACTACGAGGATACACTACCAGCCTGCACCGATTTCCCTCGCACAAGCACTTACACACAACCCTCACAACCCTATTTACTTCGGCTGCCAAAACCCCAAAGATTCCTCAGCCCAAAACCCTCGAAACAAAATCTAATTCACTCTACCCCGAATAGCTATGTCCGCCACCGCAGCTGCCAGGTCCTTCCTCCGTTCTACAGCCGCCAGAACTTCCGCTGCGGCCAGGCTGGCGTGCGCACCCAAACCCGGATCCAAACCAGCTTTTTCTCCGTTTCGCATCTCTAAACAAAGTCCCCTCTCTCCTCGCATTTTCAGGTACAAAAAATCAACCCCGCTACTCCTTTATTAATATTATTATTTTTTTCTGCATTTAAAGTCAAATTTTCATTTTTTTTTGTGGGCTTTGAATTTGATAGGTCGCCAGTGGAGATGAGTTGCTGTGTGGAGACAATGCTTCCATACCATACTGCCACAGCCTCTGCATTGCTTAATTCAATGCTCTCCGTTTCTCGCCGCAGCTATGGTTGGACCCCTGAAGGTAAATTTTCTGTATTTTTATATGAACTGATTGATTGGTTTTTGATTCATGTACAAATTTCTTTTGTCGGGCTTTGATTGATTGGCTGTGAGCTTAGTCCCATTTGTGTCTAGGTGAAATTTGAATTATATTATGTGTTAAAATATAGAGTTTAAATGAGGGAGAATTTGACTTAATCCTAATTGCTATTAGGATGTTGGTGGGTTTTTTTTTTTTCTTCCTTATGGAGTTTTGTTGTGGTAACTGCTGATTTCTCTCCGGTTTGATGTTATATGAGTTTGATTTCTGATACCTTGTAAAACCCTTTTTGAATTAGGTGTTTAGGGAAGTGAGGGCAACTTTGAAGGCCTAAAAATGTGATTGGTTTGAATAAGATGAGGAAGGGCCTTCAGTACTGAAATCGTTGTGATGTGAATCTTGCCTTATTTATGCATGAAGATTTTTGGGTTTTTAATAATCTGGTCTCTTTCTCTCAGCTTCTCTCCCTTGCAAAATGAAAGAATGTTTATTCTTCTATCCTTTTGTAGGGCAGTGCAAGCCTAGATGAAGATCAAGCAACGAAAGATGGAGTCATTTGAATTTCTTTTGTTGTCAACTTTTGAAAGTATTGGAGAATGCTATTGTTGTGTAAAATAGGGTTGTTTTTTCCCTAGAGATAAGGTCAAAAATTGAGAGACTGAACAGTTTCATCCAATGTCTTGGAGTCGTGGAATTCATTTATTCCTCAATCACTTTGGTTGTTTTTTCACCTATGTAATGAATTTGCTAGATTCATGTTCTAAAAAGTACTTTTAAATGGCAACTGATTTCTTTAAATGGTTTGTTAATGAATTAAACAAATTTCATTTTTTATGGTACTTATGTTTCTCTATGTCTGATCTCATTATTCAGTCACTGAAACTCAGTTACTAATTTGATACTACATCGGAGTATAGAAAGATTAGATGAAATCAAAGCTGTTTTCTGGTTTGCTGACTTGACCAAAACCAAGACTTTTCTTTCATTTCATATTCATGCGAAGGTGGTCAAATAAAGTAACCACACTGATTTGTTGTATTCACTCAGATTGCAATGATGATCTATGATGAATTTCAGAGGGGTCAAGCACATTTTTGTACAAGCACATTATGAGAAGGTGGTCAAATAAAGCTTGCATTAGGATTTACATGCTTCTTGCTGTTTATAAAGCTAAGAATGGAATGGAAGATAATTTTGAATACTCAAGAAGCATGAAGTGACTAGTTATATGTTGGTCAATTTACATGGCTCTGTAATTTAAAGATCTTTTAGTAGAGCTCCAATCTACACTCCAAACTTGATTTCCTGGAGTTAGAATGTTTTCATTGCAGCTATTGTAGCTTCATTTGTTCCTAAATTTTCTTTTTATGTGATGATGTACTGTTCTTATATTTTCTTCAATTTCCCTGATCAATACTTAACGGCTTTGTTTGGCTTGTGGAATTTCCCAAGTTGCTAGTTTTTAGTTCACTGTCAAACTTCATGTTGTTGGTTTTACTAATATTGAACAAGCAATTGACTTGAAGGTAAAATAGTGACACATTTCTCCTCATGCCTCTTGTGTTGTAGATGGATGACTGTTCTCTGTTTGGGTGCGGTTCATTGCTCGTAGTTTTCATTGGACTGTGTTAGACTTGCTTGAGACATTGTTCTCCTTGGTGGAATGATAAAAATCTGAAGGTTGTTCTGCAAACACCTTTTGAAGTAGGTATCTCATGGATATAGATGCATTTCTGTATTTTTCAAGTGCTGAACGCTAGTAAAATGCTTGATTTGATTTTTTGATGCGCGCCCTGCTAAAATTGTTGGCAATATGTGTCCGGGTAAATTACAAGTTAAACTTCATGATTGTACTAGCCCCAAATACATGAACCAAACCAAAACTAAGCTGGTATAGAGATGGCTTCATTGGTGTTTCAAGAGATTGTGTTAGCCTAAAGCGTCTAGGCATTTTTTTTACTTTTGGCCTTTTTGGTCTAAAAGCATTACTTCAGTTCGTTATGCTGCACAAAAGTTATAATAATCTGGCAGATTATGGCAATATCAAAGTTTCTTTGTTTCAAGGTTATCTGTTAATGATGTTACAGGCCGTACTTTTAAGCCTATACAGAAACGCAAATCATGGTCAGCATGACATACTTCTCTGGCTAGGGTCCAATTGATCATGCAGATTTTCTTTCGAGTTAAATCTTGATGATTGCCATGCTAGCGTCTAACCATCAAGAGAACTGAGGGAATGTATTATCCATCATGTTCTCTGTCACTGCATAAAAGATCCATTTTGTTAAAAAAAAATCAGCTGATTTGCAATTTTTTTTCATGTTCTCTCCTGGAATTTAATCGGAAGACCTGCTGTCTCCTTTATCAGCCTAATTTATAGCTTCAAATCGCTATTGTAAAAACATTTGCAATCGTTAATAAAATAAAATAATAGTCATAGCAATTGATGTTGAGAATCCATTAATATGCTTATAGTTTTTAATAAATTTATGTTAAATTATATATTTTTAATAATTTTACTAGTTAGATGAAATAATAACATTTTTAATAATTTAATATCATATAACAATAGTTGAATTCATTACAAAAAAAAAATAATAATAATAACCCTTATAATAGTTTAATATTATATAAATAATAATAAAATATAAAAAAATTAAATAACAATAATATATAATGTTGTTATTTGTGTGAAACATCATTATATTTTTTATAACAGCGTATAGCATTATGTTATATAATGATTATTATTTGAAACTATGGCCCACTTAAGCTCTAGGGTAAGGGTGAACATAATTCGGTTAATCGAAAAACTAAATTGAATTATGTGTTTCAGTTCACTTATGAATTTAAATTTGTAAAATTAAAAATCAAACCAAAATACTGAAATTATTTTGATTTGGATTGATTTTTGAAAAAAAAAATCGATTTCCATCTAGAACCAAATATATGGTCAATTTTTTTTTTTTTTTTTGAACTTGCCAATTGTTTTACCAAATTCATGACTCGTTCTATGTTGCTGGGTGTTAGTAAAATGCTAGTCAGACCTAGCATATTTTATAAAAGTATATTTTATCATTTTTGATGATTTTTTATTATTACATATATGATATCATCATAAGTTATCTAGTTTTTATATTCAAGTTGGCATATATGATGCAGTTTTGAGTTTGAGGAAGAATATTTAAATATTATGTATTTATGTAATTATTTAATAATTATGAGGTTTATTTTAACATAAAATTACGATTATATTTCCTATTTAAATTTATAAATTGTCTATAGGTAGTCTTGTCCATTCTAAAAAAAACATTCCAAACTTAATCTATCGTGATTTAATTTCCTTGTAATTTATATTATATCTTTTTATTTATTTAAAAAAATTATTTTGATTAAAATCGAATTTTTATGAAATAAAATTGAAATAATTCGGTTTCAAACTTATTTTACGATTTTGATTTTTTTTTAATTGTATTAATCAAAAATCGAATCGAAATTATTAAAAACCGAACCGTTTAACCTTTGCTCACCACATTCCTCGGCAGGGAATGGTAGAACTCAGATCAGGGCCAAGCGCTCCCTTGGCCAGGTAATCTTGCTAAATTCAGAAACCCAGCACGACAACTGATAAGTAGGAAGGACTTGTGAGGCTGTTGAGTGGAAGCATCTTCTATTAATGACAAGACATCGATCTCCCGTCCAGTCCTGTTTTAAGAGTTCGAAAGGCAAACATTTCAAAAACACAGACAGGCTGCCGCCGTGGGAAGCAGCAACCGCATGCCCATGGGACACCTTTGGAGGGGCCCAGCACCTTATTTTAGTTGCAAGTTAAGTGGTAGAATATTACTAGTCAGGCTGATAGTGGCAAACGTGGAGATTCTGACAGCTCTGCAATTTTAAGATCTACCGAAGAAGAGGTAGATGATGAAGAATACTTGGGTCAGGTGCCAGATAGCTCCAAGGCAGTGCCCCAAATTTCTTCCCCACCTACAGCCTCAGGGCTCTACTGGCCAAGAAGTATTCATAACCATTCGGATACAGCAATTTTTGTGCCTGGTCTACGTGGCTCAGCTGTGCAAAACCGTCGGCGCTGTCAACAGCGTGGCCCTGTTTCCAAACGGCGGCGGCAATTCTAGACTCTTCTTTGCCAGCTTCATCATCAAGTGGGATGTCCAAGTGTTTGATGACATGTCCTCAATGAAATCCTCCTGTTATTCTGGGAGACGGTCTAGGGGTTTTACTGGTTTGATTTGTGTAGCTTTCCCCTGACATTAGAGCTCCTCTATCACTCTGCTGCTACTTCGGGGTTCGTCAGATAGAAAAGCATCAGTACTTGAGTCAATAATTCATTCACCTGATACATTTGATATTTGTATGAGCTAGGAAGTTTGTTCAAGAAATGACTCAATAACATGATGGAAATTTATGTTTCACAAAATTCTGAATCCAAAGATGGGAGCGAGCTGAGTGGGTTTTATCAAATTTTTGTAAAACGAGTGATGGTTGTTTGACCTGAACTTTTCATGGCGACGAGGAATCTTTAGTAAATACCAGTTGGCATTCCAAGTGTTCTCGCATAATGAACTACACACTCTTGTCATGCGTTCAATTATATAAAAATAAAAAGTTTTAATAATTTATATAATAAAGATAATAAAACAGTTTAAAACATCAAAGAAAAAAATTATTTCAAAACTTTTACATAAATCTACTTTATAGGAATAAAAAATAAAAGGTTTCAACTTGATATTTTATCAAATAATAATAATAAAGGATATCAAACGATAATGACAGTAAAAGACATTTTGTATAAAATAATTATTTAAAAAGATTGTGTAAAAAAATTAAAAAGAAAAGCTTATGAAGTTGAGTAACGTAATATTGATAATTAAATATCGCTTGATATTGTTAGACATTTTATTAAAAACATGTATAACAGCTGACAATTGAAAAAATAATGTGGCAACTTTTAAATTTTTTTATGATAATAGTTTCTAAAATTTATTTTTATTTATAGTTGTTTGTCTTGATATGATAAAACTTGTTATAGCTGAATAAAAAAATAAAAAAATATTATGTCGAGATAAACAAATAAACCTAAAAAACTCTACTTTAGCTTGATGTAATATAAAACGGTAGAAATTTTATATACATGCAAAATGATAAAATTTTAATGACAAAAAAAAAAATAAAGATCACAAAACATAGAAAAAAAAATTCACTAAAATCCAAAAAAGGTAGAGGAATATTAAAATTTTTTTAAAAAAAGCTCATTATGCATGAGATGGGGGCAAAAATCACACATATAAACTTTTAATGATCAAAATAAAATAAAGATCACATAACATAGACCAAACAAAAAGAAAACTTTAGCTAAAAGTAGAAAGAAAAAAAGACTTAGAAATAGTAATATTTCAGAGATTATATTATCTTCGTATAGCAATAAAAAGTTTAATTTAGTCCTTTTATAAGTATTTGGTTTTGTTATTAATCTTCTATATTCATATTTGATATCAAAACTTACAAAAAAATTAACTTACACCCCTAAATATATCTAATTTCTCCCACAAAAAAATTAGATTATTTATTTAAATAATAGACATGCTAATTTACTTTAATAATATATTAAAATTAAATCAAATAGCTTATTTTTAATAATTTAATAAAATATTTTAAGGAAAATTAAAATAAAATAATAAAAATAAACACAATAAAAATAGTTTTAAACTTTAAAGGATCAAATAAAAGTATAAATGAGAACCAAAATGAAAAAGCAAAGAAAAGTTTGTAGCATACATGCCAAAAATTGCATGACCAAAACTCTAATAATCAAAATAGAAGTAACAACACAAAATAGAGATTAAAACAAATAAAAGTTTGCAAGAACCCAAAAAATGAGTCTTAGCTAAGGTATAACCCCATTTTGTTTTAGTATTTATTAATAATTTGGTATACTTCTACCTCGAAAACTACTAATTTGATGGGAGAAAACCCAAAAGATTGGTATTGTTGATCGCATTTAATTAAAGCAACCTAGGTTGTTTGGGACATGCAATGGTCTCGTGTCCTTTTCGAGGATTTGCAAGCCTTAGATGCAATGAAAGCCAATAATTAATTTGCATGAGAACACCAATAAACCAGTGAAGAAAAATCAAATAAAACCCTTCGCAGTATAAGGTTGATCAACATATCAAGAATCATGAACGAAACTTGACAACAAAAGATACACACGAAATAAGAAGATAATAAGATTTTTACTATAAACATATATATTTCATTTTTAGTTTACGAGTACAATAAGTTTTTCACAAGATAGAGCAAGTTAGATATTTTCTTGATCGTTGTTAACAAAGAGTAAGATATAATATAGATCCGCATGCCAAACTCAACCCAACTTTCACTAAGCATCAAATCCTAATAGTACTTTTAGCCTAGGAAAGAGAGCAAAATCAATCACCATGCCTATAAATTTCATAAACCATTTCTTAGGCGTCAAGTCGTCGACTCACTTCTATGACAATCTCATCAATATTAGGAGGTAACAATCACTTATTCATATTCAAACTAGATAGATTTTTATCATATTTTACCATAAACGCAACAACATTAATAATCTCAATATAGCCCTATTTATCGGTAGCTAGCCTCATAGATCCCTTAAACATGTCAATCTTTGCATTTCAAATAATTACTAATGATACCCGACCTCGTGTCACTTTGTGCGCCTTTAATCGAGATCATTATTCGTGATATACTCAAAGAAAATAATGGATTTCTCGAAGAACAACACTTAGAGGAAAAAGTCCAACTTACATAACTACACTCGACCCAACACCTAAAATCCTATCAACAAGCCCTCGATGACTAGGACCTCTCTGTTTAGGACGAGTTCTCAATATTTCTCTCACCAGTCATCATCAATCTAAGGACAATATTCATTAAATAAAGACATGTAAATTTAGTATTAGTCTCATCAACCATGATCATGAAGGTTCTCCAACCGTCTAGATAATGAAAAGTGTGCATCAAATGGAAAAATCCTCAAATAGATGTCAAAAACCATAGAGCACAAGAGAAAATATAGCTTCATTCCCATCTCCCACTAATTGATTGCCTTCTCCTCATATATAAAGGCTAACAACCAAAAGTTACAAGTTCTATCTTTTAAGTTAAAGATAGATATATTACATAGCTTCTTCTACTAAGAGTAAAATATTGTTAAGTCTATTAAGACTAAACTCCTCCTTGTACGCTAATTTACCCTTCAAACATCAAATGAGGACTTGTTTTGCAAGTATATTTCATTTACTCAATGTACAACTAACTACATCAATCACACGATCAACTTAGATTAAAAATCATCCAACCATCAATATTAATCTAAGGATTACAACCCGATAAGTAGTAGATTGACTCATTTAGTAAAATTAAGATACATGGCATATGTAAACGGTGATAATAGTCTAATGATTGTGGCATAGGTGAAAGTTCCTTTGTGTCGTTTCCTTGCAAAACCAGTCCCTTTAGTTGAGTAAGGAACCCTCTAATAATCAAGTTAGTAGTCGGCAAGTGATGAATTGGCTCGAAGAGACTTTTTGGTGCTAGTATGTACTATTTTATGTGTAAGTTTGTAGGGAAAAAAAGAAGAGTTTTTTAGGATGTAGGACCCATATGGAAATTTTTTAATAGGAATTTTTAATTTAGAATGTTGGAATTTTGGAGTGAAACCCGGTAAACTAGCAAAATTAGAGTCCTAAGAAAATTAAAATCCTAGAAGAATTAGAATTCTAGAAAAATTAAAAATCTTCTATTTTTGGTGATGATGGCATTTATATAGGCAATTGTAGGTGAAACTTACATGGTAGAAAAGGCCGAGGTGTCCCTTCCTTTTAAAGTTAAATGTTTTCATAATAGTTGTTAACAAAGAATAAGATGTAATACGGACCTACATGCCAAATCCAACCCAATTTTCACCAAGCATCAAATCCCAATAGCACTTTTGGACTAAGAAAAAGAGCAAAATCCATCACCGGACTTGTAAATTTCATAAACCACTCATTAGGCGAGCAAGATGTTTAGTTCACTTTTATGACACTCTTTTCAATATTAAGAGGGAACAATCACTTATTCATATTCAAATCGGACAGATTGTTATCCTATTTTACAATAAATTCGACAATTTTAGTAACCTTAACACGACCCTATTTATCGATAACTAGTCTCATAGATCCTTTAAACATGTCAATCTTTGCATTTCAAATAATTACCGATGATATAACGTATGTCACTTTGTGTGCCTTGTATTCCAATCAAGATCATTATCCGTGATATACTCAAAGAAAATAATGGATTTCTCGGAGAACCACACTTAGAGAAAGAAGTCCAATCTATATAACTACACTCGCCCAACACATAAAATCCCATGAACAAGCCCTCGGTAACCAAGATCTCTCTATCCGGGACAATTCTCAACAATTCTCTCACTAGTCATCATCAATCTAGGGATAATATTTATTAAACAAAGACATACTCTTTAAGCAATATTAGTCTCATCAATCATGATCGTGAGGGTTTTTTAGCCATCTAAAGATGAAAAGTCTATGTCAAATGTAAAAATTCCTTAAATGGATGTCAAAAACCATAGAGAATAAGGGAAAATACAATTTTATCCCCATCTCCCACTAATGGATTCCCCTCTCTTCATATATAAAGGTTAACAACAAAAAATTACATGTTCCGATATATCACATATCTTCTTCTACTAAGAGTAAAGTCTTATGAAGTTTATTAAGCTAAATACCTTTACGTATGCTAACTTACCCATTGGAGGGTCCTTCATGCATCAAATGAGGACTTATTTTGTAAGTATGTTCCATTTAGTTAATATATAATAAACTACATCAACCACATGATCAGTTTGGATTAAAATTCATCCAATCATTAATATTAATTTGAGAATTACAACTCGATGAGTCTCGTCTAGTAAAATGAAGATACGTGACATATATAATAATGATGAGAGTCTAATGATTATGGCTTAGGTGGTAGTTCCTTCGTTCGTGTACTTGTAAAATCAGCTCTCTATTTAGGTAAGGGTCCTTCGATGCTCGAGTTAGGAGTCAAACGGTGGCCAATTGGTCCAAATAAGCTTTTTTGTTCTAGTATGTACTAGTTTTCATATAAGTTTGTAGAAAAGAGAGTTGTACAAGATGTAGAACATGTATAAAAACCGTTATTTGAATAGAAACTCTATAATTTAAAATGTTAGAATTTTAGAGTGAAACCTAAGAGACTAGAGAAATTGGAGTCCTAGAAAAATTGAAATCATAGGAGAATTAGAATTCTAGGAAAATTGGAAATCTTCTATTTGTGGTGATGATGGCCTTTATATAGGTAGTTGTGAATGCAATTTGTATGGTAGAAAAAACCAAAGTGTCCTTTCCTTTTAGAGTTAGTAGAAGAGCCGATAAGTGATGGTGTTTTGTTATCATTGTATTTTTACGACTATATAAATGTGATCATGATGAATAGTAATTTAATTGATGTCACCATTAAAGATTTTTCATTAAATGCTTTATCCTTAAGTAATAGTAAAAAGGTCCAATGTCTTTTTTTTTTTTTTTTTTTGGTCGGGGCATCCCGAGATAAGAGGATTTCAAAGCTCTCTTTGGAAGACAACTTGTTTATGAGGAATAATTGTCTTTTAGAGAACTTTGGGCTCATTTAATGGGTTTGCTTCTCTTAGTGAGCCATTAACTTGAGTTAGGCCCGATGGGCTTTGGACTCGGTGGGTTCATGGCCCTTTTTGTTGGACTATACTAGGGAAAGGCTTCCCATCACAACCTTATAACCTAGACGATGCTAACCACTAGTCATATCATTAAGATGTCCAAAGAAAAGGACAAACTATGACATTATCCTAAACATAGAACCCTAATGATAAAGATGTATTTTCACCAACTTGTTGGAAAAAAATACATTGATTTAATGAAGGTATGCTACTCGGACTACTCTTATTCAATTGACGCCAACTATAACGACATAGACACCGTCGAAGCAGTAAGTCGTTATTAAAAAAAAATCTTTCTCTCAAATTGATGTTAGAAATTGTTAGTAGTAAAGGAATAGATCATCATATCTTTTTCTTTATGCAATTTGACCAAATCTTTATCTATATAAGAACTCTAAAGACCAAAGGTTCTATATTCCAATTATGCTCTCTTAACACATAATATTATTGTTTGTTGTCATTTACAAATTCATTTGAACACACGATAATCTATTGGGACACCTTCTCTCTTTATATACTTATCTAGTCATTGAAGTGTCCCTCATTCAATAAAGAGGACTTATTTTGCATGTGTTTTGAGTAGATATGATCACAGTTCATCATCAACTTTTGTCGTCCCTCAACCATGAAAGAGTTCACATTATCATCATACAATAATTGATTATGATGTCATGTTTAATTAGACATATATTAATACAATTCTACTTCTAAAATAATAATAATGAAAAAAAACCCCATAATCATGCTAATCTAATAACACTTTTGTCATAATTGGAAGGGAAAAAGAAGAAACAAAATTGTCATTTAGTATTATGCATTAACTATCATGTCGTCGCTTGATGGAAAATTTTAATTAATAGTTTTAAAAAAAATTAATATATTCAAATAAATAAAAAATTAAAATTGATGTACTCAATTAAAAAAGAGTTAAAATTAATGTATTTATAATGTAATTATTCTCATTACAGAAATAGAATAGGAAAAAACTTCAAAAATGTATATATAACGATAGGATTATAATCTTAAAACGGAAATTAATTGTAGATTCTTCTAATCTAATCAGACTCTTGTCATATTTTCTTAATTTCTAGAATTACTAAACAAAGAATAGATGCACTAATAATTTTTTTTATAGAAAATCTGTACTCATAATTGATAATCCGTAATCACAAAAAATAACAACACAGAGCTTGTCATTTTAAGACCACAAATTTCATCAACAAAACAAGACCGTGTCTAAAATAACAGGCATATGTTAACCCTGAACCAACAACAATTTGGACCACGAATTTTCCTCAACAATAAAGAACGTGAATTTAAGAAGAAAAAAAAAAAATCCGACATTTGCTCTTCTCTTTACGTCATTACCCAGTCATGGCCACATACAAAGCCACCTGTTTCCCTGTCTCTGTCTCTCCCTCCCTGTCTGTCTCTCTTCTCCTTAATTATTTCGTCCCATTTTGAAGCTTCCTCCTCTCCTTCTATAAACACAAAAATAACAAATAACAAATAAAAAACATATTTAAACGCTTTTTTGAACTAGTCAAATTCACTTTTATACAATTGTAATTAAGTCAACAAATCAAGAAATTATACACAGTGAAACAGATAAAGATCTGTTTTTTTGTTTTTCCTTATTCATTTCTTTTAAATTGTTATCGTGTTCTTTCTAAGGAGTTGAATAGAAATAAAAAGATTGAAAACCCAGCTCAAATTTTTGATCTTTGAATCAAAAAAATGGACTCTGATTTTTGGACCTCTCGCATTGCCGTCGCTAAACGCCAGTATGCGTCGCAGCACCATCATCAGAGTTCCCATCTAGGTGAACCTTTATATTTTGATCGTATGTTTTATGAGAAATGTTGTTTTCTTGATATGTTTTGTGATCATAACGTTTTTGTTTTTGTTTGTGGATGTGTAATTAGATCGTTTCAATATTGATGATTTCGAAGTAGAAGAAGAGGTCAGACCTGATTTCCCATGTCCATACTGTTATGAAGATTTTGATATCGGGTCTCTGTGTTCGCATCTTGAAGATGAGCACTCCTACGAGTCTAAAGCTGCCGTAAGTTCTTTTTTATTTTTTGGTTTGCTGGGTAGATGGAAGTGATATAAGTTTTGTCGATGTTTGTGTATTTAAGCCTGGTTTCTTGATTGGTTTTTGTTTTATAATTAGGTTATTAATTTCATGTTTCAATTCTTTTTTGTTTACCTTTCTGAGAAAGAGGGGACCAAAGTCATAGTACTTGCTTTTTCCGTTTAGACAGGAGAAAGTATTGATCTTTACCTTACTGGGTATGTTTGATGCAAGATGCCTATGACATCTTCTTTTTTGTTGCAATGATGGGAGGGTCTAGGGATTGGGTTTTTTTCTTTTGGTTCTCTATTTGTGTAATTTACGTTTTTTGAAGTGACCTTGTAGTAGGAAAAAGTCTGAGAAGGCTGTACTATGAGACGTTTGATCTCATATTTGCTAACTTTATGCGTATTGGTGTTAGAAGGGCTTTGGTTTCTCCCGCATGATTTTTGCAACAAAGTTCTGCTAAGTATACAGAATCCTTTATTCCGTTAAATAAATTTCCTTGGGCAGATAGCAGGAATTGAACCCGCTTCATGTATTCATATTTGCTATTTGTGTTTGATGTTCCTATTCTCGAAAGGAGGTCTGATTCAACAGGGAACGATATTGGCTCCCTTGAAGAATAATTGCTCTATTCTGTAACTGATGCTGGCGAACATACAATGAATAAAGAATATGTCGTGTTAGATAATGCTATGAAGTAGAAAGAAGAAAACAAATTAAGTAGACATGATCAACTAGGTATCTTGATTGTTCCTATTGCTGATTATTACTCAACCCCGGCATGGGTGGATAACTATTTTTTTAATTGTTATTGGGTTGATTTAGTACTGCTTCCATTTTTCCTTTGCAGGTTTGTCCTATTTGCTCTGTTAAAGTTGCTCGGGACATGCTAAGTCATATTACATTGCAACATGGACACTTGTTCAAGATATCCTTAAATTGAAAACTTTTGTCACTCAGATATTTCTCTCATTTTTAGCATATATGCAAGTACAAATTATTTACTTTTTATCTGTTGCAAAAAATCAAATTAGCACCCAAGTTTCCTTTAACTAAAGATTACTTGCAGAGACGTCGCAGGTTGCGTAGAGTTGCAATTCCTAACAGTCAAGCATTGTCTCTTCTTGGCCGAGATCTCCGTGAGGCTCATCTCCAATTGTTGTTAGGGGGTGGTGGATATAGATCAAATAACACTAATGCTAATGTGTCTAATGCCGCCACTGATCCATTCCTTTCATCGCTTATTTTAAATTTTCCTACATCCGAAGCAGAAGAAATTTCAAAATCTGTGGTAACAAGTGTAGAGGATTCTCCTGCAAAGAATGCAGCACCATCACATATGTGGAAATCAAGGTAATGATTCAGGTTTTCTATTTTCAACAACTTAAAGGAGGCAATTATAGACTCTTCTATGCCCTCTTCAGCCATTCAAATGTTAGACCAGAAATGCATAACATAAAATAGTTTTCAATAATTTATTACACAACACATTAACCTGTGGACACAATTTCCTTGTGCTGCTCTGCCAGTGCTGGCCAGCGTTGAACCTTATGTAGAAACATCAATGCTGAAAATATTGCTGATATTGCCATCACATTTTTATTTTCCTTTGCTATCAATCCGTACATTCATTTCTCAGCCGAGGGCTATTTAATATACTGCAATTTAAATGCTAGTAATGATCTCTTGGTCATATGGTATGGGGCAGGCATTGATAAACTTCAGTGTAGGAGGTTGGAGTTAAAACTCCCTAAGGAAAAAGTGGTGCTTGGTTACTTGTTGGCTGAGAGTTGGGGTAAGGTCAGCAATTTTTCTAAGGTCAGAAAGAAAAAACAGAGACATCTGAACACTGCAAAGACCAATAGACACATACATACATAGTGCCTGCACCCTCTGCTGCATATGCAAGTGCACAAGCATACACACACATGTTCAAATATTCTGAATCTTACCCAGGTACAGAGATGAACGAATTAATTTGTAACTTGGCATGTATGATTAATATTTATCACTTGGTACTGGAATCTTTAAACAAGCAGATAAAAGGTTTGGCTACTAATATGAAAATTGTCATTTGATTAATGCAAGCTTAGGTTATAAAACTTTTTGGGGGTTAGCAATCTAGGTAAATTGGGAGGTGGGCACTTAGTATGGGATTGGCATTGCATATTGGTATGGATGAATCAACCAGCACCCATGGTGGGGAAAAAGCAGTGTCTACCTAATGCCATGATCAATTACCAAAAAAAAAAAAAAATTGGATTTAAATTTTAATATCCCCTTCTTTTTCTTGCAGTTTTGATCCTTCTTTGAGTCACGAAGAGAGGGAAAAAGGGCTGAAGCAAGTTGCCGGAAGAGTTGGTTTTGTGCAGGATATGCTTCTCTCAACCTTGTTAAGCGACTAATAAAGTAGTAAAATCAACTGAGAAAATAAGCGATGAGATTCTAATCTTGCTATTAGAGGTATTTTTGGGTGGGATTTTATATGTTTTACATTGCTTAGCAATCCCAGTGCATGCCTCAATTGAATTCTGCCGCTGTACATGTCTGCTTGATGATAATATCTCATCCTTTCTCCTCTCCCAACAAGTGATATACTTGCTACATTCTGCAGAAACAATGATCTTCTACTTTATGGAAGACACTTAATTTGTGAAACACTCCTGATGTAGCGAGATAAACCTTTTGAGTGATAATATCAAGAACTTTATCATCACCCATGGGTGTGTGAGTGGAAATGGTGGAAGAAAGTGCAATGAATCATTCAGACTTCTCCCTATTTTATAAAACCAAAAGGCTTGTAATATCGCTGCTGCTGCAATAAGGGCGGTTTAAATTTTCATGCGATCACATTGCCTTTTCTTATCAGATGGTACTCTTTTCTTGTTTCTTCCCATTCGTGTTCTATTCTTCTTCTTTTTCAGACTATTCTGTCTTTTCAGTTGGTGGAGAAAGGGATGTAATCTTTTTGGATAGGATTTGCTCTTCATAGTGTCATCTTGTGTTCATATCGAGGATTACAATATATGGCGTTGAATATCTAAACCCAGCGCCTAATGGGGCATATTGAAATCAATTATCAACACGAGGTCACCCTTGAGGTGTGGCTTGGATTTACTCCTCATATTATCATCTAGACGCAAGATCAAGGAAATGCCACGAGCAAATAATTTCTAATGAGTTTACATTCGGTTGTGGATGATTCATCTAAAACCCACTGAGAAGGAATATTGTGGTAAAGCTTGCAAAACGAAAGAACAAATCAGCGTGACTTTAAAGTTGCATCTTGCTTTTATGAGTCGGTGTGGAAAAAAGAAAAGTTGCAGGAGTTTATGCCATGGAAAGGCTTACAGGGAAGCTTTGCCTTTTATGTTTGCTTGCGAACTAAATCCAAATAACATGATCAGCCGCGCCCGCACCACCACGTCCTTGATTATTCACAACTTTGAAACGGAAGGACCTTTTTACACAACATTTTCCTCTCTGAAAACAAGATGCTACAATGACAGAGACCATTGAAGGAAGTTGGCCAAGGCCCCCCATTCCCACATGTTACTTGCTTTAGACGAGGCATGGAAAACTTCGTTCGTGATTCCAATTAATTTTTCTTTTTTATTCGATCTACATCAATCTAATCAATATGATAATCTCTCTAAAGCGGGAATTTCTTTTTTTTTTACAAAAAAAAAAAACAGGATGGTCGTTAGTCAATGAATACTGAAAAGCTCCTCTAATTTTTCCCGTGATCCAAATCAATAGGGGAAAGGAATAGTTTGATAAGCATTTTAATCATTGCGCATCTGTGCTCCAATAACGCTGTGGTTGTTTGAGAAACAAATTTCTTAATTGTGAAAAAAAAGGCACAAAGTAAGGCTGCCAATTGTTATTGGACAACGATCCATCAATTATTGCTTATCCCACAATTGTACGTGCTTGGTAGTGTTGGTATTGGTTTTGATGTATTGCTTGCTGGGCGGCAGTCGGTGCAGCTAAACTGGACGGTAGGCGTCAAGGTCGGTGAACCTCGCCGCAATAATCATCAATCATTGATGGACAAGACAACGAAAAAAGAACACGATCTCTCTCTCTTTTTACAATGCGCAGTTGAAATTTAGGGTTATATATATATATATATATATATATATATATAAACTTGGTAGTAAAATATGTTTGAAAAAATTTTAAAATTTATCTTGAAAGTTATTTAAAAGTTAAAAATCTTATTTAACACAAAAGAATTTAACATCACATATTATTCAATAATTTTTTTTTTACAATTATAATAACCCTAGTTACCGCTAAATCCATATCAAAAACCATAATTTTTCCAAACGAGTACATAAAATTCAAAAAAAAAAAATCTTTGTATTAATACTTTACGAAATATATTTCAAACGGACGAAAAATGATCATGTAAAAATAATACTGTTTGGTTTTAGATGGACATAAAACAATTTGTAAAAAAAAAAAAAAGCATTTAACTTTAGTTTTGAGGCCAAACCGTTACCGTCTCACAAGTGAGGGATGCAAAAAGCCAGTCAGCAATCAGCAGCGCCAAAGGGTCATCACTCATCTCCTGTGCTGACATCCATAAAAAAGGAGGGGAAAAAAAAAGGAAGAAGAAGAAGATAAGATAAGAAGTCCACGTCAACTGCACATTAAGGTCTGTCAAAAACCCAAATATATATATATATATATATAGCTACCATAAATAAAATCAATTCTTCTTGTTCCAATGCAGCTCAATTACATCAATCTCCATCCACCCTCTTAGATCCAACGGCTGACATTTTGTCATATCACCGCCAATTCTACCGAGCACATCCATCATCCAATCATATCTAGTCCTTTTGTAGAAAAGTAAAACCTAAAAAGAAGGACTAAAATAAATGCTGTTGGTAGAGAGAATATTATTGGATAGAATTTTTTGATTTACGCAAGCACCCAACTAGATTTAAGACAAAGGCGTACACATCTTCTTGGCCTTTAAGAATCAGTCAGTTGCGTGGTTTCTTCTGTTTTATACCCATTAATATTATCATTTACCAAGCTCTTCCCTTTAAGCAGTAAACGGCACAGACAGTGTCTGTAATTGCTTCCAAAAGTTCTTGATTTTAATTGGGTTTTCTTGGTTAATTTCTCTTTGATTTTTGATAAAGAGGGGAGAGGGGACAAGATGATGGAGCTGTTTTTGCTGGGTTGCACAGGAGTTGTGGTGTTTCTTCATGGAGCTAATTTCTTCTTCCATGTTCTCTCCCAACACCTTGCCTTCCGTTCGCTCAGGTACTCAAATTTTACTTCTTTCTTTTGTTAATTTCCTTTCTCAATCCAGTTGAATTGAAAGAGCTTTTCTTTTCCTGATCAAAAGACGATGAGGGCTTGCTACATTAATTATATTCCTGTTTCTCAAATCAAAGACGATCAAAACTTTACTTGGTTTTGATTTAATTTTGTTTATAAGTCAAATCCAAGGTTTTTGGGATTCAAGACTCTCGGTTCTTCTTTAATTGACCAGTAATCTTGATCTTTTGTTGTCTTTTTGGGTTTTTAAAATCTTTCAGATTTATGATTTTTGGTAACAAACTAATTAACATGCTACTATATTATGTTATGGTTATGATTGTTTTTGAAGAGTCATTGACTTGTGATTATTGTGGCTGGTATTACAGTTTCCTGGGATTTGGTGGATGGTAAAGCGTAGCAGAAATCAAGAAAGTAGAGATGATTTATTAATTTCGTCACGCAAACATCTAATGGACATTGATGGTAGCTTGCACCTGCAGTCACGTTTTGTGCCTTTTCTCTCTTTTAATAGCAAATGTTGGCTTGTATATATTATGTAAGAGCCAGTTATAGTCCTTGAAATAAATGGAGAACTGTATTTGATTCAAATTCAGATCTAAATTCATTTCCAACGATCAGACATTGTCATATGGATGAACCTTGGCTCTTCTTTCTTTTTTGGGTTTATCTTTTTAATGTTTAGATTTAATAATGGTAACTGATGGATTAGTGTTGTCCCATTGTGCAAAAAGTTGGCGTAAGACGACAATACGCCAACACCTAAACTAATGAATTGTTTTTATGGATAAGAATTGTAATTAGATAGGAAACAGAAAGAAACGACTCTTGTTTTTTTGTTTGGTGGAACTGTTGTGTTGATGGTTGAATGAATGAATAATTAGGAATTCCAATTTTTGCAGGCTAGTCGTGTCAGTCAAGGGAAAGGGAAAGGGAAATGAATGGTGTGGCACATGAGTCATGACCAATCAGGGTGTAATGATCATAATTTCTGAATGTTATTTCCTTATCGAGTTAAAGTTTCTGTTAGTGAAAGCTATTAGGCTGTAGAGATGGTTTTCACTTGTATTAAGGAGTTCAATACTTGAATGATTGAGCATTGGAACTTCCTGCCACATTCGAACCAGTGAAGCTTGGCCACTTACTGGTTAAACTGCTGATGAAATTGCATGGCCGGTTTCTAGTTCGAACACATTTTAAATTTGTTCACGATTGAGTCTGGCTCATTCGAAATCCTTATCTGTGACTGAGGAATTACTAGTTTTTATGCTCAGCTAGCTCATAGAGTTAACCAACTTTGAATCATTCATCTTGAAACATCACGTTACAGTTTAAATTTTTGAATTTAAATGGTCATTTGACATGATATCGGAGTTTGATTGATTAAGTGGGTCTTGAGTAATGAGTTCAAGTCCCATCACTTTTACTTTTTCAAGTATTAAGCA
This sequence comes from Dovyalis caffra, assembly GCA_963924115.1. NCBI lineage: Eukaryota > Viridiplantae > Streptophyta > Magnoliopsida > Malpighiales > Salicaceae > Dovyalis > Dovyalis caffra. The sequence goes on from CAWUPB010001184.1 coordinate 10,554,672, forward strand.
CAAAGCAATATCTATATGTGCAAGTTTCACGCCTAATATTAGGACTTTCACTTTAGAGAATGTGTTAGATAATAATATAAATCATATCTTGAGGTTTTATTTAACGAGCTTAAGGTTTTAAATTAAAAAGGTCGTTTGAGACACCTACTCAAGCTAGATGTTTGGCATACAATCATTTTTTTGGGATAATTACGAGATATAAGTAAATCAATTTTTAATCTTTTCTCAACCAAATATATGAACTTTAATTTTTTTGTTTGAATACATTAATTTTTTCAAAATTATCAATCAAATATTTCTGTCAATTTTTTTGCTAACGGATAACATTTTCATTATCCTTAAAATATCAAATTATAATTTTGTCCTTTTTTTCTTCATGGAGTATATGAATTTTAATTTTTTCAAATTGAGTTGCCAAAATTACCAATTAATTACTTTCATAAATTCTTCATTAATTGATGACGTATCCAAATATCAAATTATATTTTTTTCATCTTTTGTTGTAATGAATTTTCTCCTTAAATTATTCTATCATTTTAAAATTTGACAAATAATTAAAAAATATATATTTTTAGTTATACAATCTCAAATTAAACTTAGTAACAATTGTTGTTAAAAAAAAAGAGTTAGGTTTTGAGTGTGAAAATTAAAGGACCACAAATGTGAGATTTTTCATCTAGAAAATTCTTTTGTGTTTTTCTTCAATTTTCATTTTTAAACCTAACTTATTATTTTTTGTTAACGATAACCTAATTGAGTTTAGTTTGAAATTTTAGAGAAAAATAATTTTTTAATTATTTTTTAAATTATAAAATAGTAAAATAATTTGAGGAGAAAGGTTCTCTTAATATATAGAGGATAAAATCATAATTTTATATTCGAATACGTCATCAATTAACGAAGAAAATAATGAATATACTTGATTGATAGTTTTAAAAAGATTGATGTACTCAAATTAAAAAAAAAAAATTAAAGTTCATGTAATCGATTGAAAAAGGATAAAATTATAGTTTGATATTTTGATAATACTTAACACATCATCAGTTAATTGAAAATTTGACAGAAATACTTGATTAATGATTTTAAAAAAATTGATACACTCAAATGAAAAAAATTAAAATTTATATACTCAATTAAAAAATTAAAAATTAATATATTTATAGCGTAATTATCCCAATCATTTTTACACCCCTTCATCTGCCAATAGTGCCCTGATTTTGAGAGTCATTGGTTGGCTATGAAAGGAAATTATAAAACATAAATCTAAAGATTAGAGCCGAAGGGCTGAATTACCCGTTTATGAAAAGTAAACTTTGGTCTAAAAAAAGAAGAGTAAATTATTAATTAGTTTCTCTAGTTTCAAGAAAAAAATTAATTAATCCCTCTTATTTAAAAAATTATTATTTAGTTTTTTAATCGGTATTGACCATGCTTAATTTAATATTATTTTTATTTTACAAAATCTACTATTTTAAATTACAAGTAGATTTTAAAATATAAAAACTCAATTATTAGTTTTTAAAATAAGGGACTAATTGAGAAATTTTATAATATACAAGGACTAAATAATGACATGTATAGCAGCTTACTTCATTAACCTATTTTGAAGAGAGAGATAGACACATTGAATTACATCCGAATCCATCAAAAGTGATAAGAAGATTTCCACGTTTGCTCAATTTTTTTATTTTCTCTCTAATGTTTCTCTTTTTTTATATCTATCTCTCTTCTCAAAATGAGTTAATGAAATAACTATTATACTTATTATTAGTTATTCTTTATGTATTATAAAATTTATCAGATTAATTAATTTATTTTTCAAAATAAAAAGGATTAATTTATAATTTGCTTCAAAAATACCAAAACCAAAACTCCTGCTGCAAAAGCGCTCCTTGCAAAGAGGAAAGGAAAAAAACAAAACATCGCACAAACCGTAGTGCAAACCATACTGAAGGACTTGGACAAAAGCTGTTGTTGTTAATGATCAAATGGAGAATCAACCTTTGCTATTTTCACTCCCTCCAAAAATCCCCTCACCAACAGCATTACCTTCCTTTTAAACCGTTCACTTTCCAAAATCACTATCTCTGTTTCACTAAATTTATCAAATTTATCAATACCTCTATTGAATTGAGTCAAAACCCAAAACCCACCAATCTCTCAAGTCAAATAACAAAAAAGAACAATTTTTACTTAACACACACCATCATATCATGCTCCAAGCTCCTTTCTAAATGTACCGCTTCAAAATCTTTAACTCCAGGGATGGAAATCCATGCCAATGTAATCAAATTTGGTTTATCTCAAGACCTAAAAATAAGGAACTATTTGGTCAATCTTTACTCAAAATGTCAACTTTTTGGGTATGCAAGGAAACTGGTTGATAGAAGTACTGAACCAGACTTGGTTTCTTGGTCTGCTTTGATTTCTGGGTATTCACAAAATGGGTTTTGTCAAGAAGCAATTTTGGCCTTTTATGAGATGCATTTGTTAGGTATTAAGTGTAATGAGTTCGCTTTTCCAAGTGTACTCAAGGCTTGTACGGTCACTAAGGATTTAGTGTTAGGAAAGCAAGTTCATGGAATTGTGGTGGTTACAGGGTTTGAGAGTGACGAGTTTATTGCAAATAGTTTGGTTGTATTCTACGCGAAATGCGGAGGATTGGGGGATTCGAGGAGGCTTTTTGACGCGATTCCTGATCGAAGTGTTGTTTCATGGAACGCGCTGTTTTCTTGTTATATGCACCGTGATATGCATGGAGAAGCAGTTTGTTTGTTTCATGATATGGTTTTGAGTGGAATGAGGCCTAATGAGTTTAGTTTATCTATTATGATAAACGTGTGTACAGGTTTGGAGGATAGTGGTCAGGGAAGAAAGATTCATGGATATTTAATAAAGCTTGGCTATGATTCTGATCCCTTCTCAGCAAATGCTCTTGTTGACATGTATGCAAAAGTGGGAATTCTTGAAGATGCTAGCAGTGTTTTTGATGAAATTGCCAAACCTGAAATTGTTTCTTGGAATGCTATTATTGCTGGTTGTGTTCTTCGTGAGTGCCATCATCGGGCTTTAGAATTGTTTAGGGAAATGAATAAATCTGGGATGTGTCCAAATATTTTTACCTTATCAAGTGCTCTTAAAGCTTGTGCTGCAATGGGCCTATTAGAATTGGGAAGACAGTTGCACTCTAGCTTGATAAAGATGGATATTGGATCAGATTCTTTTATGAATGTTGGACTAATAGATATGTATTCCAAGTGTAACTCAGTGGATGATGCAAGATTGGTTTTTAAGTTAATGCCAGAGAGAGACTTGATTGCATGGAATGCTGCTATCTCAGGACTTTCACAAAATGAGGAAGATGGAGAAGCTGCATCTCTTTTTCTTTTGATGCACAGGGAAGGAGTAGGTTTCAACCAGACAACTTTATCAACAATTCTTAAATCCATAGCTGCCTTGCAGGCTAACCATATTTGCAGGCAAATTCATGCACTTTCCTTGAAATCAGGGTTTGAATTTGACAATTACGTTGTGAACAGCCTTATTGATGCATATGGAAAATGTGGCCACGCAGAAGATGCAACAAGAGTATTCAAAGAAAGTCCAGATGTAGATTTGGTGTCTTACACATCTCTTGTAACAGCTTATGCTCAAGATGGACAAGGCGAAGAAGCACTAAAGCTCTATTTGGAAATGCAAGATAGGGGGATCAAGCCTGATTCGTTTGTTTGTAGTTCTCTCCTGAATACATGTGCAAGTTTATCGGCATATGAACAAGGGAAACAAGTTCATGTTCACATCTTGAAGTTTGGATTCATGTCAGATATTTTTGCTGGAAATTCTCTTGTTAATATGTATGCTAAATGTGGAAGCATAGAGGATGCAAATCATGCTTTTTCAGAAATACCCGAGAGAGGGATAGTCTCATGGTCTGCTATGATTGGAGGACTTGCTCAACATGGGTATGGGAAAGAGGCCCTCCAGCTGTTCAAGCAGATGCTTAAAGATGGCGTTCCTCCTAATCATATAACACTAGTTAGCGTACTTTGTGCATGCAATCATGCAGGTTTGGTTGCCGAAGCCAAACTATATTTCAATTCAATGAAAATTTTGTTTGGTATGGAACCACTGCAAGAGCATTATGCCTGCATGATTGATCTCCTTGGCCGAGCAGGGAAATTAGAGGAGGCAATGGAGCTTGTGAATAAAATGCCGTTTCAAGCTAATGCCTCAGTGTGGGGTGCACTTCTTGGCGCTGCAAGAATCCATAAGAATGTTGATCTTGGAGAACAAGCTGCTGGGATGCTTCTTGACTTGGAACCTGAGAAGTCAGGCACCCATGTTCTTCTTGCAAACATTTACGCATCAGTCGGCATGTGGGATAATGTAGCACAGGTAAGAAGACTTATGAAAGAGAGCAATGTGAAGAAGGAGCCTGGAATGAGCTGGCTTGAGGTAAAAGACAAGGTATACACCTTCACAGTAGGAGACAGAAGCCACTCCAGAAGTAAAGAAATCTATGCGAAGCTTGATGAGCTGAGTGACCTATTGAATAAAGCTGGCTATGTTCCTATGGTAGAGATTGACCTCCATGATGTAGAACCAAGTGAAAAGGAGCAGCTTCTATACCACCACAGCGAGAAACTAGCAGTGGCTTTTGGTTTAATTGCTACCCCGCCAGGGGCTCCAATTAGAGTGAAAAAGAATCTTCGAGTTTGTTTAGACTGCCATACTGTGCTCAAGTTCATTTCTAAAATAGTCTCCAGGGAGATAATTGTCAGAGACACCAACAGATTCCACCATTTTAGAGATGGTTTGTGTTCTTGCGGGGATTATTGGTGACGTTCTAGGATTAGTGTTGTTATTCCTGTTACTAACTACTAACTATAAACCATCATTTTTCTTCCACCTCCTTTTATTTTAACAAAATGAAATTTGTGCAACAGTAATGCAATTCAAATGCATTCATAAGAAAAATTCATCTTTTCAGATTGTTTATGAAAATTATTTACTTTCTTGCTCCTGCTCTTTAACCGACATTTTCCTCGGCTATTGTAACTGATGCGGGTCTGTCAGCCATCAAAGGAATGCAAGCTTCTACCTTAAGAATTTTTAATAATTAAACAGTGAAAACTACTTTTAAGTTGTAAAAATTTAGTCACTTGCAAATTTTATACTTTGCGTACAATTCGATGTTGTGTTGCTGCCAATGCGCATACACTTCCAAATCCCTCCATCTCTTTTTCTCAACATATTCCCTTTGTTGGCATGTTATTTATTATAAATATTTATCTGTTCCAATTATTTATTTATTTATTTATTTTCTGACAATTCAAACATAGCGAAGTCCCCTTGCTCGAAAACAAATGCTGAACAAACAAAATAAACATTGATAATACTTCTGCAGAGCTACTCTAGCTTTGCAACAAATGACATGTAATGAATCTGATTTCCTTTAGAATTATCAGTTAAGCAAATCATGTACAAGGTTATCATTTACAAATTACAAGTTATAACAATACGAATGAGTGCATCCTTTCCCTCCTACGTGTTCTTACATAAACATCATTGACTCCTCTGACATTATGGCTAACAATGAATACTTGACTTTGATTGAGATTCTACCACCGTCCACACAGAGCTTAGCTCCAGTGATGACCCAATATCCAGGCGGGTCCTCTGGACCCCTCACCATTTCCTTTGTGTCCACAAAATTTGACATTTTCGGTGCTTTTGATGGTAAAGGCGGACCTCCAGGAAAAACTGCCGAATTTAAGTCCAATTTCACTGGCTTCTCAGGTGGATTCAATCCTGCACTGAACCTTGTGCTGATCAACATCGAGAAGACCCCTGATTTTCGTGAAAAGGTTGAAGGTCCATCCCATTCTGACCTGCGGAGTTTTGCAGATACCACCATTGAGAATCCAAGCCTCAGGAACAGAACTTTCTTCATCCCGACAACCTTAACCTCAAACCAGGCCTTTGTTACAATAGAAGCGAAGTCATCAATGTGGGAACCACTGTGCTCCACTGGGGCAGTGCAGACATGTGAGAATATGCTCCAATTAACTGGTTCAAAGTAGCCTCGTTCTACAGGTCCACGAGTAGGCTCATGCCTAAGATCATCTGAGAGTTGGACCATACTGGGAAGAGCGGAAAGATGCTGGAGATGGATAGCCAAATGGTCACTTCTCTTACCCTCCAAATATAAGCGAATTCCAGTCACTGGCCTATTTCCAGAATCAACCTGCAATGCGTGGATTAAGAGCCTTAAAGAACAGTAAAACTAGAATGATCATTATCAGTTAAATTCTGGAAAAGCATAATGGGAAAGTCTGATAATTAATTATTCCGCAGACTATGAACATATCCAAATGATGATTATCTATTCTCTCTCTCTTTTCTCTTTTTGTTTTTCTTTTCCATTTTTGAGGAAATGTTTTAAGAAGGGCACTTAAGCTTATTAAGTTACACCTTTACATATGCCTTATACTATCACCAGCTATCTGCAATCATATATCGTTTTAAGATCTTGAAATCAATGTCGTGAGTAACTCTACGAGCTGCAGTTCAAGGAATCACCTGTGTGGTATTGACATAAAGCTTAGGTCCCATGAAGGTGAACCTAAGAGATGGGGTTGCTTGTTTTCTGCGCTTAAGAGTAAGAGGCAGATCACCGTATACTGGAGCCCATTGCCGAGGCAACTGAAACTCTAAAAACTGGTGGAGTTCCTCTATTGGAGGTTTGTCTGCATGATTGATGATCAAACATCAGCACAGGTTCCAAAACACAGATAGAGACATAAAGGATCTGATGAAATTCAAGGGAAATAATTTCTCAAATATAAATGAATAAAATTCGAGTGAGATAATATATAAAATATAAATGAACTGGCTACATCCAAATGACCATAGTCCCCAAGCATTGAATCTACTAAATGTATCCAAGTATTACTCTCCATAACATCTGCAACAGTCCACAAACCAATTGCATATCCTCTTGACGTCTAGTTGAACCTATGCACGAAGTGATCAGGAAATGGTAATCACACCGAGTGAAAGAGCCACTCAAGCATAAAACTGCAATAAGGCTAAATGTCAAGGCCTATCAGATTCAGACTCAAAACATCTGTCCAGCAAACATGCAAGGTTTTGGGTCGAATTTTTTCAAGCAGATCATTTGTTTTTTTAATTCCTACATATTTATTGAATGCAGGGTTGCTGCATGCTCAAAGCACTTATGTCATGGAGAGACCAAAATATAGGGGAGAGGTAGGTACACACATCGAAGGTAGAGATTCACCGCATGGCTTAAAAATCCATTGCCTCGAACACCACTCAAAAGAGAAGTTATAGGCACAAGGGACATGGAAATAACATTTGGCGACTGCGATATTGTCGAAAGCCATTGGTTATGGCTTTGGCCAACATCCACACCTCCCCTTCGGATACAAATACTAATTATATCCTGCACGAGAAATAAATTCATTAAATAAAAATCTTGACCTGTTTGGGGCAGGTTGCTTAGAACTTCTGTTACAGCATATACCAAGAAGCTCACCTCATTCTTTATGGAGGTAACGACAGGCGGCCGGATCGAATGGGTAAATACTCCATTGAAATCCCAAGGCATAATGTGTTCATCCTGAAACAGTAAACGGGAATGCCATATTGAAAAAAGATAATCACCATCATTTCTTCCTTTATCTCTTACAAGCCCCATGATAATCATAGGCAATTTGAAAGAAAAACCCCATTCAGTCATTTCTCACTCTTGTGAATTGTGATGCACCACCGATCGTATATACTCTCTAATAAGTTTATAGAGAGAAACCACGACAATGATGGGTATCTTAGTTGTCAGATTTAACGTACCTTTGGTTTTCCTGATAATTCAGCAGGGTTTGCATCTCCTGAAAACCTCTTGTCAGCATATTCCTTTAACAACTTCTGAACTTCTGGGGGCTCAAGATTTGATCTTTGTAGTTGTTTTATGTGTATTACATCTTTACCTCCCATCTTTACCCCAACAACAATATGAGTACCATATTTCTCAATGAACCTTGAAAATCATGTTATTCAAGATCATCGTTAATTCAATCTCAATGACAAAGCATTCAACAACTTAACTTCGACTGGAACATTAGGTTACAGAAACCTCTAAGGAAATGAAAACATACATAAACTGATTCAGGTTTCATTTCATGAAAAACAGATGTTTTATTTTTTTATTATTAAAAATCGAGAATGGCAAATGGAAGTTGCTTCCACCTCAGGATATGCCTAGATCATAAAAAGTTTCCTATCAGAAATTTCTTCCAATTGGATAATTTCATGTATCTAACGTTTGAATCTTTTAAAACCATCATCTAATATTAAACATCAAAATGAGCTATTTTTGGGAGCTAAAAGTGGTTCAACAGCAGGAAAAAACTCTCTAAGGAAAATGCATATTAATTTCATAAAACCAGCAATAGAATCAAAATCTATGACAGACTAACTTCTTTTTTAGACTGTCATGTTGGACACGCGGGTTAAATTGAGATCTAGCATATCTCTTTAAGTTGCATTTTAATAAGAACCGTTTACTTCCCCAAAATCCTTGTTTTATTCATAAAATGAAAAGAAAAGAAAAATTGGAGTCGATCATTTTTCAAATGTTTATTCCAATTAAGTAGAGCAGCGTTACACAAGTTGATCAGCTTTTGAGTTTAGAAGAACATACTCAGCTAGGGCAACAGAATCCCATGTAGTAGGCACTTCATGCTTCACCTTTTCAGACAATGTTATATGGGATCTTTCCAACTCAATATTATACAGTGTTATGAACCAACCATCAAAAGCAAGACTTTTCGCTGTAGCTGCATCCTTCTGCCAACAACCCCTGAAGTCAAACATGGTATTGAACAGTCCCGAGGGTATTTTACCCGATACACACAGTTCCTGATTGAATTTCTCCGACATCTACAACGAAATTAACCATTGACAAAATTAGACAAGTACTTCAATCTTTTTTTTAATCAAATTCACGATCACAATCCTAAAATTTGGAGTAATGGGGGTGGTCTATTAATCCAAATTTAGACACTTTCCTAATTTAGCAACGTTGACTCGACGGTCAGCACTTAGCACACGCCAAATGCTAGAGGAAGAAAAAGAAAAAAGCAATGGTTCCATTCTTAAAAAAAGGGTTGCCATGTATATGTTTCCAAATCACACATAAAAATCTTGAATATCCCAGTTAATGACATACCTGATTGAAAGAGAGAACATCAGAGAGAAACCTAGTCCTCTCCCCTTTATCGCACTTGATACCATTTGGCACGTTCTGAACAACAACGCCACCAGGAACCACAAGCTCTTGGTTTCGTGTCAGGTCCAGTTCGATCAATCTTGAATCAAGAGGACCTGGCTTGCAATATGATAATCGAATGTCTTTAGTCAAATCATATCCCAACCCAATCACAGACACCGCCTTCTCTGCTGCTGATTGAGCATCAAGCCTACTATTTGCCATCAAAATAATCCAATTTTTAGACAGTTTTGTCAAGTGAGAAAATTAACGTGCAGGGTTTTAGCAGTTCGTAGTTTGGAGTAGCTAGAGAGGGCTTTCGGAATTGAATACCGATCATTGAATAGGTCTTTCGTTTGCTTTTGTTTCTTTCTGTTTAGTAAGCATTTAACGATTTCTTTCTTCATATTGAAAGAGACATCGAGTTCCGAGAGACCACATTCGAGATGGCATTTGGAATTTTTGACGGGTAAAATTAATTTTGATCTCTATAGATACATCAATACATTATTTCTACCCCTATTTTTTGAGAGTTTAAATTTTGCTCTTCTAACTTCCAAAAAGTTTCAATGTTAGTCCTGACCATTATTAAATAACCTTTTCTTAAAATCTTTTTTAATTTCCATGATTTTAACTGTTTTTGTCAAATATTGTAATACTAATGGGATTTAAAAGGAAAAAAAGAGATAGAAAATTAATAAAAATTGAAAATTTTATATTTACGTGGTTAGTTACTGTATTTAGAAATAGAAGCAAGATTTAAAAAATATAGAGGCAATAAAGAGAAAATTTAAACTATGGGGTTGAAGCACAACATTGATGAATATTCAGCGAAAAAAATATAGTTTTCCAATCGTTTTGACTTTGCCAATGGGAACTCACGGCAAAAAGGCGGCTAGTTGACACGTGGCGCGATTTTATTGATAATCTTATCCTCCTTATGGCGCCAAAGACTTTGACCAATGAGAAGTTGCGAGTCTTTTGTTTGCGTGGAACGACGTCGGCTTTGGGTTGACTCTTGAAATACGTTGACGTTTTGATGATTAATTTAGCGGCAAGACGAAATGGTGCTATTCTGCGGTAGCACTTTTAACACGTGAAAGGCAAAATTCAGATCCTGTTGGTCAAATTGAGGTTATTATTACCTGAAAGACAAAATTTAGACTATGAGAGCAATAATCAATGTGTAAATGCACTAGCAAAAGCATCTTAAATAAAAATATGACCAAACACCAATCGGTGGCCATCCAATTAGCAGTTTAACTACTTGGACTTGGCTTTTCTTACTTGGGCTTGATGATCAAGATCATCAGGCAGCAGAAAGTTCGGATTAGGTAGTATTTGGGCTCCTGACTTGAGAAGGCCATTTGGCCCATATATGTGCCACTCCAAATAACCTTACCTACAACAAAATTGCATTTTGTTTTTTCCCCTATGGCATCACCTTTGCTCTCCAAAGAGCTTACAACCAGAAGGAAAAACCATGAAAAATCAAGCACACAAATATCGTTATGAATCGAACAAATAAAAATCAATAGGCTTAATTTCAACGTAAAACTTTGATTATTAAATGTAACAATATTTGTTGATGATCTAGAGTTTAATTATACTAGAGGTCTTATGCTATCACTTTTTTTTTTTTTTTATAAAAACACTTTTGTGGTTTCAATTTAAGCAATTAGATTTTTATAATTTGGTCCATTAAGCAGCACGTATCCTTCATCTATAGTCAACTTAATTTTCTATTAATTTTGACTTTTAAAAAAAGAAGGGACACATGTAAACTTATTATTACTTCTAATTTCCAAAAAATAAAAAAAAATTGATTAAAAATAAAAAAAAATCCAAAAATAATTGTTAAAATTTTTGCCCAGTTTTTATTTATTTACGTTGGAAATTTTTTTCTATTTTTTATTTACATTGGATGTTTTTTTTTTTTTTACTTTACTTTAAAAATAATTACGATTTTTTGTTAGTTTCTTATTCATTTATACTGGACTATATATATATAGCTAATAGTTAATTTATTTACCATAAAAAAAGTTTTTTTTTTAATTTTTTTACTTTATTTTAAAATTAACTATTATTTTATTTCTTTTGTTCATCAATGAAGGATAAAATTATGGGTTTATTGATGAAATATAATTGATTCAATTTTTTATATATTTTTTTATCGGCAAGATTTTCCATTTAATTTTTCTGGAAAGTTTTGATTTTTTTTCTAAATATTTTGCTTTTGCTTTTGAAAGGAAAATATAAAAAAATATGAAAAAGGAAAACCAATCCAATATATATCTTCATTATCATTTGAGATACAAAGAATAGCTTCAGGCAAAAAGCATGTAACAACATTTAATGTTTTGGAAAGAACACTAAAACCTACACGAGTCTCCAGTAAAAGGCGATTGCCTAACTTCAAAACTATTAAAACAAATACCAATCATTCTCCTGTTTATCCGACGGTATAACAATCACACGATCTATTAAAAAAACATAGGTAAACCTATTATAAACAAAATAAAAACAATTTCATAAAAAGGTTTAGGAAAAAATAAGAATATATTTACTTCGACACCTATCTATTTTCTTTGTAGCACAATAAATAATAAACCCAAAACGAGATAAAAAAAATTATTTCTCCAATTGTTTTTAAAGCGAGAAATATATAAGTCCACAAAAATTGTTGAGAATTCTATTGATTTCAGCGAAACCTCATCCTTTTCTTTTTAAAGCAGCGAGTAAAAGCTACACAATCTCTTTCAAAAGTTAATTTATACACAATATGCAAAAATTCATAAAAGGCCTAACAAAAAAAAAAAAAAATCCTTCCCAACACTTATATATTGGAAACAGAATTATATTCGAAAAAAAGAAAACACAATAAAGAAGCGAAGGTAATTTGTTTCAATCCTAAAAAAACTATCATGTTTTAAATAATGATCCAATTCTCAAGAAAAACCAAATCCCATCAAATCCCTTCCAAACAAAAACATTGATGAAAACAAACCAATACCATAACAAAATTATATGAGCACCAATAAACCGAATGACAAAAGAAAATCGTTAACCAAAAATTTAACTAACACGCAAGAGAAATTCTCAAGACAACGAGAAACTACCTTTGAAATGAAAGAACCCAAAATGTGCAAGCAATAGTAAAAACAAAGAAAACAAAAGGCAATAAAAATTTTAAAATTTGAGAACAAACTTATAGGAGAAGTGAATCTATATAAACAAGCAAAAGGGGAACACAATAGTTGTCACACATAAGGAAATGACAGAGAGGCAACATGATTAAATAAGATAAAATAAATAAATAAAAGAGAGAGAAAAAACCTTATAGGTTGAAAAGAAACCAGCAATCGATCCAATCAAATTGAAAAATAAACACAACCCAATAAATCGGTATTGAAATCCAATGATCCCACAAGTAAATGGCATAATCTCGATGGAACAATGATTAAATAAAAGCCCAAAGTAAAGAACATTAGGAAATCTAAACTCGTGAGGACAATATTTGTAAAGAATCAAAAAACCACCACAAAATACGAGTGTCAAATTGATTGATATTGAACGAAGAAGCAAAAAATCCATAAAATTCGACCAAATGCAAGTTATCTATCAAGTTAATTTATTGTTTCTTTTTTACTTTTCCTATCTTGATATGAAAGAGATAGAGAGAGAAAAATTTAAACAATAAAATAGTTGAGTATCCTTTGGATGTCCTACAAAATTAAATCGTTCATAAAATAAAAAATAAAAAAAGCCATCCCCTAAACTTGTTAATAAAACCAAGAAAAACCACACTCTCGTACCTTATGGTGTAGGAACACTAATTGGTGGCTTTGTAATTTCCTCCTTAAATAACCTTACCATAATGCTATGCTCTCCATAAATTAATCACTTTCTAATTCCTTCCTCAAAAAGAGGGATCAAAGAAAGCAAACAAAAGGAAAGAAAACAACGGGACCGACGATAAGAAAAACATTAGACTTTGGAGAATTCAATATTTACTTTTTGCATCAAAAGCTACACATGTAAACCATAAGTTATAAACATTAGCATTTTACAAAAATTAACATAACCTAATATTTGGAGGTCTTAAAACACTTAATAATGTATATTTATTAAATATTTCAAAATTTAAAATCAATATAAAAATACATAGAATCAACTAAACCTTCACCATCTTCGACCTTTAGACCCGTGAATATTAACTAAAAATTTCATTAATTCATACCTCTCTCGTTTAACAACAACTCGTAGAAAATACATAAAGCTAAAACAAAAATCATGAAAACAAAAAAAATTAAGAGATCAACATAAAAACATTTTGCTAGTCAATTCCTATGATAGACATCAATTGACGAGTTAAACATTCAGCGAGAATCATTCGAAAGCAAATTAGCCATTAATCATCCAAATAAGAACGAGTTTAATTTAAGCACTTTAGCAAACTCTAAATGGCCAAAAGCATAGCTAATACATGCTAATTTATGTAATAACCCAAATTTGTTTTTATTTATTATTTTATTTTTATTTTTTATTCCATGTATGTTTTGTTTTATTTCAATTGAAGTTTACAAAAAAATAAAAAAAAAGAAGAAAATGATAAAAAAAAAACCACAAAAACATTCATTCGAGGGCAAAATTACATTTAAAGAAAGGAATAATTGAAGTAATTAGGGGTATAATCGAACCAATTGAAAATTTTAGAACCTAAATTGCTTCTTACAAGGACCCAATTGATAAGATTGCACTTTATAAAGACTGAAATTGTACCACGAAGGGCGTGATTGCTGGAATTGAAATGCACGAGGACCAAGCCGAAAGTTTGGAGCGAACGACAGATCTGCAATGGAGAGGACGACTCGTCGTCCACTCCAATGCAAATTCTCTTCGAAAATCTTTGAGAGAACTCGCCCAAATCCTCCATAAATTTTCTCGTTTTGATTTTGTATTTATCATGATTCTTGGACGAAATTAATAACGAAAAATCAAGCAATGACCAAATTTTCTGTTTTGATTTTGCATTAATCATGAATTAAAGAGAAAAAATTTTGACTTAAAAATTTGATACTTAGATTCGATTTTAGGAAGTTTTTGGCTATAAAACGGGTTTGATTTCACATAGAAAAAGGAAGGGGAAGGAATTCGGGTTGAGAGATAGGAAAATCCAAGCAAAAAACAAAAGGTTGATTTTCGATTTTTTTAGCGATTAAGTTTTTTGGGTTTTCTTACGGGGTTTTGGGTTGAAAGTGTTCATATTTACGGGTTTGTGTTCTTCAACCCCGAAACAGCTTGAAGCATCCTTAACCTTGATTTGAGAAAAATTGGTTCGTTAGGGTCGAGGAAAGGAAATTGAGAGTAAGATTTCAAGAAATTCGTGAGAAATTAGTGTTCTTGGTTCTGCGTTTCGGGTTTTCTCTCGGGTTCTTTCTAGGCTCATTCTTGACGCTCTTCTCGTTTTCGTGTCGACTCTTGGGTTCGATTCTCCAGCTTCAAATTTGGTTGTTTGTTTTAGTTTCAATTGTTGGTTCGTTATTTCATTCATGTTCTAAATTGTGATTTATGTAATCAAGTTTTTCCTTTTCAAGAGGGTCTTTAATTTTTGAAAAAATTTGAAGAACTAGAGAATAAACTAAGAACAAGAGAGAGAGAAGATTGGCAAGCCATTTGATCCATTTTTGCTTAAATTTTTTCACTCGGGCTCGTTTCTAGGCTTAAGCCCAATGAATTAAGAAAAGAAAAGAAATCAATCCAACCTTTGCCCCTTACCCCGGATAAAAAAAAGGGGGCTGGACTGGAATTCAACCTGACTGTGTCCCTCACCCAAAAAAAACGAAAAAAAAAAGAAAAAACTCCCAATAAAAGGAAAAAAAATGAGAAGGTCGGCCTTCTCCCTCAAAAAAAGGAAAAAGAAGAAGAAGAGATTGTGGGTTAATGGTTTAGGTATAGGATGATTTCTTTTTTTATTATTCATCTATCTATTTTTTTTACTTTTATTATTTATTTTTTTAGCCTCGTTTATTTTTATTCCTTGTCGTTTTTTTAATATTAATTTAGAGTTGTTACTTCAATTTTTTTTCTCTTTTTTAATATGTATGGTTAGAAAAAAATTATAAAAATCTTGACAAAGTCTCCTATCCGATAGGGACCGACGTCACAAAAAATGCTTAAAAATTTTGGCCAAGCCTCCTACTTGGTAGGGATCGACGCCACCAATAAATAAATAAATTGATGAAGTCTCCTATCTAATAGGGATCGACGTCACCAAAAATCACCTTTTAATTAAGACGTCCTCCGACACGCCGATTATGTTACGGCTTTTAGTGGATTCAATGTTTGAATCGATGCGGCACCCGACGAAGGGGAACGATGATCATTTCAATACGATGCCACACTCAAAGTAAAAAATTTTTAGTTTAACTTTGAAAAAAATAGGAGTTTAAAAATTAGAAAATGGTTTGACATGGATTTTTAGGAGATGAATTTAGAACTAAACCATACACGGTACCTTTTTTCGAAAAAGACACTTTTAGGTGATTAAATATCTTCCTAAAAGCGTGACCAACTCCTTACCTTAGGAATCTCCGAACCAGTGCTACTTTTAGGTTCCTAGTTCCTTAAATACTAGGTGACGACTCTAAAAATCTATAAATAATTTTATAAATAATTAACACTTAGAATAATTTCTTTAGGAGTCCCGTCAGGCGTCGAGTAACGATAATTTCTTTCGTTTAAGAACTCCCTTATTAGCTCAATCATTATAATGTTGTAGTCTGTTTCATTTATGAAAACTTTAAAACCAACTCATTAAAAAACACTACACGATTATCTAATTCAAAACTAATAATACCAAGAACCAATTTTAAAATTACCATTACATCAAAACATTTCACCAACATTATCGAATACCGAATTTCCAAAAAGGTTTTTTTATCTTTATGCACAAGTGTTAACTAATCGAGTCACCTAAGCAATACGGACATACAATAATGTATAATTGAGTTTTCTTTAATAAGAATCATCGTTCTAAATAGCCACACAATAGCATCGAAAAAAAAGAGATTAATGTTAATAATTAAATTTTAATTGATGTAAAATCAAATGAGTATGGCATATACTAACACGAACATAAGCAAAATCACTAAAGACAGAGAGTGAGAAGATTAATAAAATTACCTCAAACTAACAATGCTTGGCAAATCTCTTATACACATCCAAAGCAAATTTCTCCAATCCCAAATTCTCTTCTAATAGTCTTCGCACTCCCTCAAATGTAAAAGAAATGCAATTTACAATTCAATCACAACAACAATCATTCAATTCTCCTCAATCTTTTAAGAAGCAAAATAATATCATTCACTTTCTTTCTTAATCAAATTCGAAAACATAATTAAATTGAACCAACTTCAATAACAAAAACCCTAAAATTGCATTAATTTGGTAAGTAAGAAAGAGAGAGTAATTGACTTATTCTTCAAAGTGGCTAATGCAAGAGAGGATGGCTTCCATGACTTGAGACTCGATGTCAAACGACTCATCGGGTGTTTCTTTTTCCCCATCTTTGTGCCTTGCATCTCTTCGTCCATTCTCGGCGCCACGAAAGAGAGAGAGACAGAGAGAGAGAGAGAAGAATGAATCAAAAGACAAAGTTATTGGTGGTGAAGATTCGAGCTATAGGTTTGGGTGAGGGAGATGGTGGTAGTGGCTTGACAAGAACGAAGGGTGGTAAAAAGCTAGTTGTTGGTGGCTAAGGGTACTATTGTTGGGAGATGGTGGTAGTGGCTTGACGAGCAGTGGAGGGTGGTAAAAAGCTAGTTGTTGTGAGGGGACTACTGTTGAGATGTGTGACGAGAAGGAAGGGATCGGTTGGTGTGAGGGAGCTAGTCTTTGGTTATGAAGATGAGTGGTTTTGGGTGTGAAGATCGGCGGTGGGTAAAGAGTTTTGGGAGAGTTGCAATGGGTTACAGGTTTGCTTGAGGGAGATGGTAGTATCGGCTATGAGGGTGTTGGTCTTTAGCTGGGTGGTAGAATAGCTTGTAGTAGAAGAAGAAATATGCAAAGAAGATAGTGGGGTTTTGAAATAGTTAAAGGAATAGTTTTTTTTAAGTCTCGTGTCCATAGTACATTTAGTCACAATAAATATTATTTCAAACAATAAACTATCATTTTAGTTTACTTTTTTAATATTTTGTTTTAGTATATATATAATCGATAATGTATAAGAAGTTGGTGAAATATAATTTTTTTCATGAGTGCTTTAGAAGGATGTCAAGTTTTCGGAGAAAATGACTCCATTTTCATACTCATAAATGGATGCATCAAGTTTGATTTGCAAGTAATACATCATCCATAAAAAAATATAGTATCCATTAAAAAATTTACTTTCAACCTCGTAACCATGATTAAAAACTATCAATACCGTAGAAAACAATTTCTCTAAAAAATAGTTGATTGTCCTAATAACTTGTTTATACACATATAAACCTATTTCATGAGATCTATAATCATATAAGTTGGGTTTCCGTCATTATTGATCTTAATGTCGGCATAACTTCTATCTCCCTCTACATTTTTTTATTAGTATTTCTATTAATAGTTTTTAAGGAATTGACCAAAATTAACTCGGCCTTAGTAAATTAATGGATATAATTCAATTCTCGAGTAGCTACTTTAAAAAATATATTTAGTTAAAACCTCATTTGTCTTTTTATTATTATTTTTCTAATAGCTTTGCTTTTTAGCCATGACAATAATTTCATGGTTTCTCATAAAAATAGACATTAAAGAGTTGTTCTCTTCCATAAATGAATATATACTAAGAGGTTTAAGCCACTTAGCTCATAATTTTGTCTTTACAAAGACAATTTTCTTTTTATATGAAAGAAAGAAATATAGTTATTAGTAAATTTCTTTTCATACGAGTCTATTGATGTACTGTTCCAACACACCACAAACAAACAAAAACCAAAAAATACTATTTATTTGTACATCATCGTTTATAATTTTTTTCAAAGTATCTTCTATATCTCTAGTGATCCTTATTGGTACTTTGAATATAAAAAATTAATATTTATTGCTAAGTACATAATTATTTTTCTTAATAATTCATTTGTTTTTACTTTGAAATAACTCAAAAAATACAATAGTTATCCAAATCAAATGTATGTTTGATCTCCTTACATATTTTGATTTTACAAAGAAGTAAATAAAACACTTGGATTTTATTTTTTTCCCTCTTGACAAATATTTTTGTTTCTAAACCATATATGTTTGATCTCTGTACATGTGCCTTGTATTTACAACAATCACTTTCCTTTTTTGCCACTTCTTACTTTTAATTATCAATTGATTATTTAAAAAAAAACTCAAGAAAAAAATTCTACAATTAATTTTTTTATAAGATTGCATAAAAAAATTAAATATATATTATATAAAAACTTATACTTATTGAATATTAATGAAAATATTAATTTTTAAAAGTATGTGCATTAGGTTCATATATATACAAAATAGTCAATAATATCAATAAAATAAAACTCTCGAAAAGTATAATGTCATCACATGTTTTCTTTTAAACATAATTTTAATTATTTTATTTGAGAGAAATTAACCTTAAAACATCTATTTTTTTATAAAAAATAATAATAATAAATGTTCGAGTGTGCATATGCTTAGTTAATTTCTAATAAAACTCTCTATAAAATTTATTTTAATAATTTTTTATTATACAAAGAAGAAGTAAAATAAAACACTTGGATTCTATTTTTTTTTCCTTCTTAACAAATATTTTTTTCTAAACCATATATGTTTAATTTCCATACATATGCAACAATCACTTTCCTTTTTTTCCTCTTCTTACTTTTAATTATCAATTAATTTTTTTTTCAAAAATCCAAGAACAAATTTATGCAATACAATTCTAGCCTTTAGATCAAACATATATATTTAGAATCAAGATGATCTCATTTAAAACTTATAAGAATACATTGTATAAACTATATATATATATATATATATATATATATATATATATATATATATATATATATATAAGAAAATAATCATGTTCATAAGAATTTATTCCAAAATTCAAACATAGTGAAAAATAAATCATATTTTTAAATACATAAAATTTAATAAAAAAAAGTAAAGAAAAAATTAATTGGATGAGAATTTTCATAAATAATGACAAATTGAAAGGATAAATTTCAAATAATAAGAGTAATATAATTTGAAGTATACGTTAAGTCTAAAATATGAAAACACATTATGGTATTTCTTCTCCACTAGGTTAAAAAAACTCAAAAAATAATTATAAATTTATCAAAATTCAAGAACAAAATCAAATAATTAACAAAATGACCCAAAAAAAAAAAGATTTGGGACTCGCGCATGCCGGACGTGTTCATTTAGGCTTGGAGAACTAGCTCCACGCGTGCATTGGCTAGACATGTGCATGCTAGCTCTTTTTAAAAAAATAAAGCGATAAGACGGACGACATGCATCAACCGACTACAACATTCAACGAAGTTATGATTGTCAAAAATCTAGTTGGAAAAATCGAAACACCTCTTTTGGGTTGTTCAAAACTAATTTAACAATTATATTTGCTCCAAAAAACCTCAAAATCATTGAAATTAGGTCAAAAAACCTCGTTGAAAACCTTAAAACTCATTTTAATGCACCTAAAGAACCCAAAAAATCCAAATCAATTAAAAAACAAAAAAAATATTTTTCATATATATAAGTCAATATTACTCTATTCCTCGAACACACCACACACACACACACACACACAAGTCACTATTTATTTACACATCATGGTTTATAATTTTTTTCGAGTATTTTATATATCTCTAGGGATCCTTATCAGGAATTTAAATATAAAACTTTAATATTAATTTATTGCTAAGTACATAATTATTTTTCTCAATAATTCATTTGTTTTTACTTTGAAATAACTCAAAAAATACCAACAGTTATTCAACCTGAAATATTAATTTGTTTAATGTTGCCTATTGGCTTGGATTTTGATTACCATCCAACGCCTTGATAATTGGCTAGTTATTTTCTAAACAACAAGACCAAAATATCCAAAACAAACAAAGGAAGATAAAAGAAAAACTTATTAAGAGATAATAGAGAAATGACATATGGACTCAAGTGGGATCACATTTTAGCTACAAGAACGATTTGGGATGAAGATCCGTCCATCTAGGATTTGAATGGACCGTGATAGAAACTAGGCCCAAAACGGCTAATTCCAACGCTTATTCCTGCCTCCTAATGCTATCTAGAACTTGACCAGATCAGAGAAGCAAAGCATTACTATGTATGCATGCATAAAATAATTCGAGGCAACCTTATGGTTTCAACTAGATCAAAATGTCAGACTTGGCAATTTCTTAGAAAGTATCACAAGCATAAGATGATATGATTCATTCCAAAACAACGCGGTTTAAGTGACTAAGCTAATTAATTTAAATATAACCAAATTATTATTTTTTTTTTAGACCAGATTAATTATTAAGTTTGAGCAAGAATTGACGTTTGGTGACACATAGTAAAAGCCAAAAAAGCATATTTCAAAAGGTATGTTAGAATGTTAACCAAATGTAAATAAATAGCATTTACCCCTATTCAACAAAGGGAAAGAATTCAACTTTTGAAAAACTCTCCACCATTTTTTACGTCCTGGAAGATGAGACAGGCTGCTGTGAGGTTTCGTTGAAGAGAGCAAATTAAGTTACCCACGGTCCTATAAAGTACTCCAATTTTATTTTTTATTTTTTGGATAATTTGGGACAGGGAAGTTTGAAAGATTGCACACGAAATACAAAAATCTTCAGACTTCCACAAAATTTTACAACTTGAAATAGATAAACTAGTTTTGTTAAATAGCTTCATTGATAGGAAAGCAATATTGGTTTTTTTTTTTTTTTTTGTATTTAAAGGGAGTACAGGAATAACTAAATCCAATATATGCTCCATTTGGCTGTCGTAGAGTTAGGGTTAGGGTTACGGGTTAAAAAAATCAAATCTTCATAGAGATGCTTTAACCTTAACATATATACATCTAACGATAGGTGCCTCTTGTGCAAGATGCAAAGGGTTCACCAATTGGGGTAGCTTTAACCTGTTTTTGTTTCTTGTAATTTCTTGAGCTTAGGTTTATATGCCCTTTTTCTACAAAAAAAGAACACCCCCTTCTCCACGGATTGTCGAATCAAGGCAGTGAGATCTCCTCCTATCTAGTAGAATTTTTTAATTACAGAAAAAAAAACGTGGTGGTTAGGATTTTGAAAAATGAACTGAATCCTAACTTTTTAAAGTTTGCATGTTCAAGTCCGTAAGTCAACAGGTTGAGTAAAGGTTTTCAGTTCCGCTTCTTCCATGAATTAACATGCATGCAAAATGCTTTTGTTGACTCTAGTGATCATGACTCACATAGCAGCCAGCCACCGCTATTTGCTTTCCCTTTGACATCTTCCTGATTTGTTACTTGCTTGCCTCTTAAGATTAGAAACTTCTCAGAAATTGAGGATCCAATAATGCATCGTAATACGCGGTACAGCGCCTATTCTTTATTATTTTGATAATTATTATCGTAAATATAAAATGAATGTATGATCCACATGCACAATGATACTAAAAATTAAGAAGAGAATTGCAACTATTATATTGAAAAATAGAAATAAAAAAAATGATATGACATATCAATTGACAATATTTTTATTCTGTATAAAAAAATCAAACATTATAATCTTTTTAAAATATAAAAAGTATATTTACTGTTTGAATTTTTATAAAACAACAAAGAAATGTTGTAATTTTTTCAAAATTCATTAATCACTGTGTGGATGGCAATTGGCATGTTTATGATCCAATTATGAAAAAGGATTACAATCTTCATATGCAAAAACTGGTACTCCAATAGTATTGCTGCCATTGAAAAAATAGAATGGATTACTGAGGGTGTCGCAAAATAAAGAGCCGAATTATCTGATCCGTCAGCAATTTCTGACATTCAAGTGCAACCACAAGTATGGGTGCTCGTAAAGTCGTAATTCTTAGCTTGTCAAAACTCAATGGGACCCTTGTAGGCTGTAGGTCAATGTGTCCCATGTAGGTTTAGCCCGTCAACACGTCAGAGGAAAGATGGTGCCTGCTGATTAGCCAGTGTTTTTCTGCTCGTGAAGTTATATAATATTAAGTTGTCGATCTTTCTCATCATCTACATTATGCTTTCACAATCCTTTGCCCCACAAATTAATTAAATCATGCAATAACGACCATAAGATTTTGTGATATTTCATTGAGAAAAAAATAATAATTAAATCTGCTTTGTTTCTGAACTTGTATATGAAAATTGAAGTCAGTGAAGTCAATTCGGACGCGTGAATACTTTGTGGTAGGGCCTGGTATTGTGAAACCTCCGGCAGGAGAATTATTGGTTGTTTGCTGTGTGAAATTTGGAAATTGTGGGCAGCCATAAGATTAGGTGTATCCATGGTACTTGTTCTCCAAAACATAACAAAGACAGTTCTTTTTTTGTGTCAATTCGGTGTTTCTGTTTTCTCTGGATTTTTTCGTATAAAATAATTATGTTCACGGTACTAAACTAATAATGCTATTAGTATTAGCATACACTTCATTTATATTAATAAATAAATGAAGACCAAGTCAATCCATGTAGTGCACGATCGCATAACTTCAACAACAACGATAACATGAATTATTTAATGTGTGTTGTGTGGGTGTGGACATTTGGACTCAATTATACCAGGAGGCATAGGTTATGTCCAAATCAATTATGTAATATCTGATTCGAAGTTGCCCACGAAATTGCTAGATTGAGGACACATCTCAATTGGATGTTGATTAGGGTTAAAAATATCGTAGGGTGTCCGTACATACGGAGAGATGGCATGCCCAACCATCTCAGTTATAACGTGCTAATTACTAGAATTGAATATACAAATTACAAGCCATATCGATCGATGCAAATGATGACCAAATGAAAATTCTAAACCCTCTTCAAGCACTTCACCGATATCCAAAACAAATTAATTAGGGCACGATAATATCTAACGCAAGTATGTATGCACTGCAAGAATTACGTAGCTAAATTGTAGTAGTATTTACTACTACGTTTGAGGACAGAGATACACACCTGCCTCCAACGAGGGCATAGTGATGAAATGCCAATTAAGGCACCGTAACCTTCACATTCAACTGATGCAACCTACCATTGCAGCGTCATTAATTACGGATCTGGCTCAAATATAGTCGTGTTGTATATCCTGCCTCATCAAATTAGAATAAAACAAAATTTCGGTCCTTAAATACTCTTGTCGATTTTACACGGCTAAATGGAGTATTTACTACATCATCTGGCGATAGAAATACAGCTAGCTAGCTATCCCAAGTCATTGATAGTTAGTTAGCTACAGCCATAAGAAGTTGCTTGGTTCCTTTAACAAACCACCCCTAGAACATTGTCTAACCAAATGCCAACACGATTCAAAGTTCGATTTTATGTTAGACCGGCCGTTTGATAGTTCCAGCCCAAGAAATCTGGTCTCTTCATTAATGGTTAGTCGGTATAAATGGATTACTGATTCGGGTCATTTAAATTTACAGGAGGAATTAAGCAACTAATTACCAACCCACACAAACATGTCTTTCTTTAGTTATTTTTTCATAATGTTTAGCTTTCGTCGTGGAAGATTCTCACTAAGCTTATGAATATTCACAGCAATGGAGAATCCTGTGTATTAATGTGATATATTTATGTCTAGCGTGGATGCTGCTAAGGTATTGTGGCGATGGTTAGTGAAATTATGGAGCGTGTGATACAAGAAGGAAAAGAGGGAGTGATGGAATAAGGTTGTCGGATGATAATCTGATACTTTGCACCAGAGCAGGGATGTCAGAAACTGATGTCATGTTGGATGTGGAAAATTGAAGAGAGAGAGAGAGAGAGAGAGAGGCAGGCTAGCAGCCTCTTTTCATTCTCTCTTAAATGGAAAATCGATCCAAGTCACGCGGCGATATAGCTGACCATCATGCCACAACTCGCTAAACCAAGTTTAACCACCAGCTGCGCTCCTCGAGTGATCCCAATTACGCGCTCAGGTTATGTTTTTATGACCATGTTCGTGGTGGAAGAGCTCGCTAAATAAGATTATAGGACAAATTTGTTTCTTTAATGACAGTAGGATAAATGCTTTGAGACCTTTGACCGTGCCAATTAATGTATAAAATTAAGGCATCCAATTATCCAATTCATTTTCCAAGAGAATTGACAAGGCAGTAGTGGGTTGTGTGGTTGCTTAGAGATCTAGATTGTTGATCCCATCACATACTTAGAGGTTATCAAAATGAAAATTAAGAAGATGTCTCTTACTTGTAGTAAACAACAAATGCTACAATTGTCACTGTTAGTTGTAGAGCTTTTTCCTGAACAAGAATACTTCTAATTTTTTTTTTTAATAAAATAAGATAATTTAAAATTTATTTATCAAATTAAAACATTTTATGTCATCAACCTCCACATCAACAACCTATGTAACCACTAAAAAACAATAGATGTTAGTTTGCTTACCAAAAATAAATAAAAATATTTATTTTATAAATCCATTTTAATAAGAGAAACATACAAAAAAAAAAAATCACACATGAACATAGTAACAATACTAACAATACTTTCAGATAGACTTTTTTTTTTTTAATTCTCTCTCTGTTATTTTCTTTTTTTTTTTGTTTATATCTCTCATAAAACGTAAGTATTATTAATTACTTTATAAATAATATAATTTTTTTTGTATTTCATATTTTTCTTTATTTACTATATCATCATAAGTCTACTCACATGCTCTTTAACTTGATTTTTAGTTCTATATTTAGAATCATGAAACTTATTTCAACCTTTATTTTTTTCAACATATTATGGAAAACTACTCATGTAGGACTACATTTATTGCTTATGCTAAAAATTACAATCAAAGTTCCCTTCCAATTATATCCATTTATGCATTTAGTTTTATAAATTGTTTACTATTTTTTTAACAAAAAAAATATGACTTAAGAAAGAAAGAATTGACATGGATAAAATAAATTTTATATAGCATAAAATACTCTAATTTAGAAAATAAGTTTAAAACTATTTTTTTTGATAAAAAAAAAATTAATGCATGTAATATTAGTTGTACATGCAGTACATATTTATTTTCTTTAAACATATCTAATTTAATCATCAAAATTGCGTGTTGCTTTACTAGTGCCACAATTTTTCATCCAACTTTAAAAAGTAAAAACGTGTAGGATAGAATTTATTTTTGAAAATGATAGACACATCATATAAAAAATAATTATAAAAAAAGCATACTTTCTATTATGTTTCTCTTATAATTAGCAAAAACAATTGCTTTACTCGTCCAATAGTATGGCCTACCAATTTAGTTTGAATCAACTTAAATTAGCACCAAATCCAAGGAATGATAAAAAGGAAAGACACTTTTTTTTTCATCCTTGGAAAAACTACTAATGCACGCGCCAATTGAGCAACGTGGGAATGGTATGAATGCACCGCACGCAATCTACAGTGAATTTACAGCCGTTAGATAATGATAAGAATGATACCACATAGGACCATATAATATGATAATACCATAAATACCCTCTCGCTTTTTCTCTCTCCATGGTCTTGCTCTCTCGTCATCCCACATGCCATACAATTCGGACACCAAGTTCATTATTCTTCTTTTACCCACACTCGTCTCTTCTAGCTAATCTATAGCCGCCCCAGCTCTCCCAGTCAAATACATCGTTGACTGACCATACCCTACGCTCCCCTCCCTCCCTTATTCTCTCGCCCATTCCTTTCTTGTATAAATTCACCCCCCTCCTCCCTCTCATTTTCATGCTTTCTCCCTTTTAAAAACAAACCAAAAGAGAAAGGACCGCTACAAGATTTTTCTTAAATATGGCACCCAGAGAGAAGACGGCGGCCGTTAAAGTTAACGGCGGCGGAGGTGTAGGCGGTGGAGGAGGAAAAGAGGTGCATTTTAGAGGAGTGAGAAAGAGGCCATGGGGAAGATACGCAGCTGAGATAAGAGACCCTGGTAAGAAGAGCCGGGTTTGGCTTGGGACTTTCGACACGGCCGAGGAAGCGGCACGCGCCTACGATGCTGCAGCACGTGAATTCCGTGGTTCCAAGGCAAAAACCAACTTTCCATATCCATCATGCGAGAATGTTAAGAAAAACATGGTCTCCATCGACAATAACAGGAAAGCTGCTAACAAGAATACCAGTAGTGGTGGTGGTAGTATTAATATTAACAATCAGAGTCCGAGTCAAAGTAGCACGGTTGAGTTTTCCAGCAATGATACACCGTTGGATCTTAATCTTGGTCCTGCTGTATCCACCGTCAGATTGCCGTTTCAGCCGATGGTGATGAATCATCAGCAGGCGATCTATTTTGATGCAGTGATGAAGAGTCGGTACCAAAGGATGGTTTTTGATCATGGGTATCATCATCATCATCCTAACCAGCCGGTGGTTTTTTCTTGTGGTGGTGTCCAGAGTGATTCTGATTCATCCTCTGTCGTTGATTTGAATCATCACGATATCAAGACACCAAGAAGATCTGGCGGTCTTAATCTTGATCTTGATCTTAACCTTCCACCGCCACCGGAGATTGAATGATTTTTTTAAAAAATTATTTCCCTTTTTTATTTTTATGTTAGAAAAGATTAGAAAAAAAGACCCCAAAAAAGAGAGGTTTATTATGTGATCTGTTAGTTTTTTTCTACTTTCACGTATGTGAATACGTATTAGCAGATCTCGTTTTTGCAACAGTGAGAGAAATTCTGTTTCTTTACTGTTGTTTTATGAAAATTACTATATTACTTTTCTATTTAATGTTTTTTAATCAATGGATTATAACCTTAATTTCTCCCAATGTCTGTTAACGAGATGGCAATGTATTTTCTGGTCGCCGGAACAAGGTGTCGTCGGCCATGTTTTCGTCGGTACGGACAGCACTTCGTATTGGTTTCTGTTGTTGAGATTTTGATTGTTTTCGGGCAAAGCGTGTAAGTTGATGGTGATATTAGTAGTGCCTTTTACTCGCTGCCATGTGGCTTTGTCTTCACTTTGTGAGATAATTGGGACAGGTGTCATATCATAGCAACTGGATTACAGCAATTGCGTTGTTTGTTTAATTGTTCGAGGATAAGTCTTTATTGCCTGTTGCGAAATAGTGTTTGGTGTCTTTAATTTTGTTTTTTATAGGTTGCCTTTTGTGATTTTGTTAGAAAAACTGACTTGATGTAATACCTACTTTCCTAATGTGCAAGAATATCACTATTTTAGAACAGTAATGTTGTTTATATTTGGTTGCTTTTGCGGCTAATGAAAGCAATTGATTTACAACTTCAATTGCCAAGCAACCAAGCAAATGCTGTATGCCACCTCTTTTAACATGAGGGCACCTTTTAACCGTGAAGAAGCTTAGTTTGTCAAGATATAATGGTTTGATGTGGGGGTAGATTTAGAATCAAAATGAGTGACCCAATATTGCCAAATAAGAAAAAGATAGTGACCTAAAAGTAAAAATACAGCAATAAGTTTTTTGGGTATTAGAAGAAAGGTTTTATTGGGGGTTGCAAGTGTTACTATAACAAATAATGAAACGGGAAAGTGAAAATGAAATTGCCTTTACAAGTTTGAAGCTTTTATGGAACCGGCCAGCATTAACAGGTACAGTTATATGCTAGTATTTTTAATTGACCAAAAAGATTTGGACTTCGGTTTCGGTTTCATGATTGCTATTCTTGACTAAGAGGATATAATGATTTCAGTAGTAAGGGTTTGGTTGTGTTTGGCAAATGATTTAAACCCACTTTTTTCTAACAATAAAAAAGATAGGATTCTCTTTAGATAAGTTAAGGAGAAGCAGTAATCATGCTTTATAGAGCGCATAGCTTTTTTGACCGAAATGAAAACTTTGGAATGGAAAAAATTATATAGGATGTTCGAGCTATTATTCCCTTTTGAGTTCCTTGTATTTGACTATCATGCTGGCCTAATTTTGATGGCTCCGTCATTTAATTAACTTCATCAGAGGGTAAGTTAACTTCAAAAGAAAACTACTCACGATGGGGCTTGCCTTTGCAGTTTGCAGTAGGCAGTAGCAATGCTTCTCACGGAATCTAGCATGCACGCACCATACTTATATAAGAAAAACCATCGACATGCTTGAGAAAAAAGCAAGTCCTTCGAACTAACAGAAATGTTTTTAAAAACAAGATCCTAAAATTATAATTATATGTCCTTAACTTTCTATTTTATATTAAAAAATATTCAAAGTTTCAATATATGGGAGAAGTAAAATTTTTGTAATTTCTATAGCCTCGTAGTGAGTACTAAATAACTTTCTATAGACAAAACTTAAAATATGAATTGAATTTAATTCGAAAAAGCAGTTCAAGAATATTCATGATTGTAAAACAAAAAGTAGATAGCATAGGTAATTATCCGAATCACTTTATAGTCACTCGTCCTGTTCTAAACTGAAGTTTTAGTTCTATAATTTTCTAATCTAAGGAAATGCAGATTTTTTATTTTTTATTTTTTTCGGTAACGACTACTCCTCCTGGACTTGAGTAAATTATAAATTAGTATCTTTTATTGAAAAATGACTAGTTTTTTTTTCAAATTTATTTTAATTTTTTATTTAAAAATAGTAAATATTAAAAGATTAATAACAAGAGAATATATTTTACAAAATAAAAATATTAAATTAAGCGTGATTGAATATTGTTTTAAAAAATTAAATAATTATTTAAAAAAAAACCAATAAAATTAAGAACTAATTTATAATTTTTTTAGTTTTTAAAATAACTAATTTATAACTTACTTGTTGGGGAGTACGATTTTTTCCTTGTTGAAAAGATTTTTTTTTTTCTTACGATGTTATATATATATATATATATATATCCGACTCCCTGAAGAAAATGATTACACCGGCCAATCGCGACTGGAAGAAGAAACTAAAAAACAAAAGCGCGTGGAAAGATAACATGAGCTGGCTGCTAAGTAGGAGACCGGAAGGTAATTCCCTATCGACTGGATGCATACATATATCTCGAGATTCGTGTCAGCATTGCACGGGTTGCAGTGCCGTCCGATCCTGCGAGAGCGTGGGTGTGAAAACGTTTTAATTCAGTTTTTTAAGTTTTGATCATTAAAAACGCGAATGGTGGGGGCAAGGAGACAAAACATGGGACCCACGTGGACGCGAGCGAGCGAAGTGGAAGTGGGGATGCGCGGCTGCCGTTTTTGGTGGCTCCTCGTCTTTAGTCGTCGATATCTATGCATTAGATTTCGCTTTCCCACTCTTTTAGAAAAGAATTATTATTTTTCTATTACCTTGTTGGTGTTAGACTATATAAAAAAGGGCTACTGTTAAGTATATCTTATTTTAATTGGTTAACCACGTCACAGAAGCTTTAACCTCACGGCTGAACTCCACGTAATTTTGCTTTTAGTTGTAATATTTGACAAAGCATGATGTAGTGGAAGCTTTGTGTGCCTGAATGATATCTGTCAAATGCAATCATGAAGTTTGACATGATTAAATCATTAACTAAGAACACGTGAAAATATGTTTTGTTTAATAATGTTTTTCATTTCTTCTGTTTAATTTAATGTTACCAATGGGGGAGTAATCTTGTGGGAGAGGTTGTCCCATGTGCCCATTGAGAACCATATTATTAAGTTTGTTTCCTTTCAAAACTATAACCATCTTAGATTGGTCTGTCACTTGATCTTTATGAGATATTTATTCTCAATCATGAGACGCGTTGCAATGGAAGATATCTTGTTGCACCACTATGAGATTCGCAGCAATATTCTTAAACCACCAATCACATAAAATTTCAACAAGGAATGACCAGAATGACTAAAGTTTTAATTCTCATCGGCTTAATCGGAGGGAAAAAAAAAAAAAAACAAGAGAGCACATCAATCAGGCCACTCTCCTAAGAAATTTCTCCCTGTTAGCTATCAATTTTAACTCTTTGATTGTTAAATTTATATATATATATATATATATATATATATATTAGAAAGACGGAGACGATTCAATGTACAGCTTATCGGATAATCTCTTATATTTGTCGAAGGTGTAAAACATTTTTCTGATGGAATGCAAAGCTGTCTGGGATTTTGACCACTACTTGTATATTAAGAAACAATGACATTGTAGTGATCTCAAATTACATGATAGATGTTCCTCGTTTGAATGCTATTTAGTCAAGGGACAATGTTAATTCACATGGATGCTGTCAGGAGCAAGTTATCACAAAAGCAAAACGTGTATATATTATTCTTTTTTATTCATATTTTACAGGTAAATGGCGTGAAAATTCATATTTAGCTGGCGGATTTGGGTAGAATCCTTCCATATTTCAAATAACATCAACAGATTAATTACTGTGAAACATTCTTCTTCTTCTTTTTTGTTTGTTTATTACGAAATATCTTACCATTCAATAATTGATTTGAAGAACTTTTTAGACTATAAAAAGGGGGTGGATTTTGCAGCATTACAAAGAGTAAGTACACAAGCAAATGACTTTTAAACCAAGTGAATAAACCGACCTAAACAAAGAAAAGGAAATGGAAAACCAAGGAATTAGGGCAGTATTACATTTTCAAATCAAGGACCCTTTAGAGCCAAGAGAAAACAAGACCAGTTTGTCAAACATAGTCAATTAATATTTCTCTTTTTTTTAAAAAAAAATCATATATCTATTCAAATTAGCTTTCTTATAAAGAGATTATTTCATGTTTCCATTCTGATTAAATAAAAGATTGATCATCACATTATGACTATAAAAAGAAAAAAAAATTCTCCAAACTTGACTGTCAAGATAATAACCTCAGGCTATACCAATTAAAATCATGACATGTAAGTGAATGTCTTAGGTTAAGTATTTTTTAATCTTAAAATTTTAACATTATTAATTAAACATGAAACGCTGATAGCTAATTCTCCAAAACCTACATAATATTAATATTTATTTCATAGCTTTCATAAATAGGTAAAAAAAAAAAAAAATTGTCCCTGAGGATTTAGCTCTATAGGAATCAAGACTAAATAAAATGGTCGATGTTTTCATATTTTATGTTTTAAGAAAATAGGGAAATGATAGGATAAGAAGTGTGACAATTTGATTTTTTTTTAAATAGTTTGACTTGTCAACATGTGAAAAAGATTTGTCCCTTATGATGGGCATGCCATGCATGACGAGAGAAATATCTGCATGCATGGACACAACTGACATATATATAAGTGGGAAAATGCATGCATATGACATAAGAAGCATAAAAGCAATCACGAATTTTTGTGAATAGTTTAATGCAATACGGCGCATAGGCAGGCAACGTGTCCGATAAGTACAGACAATTGAGCGCCGGCGGGTCGGCGTGTTTGCGTTAAAGCTGTTTTAAATTCTGGGTCCCACTCCCCACTACTCGTATCAGGACGGCAGATTGCCTAGAGATACGCCACGTTTCACCCAACTAAAAAAATATAAATATTATTAAAAAGAATGCAAGCTACCGCCAAAATAATAAATAATTTGATAAAATAAAAAAGGCCGTACTTAACTACTTATTACTATTACTACTATACAATAAAATAAAGAAGGATTAGGTGTGGGGCGGCTGTTGGGCTGCCGCCTTTTTAAGTGGACTTTTTGTTGCCTAACGAGGTGACACCTCCTCTTGCGTCTCTATCTCCTCTCTCTCTCTCTCTTCTTTTTATATATATATATATATATATATATATATATTTTTTTTTTTTTTTTGAATTTCTAGGCGTATTTTACCAACCTACAGGAATTCTAGAAGGCTCCACGACGCCGCTACAGCGGCCGCCCTAGTGAATTTGGGAGCGGTTTATTTTTATTTTTATTATTTTTTAATTTTTTATTTTTCTCTACGTTTTTTTTTAGTGAATAGAGTATTTACCTCTTTGAAAAGTTAAAAGGTGTGTTCTATATTAATTTGATTAGAAATCTCTTAAATTATCATCTATTGGTGAATTGGAATATGAACGAACAGAAAACTTCTTGTTTTACTATTAAGAACACATTTTGATCGGCAAGGCAAAAAAGAAGGTGAGGTTAGTGGGAGATTATTATAGCATCCAAAACGATATCTTTTTCTCTGCTTTTTTTTTTTTTTTTTTGTATCGAAAAGAAGCATTAGAATATAAGTTGAGTGTTGAATGCTGAATTTAAGGTCAGGATGTCTTTCTTGGTCTAGAAAATATGCAAAACAAAGATAGAAAGCAATTAAATTGAATTGCAGCTACCTATTAGTCAAAAAAGAAAAGGAGTTGCATATGCATCCACAATCGAGCAAGACTTTGCTTCTTTGGCACCAAGGACAGCTGTGGGTGCTATCCGTAAAATTGACCTATGCGCGCGCGCGTGTGAACGACTGCAAAGGTTAAGGACTTGCTTCGGATTGCTAATAAACAAAAATATTTATATGGGTGCTTAAACTTTGTGCTTACGTTATTGTTTATTTGGTAGCCGAATGGGAAAGTGCATAATCATCATTATTATTAAGTGGGGGTTGGTTGTGATTCGAATCTTTAGACGGAAAGGGGAAAGCAACTAATATTTGCATAAACATTTTTTTTTTTTTTATCAACATGTACCGGATAAAAAACATGCTCATAGAACTCTCAACTTAGACATGGATAATTGTTAAATAAAAAAAAGGCAGGGGTGAGTATTCTTGTAAAAAAAAAAAAAAAACCTGGATTATCTGAATTAATTTGTATAATAAATCTTTCAAAAATTCCATAAATGATAGCTCGAAAAATGACTTGAACTTTTTTTTCCCAGGTAATACTCCAAAATTAAAAATCCAGTTACCTCAACTATCCTAATTATATGTTTTTATTATTTTTAATTTATAAATTTTTAAAATCTATTGACTTATAATTTTCTTTGAACCTACTTTTTGTTAGTAAAAAACTTTGGTTTAATTGTATGAAATGTCTCTATATTCTTAATATTTTTTAATATGCCCTCGTACTTTTTTCTTATCCAACACCTCTTTATACTTTTCAATTTTTTTTTTTAATGTGGCCCCTCTCACTCGAAATCCGATAATTCTTACGTTTGGTGATGACAAATGGCGAAAAATTGCCACGTGACGTGACACATCGGATAAAATTTGCCACTTGGTTTAAAATTTTTTACATCCTTATATCTAAAAGGAAAAAAATCAAAATATAAAAACTCTTTGGTTTTTCTCTCTCCTCTCGATAGTCGGTCGATCATTGTTTTATTTAGACGAAAAAATCCTAACATCCTCTCTCATTTGCCTTTAATTTTCCGTTCACCATTAATTCATAAGCAATCAAACCCAAAAATCTTTGGATCTCGGTTGTTATTCTAGCAAATTGAATATTCGGAATCCCGAATCTTCAATTTATGAGAATCTCCGATTCAAAATCCTAAATACCCCATTCATTTTTTTTAACGTCAAGTATCTATTATTGCTAGTTGAAGACTTATCTTTGTTATCCCTTAACCATTATCAATTAATTATTCATTTCTCTTACTTTTTATCACGATAAAATGGACAACATTAAAGAAAAATAATATTTGGCCAAAAAAGTAAGTTGTTCTATCCTCAATTGTCAGTTTATTATAACTATATTATTTTATTGATTGAGTAGTGGTCCTTATTATTGTAAGGACAACTTAATAACATAATAAAATATACAATAATACAAAAAACAAATAGAAGATTATTTTGGGAGCCTCACTATCTTATATGTGTGGTTTTTGATTTGTCGTTGGTTTGCCAACAATGTAAATTTTTTATTCCCAATCACCTTATTATGTTGTATATTGTTTTGGGATTCGAATTTTCTCATGAGTTGACCATGGTTAATATCTTTCTTTATTGGTTGTATTTGACGGTGAAGACATTTGTTTTTTATTTAGGTGGGTGTGTGAAAAGATCGATGGGTCTAATGGGTTTATGGGTCGAATATATTGGTGGGTCTCGTGTTTAGAAAGAAAAATATTGATTCGGAATTATTATGCTTTAGGACCCTCTTAAAATTAGCGAGAGAAATTTGGTAAAAACGATGTTGTGTTTGTGTATTACAACAATCCTTTTACCATACCACAATCACAATCTTTGTTTTTTAAGTCGGTGCATGATGACGAAAGTCCGATAGGGTTGTTAAGCTTGACAAAAAAGTTAAAAAGATTGACATTTATTATGAACATAGAGGCAAAGATCACTTATTACTCGAGTGAAGGTAGTCAGTCTAGAGTATGTCAAAGGCTAGAGATTACCGACCATGATCTTAGGTTGGGTTTTGAGGATAGAAGAGAGGAACATGATCATGAATTAATTGATAATAGGGTAGTTAATAGAGAAGAAGATGTAGTTAAAAATTTAACTCATATTGAGTTTGTTGATAGTAAAGAAGTAGGTGGAGATGATTTAGTTGACATCTTACTAAAAGAAGATAATTTAGGTGATGATGGTGTTATTAGTGATGAGATTGGTGGGGAAGAGTCCGATACATCCAAGAGTAAATGTCTTCAAAATTATGGTGATGAAGTTTTTTATTGTAATGGTTGTCGATAATAGAGGTGAGAACTTACAAGAAGCAAAAAATCAGAGTTAGAAAAGCATATGAGAGAATAAGTGTCTTAAATTTAGAGGGAACTAAGGGTCAAATTTTGGAGGGAAATCGAGGTGTTAATTTGAAGGGAAATGAGGGTCAAAATTTGAAGGGAAAATTGGGTGAGGATGAAAATATAAAGGGAAATGAGGCTAAAAATAATTGTAATGATGAATTCTTAAATGTTCTTATAAAAAAGATTGAAACAATAAAAGCACAACATGAATATGACTACGATACAAGAGTTAGTATAAATAGCAATAACGAGGATAGTGAGAAGTATGAGAGAAGAAGGAAATCTAAGAAGGCGTTTTTCGATCGTAACACAATTGATCCATATTTTGAGGTTGCAATGATTTTCACCAATAAGAAGCAATTTATCGATGCGGTGAATAATCATGCTTTAAAGCATAAGAGGGATGTAAAGCTTAAGAAGAATGATGAGAAAAAGGGTTAAAGTTGTAACGCCCCACCCTAGTCATATTTCTACTACCCAGTAGAGTATCTGGACGAAGCGCGTTGCGGCGACATACCCTAAACTCTAAGTAGTTTTCTTATGATATTCTTAGGACTTTAACGAGTACATTACGTATATAACTCCTTAAGATAAAATTTACATAACATAATTAAATACATTAATAAAACATTACGGGCGATATTTAATTTCTCACGAACTCCATACCTCAAATTTACGAGATAAAATAAAAACTAATATATGGTGCCTCACATGAGCCGGTTAGGAGGAGCCGACCGCATCCGTACCAACTTGTCCTTTTCTCGTCAAGACATAAAAAAAATAACAACGAGGTGAGCCGAAGCTCGGTAAGCGGGGTGATGCACGTGATATGCAATGTTGTTTTGACTTCCCACCATACTCATAAATTTTAATCTCGGGTACCACGGGTATTAGCCGGTCTACTCTATTTATCATCCGGGTGGTCCGCGGATCACCTTCTGCTACAACGGAATTATCTCTCATTGTAACTACCGTTAACGAGAATCTATTATCTAACGAGTGCAAGCACACGACTTCATTTCATCCGGATGATCCTCGGATCATCTTCTATTATAACGGAATTATCCCTCATTGTAACTACTATTAGTGAAAATCCATCGTCTAATAGTGCAGGCACACATCCTAGAGTACTTGACTACTAATACCCATTTATTCTAGTTAGGTTATCAAACCTAGATGTATAAACCATTTCTCAATCAATTGACTTGTCTTAAACCACTCACTATACACATGATGCACGTGATGACATATTTAATCACATTCAACTAAATTCGGGTACCAACCCTTCATTCCCATATCATACTCATGGTCCAACCCACATTCGGAATTTATCCATTGCTCACATACCAATCATGATACCCACAACGGGAACACAATCTCCGCTCATTAATATTGTTCA
Source organism: Dovyalis caffra (assembly GCA_963924115.1). Lineage (NCBI taxonomy): Eukaryota > Viridiplantae > Streptophyta > Magnoliopsida > Malpighiales > Salicaceae > Dovyalis > Dovyalis caffra. The sequence goes on from CAWUPB010001184.1 coordinate 10,591,127, forward strand.
TTAGTTTCATTAATATTTAAAAGAAGGTCCAATTCCATTTACTTTAATCCGAGCCCATTAACTTTATCCTAGGTCCATTGACTCTATTTAATTCCATTTTATTTAGTCCAAGCTCATTTAGTTTATTTCAAACCTATTAATTTTGTCCAAGTCTAATTTTTTTTGGTTTTAGGGTTTATTACCGGGCAACTCCTAATCGAGTAAATAATTTTCTAATTTCAGAATATAATTAAATCTTACCCATTTTATTTTAGATACTAGACATATTTATTTATAACATATCCAAAAATTAGGTCTAAATACCAAGTACACAATTAATTACAAAGTTTTGAAACTTAGGGAGCAATCTGCCTAGTAGTAGTTTGTCTAGAGCTATCCATACTAAATCAGGTATAACTCTTTTTACACAAATCCAATGACCAAGAAAGTTTAAAGGGAGTTAGGTGAAACATATATGAACAACTTTTATTCTTTAAGTTTCACCCAGAAATCGACCTAAAATCCTTGAACATGCACCCTAAAATTCGGACAGAACTTACTCCTTATCAACACTAATTTATTAGTTCATTCCAAGCCAACTTTAAACATGTTTTAGTTCACTTAAATTTAGTCCAAGTTCAATCCAACCCACCACCACATACTTGGACATTTTTCAAAACATCATAACATCATAAATCATCACAACAAGGCATCCATACATAGATTTATCCCAAGCATCAAGAATATAACCATTGAAAATTATTACAACCCATGAAATGAACACTAACAAAATAACTTAAAAAAATAATTTAAGACATTAATCAGCCAAAAAAATGAAACCTACTTACCTCTTTTAGGTTTGATTAGAACTTCCTTAGCTCTTTTCCTTTTCTTTTCCTTTTCTCTTTTCTTTCCTTTCCTTTCTCTCATTACGTTTTTCTTCCTCTCTTTTCTTTCTTGCCTTTTCTCTCCCAATTTTTGGTACTTACGGGTTGCTAAAATTTTTCTCCCATTTTAACACTTGCTATATATATATATATATATATATATATACTTACTTTCATTCAGCTACAAGTGTTAGAAATTAATGGGATAAGGTGTAAAAGTTATGGGTGAATCATGAGGAAAGTCGGTCGCTTTGGAATCCATAATGGGTGAGTTGGCATTAAATTCATTTATTGCATTTGCTTAGGTGTCTATATAAAATTTAGACTAATTAAAATCATTAATTAACTTAATTCAAGTAATTAAAACTACTTTCTTTCATAAAAAGTCAGAAATTTTCATTTTTAAAAATTCGGAATTTCTTTTCCCCTCAAAATTCCAACGGTGTTTCCTCCTAACCCATCTATACTAAAATGTGCATAACTCTTTCTATATGTATCCAAAAATTATTAAATTTTATAGAGAGCTATTACACACATAGAAAAAAAACTTTTATTCTTTAAGTTTTGCTCAAAAATCAATCTAACAACATCAAATAAATCTCACAAGATTCAGGCGATTCTTCTCCCAAAATTCCAGCAGAATGCATTTCGAAACAACCCTCACTATAATTTGTATAACTCTTAATTTATAGGTCTAAATATTATAAAATTTTATAAAAAACTATTCAACACATAGATGAACAATTTTCAATCTTTAATGTTGATCCAAAAATTACCCTAAAGTCCTCAAATAATTCACACAAAACTCGGGTAGAATATAGTCCTTAAAACACCGATTTTGCATATTTGATTTCTTTAATAATAAACTATTAATCTTAAGCACAATAACTTTAATTTAACATAAATCACATATTTCAAGCATTAATTTCTCATGCTGAAATGATAATTATACTTACTCTTAATATTATATATATATATATATATATATATATATATATATATAATTATTCTAATACACGTCGCGTACGGATAAGGGTTTTTACGGGGGTTACAAAAGTAGTGTGCAAAGATGAAGAATGTGCTTTTAAAATTCAGTGTTCTCCATATGAAAAATCTAGAAACTAGATGGTGAAGACATGTGTGATATGGCATAGTTGCAATATTATTTACAAAAACAATCTTTTGAGTTATAAAGTTCTAGATAAGCATTTGATTCATAAATTTGGTAGAGTTTGCTCGAAAATGACATTGAAGGAAATTATTGAGATAACTATGGATTATGGTTCAGGATCTCATTCACACTTGCTCAACATATAAAAAATTAGTTCAAAGTAGAGATTGAAGGTAATATAAAGTTTGAATTTGATAGACTTAAAGATTATGTTGCAAAATCAAGGAATAGTAATTAGGGTAGAAGTGTTATCCTACAATATGAGGACGAATCCAAAAAGTTTTAGAAGATGTACATAGGTTTTAAAGCATTAAAGGATGGTTTTTTTTAGGATTATAGAAGGATTATAGGTTTAGGTAGCTGATTCCTCAAAGGACATCTTAATGGAGAACTTCTAGTGGCTATAGGCAAGGATGCAAACAACTAGATGTTTTCTTTTTATTAGGTAGTTGTAGTGAAGGAAACAAAGGAAACATAAAAGTGGTTCTTGCTTCAAGTTATAACTGATTTGAAAATTTTAATGGGTCTTGGACGTGAGTGGACTTTTATCTCAAATTCTAATAAAGTGTTGCATTACTTTTATTTTTTCTTTCATGTAACAGCTTAAATCAATTTTAGAGGTTAGTTTTATTTTCAAATTTTTTTTACTAGAATAAATTTGTTTGTTATTAAAAATTTTGATACAAAGCCTAATAGGTGCTGAGCTGAGTTGTTGTCTGCAGTGCGGAACATAGAAAATGTGTTAGACATATCTTTGCTAATTAGAGGAAGATGTATAAAGGTGAAGAATTGCATAAGTTATTTTGAAAATATTTTAAAGACACTACACCTCAAGACTTAAAAGAAGACATGAAACTCGTTGAAGGGGATAGGGCTCGATACAAAGGTAGATTTTGAAAAGATCTTATTTAATCAATGGTGTAGGGCTTATTTTAGACATGAAATAAAGCATTATATGGTAGATAATAATATATGTGAGACTTTTAATGGAATTATCACCGAAGATAGGTTTAAAAGCATTGTCAATATGCTAGAAGAAATTAGGATATATGTTGTGGATACGATGATTTTGAGAAGAGTGTTTGTTAAGAAAAAATCTAAGGGTCCATTTGGACCAAAAATTTAGGCAAGTGATTAAGAAAAATAAGAAACTTAGTGATGATTTTAAGGTGTTATAGAATGGGAGTAAAGGTTGAGAGGTAAGTTGGATATATGAGGATGATAGGTTTATTGTTAATATAGAGCAAAAGAGGTACACTTGTAAAAGGTGAGATATCTCATGTATCCCTTGTGAACATGTATTTATTATATTAAATTAAAAGGATAGAGAGTTGAAAACTAGGTTCATGAGTGATATTCAAAAGATAGGTTTACAAAGTCTTATAAGCATTTCATTGAACTCGTCAATGAAGAGAAGTTTTAGCCAAGAACTAGTTTATTACATGTTTACCCTCTAACTCGTTGTTAAGATGCCCGAAAGACCAAAAAAAGAGTAAGAGAAGAGAATAATTAGAGGAAAATAGTGATAGTACTAATATGTCTAGAAAAGAAAGGAAGATGGCATGCCAAAAATATTTTAAACAAGGTCATAACCGTAAGACTTGCCTTGAAAATCCCAATTGAAAGTTATGAATGTTTATGATTATAACCTTTTTGTTTTTTTTTTTTTAAACTTTTCTTAATCATCTACTTAATAATAATACTAATAATAATATGTTTTTTTTTAGATTTTTTCAAATGAAAATACAAAACCTCGAATTAAAAATTTAGGATGCACGAATTAGGAGTGGAAAAAATATGGTAATTTATTCATGACTATACTATTTTTTACATACAAATACAAAACCCGAATGTTGTGTTGTATCGGATACACAAACTATTAGAGATTCTTCTATTAAGTTAAGAGAGATTACCGATAAAAGAGGAAAAAGTTCTATTGTTGGTGATGAAGTTTCGAAGTTAAGCCAATAACCAAATCATCAATTACTAGTTCCGTTGCTAGAAGAAGGAAAAAAACCTCTTGTTAATGAAGTTCCTAAAGTTGAGTCATGAACCAAATCTCTAATTACTAGATCTCGCTCCCGTAAGAGGAAAAAGACCTCTTTTTGATGAAAGTGTCCGCTGTAATAGAACTCCAAATGCTATATCAACTGCTAAAAAGTTCAAGAAACCTTAAGTTTAAAAAGATTGTTTTATTGCCGACTTAGGATGTATGATTCTAGACGTACGTGTTATTGTTATTACTTGTTTAATTCAAATAAATAAGTTTAATTTTTTATAACCTTTTTTTTTTTTTTGTAACCTAAACATTCAACTACTAAATTAATTATAATCCTACACAACAAAGATCTAAAAACACCTACAGACTTTTAAGAGAAAAGAAAGAATGAAGAAAAGTAAAATGGGAAAGCAGTCTTCGTCTTCATGATTGATGTGATTTACTCGCATGGTTGGGATGTTTATGAAATTTACGACAAAAAAATTTGGAGTAGGTTGATCTGGATTGATGTTTTGTAATTAAACACATACAACTTCTGAATTTATGTATTATGTTTTTAGAATTGAAGTTAAAAATGTAATTATTGTTTAATGAACTATATGATATGATTTGAATAATTACTCGCTTAATTAAGTGTATTTTGTTGTCTATTATTGGATATGGTAACTTATAATTATCCTAGCTCATGTCATCTTAACCAAGCATAAGATTGATGTAGTAGTCGTCAAATGATTGCCAAGTCTAAAGGGTCATTGATCGTAATGTGTTATCTATTAATTATAGATTGAGAAGTTTATTGCTCGAAAGTAGAGTAATTAGCAACAACAAGATGGTCATACAACATTTGTTCTTTTAATTTTTAGATTTCAAATTCAAATTTACTCAATCGATAAACTTAATTAGTCATCAAACATTAAGTCATGGAACCAAAATTGGGTTTTCCATCAAGTATAAATGCACACATAAATATCATATTAGCTTATGAATCCTTGAGCGTTCAAAAATTGATCACCGAGGCAAGGAGACACCTAAAATTATAAAATATTTTTATGATAATAACTTTCATAAACTATAAGAAAAAAATCCTTTAACCATGATAAGGAATTACAAATTTGAAATACAAATTAACATCATCAAATCAAACAATGTTTTCATATGAATTCACTTTAAGAACAAATATAACAAAAAAATACTCTATGGTTTCAAATTAATTCCACATTCATGAACCATTTCATCGTTAAGGTGAAAATGGGAAAGTTAAAAGAATTGGGCAAGCATTGGATTATAAGTTTACTCATTAAAACTAGAATATAAGACTCGATAAGAACGTTGATTACCAATAGTATTATATCAAAATTCTTCCCTACCCTTAGCTATCTAATAAAAATTGATGATTTGAAATCATAAAAAATAAGATGCAATGCTTAAATGAGTCAAATTTTATTTTAAAAAATTATTCTTTTTTTATATATATAATAAAACGTATTGGCATAAACAAGCAATCTTTGATAAACTAAAAAAAAAAAAAAACCTTATAAAAGTACATAATGTAGGCTAAGATTTAAGCTTATGAAAGAAATTATATAAAGGTTCAAAAGATATTCTAAGAGTATAAAAATTCGGGATCACTTAATTGTCTATTGAGATCTTTTAAAGCATGTAACCTTGATTTTGTTATTTTGATGATTGATCTCACTTTTCATGTTACATGACATTCATGGAGATATTATTAGGCATGTCATCTTGACTTTATGATTTTAATGATCGATCTTTTTTTTTTTAATCTCAACTCTACTTACATATTCACTCTTGTTATCTTTCAATTTCGAAACTCCTTCTTCACTTTAAAGCTATATCGAGGATTCTCTTAGTCGTTAATGTAAGTATCCAAGATTTAACTCTGTTTGGATGGTTTGATATAGTGTATCATTATATTTTTTACTACTAATAAAGAAGTCTTTTTATTGATTTTTATTATTTATTATTTGATAAAATTATATATAAGTCCGTATGATATATATTGCATTAATGATTAATCAATATATGAGAGATAAACATCAATGCACATAAATTATATCATTAAATATCCCAAGTCAAAGCATTGTCAAGATTCATTGACAATAGACGATAAGACTTGTGAATACTATGCTCTTATTATAAGATAACAATAGGAGATTTCATACTAATCGACATAGTGATGTCAAAGTAAGCACATATGTGAATAACGCTAGAGAACATATTACTAGATGTGACTCACCATGAAAAATCATTTGGCATAGTCTATGAGAATCTCATATGAGATAAATATAAGTAGTCCTTTGATTTGAAGTTATCAAGGTTATCTCAACAGAGGATTGGTTTACTTTGATTTTCATTTCAATGAGCTCAATAAAAAGTTACATTTAGGTAATTTATTAGGTGCATTAGGAATCTAATAGAGATAGATGGATAACTAAAACAGGACATGTCATTCCTTATATGCTAAAAGAGTTATCACATTGCACTTTAATTAATGTCTACTCAAAAATCTATAGCCATAGTAGAAGTATATCAATAGAGCATAGTTAGTTTACTTGAGGGCTAAGACATTTGAAGATTGAAGAAAATTACGTGGTCATAATCAAACGGACAACAAACCAAGTTCAAGATCACATTATGAAAAATTGACATAAGGATCTGAATTATATAAAAACCATACTCGTGAAAGGTTATTGTGGATCAAGTAACCCTTCTAGAGAATTGAATAGTCATGATGCCTTGCTAGATGCCAATCTTAATTTATGTATTGAGAAAAAAAGAAGTGTCTTTTACTTCTTGATACATTACCAACATATCTAGACACACTACCAACATATCTGAAGCCTATTAAGTCACATGCGTAAGTTTAAATATTCACACTAAAAAGAAGAATTGAAGATTTTGGAAAAAGTTTTATATTTTGAAAATTAGTTTTCTATTTCAAAAATCTATTTTCTAGTTTAGAAATCAGTTTCCTAATTTAAAAGTTACTTACCTAATTTAGAAATTAGTTTTTTAATTTAAGTTTAATAAAATATAAAGGTAACTTAGGAAATTACTTACTAATATGGGTCTCTCAAAAAATACATGACCTAGGTTATTTGGATGGTTTAAATTAATTATTGCATTATTAGGCCAAAGGAGTTTGGGCTAAAAAACCTTAGTAAAAACCTACAAGGTATTTTAAGTAAAGGGATAATATTGAGAACTTAAGGATAAAATTCAAGGTTTATGAGGATAGGATCAAACAAAACCCACACAAGTTGTAAATCCTTTACTAAAAAAAAGTTGTTTTTGCCTATATAAGAGAGAGGGAATGAGATGCAAAAGAAAAGAAATAATAACAAAAAAAAGGAAAAAATTTGTACCTCCCCTAATAGGAAAACAAACCCGTCACCTTTTCTTACAATATTATGCTAACTACCTTGTGTGATTTTTTGAGAGAAAAAATATACATAGAAGAAAAATAGAGCTAGCATTCTAAATTTTTCTAATGCTTCTTATATGGATGTTTAGCTGCATTGATTATCAATAGAGACTAGATGCTTAGATGGTTCTATCTCGTCAATCTTGTTTAAAAATTTGATTCTATGTTGATACATTACCAACATATCTAGACACATTACCAACATATCTAGAAGCCTATTAAGTCACGTGCGTAAGTTTAAATATTCACACTAAAAAGAAGAATTGAAGATTTTGGAAAAAGTTTTATATTTTGAAAATTAGTTTTCTATTTCAAAAATCTATTTTCTAGTTTAGAAATCAGTTTCCTAATTTAAAAGTTACTTACCTAATTTAGAAATTAGTTTTTTAATTTAAGTTTAATAAAATATAAAGGTAACTTAGGAAATTACTTACTAATATGGGTCTCTCAAAAAATACATGACCCAGAGTTATTTGGATGGTTTAAATTAATTATTGCGTTATTAGGCCAAAGGAGTTTGGGCTAAAAAACCTTAGTAAAAACCTACAAGGTATTTTAAGTAAAGGGATAATATTGAGAACTTAAGGATAAAATTCAAGGTTTATGAGGATAGGATCAAACAAAACCCACACAAGTTGTAAATCCTTTACTAAAAAAAAGTTGTTTTTGCCTATATAAGAGAGAGGAATGAGATGCAAAAGAAAAGAAATAATAACAAAAAAAAAGGAAAAAATTTGTACCTCCCCTAATAGGAAAACAAACCCGCCACCTTTTCTTACAATATTATGCTAACTACCTTGTGTGATTTTTTGAGAGAAAAAATATACATAGAAGAAAAATAGAGCTAGCATTCTAAATTTTTCTAATGCTTCTTATATGGATGTTTAGCCGCATTGATTATCGGTAGAGACTAGATGCTTAGATGGTTCTATCTCGTCAATTTGATTCTATGCCATATAAAGTAACATCTAATCCATCTTGTTTAAATATAGTTAGTTAATTCAATGGTTGATCTTAAGACTTTAGATATAGGAGAATAAAAAAAAATTTATTTATTTCACACCTTTATATGATGTATGATCCTTCAATTGATATTAGAGCTCTCGTTAAATCTTTAATTATATTGATATTAATTTTGATTAACTCGTAATAATTATTGGTTTTTGCATTATAAATATGATATTTTTGGTATTTAGTAAGAGTTTAAAACTACTTTTAGACTTGTGGAAGGGTGTGTGCGAGGCCAACTGCGGGTATTGGCTATAGCGCGTACTTAACCAAGCATGCCTCCGGCATTCCAAGCCACTTGTCGGCCAATGTGCCAACGAGCACGCCAAGCCTCGAACCAAGCTAGGCATGCAAGCTCACATGTCAAGCCATTACTTGGTAGGCCGGGTATGAAATCTCCTACTATAGCAAGAGCATAACACTCATAAGTCTTATCGTATATGATCAATGTCCAATCTTGATAATACTATGAATTGAGGAATTTAATAATATCATTTATGTGTTGATGTTTATCTCACATCTATTGATCAATCATTGACGCAATGCATATTATACGAACTTTTATCTAATTCTATCAAATTATAAATAACATAAATTAATAAACAAACTTCTTTATTAATACTGAAATATAATGATACAATAAATCAAACCACTCAAACAAGTTAGATCTAGAACACCTATACTAATAATCTTCCATTTATACTATAACCAATAAGCCATATCACTTATACCCGACGATTGAATAAGGGTTTCATGTTTCGTTGAGATAAAGACTTAGTTAAGGGATTTACCATGTTATCACCAGTATGAACGTTTTTTTATCTTTATATCATCATGACTGATAATCTCTCTAATCGAGTGGTAAATTAGCGAGTACATACTTAGATCGTTAACGAGACCTTAGTTCCTTAACTTGCGTTATGGCTCTATTGTTGTCGGCCATCAAGCTCTGTGACATTGGAAGAATTTCTTTCTTTGATTCTTGCATACTAAATCTTTTAATGTTTTGTTAATTTAAATGTTTTGTAAGAACCTTAGAATTCTACATGACCTATATTTATAGATCTTTATTCCTAAAATATAGGTTATTCTCTCATGTCTTATATGAAGAATTCTTGAATACCTAATTTTTTACATATTGCAACATGATAATATTATAGTTGAGAAGTATTTTGTTATTTACATATAAAACAATAAAGACTATTGAGCTCCCGTTAATCTTTTTGTATACTTTTATCTTTATTTTATGAAAAGTCAAACTTTTTTTTATCAAAATATTGATTACAACTCCTAGATGCTTGCTTAAGTCTATAAATAGATCTTTGTAATTTATAAATCTTATTTGCATATCCTTTGGTTATAAAACCATCGAGTTATGCCATGTACACACCCTCATTTAAATTTTCATTTAAGAAAAATAATTTTAACATTCATTTATCACATCTCATAATCATCATATACGGTAATTACAAGCATAATACTAATGGATTTAACCATAGCAACTAGTGAAAAGGTTTCATCATAATCAATCCCTTATTTTTGACGATAGCTTTTATCCATCGATCTAGCTTTATTCATATGTATATTACCATATATGTCGGTCTTTCTCTTAAAGATCCATTTACACCTAATAGGTCTAACACATTTAGATGGATCAACCAAAGTACATATTTTGTTAGTGTACACGGATTCCATTTTGGATTGTATGGCTTCATGCCATTTTAGAGTCAATGTCTAATATTGCTTCTTCATAGGTATTAGGTTCTTCATCCTTTATAGAAGACACATTACTACTTTTGAAGATAAGAAAACCATATCTTTCCGGCTCTTGATAACTCGTTTAGATCTATGAAATTCTTGTGTATCGGTTTATGAGATAGTTGCAATATTGTGTAACCTATCTACTTAGGGTTTCACTAGTAGAGTGTCAATTTGTGAGTACGCGTCGACTCTCTTCAAGTTTAATTTTTCTCCAACTAGTTCGAGCATCTATAATTTTTTTCTCAAGGAATACAGCATGCTTAGTCACAAACACCTTTTTTTCTTGTGATTTGGTAAAAGTAATATCCTTTCAATTTTTTTAGATATCTCATAAATTTGCGCTTTGTTGATTTGATTTCTAATTTTTCTCTACCTAAATGTTTGATATATGCTTTACAACCCCAAATCTCAAATCTTAAGAAAAGATAAATTTGCTTTATTTCATTTTTATATCTCATATAGAGTTTAATCAACATACTTTGTTGAAACCATATTCAAAATAAAGGTTGCGAGTAAAGAGTGCATATCTACAAAATGAAATAGGAATATTAATAAGACTTATCATAGATCGAATCATGTCTAACAACATCATATTCCTTCTTTCAAACACACCATTCATTTACGGTGTTCCGAGTTGAGTCAATTAGAAGAAAATCCTATTCATTATTCGGTGATTTAAAATTCATTATTCAAGTATTCATCACCTCAATCATATTGGAGTGCCTTTGTACTTTTTCTAGTTTGCTTTTTGACTTCAAATTTAAATTATTTAAACTTTTTAAATACTTCGAGTTTGTGTCTCATTAGATACACATAATCAAAACATGATCTATTATTAATAAAGGTTATGAAATGATTATGTCCTTCTCTTATTTAGGTGGATATGGACGCACATACATCGGTATGTATAAAGCCTAACAAATTAGCAACCCTTTCTCCTTTTCCATTAAAAAGAGATTTTGTCATTTTACTAAGTAAACAAGATTAGAAGATATCATAAGATTCATAATCAAATGATTCTAGATATCTATTTTTATGTAGTTTAGGTATTCAATTCTTTTTTATATGACAAAGTCAACAATGCCATAGATATATGTTATTTAAATCATTTGATTTTTTTGGTATTTATATTATATAAAGGTTTATCTATGTTCAAAACATACAAACTATAACAACATATCCATATAAAGCTTTATCTTTAAAAAGAATAACTATTATTCTTAAATAAAAATGAAAAATATCTTGGTCTAAACAAGAAATAGAAATAATATTCTTAGTTTATACTAGAAATATAATAATATTTGTTAAGTCAAAGCACAAGCTCGTATGAAGTGCTAACTTATAGGTTCCTACAACTAAGGTACAACTCTTGCTCTATAGCCAATGTGTAAGTTAACCCTCCTTGAAGTAATCTTCCTCCTCTCTCTAATCCCCTACACTTTTATATAAACATGAACACCATATCTAGTAACATATACTCATGAGGTGAGATTAGAAGTAAAAAAATTAACTTTAATAATATAAATACCTAATATGGTATTAAAACTCTTTTTTTCACTGTTCTAAGCATTCCTTACCATTGCACTTCTAATTTCGTTTCTTGTTACAATGAAAGCGGACTATATCTTTTGGGCTATTTTAAGCTTTAAATTTTTTTACTCTTCCCGTAGCCACAATAGAACGCTTCTTTTAGAGCTTGGGCTTTTTCTTTCCCTTCATCTTGCCTTTTCCCTCATTAACAAGAAATACGTAACTCTTATTCTTCTCATTTACTTTAGACTAAGCTTCCCTCATCATGGATAGTAACTCTTCGAGAGTCTTTAACATCATGTTAAAGTTCATGATGGATTGTCTAAAACTCGTTAGGTAATGATTACAATACTAGATCAATGGATAATTCTGCATCTATTACAACTTTAAGCTCAACTAACCTATCGATAGAGCCTATGATCTCGGTGATATACCTCTCAATATTAAATCCTTCATCCATTATGACTCTAAAGAGTGTCTTGGCTATCTTATAACACTTATATCTAACATTCTTCTCAAATAAGTTTTTAAGCTTTGCTATGATATCAAAGATGTTTGTGCCTTTATGTTGATGTTTATGCTCCAACGTCATAGTAGTCGGGATGATGCTTTGAGAGGTCATCACATCATCTCTATATTTGAGCCTTGCTATATAAGCTTCGGCTTAATCTTTAGAGGGCTCAAGTAGGAGAGGTGTCTCTATCGTATAGAGAATCTTCTCGTGTTGAAGGACTATCCTCGGATTCATTTCTCGATCAATAAAATTTATGCCATTGAAGGTATTACTTTCATTAATTATTGATCGAATCGATATATTGCCAGATCATACCGTGTAATAACTCGATAGGATAAAAAAGCATACGAGTTTTGTTAATTGATTTATATTTATAAAATAAAGTATAAATTAATAAGTAAAATCTATGTTCACTCACTATTTTCTTTAAGTTCTATAACCTTTGATATAGGACTCGAGAAATTTTTTGATTCATTTTACTTAGTAGGTTAGGATCAAATCCACAAACATGCATTAAACTTGAGTTATCTCAAAAAGTCATACATGAAAGGATTGGGTATGTAACTACTTACCAATTATATCTAATATAATTTCTAATCTCATTAGTATGATAACTTTAACCAAATCGTATATTTTTCTATCCGGTCAAATTATTCTACGATATGATTGGTAATATATCAATTCCATCAATCATTATTGAGGGCAATGCCTTCAATGGCATAAACTTATTTAATTGAAAAATGAATATAAGGATAGTCTTTCAAATAAGAAGAGACTCTATATGATAGAGACACATCTCCCAACCGACCTTCATCACGGTCAAGCCGAAGCTCATACGAGTATGGCTCAAGCATAGAGATGATATGATCACTACTTAAAGTATCATGTTGGCTGCTATGAAGTTAAAGCATAGACGTCAACATAAAGCCACACGGATCTTTGATATCATTGCAAAACTTAAAATTCTATTTAGAGAGAATACTAGGCATGGGCATTATGAGATAACCAAAAAGCTCTTTAGAGCCAAAATGGATGAAGGATCTAATATTGAGAAGCATGACACTAAAATGATAGGCTATATTGATAATTTGACTGAGCTTGAAGTTGAAATGGATACGAGTTATCCATTAACTCGGTATTGTAATCATTGCCCAACGAGTTTTGGATAACTCATCATGAACTTTTACATGATGCATATGAAAAAAATTCTTGGAGAGTTAATGTCCATGCTGAGAGAAGCTTGGCCTAGGATAAATAAAAAGAATAAAAGTTATATACTTCTTATTAATAAGAGAAAAGGCAAGGTGAAAAGAAAAAAAAGGTCGAGGCTTTAAATAGCCAAAAGGAAGCGATCTACTTTCATTGTGGCAAGAAAGGACATTGGGGGCATAACGATAAGGAGTACTTAGAAGAGGTACAAAAGAAGAGTTATACTAGGAGCTTAAGTATTTATGTCATTGAAGTTAATTTTTCTATTTCTAGTCCTACCTCATTTATATTTGATACTAAATGTAGTGCTCACACTTTTACAAACGTGCGGAGGCTTAAAAAATCATGGAAGATTGCTTTTGGGAACGTCGATCGATGCGTTGACAATGGATCAAAAGTTACACCATTGGTTGTAGGCACCTATGAGTTATCATTGCCATGTGGGTTTGTGTTTATACTTAGACGGTTATTATATTCCTAGTATAACTAGAAACATTATTTTCATTTCTTATTTGGATTTAAATGGTTTTTCATTTTTCCGTAAGAATAATTGTTGTTCCTTTTATAAAGATGATATTTTATATGAAAATGCTATAAGCAATAATTGTTTATATGTTTTGAACATAGGTACACCTATGTATAACATAAATACCAAAAGACTCAAAATAAATTATCTAAATGAAACATATCATGGCATTGTCGACTTAGCCATATCAATGAGAATCGAATATTCAAATTACATAAAAATGAATATTTAAAATCATTTAATTATGAATCTTATGATTTATGTGAATCTTGTCTACTTGGTAAAATGATAAAATCCCTTTTTATTGAAAAAGAAGAAAGGGTTACTTACTTGTTAGACCTTGTATATACCGATGTATGTGGGCCTATATTCCCAAATAAGAGAAGGACGTAATTACTTCATAATCTTTACTAATGATAGATCACATTTTGGTTATATATATATATCTAATGAGATATAAATCGAAGCATTTAAAAAGTTTAAAGAATTTAGATTTAAAGTCGAAAAGCAAACTAGTAAAATTATTAAGACACTCGATTTGATCAAGGTGGTGAATACTTAAGTAGTGAATTTTTAGATCACCCGAAAGAGAATGAGATTCTCTCTTAATAGACTCCACTCGAAACATAAAAAATGAATGAAGTGTTCGAATTGAGGAATATGATGCTATTAGTTATGGTCTAGTCTATGATGAGTTGTATCGAGATCTCTATTTCATTTTAGAGACATGCATTCTTTACTACAACCCTTTTTTAACGTATTATGACAAAGTGTATTGATCGAGTCCATATGAGATATGAAAAGGAAAGAAAACAAATTTATCTTTTCATCGGATTTAAGGTTCGTGAAACATATGTCAAACGTTTGAACGGAGACAAGCTAAAGCCCAAATTACCTAAGTACAAATTTATGGGATATCCAAAAAATAAATGGATATTACTTTTACCAATCACGAGAATAAAAGTTGTTCATGGTTATGAATGCTATATTCCTTGAGAAGGAATTTGTAGATGCTAGAACCGAGTGGGAGGAAAATTGAACTTGATGAGATTTGAGCACACTCATAAATTGGCACTCCACTTATAGAACCTTATTACAAAGTGTTATAATTATCTCATAAATAGATACATAAGAACTTCGTAGTTCTAAACAGATTCATCAAGAGCTAAAAAGATATGGTCTTCTTGTCTCTACACATGGAGATGTGCCTCCTATAGAGGATGAGGAACTTAATACCTATGAAGAAGCAATGTTAGACATTAACTCTATGAAATGACATAAAGCCATAGAATTTGAAATGAAATCCATGTGTACTAAATAAATATAGACTTTGGTTGATTTATCCGAAGGTGTCATACCTATTGGATGTAAGTAGATTTTTAAAAATAAGATTGCTATGGAAGGAAATATACATACTTATAAAGCAAGACTGGTGGCTAAAGGCTATTATAAAAAATAAGGGATTGATTATGACGAGATCCTTTGATACAAAGTATCTAAGGCTGAGTGTCCTAGAATCAAATAGAGGACTTCTTTTAATATTACATGGCATAAAACTCTCTAAGGCTGAGTGTCCTAAGATACAAAGTAAAAGGGAAAAGATGAATCGTATTTCTTATGCATCAACCATAAGATCTAACAAGTATGTCATGTTATATACACGACTTGATAACTCATATGTTTTGAGCATATGCGGTAGATATCAAGTTGATCTAGGTGAGAAATATCTGGATTGATGTAAAAAACATTTTTAAATATTTTTTTTAATCTATGGAAGAGATGAACTAGTTGTGAAAAGATTCACATATGCTACTTTTTAAACTAATTTTGATGACTTTAAGTCTTAGTCAAGATTTATTTTCCTGTTGAATGATGGTGTTGTGAGCTAGAAGAGTTCCAAACGAAATAGTAGCCAACTCAACAATTGATGTTGAATACATTGTAACCACGTAAGCAACTAAGAAAGCTCGTATGGATTCATAAATTTTTATCTAGACTACAAGTTGTTCTAAGTGTTATTAATCCTATAGTACTATACTATGACAACAATAGAGCCATAGCGGAAGCTAAAAAACTAAGATCTCATCAACATTCTAAGCATATACTATGAAATTACCACATGATTAGAAAGATTATCGATCGCGGTGATGTAAGGACGAGAAAAGGCCCATACCGATGACAACATAGCAGATCCATTGACGAAGCGTTTTTTATAGCAAAAACATGAAACCCTTGTTCGATCTTTGGGTATTAATGACAAGACTTATTGGCTCTAGTATAACTTAAAGATTGTTAATGTAGGTACTAAAGATACAACCTATTTGGATGATTTGATATATTGTATCATTATATTTTTAATATTAATAAAAAAAGTCTTTTTATTAATTTTTGTTATTTGTGATTTGATAGAATTAGATAGAAGCGCATATGATATACATTGCATTAATGATTGATCAATAGATGTGAGACAAATATTAATGCACTTAAATAATATTATTAAATATCTTAAGTCATAGCATTGTCAAAATTAGACATCGACAATATAAGGTAAAACTTATAAGTGTTATGCTCTTGCTATAAGATATCAATAGAAGGTCTCACACCTACCGACATAGTGATGCCAAAGCAAGCACATAGGTAAATAATGTTAGAGAACATATCACCTGGACGTGACTCACCATAAGAATCTATTTGGTATATTCCGTGGGAATCTCTATGAGATTGGTACAAGTAGTCTTTTGACTTGAAATCATTATGGTTATCTTATTAGAGGATTGGTGTAATTTGATATTCATTTTGATGGGTTCAATAAAGTGCTATATATGGATGATTCATTAGGTGCATTAAAAATTTAATAGAGATAGGTGGATAACTAAGATAGGACATGTCATTCTTTATATGCTAAAGGAGTTATCATATTATACTTCGATGAATGTTTGCTCGAGAATCCGTAGCCACACTAGAAGTATACCAATAAAGCATAGTCGATTTACTTGAAAGCTAAGATGTTTGGAGATTGAAAAAAACTTGTGTGGTCCTAATCGAATAGATGATAAACTAAGTTCGAGATGACATTATGATAAATTAAAATAAGGACTCGAATTATATGAAAACCATACTTGTGAAATGTTATTGTGGATCAAGTAATCCTTCTAGAGAATTCGGTAGTCATAATACCTTGGCGAGAGACCAATCTTGATTTATGTATCGAGAGATAAAAGAAGTGTCTTTTACTTCTCGATATAATACTAACATATCTAGGAGTGTATTGAGTCACACGCATAAGTTTAAATATTCATATGAAAAAAGAGAAGCGAAGATTTAAAAAATCCGTTTTCTATTTCGAAACCAATTTCCTAATTTGAAAATCAATTTTTTTATTTGGAAGTTAGTTACCTAATTTGAAAATTAATTTCCTATTTTAGAAATTAGTTTTCTAAAATAGAAGTTAATTTTCTAATTTAGGTTTAATAAAATATAAGGGTAACTTAGAAAATTATTTCCTAATATGAGCCTCTCTAAAAATATCTAATCCAACTTATTTGAATAGTCTAAATTAATTATTGAATTATTAGTTTTCTAAAATAGAAATTAATTTTCTAATTTAGGTGTAATAAAATATAAGGGTAACTTAGAAAATTATTTCCTAATATGAGCCTCTCTAAAAATGTCTAATCCAACTTATTTGAATGGTCTAAATTAATTATTGAATTATTGGGCTAAAGGAGTTTGGGTCAATAAGCTTAAGTAAAAGCTCGTAAGGTATTTTAAGTGTAGGGATAATATTGAAAACTTAAGGATAAAGTTTAGGATTTATGATGATAAGATCAAACAAATTCCACATAAGTTATAACTCTTTAACTAAAAAGAAGTTGTTGACGCCTATATAAGAGAGAGGAAAGGAGAAGCTAAAAAGAAGAAATAATAACAAAAAAGGGAAAAATTTACGTCTCTCCCAAAAGGAAAACAAACCCGCCACCTTCTCTTACAATATTGCACTAAGTACCTTGTGTGATTTCTTGAGAGAAAAAATATACATAGTAAAAAAATAGGGTTGACATTCTAGATTTTTCTAACGCTTCTTGTGTGGTGGATCATCGAGTAGAGACTAGATGCTCGGACGATTCTATCCATGAATTTGATTTTATGCTACAAGAGGTAGCATTTAATCCATCTTGTTTATATATAGTTAGTTGATTCAACGACTGATCTTAAGATTTTAAATGGAGGAGAACAAAATTTTTTTGTTTATTTCGTACCTCCATAGGATGCACGATCCTTCATTGGCAACATTGTTTTTTTCTTTTCTTGTCTTCAATTTTTTGTATTGCTTTTCCTTTTTTTTTCCTTCTATTCTTTTTCTCTTTTAAAGTAGTTACTAGGGTTTTCTTAACAAGTTCCCGTTGAACCATTAAAGAAAAACATGCAATACACAAGGCACTAGGAAAAAAACATTTTGTATTTTGAAAATATTTATACCAAATATAAAATAAATTTAAATTGGTAAAAAAAATATGGTTTGACAAAAAATGATAGAACTATTAACTAAAACATGTCTATAATAGATGAGGATAACTTTGGAAAATGCCTTGAAATAAGATAAGATTAATTATGAAGACTCCATTCAACAATAAACATGATTAAGTTGATAACGACTTTGAAACTTGAGAACAAATAGGAACAAACAAATAGCGATTTTGAAAATCATTTGAAAAAATCCATGTAGATTTTTTTTTAGAGTTTTGAAAGATAGGGAAAATCATATCAAAATACAATTATTTTGGATTTTTGAAAGAAATTTTATGAAAATTAAGATATTAAAACTTGTTTGTGACGAGAGGGAAGAGTTTTCTCGTGATGGAAACATGTCCAGGATACTTTGATAGCGAAAGATAGAATGCATGTTCAAAGTTGGTTTTGTATCAGACAATTATTAAGACACAGAATTATTTTGTTGTTTTGCAATGATGAATTCATGAAGTATAGAGTTACCTTGGGAACAAAAAAATAGGTTAATCGCATCAAACGTCCCTCTACTCTTCTTATTTTCTTAATATGGCTCATGTATTTTTTTTTTATTCAATCCCTCTCTATACTCTTCAATTTTTCTTAATGTGGTCAATTTGATTGGTTTTTGGTTAATCTTTTTATTAGAATTGACATATGCAAAAAAAAAACTCCACATGGCATGACATATCAAAATTAATTATCCACGTGGCTAAAACTGAAAAAAAAATTCAAAGAAAAGAAAAAAGAACATTTTGAAGAAAATCTCTCATTCTTTTTTTTTTTTTTCCCTCATAAACCAAACAACATCAACAACCTTCTCTTCTAGCTTTATCTCTCCACCAACTACTTCAGCCACCATATAATGTTGATTTTGTGGGTGTACTTGAAGAGGAAGCCAAGCGTTTTGAAGAAAATCTCTCTCTCTCTCTCTCTCTTCTCAAAAACCGAACAACATCAATAACCCTTTCTGGCTTCATCTCTCCACCAACCACTTTAGCCACTATAGAGTGTTGATTTTGTAGGTGTACTTAAAGTGGAGGCCAAGTAGATGGAAGCAGACCGAGAAGACGCCCACACCTTCTATTTTTATACTCAACATTTTTGTCTTTGATCTGAATCTATTGTTGGTGGTGGTGTTGGGACTGAGCAATTTTTATTCAATGTCAATGAAAAGCCCATGTGCCACGAATGAATTAAATATTTATAGCTTGAAATATGCAGTTTGATTCTATGTTGTTCCTTGAATATTTAATTAATGATTTTTTTTCAATGTTAAATTTTTCAGGTACTATATGCTTTGCTTATGGAAAGTTAGCAAAAAAATGGACCTAAAGGGATTTGGCAGTAGAGCACAAAAAATGAGGGGATCATATTAAGTTTTGTTTCTTGAAACTGTGATCGGTTTTGTCTTTGATTGTTCTTGAAATGTTTAGTTGCAAAGGTAAGAATCGTAGATTTTTGAAGAAAAAAATATTTTCTTGAAAATGTTTTTTTCCTGTTCTTCGAATGTATATATACCAACAATAATGATTGAAAAACATTCTGACGAGCCACATTAAGAAAAATTAAAAAATATAAAAAGAGGTTGAATAAAATAAAAACACATGAGCCACGTTAAGAAAATTTAAAACATAAATACACATCTTATGCGATTAATCCGTAAAGAACTTTGAAGATTCCTATATATATAAAGTATGTAATCAAATCTTTTAGCTAATTCAATGTATGGCTATTTAAAAGCTTTCGAGAACTGAAGACCCTAACGACGATCATGAAATTGGAATCGTAGATGTCAGCAACACTTAGGTGCAATATGGAAAAGAAAAGGTATCGTATGATGGTTTCTTTCATATTAATAATCAAACTAACGTACTTGATATATGCAAACCAAACTTGCAAAATGGCGAGCATATGCCATCTTGGTAAAGCGTAGGAGTATAATAGAGAAATTTTTATTATTTCCTATAAGGGCGATAAAAATTAAGAAGGAAGTAATCATGAGTCATATTCCTAAAGTTGGTTACATGGACCGTCAAGCTAAAAGTTTTTCTTTTTATTTTTTTTCCTTTAGTTAATCCTATGTTGATTTTATTGGAATTGAAAATTTTGGTCCAAGTATAAAAAGTTAATGTAATTATGTCATTGGTGAGATTGTATTTAATGTTTTATATAGCAAGCTATTGTGAAAAGAACTTGGTCATGCTGCTATATTCCAAATATCTATTTCTTTGGCATGGAAGTGTTCAATTTCTAACCATGAACTCGAGAGCGGACTTTTCCTCGAGTGGGAGAGCATGACGTGGGAAGTGTCTCAGTTTTGGAGTTAACTATTATAATTGCAATATTATTTTACTTGCTAAGCTTTTCTAGAATTTATTTTCATTTTATTTAGGCAAATTTTATTAGGAAATTAGTACTATAGGATTCTATTTTTTATTTTATTTAAACTTTACCGTTCAATATTAATAAGATTTTCTAGTTTTCAATTTAAAGAATTGCAATAGCCTTTTGGAAATTAAAGATACGATTGTTGAATAACAATTGAGTTTCTTTTTTTTTTTAATTTTTTACTATAATTTTGTTGCGTTTTTTTTTTAAGGATTTTTGAGCATGAAAAATCTCATATTATTTTTTATATACGATTCACTATCTATTATGAAAACTAATCTGAAAATATTTACAATTATATAAAAAAATAGAACATCGAATCATATCCTAATAATGAATGCTAGGTGTCGTAAAAATCTATTTGGCAAGTAATTATCGGCATAAGTAGTAGTTTTCAACAATATTTGGCTTCAGACTTTCAGTCGTTAGGTCATCAAAAACCTAGTAGGCAAGTAAAACTAAATGATCATATTGTTTCTAACAATTTTGGTTCAGTTCTTTATTAACCAAACATATAAAAACAACAAATCAAATCTGAACAAAATTATTGTTTGGTCATTTGATTTTCGATTTTCGATTTCAGTTTAAATTGATTATTTTAAAATTTTTTAAATAATGTAAATAAATCAAAAACATCATCAAACTGTCCTATATTTATAATAATGTATTGATTCTTTGGTTTATTTACGTTGTTTTAAAATAAAAAATAGTTTTCAATTTAAGCTGAATCAAAATTTTCAAAAACCTTATTTGAACTGAAAAACAAACAAATATTTCGTTCATTTTTTTAATTTTTGAGTCAAAAATCGTATTTGAATTTGGTTTGATTTTTTATTTAAATTAAATAGTGTTCATCTATACGTACATATGACTTTATTTAAGTTTTTATTAAATAGATTCCAAAAAGATAACTAATTAGTAGAATTATCTTTATTATAGGAATATGTATGTAATGATAAGATTTTGTAAAACTAATTAGAGATTTAACTAATCAGTAGAGTTGTTTTTATTAAATTTGTGGATAATAATATCCTAATTTGTTATGAATCTTGATATTATCATCTTCAAAAAAAAAAAAAAAAACATACACACACCCACATCAAAATCGCAATAAATCCTAAAAGCTCTAAAACAAATAAATACTTAAAAGATTATAAAAAAAATTGAGATCTAATATATATATATAACAAAAACATGTTATTCATCATAATATTTTTGTGTAAAATTAAAAAATCATCACGAGTCTTGCCTTTGTTTTATACATCAGAATCTACATAGTACGTTAGTTACTTCTAATAAATATCTTGCATTACTATAGTATTAATTACCAAAAAATTAAAATAGAAACAAGTAGATTTTTTTCTAGATAAATGCAATTCTTTTTTTATTATTATTCTAAAAAAAGAGAGAAGAAAAAATCAAATACATAAACATATACAAACCAGAGACTACTTACTAGGTTTGTTTCGTAGTTTGTTACTGTCGTGAAGTAAACAGTAGAACGTTTAAAAAAAATTGAGGTCGGTTGTATTTTGGTGGCAGGAAGACCGAGACAGAGAGAGGGCGGACGAAGTAAGTTGGCTGTTGTAATGGGAAGGGTATTTCTAGTAGAATTAGATGCAGCCGGTGGTGATTGTTACAGGTGCAAGTTCTGCGACACCCCTCTTGCTCTCGCAGATCATCTCCTCTCCACGGTATCTCTGTTTCTTTCTTTCTTTCTTTCTATCTTTTTTGCTTTTGGTAACAATTAATTAAAGATTTTGAATTATTTGAAATGATTGAAAGATTGATTGAACTGATCATTTTGAAGAGATGGAGAATGGGTTCTAGGGTTTAGCTGGGTACTTTCAAAATTGGGTTTTTATGTAATTTGGATCAGGGGAAGCAATTTAAGTTGTTTTGTCGTGGGTTTGTTTCTTTCCAGCAGATTTAGATGTTGGATCTAGCGTGCATGGCATGGATTACGTTTTTTTGTGTATTTGGGTTTACTTTTGTTAAGGACCTAAAATACAGAACTTTTTAGGACAATATTCATGCTTTCATAATTGTAGTTTGCAAATTTGTTGCCAGGGATAATATGATCTGTTTGGCTGAATTTTGTTTAAGATTCTTTAGGTCTGGATCGTGATTAAGTAATGATTGAAGGAGTTGAGGAAAATGTTAAAAATTCTATGGAGAAATAATAAATTTTTGGAGCTTATATTAAAATTTTTGATAAAAACCAATTACATTCCCCATTGTTTCTTTTTCACGTACGTGAGTATATCCATTAAGTTATCTTCTTCAACCTTTCTTGACTCTATGCTTGTTATGGATCAGACTTTCAATTGTCGCAAGGGGAGGGCATACCTATTCAGCAATGTGTAAGCTCTTATAATCTTTTCTTTAGTTTTTATATTTTTTGGAGTATGATTTTGTCTCTTGGCATTCGTATCGGTGGTTGAGAACTGGGTGAATGTTGGTGTTTTGTGGTGGGGGAGAGGGGAGTAGGTTGATTTTAATGACCAATTCCTAGCTGGCCTTGATGAAATACACAACATTGTGGTGTTTTAGCGACCTCTTTGTTGTTTGTAGTAAATGAGATATAGCCATCTGCTGCCTAGATGGAGAGAATCAATTATGCTGCTTGGGGTTGTGTTTTATAAACCAGCTGATCTGCTGAATCATCCACACAAACAGGATTTTCAGCTAGAGCCTGAAAGTCCCTCAATCTTGCCCCACTTGAGCGATAATGGAAAAAATTCGATCTTTATATTTTGGTAACATTCCAAATCTTATAACAACGATATTTGTGAGGATCTTGATATTCGAATAAGTTCAGTAGCGTGTTGATTGCAATTGTGCGCTATAATGTGCTAGAATCGATAAGTGAAACAAATAATAAAATTCAATTTTTTTCCTTTCATACAGCCTGAAAAATAAAGTGTATGATCCATGCTGGAGTTAACCTTTTCCCTTTCTATAGGGTCAATATATCAGTTGGACCACCCGAGGAAAGGTTGATGATTTCTGGTATGCATACTGTAGAAGATATATTTTGCTGTTGCTGTGGGCAACTACTTGGTTGGAAATATGTAAGCTCCTCCATCTCATTTGTTGTTTCTGATAGCAAGTGATGCTCTTGGCACATGCTGTGATCTTCAATAAGAAGTGAAAATATAACTATAACACTATTGTGAAATGTTACAGACTCTAAAGTTCCAAAGGTTCTTCAAGCCTAAGCACATAATACAGGCATATGCTTGAGCAAATTAAGGCACATGTCTTTGAAACAAAATGTGATATGTTTATGGGAGAAAAAATCATGGCACGCAATGGGAGAAAAGTTTAAACAGTTCTATAATGATATATTTAGCTATCAGCTCTAGCAGTAGAGAATTGTTCTAGTGCACCAAGGTTATAAATACAAACCCTATATCAACAAGGCAAAAGATGTTACTTTTCCTTTGTTTATCATCTCTTTCTTTCTTTTATCCCAGGCCGTAGTTACAGGTTCATTTTTTTGCAGTTAATTGCTTCTCTTGTTCAGATACCAAAATGATTATGTAATCAGAAAGAAAAAAATTACCGCATGCGTTGCCCAGAAAATAAAATTGCAAATATACATTTGCTTTGCATGTGTGTCTAGAGAGAATGAATTTAATAAAGTAGAATACTAAATAGTGGAAGCGTTTGCCCAGGAACAGAAAATAGTGGAGTCATGCTTTTTTTTTTTTTTCCCTCTTGTTTGCTTCCTGAAGCCTCTTGATCATGACTCTGAGCCCATGAAGGTGACTTCCCTTATGGTTTTGAAGTCCGTTGGTTTTGTTGCATAAAAAAAAAAAAAAAAACCTAGACAGCTTTATGGACATTTCAAATCAGCATAAGATTTCCCCACTGACTTGATTTTATTTTCACCGAGAGTGGGTGGAGTCTTAACTTCTTTGCATAATCACTTTTTCTGCTGGGACAGGAGAGCTGTTGTGATCAAGTATATTTTCCAATGTAAACGTGGACATTCTAGATCTCTATCAAGCATGTCTAATAATTGGTCCTCAGTTGACGCGTGTCCATCAATATGATCAGCTTTGGCATAGTCTGCTGCTGCTTAATAACTTGAAAACAAATGGAATTAGTGCCTTATGTATCTTGTTTGTTTGTATGTATGTATAATGCATATCTAAAAGGTGCGTTTTCTTTTTCTCTTGTCATTTTAATCGGAATCCCAGTACTCCAGAGTTTCTTTACCCTTTGTTAAACGTCTATTTTAAATCATGATTCCTGTAGGTATCAGCGCATGACAAAAACCAAAAACACAAGGAAGGAAAGTTTGTTCTGGAAAGGTATTTACATTTTTTATTTGTGATCCCATATTTGAGCTAAAACATTAGATGCGACTTTGTTACGTGCCCCTGTCAAACAGATGGAGGATATCTGCGGAGATCACTGAAGAATTCAATTTGGATGCCCGCCCTCGTTCAAGTGATGGAGAGAATCCTGAGGACTTTGCTGCATACTTGCGAAATGAGTAATGATAATCAAGACAATATACTAGGTTTAGTTCGTATACACAGCTTGAGGAGTTATAAACTGGGGACCTAATATTTGGCTGTTCATAGTCTATAAAGTACAAATAAACCTTGTGGTTCTGAATTTCAAATACTCGAAAGGACTTCAACATTGCGGACATGCTTATTTTATGAAGCGTTTCTATTAAAAGCAGGTTTATTAGAAGTACTGTCTCTTGAAAGGATTTGAATCTTAGCTCATAGCCTCTATTGTGCTTGTCAAATCTCTATTGCAGTACTTGGATTAAAACAAAGAATTATTTGGAGAGACAAACCAAAAAGTATGCTGAATTCCTGATGTCTTTGCTGCCGTAATCGTTAAATGTTTTTTTGGGGTGTGTCGTTTATCATGCCAAACTCTACTTCTCCGTTATCATGAATAAGCTAGTTTAATGTGTTTTTGGCGATACAGTGCAGGTATTTTTGTGTTTTGCAAGTGTTTTTTAATTGAAAAGACATCAAATCGATTTCTTTCTTTCATTTGTTTTAATATATTTGCATCAAAATCATTTTGAAAAGTATTGTTTTTATGCTTTTACAATCTAAGCGCATTTTGAAAAAACATTTTTAAAACTGTCTTATCAAACGGGGTTTTAGGTGTCCTTTCGGTTGCTTTTTTCGAGAACACAGACTTGATTCATATCTTTTGCCTGTTAGGTATTAAAGCACAATTGTTATTAGCTGCTTTTGGTCTAAAAATGGTATTTGGTTAATTTTTTTTTTTTTTTTTAAATCAAAGCAAGTGTTAGTTTGAAAGAAAGTTGTTTTGTTTTTGAAACGAAGTAGGGTGTTCTTATGGGATCTATTTTAAAAAAAAAAATGATAATTTTCTCCATTAATTGTTTTCTTAAATTATATATTTTAAATAGGCTAGTTCTTATGTAATTATATTATTGATATATTATTGTTTTTATTGAATCGATGTGCATGGATATATTTTCATTCTATTTGATTTTTTTTAACTTAAAAATTACTTTTATAGAAAGTTATATCATTTAATACCATTAAAATATTTTTAATATATTATAGTTCTTATTGATCTTTATATATTTCAAAAGCATAGTATAATCTAACCCAATAATACGTAGCTACTTTTAAATATTTATAAGTAGAATACTATAACTATTTATCAAACACTGTTTTTATCTCGCAGCATCGAACAACACATCACAGCAATATCAAACAAATTCAATATTCGAATCATATTTTTTTAGCACACAAGTGACCAAAAAAAAAAAAAAAAAAGAGGAGTTATTGATAAAATATTTGATTACCTTTTATTTAATTCCCCAATAGCTGAAGAGAAAAGGAGGGTTCGTTCAAAATAACAAGAAGTATCAAATAAAATCTGATTGAAATGAAACCCACTTTTAGTTTTCAACATGGCTGGAGCTTTTAAAAGTGGAGAAATTGTTGACGATATAGTTATAGGTGGCTTCCAATCAAGGCAATGGTGGGTTTTGTGGTTGGTCCCCTTGTGCAGATATGATATCTCTCAACCCTTTAATGTTATGTTATCTTGGCGCAGCCTGGTCGGGGCCTAGGACAGGAGTGTGTCCTTGTGCCTCGTATCTTGACACGTTAGATATGCTTTCTTTGTGAAGTTCCTTCGATTTAAAGGATGGGTCCTACCATACCACGTTTTAAGATAGGGTCATAATCATGTTTGACAAAAACGATTTTCATGGTTTTAACCAGAAACTTGGGCAATTTCTGGTCACGTTACTATCAAGTTAAAGAATTATGACCATATTACGTGAATCTTTACAGATAGAGCTAGCTAATACCAATATGAAAGTAGTTCAGAGTTTAGTCAAGAGTCATATTATGTAACTGTTCCTTAAATTGATACCCCTTTTCCCACTTTTCATGATTCATTGTCTCTACCACGCATTATAAAATTATTGTGCAAACGTATAACCTGCTCACCTTTTTAATTTTTTACATATATATATATATATATATATATATATATATATATATATATATCATGTCACCACAATAGTCTGGTCAAGTAAGTCTATCTAACCATTTCTCAATCTCCAACCAAAAAAAAAAAAAACTACCAAATTCTATGTTATTCAATGGTGTGATTCCCGATAATCAAATCATTCTAAATCTACGTTTCTTATGCGAATTTGGGAATTATGGTATTCAATTATCCATGCCTTTTTTTATGACCTTGTGAATCAAATTTTCAGTTTCAGACGGGTGGTTTGTTTTCATTAGTTTAAAAGGTTAAAAATAAAACTAATAAATTATTAGTCTAATAATAAACGAATTGATGTAAAGATGAATTTTTTATTAATATATATAATTCATATTTTAAAATCATATTTATTAAAAATATTTAAATTTTATCGTTTTTATCTTAAATATAATATTTGAAAAAAAAATAACGGGGAACCTCCACCACGACATAACTTCATTTAAAGGAAATGATAATGAGACGAGTGGTTTGTTTTCATTAGGTTAAAGATTAAAAAACAAACCAACAAATTATTGATCTATTAATAAATGAATTAGTTTAAAAATAAATTTTATATCTATGTTATTCAGAAAAATTAAAATTTATCATTTTTTTCTCAAATAAAATTAATTATATTTTTAACGTAGAAGGATAATATTTGAAAAAAAAGTTAAACTAATGATTCAAATACTAAAATCATATTTATTAAAAAAATTTAAATTTCACCGTTTTTGTGTGAAATAGAATATTTGAGAGAGAAAAAAAACCTAAGAAAGTTATCATTTTTTTCTCAAATAAAATTAATTATATTTTTAACGTAGAAGGATAATATTTGAAAAAAAAAGTTAAACTAATGATTCAAATACTAAAATCATATTTATTAAAAAAATTTAAATTTCACCGTTTTTGTGTGAAATAGAATATTTGAGAGAGAAAAAAAAACCTAAGAAAGTTATCATTTTTTTCTCAAATAAAATTAATTATATTTTTAACGTAGAAGGATAATATTTGAAAAAAAAAGTTAAACTAATGATTCAAATACTAAAATCATATTTATTAAAAAAATTTAAATTTCACCGTTTTTGTGTGAAATAGAATATTTGAGAGGAAAAAAAAAAAAACCTAAGATAATGGGAGAAGCCTCCACCATGCCATAGCTTCATTTAAATGAAATGATATATTAACAGTGACCTGTTCAATGAGTGATGATTTAAATGTATTGGTCCCAACTGTACCACACAACTTAAATGGTATGTGATTGATGAGAAAAAAAAAAAATGATAATGAAAGCAGAATGGGTTCCATCATGCCAGCTTATAAATAAACAAACACTCCTGAGTTAGATAGGCCCCACAATATCCATCCTTTTGCAATTGACCATTCTTTAAAAGCCAAAGAACCGAAGAATAAGAGGATGAGATTGCTCCACCCAGCCGTCTCACCCTCCCCGCCTCCTCAACACGTGGCGCACACTCCACTATTTAAAATTATTAAACAATAGGTAGACACTCAAAATCATGCTCTATATAAGTTGTTGTAGCCTACCAATTCTGGCAGCCCATTGTTTTTGTAGTCAAATCATTTTCTTTCCTACCGTGGTTTTGCTAATTCCATACTCCTTTCCTCTTTCCGACCTTCGTCTTTATTCTTTTTTATTATTTGGCCACAACACTGTTTTTCTTTTCTATCAAGAAATCCACCTCATCCCTACCAAATTCATGTTTTCTTTTTATTAATTAATAAAGATATATTACATTTACGAAGAATTTAATTAATTTTTTTAAATGTTATCTTAAGAGTTGGAATTTGGAAAATTAGAACAGAAATGAATATTATTATTATTATTTTTTTTACCATCTAAACTACTTTATGAAAGATTCAATTGGTAGCCTTAAAAAAGCAGAAATATGATTGATTTTTTTGTCTGCAAGAGTGATTAATATGAAAGCAATCGACCACCGTCTTGTTTTCAGAAGAAAAAGTTCTTACCAATATTTTACATACATAATATACCTTTATTGATTGATTAATTAACAAAGACCGACTTGTATCATGTTCCATAGTGATTTCGCACTTTCGTCAATTTTGTTAAACACCTTAACAAAATAAGTTAAAGAGAAAGCAAAAACTATACTTTATTAGAAAAAATAATATTAATTCAATCGTTTTCAAATCTAAATGAAATAATTTATAATTCATAAGATCGTAAAGATCGCAAGACGGATTAGTTTATTTATTCAATCTAAACGGAGTAATTTATAACTTATTCGTAAATCTCAAAAATCATAAAAAATAGATTTTCAAATAAATGTCTATGTAGATAATAAATTAAGAGAAGGCATTGGTTCCTATGTTATTTGTCTTGTAGCTTCCGAGATTGCTCATATCAAATCTGCTTTTATTAATTTTGCTCGAGCTCGACCGAGCAAGTCCTCGATTTCATATTGTATGGTTACAATAATTATAATGGTAAAAGAAAAGTAGAAAGTGACAAGCAAAGACAATGAGCTTTGTAAGAGCCCCACCTCATGATGGGACAGCCTCTGCCACGTCTGTAAAAGTCTCTGGACCAAGTCAAAAAATTAAAAAATAAAAAATAAACCCATGACTCTATATTTTTATCATCATCATCCCTATATACATGATCCACCATGACCCCCATCATGACATATACCCTTTGACATAATGATTCAGTACTAACTTGACAGGACCGTCAGTCATTTGGATCTAGAACGAAACAAGACATAGCAGCTGTAAATAAACTAAATCCTGATTGAAGGACCGTCTTCTAAAACGCTGTCGTTGCGCCGCCACCATCACCGACAAGGTCACGGAGTTTCTGTACGACAGACAGCATGAGAAAGCAAAGAAGAAAAAAGCAACATAAATGGGACATTAGCTTTTCTACACGTAGTTCGTGTTCCATGTTTTTGTGTTTGTTTGTGTGGTGGGTAACGTTAGACCTCCGTGACGCCTCTGCTGCCGACAGATTTGCTGGGGAGAACGGACCCCAATTTATTGTCCAAGAATCGTGCGGTGCTGCCACATTCAGTAATATGGGTCCACTTTAGAAGATTATTTTGAATACGGTTGGAAAAAATCTATTGCATGAGAGATATATGTCATTTAGCTTATGTTAAAATCTTTCAAGTTGGTCGATAAAAGAAAAAAATATCTTCTTAGGAAGGCTACAAAAAGAGTCGCTCCCCTCTTTGAGTTTTACATTAATTTTAATTGAATTGGTTTTATGAAAAACGTGAATTCAAATGGATTTGTTTGATGGTTAATGAGATTTAAGATTTGTTTATTTATTTGATTGTTTGAGTATAAATTTTAAAATTAATTTATAAAAAATATTATTCTTTTGAATGTACAAAATTGTTTTAGAAAATGTGTTTTTAAAATTATTTAAAAAGAGATTTAGTATCGATTGATAATAAATTATTGAGAATCTTTTGAACCACTCCATTGCTTGATTTGTTGATTTCTAATCTAATCTTTACAATTGATTTGATTGGACTGCTTATAAAATAGGAAAGTTTGACGATTTAAGAGCCAACTTATCATTATTCATTTTAATATAATAAACAAATGTTCAATTTTATAAATCTCTTATTATTTTCAAATTGAAAATCCCTTAATCCAATTGACGTATTCATTTTTTCTTTATTTTTACCGATGATTATGAATCAATGGACTTTCTTTAGGACCTATTTTATCGACAAGACGGGATTTATCACTACTTTAGCTACTTTAGTGACTCGGCCAATTATTAGGGATTCTCAATTATTTCATTTTTTTTATGTTAGCAATATATAGTGATCAAATAAGATTATTTTCTTCTCAAAATCTTTTACTTTTTTTCATTTAAGCTAATTCAATAATATTCTTTACTATAAAAAATCCTTAATTTATATTTTTTTTCTAGGGAGATTTTTTTGAAATCATCAAACTCATAATCCATAACAAGGCTTGTTTTGCATAATTTAGTTTTTAACTCGAATGTTTTTTAGGAATTACTCCTCCCACTAATGGTACAATAGTTTTTTCTTAATATTTTATTTACTCTTTTTTTTTTTTTTTTTGGTTGAGAATTTACTCCTCACTTGATAAAAACAAAAAAATGACGGAGCATGCTTAAATACGGAGAGAAGCTCCGGAAAGTTGTTGAACGAGAAACAAAAGCTGAATTCTACTAGTACGTTATACATGCGAAACTCGCACGTCTCTTATATTCTTAGTATCTATTTATACGGACAGAGGAAGAAGAAAAGTTGATTAAAACAACTATCCGGAAAAGAAAAAAAACTAATTACTAACTAATTCGAGTTGTAATCGAAATAATTAAGTGAAGATGTCATGTCCACATCCACTTGTAAGGCTCTCTTAATACTCCCTCTCAAGAAGAGCATGGATATCTTCAATGCTCATCTTGCTAGAAAGAAGATAGAATTGAGCGAGCTACAAAGCCTTAGTGAACATATCCGTAATTTGCGGACTAAATAGTACAAATTCCAGTTTAACTATACCGAATGAACATTTTCTATAATGAAATGATAATCATTTTAAATGTGATTTGTTCTCTCATAAAAGATAGGATCTTTGCTAATATGAATTGCTGATTAGTTATCACATTTAAAAACCACGAGTAAAGACAATAATCAAACCAATTCATAATAACTAGAAACTCATGACTATATACTCTACCTCAGTCGAGCTTCTACTGCTAAGGATTTCTTATTTGATTTTCAGTGATGATAAAACCACCAAGAAAGACATAATAAACGAGTAACTAATCGCGAGAGTCTTGACTACGTACCCAATCACCATCCGTGTAGGCTCGAAGTTGTTCATTAGAATTTGTTGAAAATAAAATACCTTACCCAAGTGTAAGCTTTAGGTATCTTAGTACCACTAAAGGCTACCTACAAATGTGTAACTACATATTTGTCCATGGATTGAGAAAAAATATGAGTGGCAAAACAAATATCATGCTTTGTGAAAGTAAAATACAATAGATTTCCTACCGATTACCTATAACGAGTAGAATACTCTAAAAAATCGGATACAACCTCGATCAATTTGGCATTAAGATCCATTAGAGTTGAAGTTGGCTTAACTTTTAACAAACCATATTCCGTCAACATATCAAGAACATATTGTTTTTTGCATAAGGATATCCTTTTTGGAAATCCAGCTACCTCAATGCTAAGGAAGAACTTTAACTTGCTCGGGTCATTCATCTTGAATTTAATGTGAAGGTACCTTTTAAACTTCTTAATAATTTATGTTGAATTATTTATATTTGATATAAATAAGCAAAGAAATTAAACTTCTTGAATGAATCCTCTTATTGAATAAGGAATAATCTACTTGTGATTCGTAAAAACCCAAAAGATAATAAAGAAGTAGTTAGTTTAGCATACCATTATCCGAATTCTTGTTTTAATCGATATCGATACTTTTAAAGTTTGCAAACTGGTTTTGTATAAACAGGATATTCCTTCAGACGTAATATCCTTGAGGAAGGTCCGTGTAAACAATCTCATTCAAATCTCCATTAAGAAAAACATTATTGGCATTCATTTGAGACAAACACCAATGTTGGAAAGTTGTATGAGTTAGAAATAATCTCATTGTTATCCGTTTAACAACGAAGACTAAAGATTGTTTACAAATCGAAGCCTTCCTTTTAACTCGTAAATCCTTTTCAACCAATTGAGCTTTATACCTATGAATGCTCTCATAAGCATGAAGCTTGACTTTATAAACTCATTTACAACTTACTAAATGTTGATAAGAAGGAAGATGAACAACTATTCAAGTATGATTGTCCTTAAGAGCATCGAATCTAGCTTTCATGGTCGCTTGTTAGTGATCGGAATGCATGGTTTGATAATATGAATGAGGCTCAACAATTATTGAAAGAGAACTAACAAAAGATGTTTAGGTTGATGAACGATATGCTTGTAAAAATAAACTGTTGAATAGGATATTTTGTAGAATAAATGTAAAAAGCCTTATAAGGGAATTTTGTATAATAATATGACAATTAGTTTGGAAGTATGCTTGTCCTATTACTTTTTCTAACGAAACAAAAGGAATAAAGGAATCATAAATTGACTAAGAAAAAATATCATTTGTTATACAAGGAATAAAAACGGAAGAAACATTAGCTAGACAAGACTAAAAAACGAGGAGCATGACAAATGTCCCCATGTACAAAAAGAGGATTGGTAAACTCAAGATTAGAATCGTGAAAAGTAATTGGTATTTTATGTGAAACATTAAGAAAAACAAGAGTATGAGGTACTTGAACGAGTTTATATTAAGAAAAAATAAACACATGCTCATAAAACATAACATCGTTAGATGTGAATACAATTTTATAATCCAAATCATATAGCTTGTATGCTTTCTTGCTAATTGGATAACGAAGAAAAATGCACTATCTAGCTCTAAAGTCAAACTTCTTTCGAAGTTGAGATAGAGTAAAAGCAAAACATAGATAAACAAAGTCTTAAATGAGTGTATATAGGTTTTTTATGGAATAACATTTCATGAGTTATATTGTTTAGAACTAGAGTAAGTAATATATTGATGATGTGTGCCGCGATCAATACCACTTCCTTTTAAAAAATAACCGAAAAAGAAGAATGAAATAGTAAAGCTTTGGCAACAATCAATAAATGCTAATGTTTCCTTTCAATAATACCATTGTTTTATGGTGTTTCAATACGGGATAATTGATCAACAATACATTTTATAGAATAAAAATTTAACAATCCAAACTCTAAGCTATTGTCTAATATGACTTGCTTAATAAG
Source organism: Dovyalis caffra (assembly GCA_963924115.1). Lineage (NCBI taxonomy): Eukaryota > Viridiplantae > Streptophyta > Magnoliopsida > Malpighiales > Salicaceae > Dovyalis > Dovyalis caffra. The sequence continues at coordinate 10,625,396 of CAWUPB010001184.1, forward strand.
AAGACTAAACCGATTTTGAATGAGATTATAGAAGGCATGAAGTAAAGAAGCAACATTGGATTTAGATTTCATTAAGAAAGTCCAAGTCATTCTAGTGAAACTTCAACTATGGGGAGGAACTATTGATATTTTCCATGTACTAGTTATGAATATAGTCCTTGGATATCAACATTTAAAAGATTTTTTCAAAGTTTGAGTATGAAATGAAAAAGAAAGCCTTTTATGTTTTGACATTGGACAAAAAACATAAGTTTTATTTAAATGTAAATTATTGAGTACGAGTAGGACAATATCAATGTACAATTTTCACCTTTTCGGAAGAAACATAACCTAACCTAAAGTGTCAAAGATCAAAATAATTGTCAACATTGATCGTAAGACTATTGTTAACAAGAGACGAACAAGAAGGAGTAGACTTTGAATTATTTGAAACAATAGATTTTGAAGGTTATAGAGACAATGAACTTTCCATGAAGTAAAGAACACCCTTGACTTTAGCAAGGCCAATCACCATCCATGAAGAAAGTGTTTCAATAAAATAGCAATCATTGAAAAAATCAAGAACATATTTTCTAGTATTAGTAAGGTTAATAACCGAAATGAGATTGAATTAGAATGAAGGAACATAGAGCACATTATGAAGAATCAATTTGAAAGATAAAGAAACAATGTCAAAATGAGTAGCAACTACTTTAGAACGATCCGACATTAATATAAAAGCATGATTGGTGATATAGAATGAACAATAAAATTCCAAAGAATAAATTATATGATATGAAGCTCTTATGTCAATTATCCAGGATTTATTATTCATAAAACATGATGAATATTTGAAATTTGAGTGTAATAGTAAGGAGTTAATTGAGTGAAATCGATTTTAGAGAAATGTATATCAACCAAATTAGAGAATGCGGAGTTGATTGACTAAAACTCTAGATTCTATTATAACAAACTAAGTTGTTCGTACATCCCGAACACTAAGAAAAGCTAGTAGTTATTAAACTTGATGTTGAGTCAAACATGCTTAAGAAAAAAAATTTATAGTTGAATTGTTAATTACTTGCATCATCGTTCACGGTTGCGGAATTAACAAAAGCAAAATATCCTTTAAAATTTTAACCAATAAGAAATCCAATCAAATGGTAGCACCTCTCGTTAGTATGTCCACTTGTTTCCACTTATTTGTATAAACAAAATTATTCATAGAGTCCGTTTCAAAAATCTATTATGGCTACCACAGTTGAATTATCCGAGAAAACCGAAATTTACACATAACTCTTAAAGACTCTTTCTTCACTACGAGATTATAAACTTTATCTAGTGAAGGAAATGGCTTCATCATAATCACATTTGACCTCAATCTAGTATACGATTCATTTAATCCATTCAAGAATCGAAACACATAAACTTTTTGCTACAATTCAATAAACTTCTTGAAAAAAATTAGGATTGCATTCTTCGCACTCACAATGAAGCAAAAACTTAAAATTTGTTAACTCCTTTTAAATAGAGTTCAATTCAATGATGTATTTATTAATAATATGATTATCTTGATTCATAATAGATAATGCATGTTGAAGATTGCATATCTTAGAATCATCAACCTAAGAAAATCTCTTCTTTAACACTTTCCAAATCTTTACAACTAAATCCATGTAAAAAATAATTGCTACAATTCAAGGAGAAATTGAATGAAGCAACCACGAAATAATGAGATTGTTGCATCACAACCATATATCATACATTGAATTATTGCTAGTTGGTGTAACAATTGCTCCATCAACAATCCGAGTTTGTTGCGAATTGAGAGAGCTAACAAGAAAGATTGACTCCAAAAAGTATAATTACTTAAAGTTAGTTACGGTGAAATAATAAAAAAACTATGATTATCCGAATGATGAAGGTAGAAATAAGATTATGAGTTTTCAACCAAATAATTCAAAAAGGAATTCGCTATTGACAACCTCTTAGCTAGCAAAAATCGGTATGAATCCTAATTTACAAGCTTTGATACCACATTTGAATACGAGAGAAAAGCTCAAAAAAGAGGTTGAAGGAGAAACGAAAATTGAATTCTCTAGTCCGTTATACATGTAAAACTTGCACATCTCTTTTATTCTTACTATTTATTTATGCGGATCGATAAGGAAGAAAAGTTGATTAAAACAACTATATGGGAGAGAAAAAATTAATTACTAATTGACTTACTTATAACAAAAATAATTAAGTGATGATGTCACGTCCACATCCACGAGTAATGTTCTCTTAATAAGGCATTTAAGGCATTTTTTTTGAACTACCTAGACCATACGAGGAAATTTTATTTTTAATTCTATCTATCTCCATTTTCATGTAATAAGTATTAATAATTATTTTTAGAGTAGTGTAATTTTCTTTTTAACCTTGATACTTGAGGAACCTTGCAATGATTAATTAATGGTTTACTATTTCTTTTCATATGAATAGGAAATGCAGGTTCATAGTTTTTAAATCTATATAATATATATATCACTGACATCGTTGTCAACTGATTCGTTTAGTAGTCATAGGATTGGAGGAAGGAGAATCCTTAAACATTAGAATAGCTAAAATTTGATATATGGTTTCACAAGTTTTTATCTCATCTTTACATAGCATTATCAATCTTTATGAAACTTGAAATGGGATTGAATTTAGCTTTTCCATATTGTTAAAATATACTATTCAAACTTTATGAAAATTTATCTTTTCTTCAATCTAGTATGAAGTTTTAATTTTAATAATTAGGCAAGGAGTATCCCTTCAGATTAGCAATTAAGTGTGTATTATCAAGATAATAAGATCTACATATTTTTGTAAAAGTATGTTTGAAATAAGAAAAATATCAAACTGATGTTTTTTCTGTGTTTTTCAAATAAAAACAATAAACTTAATGACATTTCAATCAAATACACTTTAAAAAAACATTTTCAAACTCGAAGCAAAAGTATTTAAAAAAAACCCGCCATAAATATAGAGATAATGGTCTACAAGGGAAACTAACTATTTGAATGAAAAGAGCGGGGGGCAAGGCGGTAGGGACAAACTAAAAGACGGAAAGTGCACGAGAGATATGGAGCAGGAGCGATGCTGGTGGGGACCAGAAGGTGAGACTTGAGAGCCCTCTTGGGTGGGTCAAATTTGTCGTTGTAGAAGGTGAAATGACGGCCGGGTTGGGTGCATGCAGCTGCTGGTGCTGGTGCTGGTGCAGCACTGATGCTGCTGCCACGGACTGGTTGCTGACGCCATCTTAGCTCTATCGAGTCCGTGTATTAGCTTGCGTGTTTGCCTCGGTTGTTCGGGCTTTTCCCGCTCCCACTTTTTTTGTCTGATTTATCCCCCACTGCAATTTCACTTATCTGACAACGATATTCCACGTTTCCAATTTCTTTCACCCAAAATTTGACATCTGTAGCCATTGTTTCTGGACTAGCCTAGCTAGTAGCTATCCTATATAACATAACCATCATAGAGCATGCGATCTTATTCCATCTTCGAAACTAGGTAGAGATCTATGGCTACAATCAGAAAAGAAACCAGGTAACCATAGGTAATGTCCTTTGACGATAAAAGAAACAGTAAGATTCCGTATTTCATATTAAATAATTAAATTAATAATGAATAACATATAGAATTTTAAAAAAATACTCATTTTAAATTTTTATTTTTTATAAAATTATAATTATTTAATTTTATATGATATCGGATATTCAAAACGGTCCATCGATCAAATAAAAATCTTGAATTCAAATCACTTGACAAATCTCAAGAGATAGACTGCAAATGAGAGGAAGTGATAGATAATATATAAAGCTGATAAAGGATCACCCACCACAAGACTTAAGTCTTTTGAATTTTAAATAGAACTCAATCTCAATTATATAATTCTATAGTATTAATATATATATATATATATATATATATTTTTTAAGGTTGGACCAAAGAAATTTGAACTTTACATATCTTGAAAGAGAAAATACAGTAATACCAATTATTGAGTCACAACTTATTTGTTCTTAATAAAACATATTAACTTTACTATGATATAAATCAAACAAACATATCATTATTTTTATGACCCGATTAGAAAAAAAGCCAAAAAAGATATTGCAACTTGTTCTATTAAAAAATTAGACAAAATAATTTTACAAGAATAATTTATAATAATCTTTTAGGTATATTATATTGACGAAATTTTTTTACTATTTATATTTAACAAGAAAAACTTACTATATCTAGCAAAGAGATATCTAAACTTTATTTCAAAGATAAAATCATCTTAACAAAGTAGAAAATTTGTACATAAATCAAATCTAGATTTAAATTGTTAATACACTAGAGAGAAAAACAAAAAATAAAATAAAGGAAAACTAGGAAGATGAAAGATCAATGTCGGTAAAATATGATCGCGGAAAAAATATAATCTTATTGAAAAACTAGATAGTTAATATGATTGAAAACTACATGGTTAATTAATTTTATTTTAAAACTTTAAAAAGTCGATTGAAGTACAAAAAATATTGCATAATCAGTTATGTTAGTTTAATGGATAGAAGTAAAAAATAGAAATTACTTTGATAAAATTTAAGGGGATAATTGATACAAAGAATTCTATGTAAAAAAAAAAAAAATTGAGAAACTCCTTAAAGTTCAGGAGGAGAAAATTAAAAATTACCCAAACCAATAAACCAAAAAGACTTGCATTCCATTCTGTTCCCAAAAAAGAAAAAAGAAAAAAGAAAAAAAGAAAAGGTCTTTCGTTTGGAAGAGGAATGTTGCTTGATGGATGTATGATGAATTAGCATTGAGTTGGACAATGGCTGGCATTTCACTCGACCTGAAAGTGACAACTGAGGGGGACGTTGAGAGTTCACTCTCATTTCCACCTTTTCTTCTTCTTAAAATATGGCTAGATGAATATTTGAGGATATTTGTTGAGATTTACTGATTTGGTAGACAAAGCCACCGTCCAACAGCAAAGGCAGAATATGAAATGGTTGACCAATTCGTTGTGCCTGTCTCATCCAACTTTGTCTATTATAGTTTCCACCATCTTCCTAAATTATTCAGAGGAATCTAATAGTTATTTTGATTTGAAATCTAAATTAAGAAAGGGAGAGACATTAAAATATAAGATTAATTGAAGCTCTTTTTTTTTTCTATGTTATAATCCTTTTATGTCTGCAAGCCCCACCTACGTTATATTATTGTTTAGGCCAAAAACATGCACGAGAATATGACATATTGATAAGGTTGTTTTTTTGCAACTAGTAAAATGTTTAGGGATACCTGGCGACTGTCGTTACCCAATTCCTATCCTCAATCCTTTAGTTTTTGGAGCTTTTCCCTTTCCATAAAATATTGGAATACTGTCTCATATCTCATTGAATAAGGCAACCTGAATTTTGGTGCGGTCTCGGGCAATTTTTTGACCCGGTGATAAGGGAGTGGAATTTAAAAAAGCACTCTTTACAGGTACAACTCCATCTTACAAATCAGGCCTTGAGGGGGGTATCCAAAAGTGAGGGAGGATGATGAAGATTTACAGCCATAGCCACTAAGGTGACTTGTGCTAATCGAACATGTAAAAAGTCACTGTAAAGATTAAAAAATAAATAAATGGGAGGATGATGAAGATTTATGTGTTAACTTTCTTATCGTTGCTTTTTTTTTTTTTCCTAAAAGAAAAGAAAAGAAATATCCAGCAAAAAATCTATTAAGAATTTTGAAAAATCGTTTGGTATCATTTTTGTTTTCTATTATTAAAAATCAAATCTGAAAACAGAAATAAAAAAATTAGTTTGTTGTGTTTTTTATTTTAAAAAATGTAAAAAACCAACTGTCATAAATGAGGTTAAATACACGTTATGTTATTGTATTGTTTCAAAAAAATTTATTGTAATCTTTTCTACTAAAATATAGTGTATAACAAATATTGTATCATTGGATATTGGTACAAATCATTTCTTTTGTTAATTTTTTTCATCATATTAATCAAATTTCGTCAATTGATTAATGTTTCACCATTCATATGAAACACGTGTCACTTAAAAGGTAAAAATATAATTTTTTATTTAAAATTGTTTTTTTTCTTTTAAATTTTTATTAACTTCAAATGATTAATAAGTACCATAAAATCATAAAAATGAGAGAAAAACCATTAATCAATTTTTTTTAATTTTTTTAAGTTAATATAATTAATAAAAAATAAAAAATTTTGAAATCAGTTATTTAAAATAATTTATTTTATCTTAATAAATTATAAAAAATAATTTTTATAATTTATTTTAACTTGATAAAAATTTAAAATAGTCAATAAAAAAATTGAAATATTTATTTTAACTTAATAAAAATTTGAAATCAATTTTTTAAAATAATTAATAAAATTATTTTTTAAAATAATTTATTTTTAACTTAATATATTATAAAAATACATTTATTTATGATTTTGTAATCATAAATTTATTTTAACCTAATAGATTATTAAGTTAAAAATACATTTTAACTTAATAAAAATTTGAAAAAAAAATTATTAATTATTTTTTCAAAATTTTTATGATTTTATAATGATTATTAATTACTTTGACTTAATAAAAAATTGAAAAAAAAACTGATTTAAGAAAATTACTTTTTTATCCTATAGATGACATGCATCATTAGTTGATTGATTAGGCGTTTGTCAACTAAGAAAATTGATCAATCTTATTGAAAGAGTTAACAAAGGGGCTAATTTGTACCAATATCTAATAATATAAAATTTATTATCTATTACATCTTAATAGGGAGGTTATAATAAATTTTTTAAAATAATACGAGAGCATGAAGTGTACTTAACCTGTCAAAAAATTTTAAAATGAAAATAACAAAGTGGTTTTAAAAAAATTATGTTAATGTTTGTTTGGTTTTTGCATTTTTCAACGAAAAAGTTATAATCAAACAAATTTTAATTTCTATTTCCTAAAATTTCAAAATAGAAACAAAACCGCCCCCATAAATAATACCAAACCACCCCTACAAATCAAGCCAAACCTATTGAGTTTATCTTGTGAAATGTAAAATAATTCGGTGATAAAGGAATAACAAGTTATCTAAGGGATATTTTAGAAAGGAAAAAAAAAATATATATTTTGGAAAAAGATTTGAAAATAAAAACTTATTAGTCAATGAAAAACTTAATTATATAACTCATTGGTCTTTTGTTCTTTGAAAGTGAAGTTATCTATAATTTTCATAGAAACATTATCGATGAAAAAAAGACATGGTAATAGTTTGTTAAGATTTCCATAGATCCTTAAATTATAACAAATATATAAATGATGTTTAACTTGGAATTTTATATTGCCAAATGAACACTATAATGTTGCTTTTCTAAGAATCTGTTTTCCAATAATCATTTGTTTGAAATGGTCATTTTAAAAAGAAAAATTAATAATACATTCCGTTAACCAAACATATCTAAATGTTGGTGCCATATTGTATTATTTTCCTTCTTTTTTTTCTCTATAGGTATAGTATGACATATATTTGTAAATTTCCGTAATAAATTCCACTTGCCATGCCAAGTGATTGCAAAGGAAAATGGATCCGATCCAAAAGTAAGTAAAAAGAATGTAATTATTTCCAGAAAAAGAAAAGAAAAAAGGAAAGTAATTGGGCGGGGGCATCGAAGCGACGCCGTATCAGGCACATGAGATTTGAAGGAAAATGACGACGCTTTAAATAAATGGCTAAACTTTGTCAATAATAATAATAATAAAGTTTTTAATTCATGATAAATCAAACAAAAAACACCCTCGATTCTCGTACGAAAAATATTATTAATATTTTAAACAACCTTAATTAGTACTGCTACTAATTAAATGATGCAACAGTCTTTGAAGTCCTTTTGACTGGGAAGAAGGGCTGCTAGTGGGGACTTTAAAGCACAAAACACACAACCCACTTTTGACGACGGTGCAATTTGGTCATTTAATTTAAGAATGACGCGCTGTGGCATAGCGAGTAGCGTGTTCTTTTTCTCACCCAATTTGTGCCCCGGTAAATATGCAGTCCCCAAAACTTAACCATATAAAAATTACACGGAGTAGCTATGGATGGAACTTGGGGAATTAGTAGGAGCCGCAGCTCTTTCAAAGTCGAAAAAGTCCCTTTAATTTAGGGATGATTTCCAAAAAGCCTAAATCATTTTCTGCATTATGATTCTTAGAATAGAAAAACTTAAAACTTAATCCTTAATATATATATATATATATTTGGAATCCATTTTTTATATGTTTGAATTATTTTTTGATCTCAGTATATACATTGGCACCAACGAGTTGCTACACTCATAAGTCATGATGGAAAACACACATGAAAAGACTCTGGACATTTATATTGAAATCGAAACTTATTTATGAATAGATGTAACTGAATGGAAGTGAACTTAATTTGCAAGTGTACATGGCGACTCTCCCAAATATCAACGGCAAAACTTGAATATAAATCTTATTTTGATTGTCTTCTCTTTTATCACCCAAACCAACTCCTTGGAGACGAAATATGTTTATTTGATTTTACGTATTACACAAATGTGTAGGGAAATTCATTCGGTTATTCAGTTTTGAAATATTTCGAACGATTTTCAATTAATCAAATTTTCAAAAATAATAATAAAAAAATTAAACCAAAATTCATTCGGTTTTTGGATTCAATTTTAATGTTCTCTAATTCAATTTTTATCAATTTTATTTTATTTTATGTTTTACAAATGGCTGATTTTATTAAATTTTTTGATTTCTTTATTTAAAGTGATTTTTTTTTTTTTTTTTGTGGATTACTAGCTTGGAAACTAAGCTACGCAAAATATATATATATATAACAAAGACATTGATAGATAAACAAATAATAAATTATCCATTCTAGAAGCCTTGAATTTTAGACGATAGGAATTTGAGACTATAGGAAATCTATCAATACCTTTGCTATTTTATGTATATTTATACTTGTAGCAAAAATAAAGAGAGCCCACACGAAGCTGTGAGAGGAAATGCATCTGTCCATGCATTCGAGTAATGACATAAAGGTCTCTAATTTATAACATTAACGAGCTTAGCAATATTAACATGATATTTATAAATCCAGACCATATGAATTAAATGATCAAAGGATAAAGATTAACTTTAATTATTTAGGTAAGCATGACTCACTATGAAATGGAAGTCTTGAAAACTTGAGAGTGGGAGAAGAGAAAAAGACTAGAAAAGGAGGGACCGAGGGTTGTTTTTTCAAATCTTTGAGAGATTGTCTATTATAAAGAAGAGAGAGGCGGCTGATGGAAGAGGGCTGCCTGAGGAGGAGGAAGAAGATTGGTAAGTGACGAAGGGCTGCAGTTGCACACTTGCACTTGTAGGAGGCGAGCTGGAGCCTGGAGTTGAGGGGAGACCGAGGGAGGTTTTGGGATTGTGATTTGGGAGAGATATATTTTTCAATTTGAGAATGATGGATGCAGTGAGTGATTTGACTTTTATATATATATATATATATTAAAAATTTTGATTTTTTGTTTAACCAATTTTATTTTTTTAAAATGAAACCTGAAACCCAAAATTCAAAATTATTTCAAATTGTTTTTTTAATTTGTAAAAAACTCATAAAAATTGAGATTTCGATACGGTTCGATTCGGTTATTTGATTTTTATCGAATAATAAACACCCCTACAAATGTCATCGAAAAATTATCAAGTAGTGAATGCTAACCCAAACTTTATAAGATAGAAATCCTCATCACATTTAAGAAAAATAAATATCCTTAATTTATATGTTTCTACGATAAAGGATGGCGTTACATTACCATTTTCTTTTTATTAAACTAGCCATGGAATGAATGATGAAAATGTATCTTCGGCTCTGTTTGGTTGCAGAAAATAACTTTTAGTAGGAAAAATAATTTTAAAAAAACTATTTTTTAGAAAATTATTTTTTAAAAAATATTTTTTGATGTTTGATAATTACATAAAAAAATATTGAAAAATATATTTCAACGTTTGTTTGATACGGAAAACTGAAATACAAAAACAAGCTATGATTGTTACTTCAACGAGCTTTAAAGGAACTTTAACGAAGTATATTCACAATCTCACAATAGAAGATGTATTTAAAAAAATTTCATAAATTTTTATAAATATTGACTCTAAGATTTAACTTCAAAAAATAAAATGTATATTTTTAACTATCAAATCAATTCATCAAAACTACTTGAGATAAAATCAAGTCAATATTCACATTTAATAAAAAAATTTTTAAGTAATCCTAACATTTTTATTTTGATAACTCAATTAGAATTTTTTTTTGAAATTAAACTAATAATTTAGATAAAAAAATAATTTTATAAATTATTAGTTATCATTTGTAGATAACTATTCATTTAGTTTTTAAAATATTAATATTTTAATAATTTATAAGTAATTATTGACTATAATTACAAATAAAATTTTATAACTGATTAAAATTAATTATAAATTATTGATTTAATTATAAATAAATAATATTAAAAAAATAATATATTCATCAATGGATTAATTAGTTTCAAGTTTTTCACAAATAATTGTAATCCTATAATAATGATTTTCAACAATTTAATTATAGTTTAAGTGATTTTTAGGATAATGATAAAAAAAATTAAGATAAGTTATTAAAATATTTATTATAAAAATAATTTTAAAAAATATTTAATGTAATTATAAATAAAAAATCAAATATCAATAAAAAAATTAAATAAATAATAATAATTGATAAGAAATAATTAAAAGATAATTTGATATATTTTAAATAAAAAATAAAAAAATAACAAAAACCAAGACAGCTCGTAAAAAAAATATTTTTTTAGTTAGAAAAACATTTTTTTAAAAATAATCTCTTAAATTCCATTGATTTTTTTCTTAACAGGAAACAAATATGAAAAAAAAATGGAGAAATCAAGTTACTAAAATTTATTTTTCCCCGTACAAAGAGACAGACTTAAAACTTCTATGCTTGCTCTCGCAAGATTGCCAAGCTCAAGCTCAAACGTCAAAGTACTAGCGCGTCTAAAACAAGCGCGTGAGTTAAAATAGCATAAAGAAAAAGAGAAGAACAACAAAAGAACTCTTTGTTTCCAATGATACTAAGTATTTTCTTCTTTTCTTCCTTGTGGGTCCAAACCAGGATGCAGAATCCAGGCCGGGAAAACGCAGAGATCGACAAGAATAACATAATGGATGAAAAGGAGTTCCCATTAAAACTAAGAAACTGGAAAAACATTATATCTACAAACATGTCCTTCATGATTCTTAGTTTTTAAAGATTTTTGTTGTTAATAATACTCCCTTTTCTTATCTTGATACAAAGAGAAGATAGTAAACAATACAAAAGGGAGATTAGAAAAAAAAAAAAAAAAAGGCAAATAAGAGATAGAGGTAAGGTTAATAATAAAAACCAGCCGCAAAATATGCCCTAGAAGAACAAGAAGAGACAGACCATCGTCATCGTCGTCATCATCAGTTAATTGTCACTAATAATATTCAATCACAGCCACAGAGGTGGAGGCTCGTTCAAATCTATCGGCAACCCACGTCGCACCATCCCCAAAAACGAAGCCGGAGCAACATTTTCCGGCACCGGAGTACCAGTAACAGCACCAGCACCAAGACCCTCATTTTTCACTACTGACCCAGAAGTTGCTGCAGCTTCCGTACCATTGAAACTCATTTCTTTAAAAACTACTCCAGTCTGCAAGAACTCACCAAGACCACCAAACCTATGAGACCCAACATGAGGAGTTGAACTCCAACGAAGATGGTGATGGTGGTGGTGGTGGTGGTGAGGATCAGATGGAAGATTGAGGTCAAGAGAGAGACCAGAAGTAGAAGGTGGTGATGGAAAGTTAGTCTTTGCTTTAGCTCCACGAAGAGAACGAGCTGCACCATCATAAGCAAGAGCAGCTTCTTCAGGTGTGTCAAATGTGCCTAACCATACTCGTGTTTTCTTCCATGGGTCACGTATCTCTGCAGCATAGCGACCCCATGGTCTCTTTCTAACTCCCCTGTAGTGTCCTTCCCTTGAAGAAGCCATGAAAGGAAGGAAGCAGAAAGGGAAGATAAAAAAGGAAGCTTTGAAGAGGCAGTAAGAGAGAGGAGGAGAGAAGTGAAAAGAGGAGAGCAAAAGGAGGGAAAGGGAGAGAGAGTATAAAAGTGGAGGGTCCCACTTAGTCACCCGTAATCGTCGGCTGGACGGCACGACCAGCTTCTTTATATAAAGAATTGATAGGCCCTTGTATGTGAAAATTTATATTCTTGTTTTTTTTTTTTTTTTTTTTTTTTATTGTCGTACAAATCCTTATCAAGTTTTTGCATATCAAGACAAGTTATCTTATGAAATTGTATCAAACCCAACCCGTCTTAATGGGTTGACCCCATAACTCAACCCGATGGGTCGGGTTTGCAACTTAGCCGTATAGTTATCAACTCAGATTTACAACTATATCCTATATAGAGAGACTAAGAAGTTTAAGTTGAGGGGTTATAACGTAAAATTTTGGATTTGAGAGGGTTATTTAGTAAAAACATCTTTTTTTATTCATATAAATCTTTGAACTACACAATATAAATAGTTTTCTTTTATTATATAATTATTAAAAAATAAATTTAATAAAACCCGAATTTTACTTTATTATAAAAATTAACTAGATACACAATTTTTTTTTTTATAAGTATAGTCGGAATTCTGAAAAGTTTACAAACTTTAAGCCGCCCTCTAAATTCGTCCCTGTACGTATAGAAGCAAAACATGATGTCATACGTGGTAAGATACCATATAGCATTTCCTAGTTTGTAGAGATTTGAGTTTAAGTCACAACCTACTTTATTAATATATAGTTAATAAATATTTTTTCAAGCGAACATAATTTCCCATATAAAAGACGCATAATTTCATAATAAGGAAAAAGAACATTATGATGGTGTGCTTGAAAAGTAATCACCGAGTGAAAAATGATATATATGTGTTCCCACTTACCATTCATTTTTGCCAAAAGATTAGGCTCTCCATCGTTAGATTCTCCTCACAAATTGAGGAAAGGATATACACGTGAATATATAAAGAAACAAAGATCATTTAAAACATGGGCCTACGACACCAACTTTCTAAAACAATAAACAATAAATAAAACAAAAACGATAGAATATCATAACCGCCGCCTGATTTGACATGAGAAGGGATCGCGCGTGTTACATATGTGCGTCCTGTGACTACACATGAGCGCCGGTAATGATGATGTCAGCCCTAGCGACCAAGCAAGCAACACCAAACCACCAGTTGTACGGCGCTGCTAAGCGGCGCCTGCCATTTGGTTTCTTGCATCTGCTACGTTTATTAATTGTTTTCTTTGAAAAAAAACAATGGGGTTCTCCCTGGCCAGCTAGGGTGAGTGTGTGTGTGTGTTTGTGGAAGGTAATAATTATAATGATTTATGAATATTATTTAGATTGGATCAGATAGTGGGTGGCGTGTCTGCTAGTGAGTGGATGGTAGCTGTTGTTGTTTTTTTGTTGCAGAGAGCCAAGAAAAAGAAAAAGATAGGGATTGCACAGAGCCCCCACGTGGAGGGTACATAGGGTTGTGGTGTCTGAGTGGGAGGAGACAGGCCCGAGTTGAGTTTGTGTATCTTACTTTACATAGACGGATAGATAGCGTGTTTGACTCAGTTTTCGGGGCTAACAAAAATGTAATGAAAGAGCAAAAAAAAAAAAAAAAATTTGTGGTCCTGTAGTTCTGTTTGTTGTAAATTTTTTTGAAAGTTTAAAAAGGAAAGGGTACGGTGGGGGTGTGGCTATAGATGGTGGGTGGTGAATCTTGGGGGGTTGTGTTGGTGACTGGAAACTTGCAGGGAGGGAACTGACACATGTTCACGTGAAGGGGTATTATTTTTGTTTTTTTTTTTTCATCATTTTAGTTCTTTCGTCGACTGTGCTTTAATTATTACATCAGAGACACGTGTGGCTGTATCGAGGAATTTTCTTTTTCATTTTTTTTTTGGTTTTGTTTTTGTGTATAATTGTACTGCTACAAATTTTGGGCGAGAAAGGGAGGCTTTTTCTTAATCAAGAATCAGACACATTGTAGATAGGTCAGCTGCATGGATAGGACCACAATATGGGCTCATTTGTTTTTTGCCCTCAAAATTTGGATCCATGAGTGGAATTTTTTCAAGTTTATAAAAAATGTCAATGGGTTTATATATATATATATATATTTTCGTTAGTAAAGAGACAGTATATCTTTTTATTTATATATGTTCTATCTGATAAAAATTTAAAATAGTGTGATTTTAAAAATATTTTTAATTAAAATTTATTTTGTAGAAAGTTATGTATATATAACAATTAATAAAATTTTTAATACGTGTAAAAAGTTAAGAAAAATCTATTTGGAAATACGCCGTATTAATGACTGCCACTGATTTGGAGGACGGAAGCACATGAATCACGAAAAAAAAAAAAAAAAACCGTTTCGGCACTATTCTACTTTTGCCTTGTGCGGACGCTCAAAACTGCATGCGCGCAGTGAAAAGGTCTCGCTCTGCCAAAAGCCTAGGAGGAGGAGTGTTGAATGGTAATTTGCCTGAAATGTGGTCCAAAAAGATCAAACCTAATTAAATGAAGAAGAAGAAGAAGGAAAAAAAAACAATAAAAATCACTCCATGAGGTCAGCTTTGTTTAAGCTTCGAGCCCCCAACTTATCACCAAAATTCAAATTATGGGTTACTAGCAGTTGGTACAAACCTGCCGCTGGCCAAAGAGTTAAATAAGTTTCTGACACAGAGTTAAGCTTTGCTCTTAACTACCTGCACATACACATATATATATATATGTGTGTATGTATATGTATTTATTGATTGATTGAAAAGGCTTTCAGGGCTATGCCTATGTCTTCTGAATTTGACACGTATAGATGCACCTATAAAAACGCTCGTTCGTGCTTGGATGATAAAACAATGACATCACCCCATCTTTAGAAACCTTTCCTAGAGAGACCGAGAGAGGAACATTCACCTCACAAAACACAACATCGTCTATAATGGAGCATTGAAAGTGGATGGTACATAAAAGAAGAGTAGTAGTACGATAAACCTCATTTTAGCCCCTTTAGTTCCTAACATGCCACTTTGCCCCTTGTACTATTCCAATGCTATATATATATATATATATATATATATATATACCATGCTATACCATTTAAAAATTAAAAGAATTTTTCATATAAATTATATCAATTTTTTTAAAAACAAATAACAATATTCTAAAAAAACATTAAAAAATCCATACATAGATCTCCTCCCTCTTCTCTCTTTATTCCTTTCTCCCTTTAATAGCTAGGAACTAAATTATAATACAAATAAAATTATGGATAGAAATTAAAATTATTGAAAAAATGAGGAACGAAAGAATAACATGAGTAAAACTTTACATATAAAATGCTTGAAAAAAACATCCGTATTACTAAAAAAACCATTAAAAAGTGTGTAAATAGTATTCTTAATGAAATAAATATTTAAAAAAAACACTTAAAATAACGAAAATATCACTTTCTCAAAATCACAAAAATATCATCAAGTGAACATTGTTATGTGAGCGTCTGGATAGTGCTGGAATAATAAAAACCCCATGTCTTTTAGGTTTCTTTATAATCAATGTTTAGGGATCATATTGAAATTTTGAGGCAATTATAGAGTCAACATCGGAAAAGATAAGGACTGAGCTGAAATATTACCAAATCGATAGGATCCAATATGCAATCCACCGAGAAGTATTTTTCCACCTTAGTTCTACCAGAAAATTTTGTTAACAAGGTATCTAATAGTCCCTGCTTAAAAGGATCTCTTCGAATGTATATGCAAGTCAGCATTGGGCCGCCTATAACAGAATTGAACAATTATTTTTCTTCCTGGTAGAAGAAGAGTCAGTCCAAAATATAGAGTGCTGAGCCAAAAATTTTAAGTTAAAAAACAATAATAATAAATAATCGTACAAAACAAAAAATTAGTGGAATCAATACAAGTGCTTGTTCGCACAAAACCATTCGCTTGTATGCTTCTGGACATAGAACCAATATGAACAGCTGACAAAGTTAATGGAAATTACATTTGTGTATTATCTAAATCATAGTTTCTGTGCGACTTCGTGGAGATATATTACAACACTCTTTCTATGAACCTAAGTACAAATTAAATAAAAAAGGGAACCAGGAAACATTTTGATATCACTATGCTTCAGTGCTTCCAAGCCATACAGTGTTCCTTTGCCAGAACAGAACCAAAGAACTGGAGATTTGAAGGAATGTGTAAGATTTTTCACTCTATATGACATGTGGTGCCACTGAAGTAGGATAGTATCTTCTATTGGTGTTTCTGACTTTTCAAACTTCACCAAACAAAAATTAGCAGAACCTGAGTTCCACAAGAATGGGAGTTCAAATCAAATTGGGTGGATTCATTTTTAGAAAGAAACTAATCAGAATCCAAAAACTAGTATAGGAGCAATTTTCCAATGGACTTGATGTGTGGTAATTATTGATTGATCATGATAGTAAGCTGGGCCCATTCTCAGCAGCTGTCCGGGCATTGCCTTGATTATAATGCCTTGTCATCTGGATATCATGCGATAACTGTGTCCTTGCTTTTGCATAAGGGGCACCTCTTGCTGTAAAAAACAAGAGAAAGCACAACTCAAGTTTGCAAAGAGAAAATCAAGCAGGCTTGAGCTTTATCACTTCATCCACAACTGTGTCCGAGACAACACTATTTTCTCTTATACACCAGGGAAATAGAATTGAGGTGTCTCTTATAATTAACTTTGCATGCCACTTTGTTTTTCGATATACTATAGCCATGAAAACCACTGATCAATAAAAGTTAGGAAACCAAATTATGCCATCATGTATGCATATCGGAGTTTATCATGAATAATCTTACCTGAAATTTGCTGTGCACGGAGAATATTCTGTCGTCTTTTCCACCAACACATTGAACAGACAACCATCAGAAGGAATCCCACTGATGCACCAAATCCAATGCCAATTTTTGCACCAGCAGAAAGATGAGGGCCGCATGTAGGCAATCCAGGTATGCCACAAAGACCTGCATTATCAGTAAAACTGCACAAACGACAGTAAGTATCATTTTAGATAGTAAAAATTTAAACTTAGCCATGGCCTTTTTTTCACCATGATAAAAACAAACCAAAGGACGCGAGTATAGTTTTTAAGTAAACATATTCAACATATCATGTATTCCGTTCAAAGCCAGCACTATTAAAGAGCAACAATAGTTGCAACATACTTGAAACTAGCACCATGCAAAAGTCTTCCTCCTAGTGCTGCTGGGACTCTTCCAGACAGAGAGTTACCATTGAGATTCCTACACCATAACAGCATAATTTACAGTCTCGAATATATATATTTCCATGGATTAGTTAACTGCGTGAAAATTCTTACAGTCTTCGCAATGATGTTAACTGTCCAAGGCTTTCAGGAATTGATCCATTGAAGGAATTGTACGAAAGGTCCCTGCATCCGAAATATATATTATCAGATGTTCTATTAGTACAGTTAAATCACATAATTAGAATCGGAATATGCACTTCTATTTGCATCCAGCCTTTGGTGTTTGACCCAAAAGTTGACATTGAGTCGATTCACATTTCCACATGAGCAGAACCACCTTTTCTTTTTCTTTCTATTTTTTTTTCTTCTGGGGTCTGAAAACAAATTTTTTTTCAAATTCTCTCATAAAAAAAAAAAAAGAAAAAAAACCACATGAGTTGCTAATTGACATTATGCTGACTGCACATTCCCTTAAGCACAGGATCACATTACTGACAAAAGATGACTCTCTCCTAACAAAGAAAAGAGGAGGCAACGAGAAGAATGCCTTGCTTGTAAGCCACTTTATTTAAAACCAAATGATGCAGCACAAATTTCATATATTATTCAAACTACCGTGGACATAAATAAAGAGTGCTATTTGAAATTATGGATGGTTGGATTCTTTTTAATTCAAATATTGTGATTTAAAATGTAATAAGAAAAGAAGCCTTTTAAGTGCCTTTTCTATTACAAATTCATCATTAGAAGCATTAGAAATAATTTATAAATTTTCTAGGCTTGGTTATTTGAATAGCATGGCTCGCAGCTTAATACTTATTACCAATTACAAACCAGCTGCAACCTAGAAGTTATACATTACATGGCTTTTATGAGAGTCTAATGCATACTTAAAATGCTTGTGACTCATGGTTAGATTGTGTTATATTTATATATGTATTATCTGTTTCTTTTCAAAGAGATATGCGTATCAGATAGAAATTTATTTATTTTTGCTATGTGCTTCTTTTTCTTTTAAGTATTTTGCAAAAGACCTACAGTTAAGGATTTATCAATAGGTAATGTTGCTCCAATACCCAACCAAAGCACTACAGTACCAATCAGAAAAACAGTTTTCGCGACCGGATGACGAAATGGATTTTGAAATTTATTAACATTCTCCTTTCCTCTCTTTCTAATTTTCTACCATTGCCTGCATACTTAGTAGGGGAAAAGATCATGTTATCCACAATGCCATGCATGCACAAACTAATATGCACCAATTGATTTGCACAGTGGATGCTGAATTGGCCTTTGATGACTGGGGTCCTTCTATGCCACAATTCTCTAATTTTTATTGTTTAAGTTTATGTTCCTTATTCCATATATATAAAGCTCTCATTATTACGCTATTGACTACTTGGATATTCACTTGATTTTATTTTGTTTGTGCTTGCGGTGGCTAATTTTTCCTGCATGAAATCCCCAACAGAAGAAACATAATTATTTTCTATCAAACCCAGCTAAATGTTAGTTGCATCATGGACTTTGCCATGAAATTGAATTAAGCAAACATCAAATTCCTCATTTTGCATCTTACCAAATAATACAAATGCAAAATCAGTGAAAAGAGTAACATTCTATTTGCCGTTAATGCACGGAGGAGATGCAGCCGGTATGAACAAAGGAATTGATTAGACAAACTACCGATATGCAAATTGTTTCTAAGGAAATAAATGACAATGCAAGAATTATCATCTAGTAATCATGTTTTATCAAGTGTCAGTCACATACACTCACATTATCTCCTTTGGTGGAAAATATTATTGTCATTGAACATTTTTATTTGTCTAGAAATAGGAATTAATCATGGGATAAATGGATAAGCAGACTTACAGAACTACCAAGCCAGGTATTGCTCCAATTGACAATGGAATAGCTCCACGGACACTGTTATCACTCAAGTTTCTGTAAATGTACAAAGTCAGAGCAAAATAAGAGATGAAAACGAATAGTTACATATTAGAAGGTCAGTTTTAGTTGCAAGTAGAGAACAATACGTGCTAGAAACTTACATGCTCTGCAAATGGCGCAGTCTGGATATATCATTTGGCAAGAAACCCCTCAAACCTTGTTTGTCAAGGGCACTGACCATAAAGAAGTAAGCCATATTAAGCGATGGTTCATATTGACATCTTAAAACAACAAGAGTTAAATTAATAATTTTAATGTCAGATTAACTGGAGATTTGACCTATGAATCAGCCAATTATAGGAAAATTTTGAAGGTACAGTTTGTTAGTAGATCTCCAAATTAACTTGAATAAAAATATGGATTTTCATGTTAAATTCTCAATGGAAAGTCTGGTTAGCAGAAAAGTAAATTACTTGGCGCTTTTCCTTTTCACCTCAAAGTATGTGCAGAATGAGAAATGTTTTTCAGGAAACCTTTTTATATGGAAGACATAGCTTCCCCTTATATGTAAATCATGAAACTAGCAGACCATAAAGTGAACAGCACAATCATCATGTCTTTGAACAATGCCATGATTGAGTACTTACTAAATTTATTATCAAGGCCACAAAGATTCTTCTTCAGCAAAAAGAAAAACAAGGAGAAGCTAATATATTTAACATTTTCTGCATAATTTAGTGCGGATAAAACATTAAGAAGGTAGCAATTTGAATGCACAAACAAGATTACAAACTTTGCAAACTTATTATGAGTGCCACCAAAGGATTTCTTGTCTAACAATAAAGTGCTGCACTATTTAAAATTTTCATGATTTTGAGTGGCATAATGCACCGAGAATGAATCTCATGAATGAATTAGCAGAGGGAATCAATAAAAGACAATATTTAGTCCCAGATAAATACTAATGAAAAATGAATCAAAATGAATTTGAGCAAAAGGGTCGAGACAGTACAGTCCATCGATAAACCATTTGCTGCTAGTCTTGTCAAAATGGCAATCTGCTCCACTCCATGGATGTTGTGGGGGAACACATGGATCCCCATTCCACCCAAACCGAAGGGGAAGGCTCAATGCATTCTTCAGTGACTGTAAAGCACTAACTGATTAAAGAAGAACAATTGGATTAGTTACAGTTTATACATACCAAACTTTCCATAATTGCTTTTCCTATCTATAGAATAGATCTAAGCAAAAAGAACCATAAGACAAGCTCCAAAACATGTGTTTTATATAAAATGAAGATCAATGACAGATCTATAGCAATATAACGTGTGTTTGAACTGTATCTTCTAAACACCAGCAGAACAGCATCTAAGACTTCTAAACAGCAGAAGATAACAAGGTCCGCATCAGTGCCATGTCATAGAAATCAACAATGTGACAAAATTTGTAACACAATTAGGAACCCGTGTTAAATAATGGCCAAACAAAAGGTTACTACAAATTGATCCAAAACTCTCATGATGCAACCATGGGAAAAAGATTTCAGTTGCTAGTCAATTGCTTATAACTTCATTTTTTTAATTTTTTTTTTTGGTTATGCGTACGATATCCATTGGGAGCAATGCCAATTTAATAGGTAAAATCGTGAATAACTTAGGATTAATACCCATCAAAAATTAACTTAGTGTTGAATCATACATTACTTTTGATATGGTATTTATAAGCATTTTTTTAAGCAATGAAGAATTCTAATTTCTTCAAACTCCAACAAATAAGGGTACATGAATGTAGCAAGCCTCATTCTAGTACCCTATATATTCCTTGAATAGAAATAAACAGGAACATTTAACAAGAACGAGATGGTGTATGTACCTTCTTCCAATAAAGTTTTGGACTCGGCTGTAAGAATCTCAAAGACCTCAATGGCATTGATTATGGCATGACTGCCTTCTTTAGGATGCAAGCTGATCATCAAAGTTCTTCCACTAACAGTAACTGTGGTGTTAAGTACAAGAGCAGCATACCGATCCCCACTCATTTTGACAACATCTACCTCTTCAAATGCAACATTACCATTAATCAAAATGTCAAATACCCTTTGCCCTGCAGCAGTGACTGAAGAATCAATCTCAGCAAAGTGTAACCAAATCGAGTAGTTTCTATTAGGATCCACATCCATTGTGTATGCTAAATCTGGCTGAGTATCAGTGCTAACAAGTGCTGTCTGGTAAAGAGCTTCTGGATAAAAATTTGGTGTATTTGAAGCCTTCTTGATGCCACTTTCAGTAGATCTAGCTAAATCAGATCCCTGGCCAAAAGTTTTGATGGGACTCCAAAATCTATCCCCACCCCAGTGATCCCCACTATAATCAACATCAAATTTCGGTTTCCCATTACCACAGCTCAATCTGGCAGCTGTTCTAAGGATTATCCCTTGACTCCATGCTGGGCCAAAATAGTATGCTCTATCATCAACTTGAAGAATCTCAATAGAAAGTATTGCCGGATCTCCATGACCTGTGCTATGGAAACAGATGGAGGCTTTTCCATCAGTTAGAAACACTAGCGCTTCAGTAAACACTTGGTCATCTTGGTTAGTCCAACCAGATTTCAAAGAAAAAATTTGGGTGCCTTCAATGGAAATGTCAAATAAAGGTACATTGTCAAAATTAGGACGCCCTTCTAGTCCAAAGAAGACTCTCACAGCATAATGCCCCTTTGGCACTCTATTAATATTGTAGCAATTATTGGGACCTGATGATAGGGGGAAATACCGAAGAGTCTTTAGCGGAGGACTGATGTAACTCGGACGTGTTGCATTTGCTGGAATCCCTCCTGTATAAGCAAAATCCTTATACCAAAAAGTATTGGTTGGCGCTGTATGAACATCCAACCGAGCTCCACAACTTATGCGCATAACCCAAGGTGCTGTAGCAAGAGTAGAAATATAATAAGTAACACTGAAAAAGAAGAATGCACAATATAAAGTTAAAGCAAGTATAGTCATTGCTCTAGCCTCTAGCACTTCATTCAGGCATACAAGATCAAACTCACATTCGCTAAATGATGCAAATTGTGCAAATCTCTTGCCAAATATTCCTTGTTACTTAGACATCTAGTTATTCTGTCATTCAAAGTGAATCAATGCCCAACAGGCAAACACATTTTGCTGTGTAACCTAATACTAAAAAAAACGACAATCTATTAATAGTTTCTGCTCTAGACTCTAGTTGGACAACGATGCAGAAAAATATCAACTATATATGCCAATAAACCAGAACAATAAACAAATAAAGAAAGAATTCTTTCTCTTGCAATTTTCCATATGCATTAGAGTGCAATATGTTTCATGTTCTTGTCTCCAAAGAAATGATTAAATCAAGATTAACTAACCAAATAGCTGTATAAGTCCCACTTGGTTCAGTATTCTTGCTTTCTCAACAAATACATAAAGGAAAAAAAAAAAAAAACCCAAAAAAGTAAAACTTCCTCCTTCCTCTCTTTTCCTACACCCTCTAACCAACCAAACAGATCCAAATCACATCCAGTCATTATCCACGTCCATAGATTTCAATAACAAAAAAAACACAATTGTTTTCCCATTCTGCTCCTCTCCCCGAGCACCAATAAGAAACTAAAAATAAACCAAACACAAAATTCCCAATCAAAAGCAAGAAACTTAAAAACCAAAAAACAGCTCATAATTGTCATTAACAACATGCACAAGAACACTTCACAAATCACAAAATAAACCGAAATGCAAATGAAATTCACTTCCAAATCACCAATCCAAATCCCTAACCACGAAGAAGCAATCTTTACAGCATAATTGAACAAAAAAAAGTCAACTAAGCTCAGTAGAGAAAGTCTCTTACCTTGTCTAGCTAAACAAGCAGAGAAAGCTAAGCAAAACAGAAGAATCCATGATGGGAAACGAAACCTCTGCATTTTTCAGCTTCAAAGTTTGCTTGCTTCGTTTGTAGTCAGTCACTCTCTCTATTGTTTCATTCCTTGCCACATTCTCGCACAACCTTTTTGTTTTTTTAAGAGAAAAGCAGGAAAGCAGCAGAGAGAGAGAGAGTGAGCGGGTGTGCTTGGACGTGTTTGCAGGTAAATTGTTCGATATTTGTGACCAAACTACATGAATAGTCCTCGGCTATATACAATTTTTTAATTTGGTCCAATAAGTTTATAATTTATGTGGGCAAGCAGAACGATGAACAAACAGTATGTTTTATAGTTCACCCTAATGCTAGATTATAGGACCATGTGGGGTCTAAATTAAATTAAAAATATAAAATAACTATAATGATGAGAACCTTGGTGATGTGAGTGTTGTTCTTTATTAGGTCAATTTTGGTTATTTATAATGATTTTAAATACTTTATTATAATTTTTTTAAAAAAAGAAGTTTATTTTTATTTATCAATTAAAAATTATTAATTGTTTCGTACTATCAAAATTATGAAAAAAAAATCTTGGATAAAAAATTAATTATATTAATTTAAATATTTTATTATAATTTTCATAAAAAAGAAATGTATTTGTCTTTATCGATTAAAAACTATTAATTATTTCATATCATGAAAATTATAAATTGTATTTTTATTTTACTTGTATTGCTGAATGACAAATTTCTTTGCATACATTGGGAAAGGTGATCACTCCCATAGTTAATGAAAGATTTTTATAACTTCTATATAATTACTCCCACAATTACTCCTATATAATCAATGCCATAATTAATGAAAGATTTTAATCACTCTGATGATCATTTCTATAGCCAAGGAAAGATTCTAATCACTCAAAGAATTATTCTTATGTAATCACTCTCAGAATTAATGAAAGAGCTTAATTATTTTTACAATTATTACTATGATTAATAAAATATAAAATCCTTATATATATATATGTGTGTTAGTTTTTTCATGTAATAATTTTTTATATTGTATTTTTCATAAAATAAAACTTCAACTAGCTTAATTTGTTTTTTGTTGAACATTTTTACTCATGTTTATGTGGAAGATTTGGTGTGTTAACGTGTCTAAATAAATTACTCTAAACTCTATTACATGAGATTTCTATTTATTACATGAGATTTCTATTTATTCCTTGAGAATGAGAAAATCAAATGAAATTGATTAATGATTTGTGAAGTGCAACACTCTTAAAATTAGAAAATAACTACTTTTATAGTTAATGAAAGATTCTAATTACTCAAACAATCACTCCTATGTAACGACTCTCATCAAAAGTGAAAGATTTTAACTAATTTTACAATCATTGCTACAATTAATAAAATAGAAAATCCTCACATATATATATTATATATTTGGTAGTTTTGTCATGTAATAATTTTTTATATTGTATTTTTCATAAAAAAAAAAACTACAACTAGCTTCTTTTTTTTTTTTTTGTCAAACATTTTTACCAATGTTTACGTGGAAGATTTGGTGTGTTAACATGCCCAAATTGATTCTTATGTCTAAATAAATTGCTCTAAACTATATTCTATGAGGTGTCTATTTTTCCCTTAGGAATGAGAAAATCAAATGAAATTGATTAATGATTTGTGAAGTGCAACATTGTTAAAATTAGAACATGAAGGAGTGAATAAGAAAATAACATTTAGTCAGTGGGCATATATGTTGTCCAATCCCTTCAATTTTTCTTCCTTCCACTTAAATTGACCCGTGAAATGAGCAGGTGATAAATGGGTTGTGGGGTTCATGAGCGTTAATGGACTTTCTAATCAGACGGTGCAGATAGTTTTGTCGCCATCAGATTCGTTAATTGATATATTGGATGCTTTAGTTTAGTTTGAATGGCGGGGCCCATTACGTGACTGATGATGATGTAAGGTTACGAGAGAAGGTGAAAGTAATTTTTCTGCGGAAGGATCCTGGTCGTAGAATTTTCAGGGCAAGCTAAGTTACTATTCCCAGTTAAATTTTGCTACTTACAAGTGAAAATTCCTTCGTTACTAAAAGATAAGGGACACGTGACTCGGGAAATATGCAAAAGTTCACGGGGAAGAATAAAAAGGTGTCCTTTGAATAGTTTAATTGGGCAAACTTCAAACTGGTCTCGAAACTATATAGAAACTCTCAATTGAGTTTTTCAAGGAATTCTTATTCCAATCAGGTCCTTAAAAGTTCAAAATTTTCTATGAAATTGCTCTATCTTTGTTCACTAAAAATAATTAATAAGTGTCCCATTAACTAATGACGTTTGATGAAAGGATTTAATTGAAATGTTTTTATTCTTAGAGAACTTAAATAAAAATGTATATATGGTGATGGAGATGGACTAATTTTAAAATCTTCCTTTTGACTTTTACATCAATGCCACTGAGAGATGTTAGGAGATAGGCTTTAATCGGACGGATGAGAATAATCATGAGCTAAATTAAATTAGTTTGACTTTTGGAGTCATTTTGACTTTGTTTCCTCTTCAAGTCTCCGTGGCCGTGAATTGGTGCGTAATCATCGGCAGGGTTTTGTGTCTAAAAAGCAAAGCCCCGAAGATGTTGGGTCCATGTGAATGGGCTACTTAAGACATAAGTAAGGTGATGGAAAATTGCCATTGTCACTCAAATTCTTTTATGAAATCTACGTCCTGAGTTTCCCAATGGCTCAAAAATTCAATATCTACTTCGTTTGAGGAGCTTGCTTAAAAATAAAGAAGAAGGAAAAAAAATATTGTGTGGTTGCTTTTTCATGTTTTAGTGCTTCGACAAGAGTTCAGAAATGAATGGTGTATGCATTGTTTGTTGGGGCTATTCAAGCTTTATTTTGGCTATACGTCAATGGGTTGGTTTGTAATCAAATGCTAGTATTTATCTTCTATTATTCATTGGTGTGGCGTTGAAGAATGAAGAATTCATAATGTGAGTCAAATTTAAGGGCACATGATGATGTATTTATTGGCGCAACTATTGGTTGAACCAATTTATTGGCTTTCAATATAAGTTTACTTCGTAGTAAAAGAATAAAAATAGGATAAGATTCCATTTTACATCGAAAATGTGGTTATTTTTGTTTGAAACACAAATGATAAAATTTAATTTTTTTTTTAATAAATATGATTTCAAAATTCAAATTATGTATATTAATAATTAATAAGAAAATGATATGAGAAATAAATCATTTATTGTTGAAACAATAATTTGTTGGCTTTATCAACAAAAGAAGGGGGCAATTTCAAATATATGTCATTTAACCGTGTGTAAGTGTAAAGAAGCCGTATGCGAAACATACAAGTATGATTTTGTTGGCAAGTCGCGTTCATGAACCCTCAAGTATGGCCAACAATGCATTTCGTTTTGATTTAACTAAACAAATTGTACTCCTTTAGAAGTTCTCGCGAGCTCATTAATATGTATAATTAATCTCTCTCTTGCTTTCTCCACGGACTTTAGACAACGCCATTTTTGTTAGATTTATATGGCAATGGAATCTTCAACGGATATTAGATATACCTAATGCATCATTGTTTCTACCAATGGAACTACTTCGAAGTTTTTGAGCGACCATAAATATCTTTACATTTCTTAATACTAACCCGGCATGTACTACCCTCGGAAAACGATTTCTAATGAAGCATGCGATTCTATACTAATTAATTAACATGCGGAAAACTTGTTTCCTAATTAGCTAATAGGATTTTGTCATTCATCAAATAAAGAACTAGCCAAGAGTATTCGTCCTATCCCAAAAACACACGGACTAGTGATAAGAAAAAGTGATTAAGGGTTGGAACCGGAGGCTCGACTCAATTAGATAGCAAGAAAGTTCGGTTTGCAATTACATCCGGGTTAGTCGGTTAGATTAGTCATTGTTATAGGCCTTTAAAGCCGATGAGACATCTTTAGCATCGGCATAACAAACTTGAGTTTGGGTTTAACCGTGTCCAACGAACCAAGACGATTGCCGAGACTAGACATTAAATACTATCAAAATTATAGTTTTTTCAAAAAATTTATTGTCTAGAGATTGCGTAATTAGTCTAACAATTTTTACTTGACTACATTATTAATAAATATTTCTTATGTCATGTTTGTGACGTTCTCTACTTACTAAAAGCAATTTTTTAGTATCCTCTATTAGTCAAAAATTATTTTTTGAAAATTTATTGGGTAACAAATTATTGGTGTAAATGATTGATTTATTTGGCATTTTGGTGCTTTCTTTTTAAATCTTGTATAGTTTTGATTGAAGTTGCATTAACTATACTTGATTGACCAAAATATTAAATAAACGTTATATATACTCTACCAAACAAAGGAAGCCATCCAAGCTCATGTGATTGGCTAAATTTTTTGAAAATTTATCGGGTAATGAATTACTAATATAAATAGTTGATTCATTTGGCCTTTTGGTGCTTTCCTTTTAAATCTTGTATGATTTTGATTGAAGTTAGATTAACTATACTTGATTAACCTAGATATTAGACAAAATTTATATATACTATACCTGGTCATAGAAGGAAAGTCATCCAAACTCATTGTAGCGTCCTTAACCTAATTCCTTATAAAAACTTCGTATAACTTAGCCATTTTAGTTCTAGAAAACTCAATTAATTACAAAATATCACTTAGGATCGTTAAAACCTCATATTAGAAAGATTAGATTTTTTTTTTATTATTCAACTAATCAACAACATTCTTTCCACTTATAACCCTTGGATATTCAATCAAAACCACTTTTTCTTTGCTTATAAACACGTCTCAAAACACCTCCGGGAGTTTATATTTACATAGTCACATATACAATTCAAAACTCTCCTAGAATGCATATGCTCGACATAATGAGAGAGAGGAGAGGGAGATCGCCAATCGACTCGTTACTCATGTCGTGAAATGAGCAACAAAACAAGCTCTAAGCTTCTTAAGTTCTTGTACCTAAAAAGTAATTGCATTTTTAATGAGATGCTACTCAATGAGAGAACAATAATTCATTGAAACCATAACATGCAATCACATCATCCGAGTATCATCACATATAAACAATACATAGAGTTCATATGACTCTAAGATTACATGCTTTCCTTTTTCTTGTCGGTTATGACTTGGACATGTCAAGTTTTGCCCGGGTACTTGTAACTTGTAAACTTGTACACATGTATTCGTCGTCGACTTTTATAACTTGTAATTGAACCATTGGGTCCTTGTAAACTTGTATTTACGAAACTTGGACAAGCCGGCCATAACCTTAACCTCTTAGCCTTGCATATATCATGAATGTTTCACATATAGCATATACAACATCCATGGCTTACATCATGGTACATATCCATTATAACATCGATAAACATAACGTTTACGTCAACTAGCAAATGGCACATCATTCACATCATGTTATCAATATCAATACACATAACATCAATAAACACAACGTTTGCATCAACTAGCAAACGACACATCATTCACATCATAGAAATATAATATTAGTACTCGATAGTAATAACACATCATGGCACAACGATTATTATTCAACTCACAAAAATGACGTCTTCGCCGTTTATCAATGCATCGCGTCTCGCACCTCACGCTTTTCGGCGTCTATAAACACATACACATATACTTTTATAAGTCATTTTATCATGATCAAACTTCTAAATATGCTTAAGGTACAAAATATGACTTTAGGGTTAACTTATTCCTTTATGGGTACTTGACCCCTTTTCACTCTTTCTACCATAAGTCTCAAAATACAGATTCAAATGATGCAATTCTAGTTTCACATGAAACTAGACTCATAGGGCTCTAACATATCCAAAAATCAAGTCTAGGTACGAAATACACAACTCATGATGATTTTCTAAAAATCAGAGTTGCTGCCATTTATTTATGGGTACTTGACCTCTTGACAGTTCACACTCTTTGTACTATAAATCCTAAAATACAGGGTAAAATGACAAAATTCCAGTTTTACATGAAACTAAACTCAAAGGGGTCTAACATATCCAAAAATCAGCCCAATATGCCATATACATGATTTATTCTAGATTTTCAAACTCTAACTAGTTTCCAGCACCCTTGTTACCGAGCAGTCTCCAAACAAATAACAATAAATCTAGATTGGGACATGATCAAGAACTAATTATTTTTTTAAAAAGCACTAGACATATCAATATAAAACATATCCAAAAATCAGGTCGAAATACTCAACACCCAAAGAATACTATATTTTTAAAGTTTGCACACTAATCTGCCAGCATCAGATCACCCAAAACAACATGTGTTCAAACCATCATAACTCGAAATATAAATTACTAAATACAAAACCCTTTCACATAGAGCTAGATAAGACACAAAACAACAATTTTTATTCTTACAACTTGTTCCAGATCGGACCCTAAAGTCTCGAAATCAAGAGTGCAAAACAGAGCTGGGGATGAACTTACCTAGATTTCCAGCTTGATCATCCGAATTTGACAAAGAAATGGGGTTTTTCTCTCTTTCTCTCTCTCAAAACGGGAAACCAAATGGGATAAGAAGAGATAATGATCAGGTAAGTAAACTTGATAAGGTTGTGAAGATATTTTGGCAAAGTTCATTTTAGTCCTTCAAGTTTTAGTTTGTTTTTATTCTAGTCCCCCAACTTAGATTACATTCAATTGAGTCCCTAATTCTTCATATTATTCCAAATACTTACAATTGAGCCCCTATTGCTTTCTACTATTTCAAATACTTATTATCCAATACCCCACTAACATGTCATATGCGGTATAATCATATGCGTGTAATTTCTAAGTATGCGTGTATGCATGAACGAGTGTATGTTTTTGGGACGGGGTTATTACAATTCTCCCCTCCTTAAAAGAATTTCGTCCTCGAAATTCCTTTACCTGTATCGGGAAATAAGTGAGGATAATGGTTGCGCATATATTCTTCGGTCTCTCAAGTTGCCTCTTCCTTAGCATGGTTTCTCCATAAAACCTTCACCATAAGCATTTCTCTTTTCCTTAAGCTGTCTTAACTTTCGGTCAAGAATTTGTACTTGGTTCCTCCATATAACTCAAGTTGTCGGATACCTCTATTTCATCGGCTTGAACCACATGTGAAGGATCGGATCGGTATCTTCTTAACATACTTACACGGAAGACGTCATGTAGTTGCGGCTAACTCTTGGGGCAAAGCCAATCTATATGCAAGTGGACCAATCCGTTTCACTATTTCATATGGTCCAATATAACGAGGACTCAATTTACCTTTCTTACCAAACCGTAACACCCCTTTCTAAGGTGAAACTCTAAGGAAAACCTTATCCCCTACATTGTATTCCATATCTCGTCTATGTTGGTCCATATAACTCTTTTATCGATCTTGTGCAATCTTTAACTTGCTCCGAATCACATTTACTTTATCAACGGTTTCTTGTATCAATTACGGACCCTCAAGTATTCTTGTTCCTTCTTCATCCCAATATACGGGACATCGACACTTTCTACCATATAAAGCTTCATACGGTGCCATGCATCTATACTTTGTGGAAATGATTATTATAAGCAAATTCAATCAAATTCACATAATCATCCCAAGATCCCTTAAACTCGAGCACACAAGCTCTAAGCATATCTTCGAGCGTCCGGATGGTTCTCTCCGACTATCCATCGGTTTGAGGATGAAAAACGATACTAAAATGTAGTTTAGTCCCCATGGCTTCTTGTAAACTATCCCAAAATCTAGAAGTAAATCTTGGATCTCCGTCGACACGATAGATAAGGGCACACCATGAAGTCTCATAATTTCATCTACATACTTCTTTGCCAATTGATCCGAGTACACCCCCATCCGATCGGCAAAAAGTGAGCTGACTTTGTCAATCCGTCAACAATAACCCGGATAGCATCATTTTTCTTTTGAGTTCGAGGCAATCCCGTAACAAAATCCATAATGATCCTTTCCCATTTCCACTCCGGAATCGGCAAAGGATGTAATTTTCCTGTCGGAGCTCGATGTTTTATCTTTATTTGTTGACATGTCATACATTTTGAAACAAATTCAACTACCTGCTTTTTCATGTTCGGCCACCAAAAATGAACCTTCATTGTTTGATACATCTTAGTACTTCCTGGATGCATGGCATAAGGAGCATTATGGGCTTCATCTAAGATCTCTCTTCTTAAATCATCGACATCCGAAACATATATCCGATTCCCGCACATTAAAGCTCCATCGGCATGAATCACAAATTCCTTGCCTCTTCCTTGATCCATCTTCTTTCTAAGCTCAACAATGTAATCATCTCGTTTTTGTGCTTCTCGGATTCTTTCATGTAGCACGAGTCTTACTTTAAAAGTAGCAAGTAAGATTCCATCCGGTGGCATTTGTAACTCCACATTCATTTCTCTTAAAGCAATCAAGTTAGCAATTCTTCCACTTGCTTTTCGACTCGAGGCATCGGTGACTACATTTGCTTTTCCGGATGGTACTCAATAGTACAATCATAATCTTTCAATAACTCTAGCCAGCGTCTTTGTCTCATATTCGGTTGTTTTTGACTCGACGGATACTTCGAACTCTTATGATCCGTAAAAATGCGAAAAGTATCTCCATACAAGTAATGTCGCCATATTTTCAAAGCAAAAACCATTCGTTGCTAGTTCTAGATCATGTATCGGATAAGAAACTTCATACGGCCTTAGCGTCCGGAGGCATAAGCAATAACTTGGCCATGTTGCATTAGGACACAACCCAAACCTTGGTAGGAAGCATCGCCGTAAATGACAAAACCACCGATACCATTTGGACTTGCTAACACTGGAGCTGATGTTAACTTGGCTTTTAATTCATCAAAACTCTATTGGCATGCTTCGGTCCACTTATATTCAACTCGCTTCCGAAGTAATTTAGTCGATGGTACAGACAATACTAGAGAAATTCTCTACAAATCGCCGATAATAACCAGCTAAACCCAAGAAACTGCGTACTTCGCCACATTCTTGGGCGGTTCCCAATTCAACATTGCTTCAATCTTCTTCGGATCCACCTTTATACCTTCACTCGATACTATATGACCAAGAAATACAACTTGATTAAGCTAAAATTCACATTTATTGAATTTGGCATACAACTGTTTTTCTCTCAATATCCGCAATACAATTCTCGGTTGCTCGGCATGCTCCTCGCTCATTACGGGAATACACCAAAATATCATCAATAAACACTATAACAAACTTGTCTAGATAGGGTTGGAACACCTTATTCATCAAGGTCATAAATGCTGCTGGTGCATTCGTCGAAGCCAAAAGGCATTACAAGAAATTCATAATGCCCATAGCGAGTCCGGAATGCGGTCTTCGGTACATCCTTACTTGCTATTTTTAATCGATGATACCGGATCTCAAATCAATCTTACCGAACACTCGAGCACCTTGCAGTCGATCAAATAAGTCATCGACTCTCGGGAGAGGGTATTTGTTCTTGATGGTCACTCGATTCAACTACCGATAATCAATACACAATCTCGGTGTGCCGTCTTTCTTTTTCACAAACAATGCTGGAGCTCCCCATGGTGATGTACTCGATCGGATATACCCTTTATCCGAGCAATTCCTGCAGCCGAGCCTTTAACTCTTTTAACTCGGTAGGAGCCATCACGTACGGCGTCATAGAGATAGGAGCCGTGCCGAGCAATAACTCAATGGTAAATTCCACATCTCTATCCGGTGGCAATCCCGGTAATTCGTCGGAAACACATCCGAAAATTCATTCACAACGGGTATGTCTTCTAACTTAACCCCTGTCCGTTTAGCATCAATCACATGAGCTAAATATGCTTCGCACCCCTTTCGAATCATCCTACATGCTTTAATTGCGGATACTAAATAAGTAGGTAAAATTTTTCGATCTCCTCGGAAAATTAGTCTTGCTTGATTTGGTAAATCAAATTCAACTTCTTTAGTAAAACAGTTCACTATAGCATGATGCTTTGTCAACCAATCCATCCCCAAAATGACATCAAAATCATGAAAGAACATGAGTAATAAATCAGCATCTAATTCAATATCTCCTATCCGTACCACATAATCCCGACATACCCTATTGTCATGTTTGTGACGTTCTCTACTTACTAAAAGCAATTTTTAGTATCCTCTATTAGTCAAAAATTATTTTTTGAAAATTTATTGGGTAACAAATTATTGGTGCAAATGATTGATTTATTTGGCATTTTGGTGCTTTCTTTTAAATCTTGTATAGTTTTGATTGAAGTTGCATTAACTATACTTGATTGACCAAAATATTACATAAACGTTATATATACTCTACCAAACAAAGGAAGCCATCCAAGCTCATGTGATTGGCTAAATTTTTTGAAAATTTATCGGGTAATGAATTACTAATATAAATAGTTGATTCATTTGGCCTTTTGGTGCTTTCCTTTTAAATCTTGTATGATTTTGATTGAAGTTAGATTAACTATACTTGATTAACCTAGATATTAGACAAAATTTATATATACTATACCGGTCATAGAAGGAAAGTCATCCAAACTCATGGGATTGACTAATTCTTTTTTATCAATATTGATCGAGAGAAAAATATATTTGATGTGTTTTATAGTGGTTTATTCAAAATTCGATCATTACTAGTTTGTTCATATTTTAGTCGGTGTTACTTTTAAGTGATTATTACAATTACATGACACCTCGAGAGTGATCATTATATATTTATATATGGTAAATTCTAAGCCATTTTAGCTTCTAGAAAAATTTAATATTATTTTTTTATAGTTCAAATATATATAAGATGTAGTTAAGAATGCATCCGGAAAAACAAAACATATATATACACTCTACTTATAAGAGAAAAAGTGATGGAAATCATCAATTTAGCAACCATACACCCTAATAGCTAAATAACCGTGATACATATGGAATGCAAATTAACACCCTCCTCGATTGAAACAAACTTGGATCATTCAAGTTTGAAAGTAAGAAACAAACTATTCTAATCTCTTTATCAATGGAATGATAATAAAATAATTAGAACAACACTTTAAATCCTCCAAATCACCACAAACTTACAAATTTGATAAGTTAAAAAGAAAACAAAGATTTTAGGCATTGAACGCCACAAACTGAATTAGTTTGATAAGTTCCAAAGTTAATGTAAGAACTTTAAACAAAACTCTCATAAGAAGCTCAAATATTTTTATATTAATCAAATCGTGTGCTTAGAGGGAGAATTAGCCTTGTTTATATAGAACAAAGGCTAAGACATAACATTTAATTTTGATTCAATACAAATTGTAACTACCCATTTAATGACAGCCTCACTACTTGACAACTAACCCATAATTGTTGGCTTTAAATAGATCAGCCTTATAACTTCTTATTCTAATTAAGAGACAATAAAACTCACACTTAAATAAAACCTTAATTTTAGCATGCTTAATTCACACAACAAATAACCTAATCCCAAATTACTAAAGTCCAAAATAACACAAAATAACAACCTAAGATCCAAATATATATAATCAAGGTTGATTGGCCTTTTATTCTTCGATGGATTGGATTGATTCAAACAATGTGGGTTGGATCATTGTCTTCATGAATTAAAAATGTTTGAATCATGTTCACAATTTTAAGTTCTTCTTGCATACATAGACCCGTGATAGAATTGAGGTAAGCTTGTTCCTTCCAAATGTCTTCGAGTAAGCAAGTTAATACTTGTTTCATCCTTTTAGCTTTAGCTCTTGTCATTGGCCCTTCATAAATGGTTAAACGATCTTGCTTATTGATGTTACTTCCAACTTTGGTCGAATTATCCCCTTGCTGATTCATATCAAAAAGAGTTTTCTAATAAACTTTATCTTATTTGAAAAAATCCTAATTAAGTGATTTTTCATCATAAGATTATCTATTTATTCATTTTGAACATGAGATTGATATTTTAACTAATGTCATCCTACGGTTAGAAAAATTAAGTTGTTTTAAACATTACTCGATAAGTTCTAGAATCGATTTGTAACAATTAATATGGTTTATTTTACACATAATCGTTGCATTAATTATCTAAAAGTTCACAATCAATTTTTTTAAGGTATAACTTATTCTCATTTAGATCATAGCCCAAATTATAATTTTGTTGAGTAATCGGTTTAATTATAGAAAAGCTCCATATATTATCATCAATGAAAGAGCTCGATCTTCTTTCTAAATAGAAAATTAAATCAAAATTTATTGTATACATCAATATTATAGTCACACATATACACACACATAAATCAATAAATAATTACAAGAGGATATATATATATATATATATATATATATATATATATATATATATATATATATATATATGAGAGAGAGAGAGAGAGAGAGAGAGAGAGAGAGAGAGAGAGAGAGAGAGAGAGAGAGAGAGAGAGATCTCATAACTCAATTTTGGACTCCAAAAATAATTAGGCTTAGTACTTCTATTTTATTTTATTTTTTATAATAGTTAATAATCCCGAATTTTAATTCGAGTTTCATTTCTTAATAGATCTTAATTGTGTTTTGATTTTGAAAGATTAAACAAAAAAAAATGAGAAAAGGAAAATACAAACAAAGAGAAAAATTGTATGGCATAATTAATTATTGAAAATTAGAGGTTTGAATAAAATAAGTACTGAAATTGAAGGCCAATAAGGGTAAAATTGAACAAACTAGAATTACAAATTGAAAGAAACAAAGATTGCAATTAGGGGACAATTGAACCAATTAAAAGTATTTGAACCAAAATTGAGGGACACGGGGTGTGATTGTGAAAAATTGAAAGAATCGGGGACCAAAATCAAGTGCCTAAGGGACCTAATTAAGGAAAAATTAAAATACATAAGGATGAAATTAGAAATGAGGAGCAAACGATAGGATTAAAATTGCTCGAACAACCTGTCGTTCGCTACAACCTAAATCAATTCCTCACCTAATTGTACAATTCATCATCTTACTTCATTGAAGGCAAGCGACCCAACGAGACAATTCTTGGTCGGCAATTATACCGACCAAGGATCATTTCCTAACAAAGAATCGTGCTACACACCTACACCACCTACACCCACCCTACACCAAGCCTTGTGCATACACATATTTCATTTTGGCTTTGAATTTGTTTTGTTCATAAATGGTAAAACATGGACATGAGTGTACGGGGTTTTGATCTTAGTAGGGAGGGGAGGGCTAGGATCAACTGGAAATGATCCTAGGGTGTTGAGGAACTGATGTTTAGGCATAAATAGGGTAAAAAGGAGGAGGATTTAGGGGATTTTGGGCTAGTTTTTCAAACGACAAGCATTCGGGATTTTTTAGCATTCTTTGTAGGTTTCTAGTTCTTGTTCAAGGCATCTAATAGTGAATTTTAATCCAGTTTTATTTCTTAATTAGATCTTAATCGTGTTTTGATTTTGAAAGATAAACCAAAAAAAAAAAAAGAGAAAAGAAAAATACAAACAAAGAGAAAAATTGCATGGCATAATTAATTATTGAAAAGTAGAGGTATAATTGAATAGAATAGGTACTGAAATTAAAGGCCAATAGGGGTAAAATTGAACAAATTAGAATTAAAAATTGAAAGGACATAGGGGTGTAATTGAAAGAAACAAAGATTACAATTAAGGGGATAATCAAACCAATTAAAAGTCTTTGAACCAAAATTGAGGGATGTAGTGGTGTGAGTTTGAAAATTGAAAGAACTAGGGACAAAATCATGTGCCTAAGGGACCTAATTAAAGAAAAATTGAAATACACAAGGATGAAATTAGAAATAAGGAGCGACCGAGCATGATCAAAATTGCCCAAACAATTTATCGTTCACTACAATCCAAATCAATTCCTCACCTAGTTGTATAGTTCATCGTCTTCTTCATTAAAGATAAGCAACACAATAGACGATTCTTGGCTGGCAATTATACTAGTCAAAAATTATTTACCGAGCTAAGAATCATGCTACACACCTACATCAACTACACCCACCCTACACCAAGCCCTACACACACATATTTCATTTTGGCTTTAAATTTGTTTTGTTCACAAATGGTAAAACATAAACATGAGTGTCCGAGGTTTTGATTTTAGTAGGGAGGGCTAGCATTAATTGGAAATGACTTAGAAATGATCCTAGGGTGTTGAGGAACTGAAATTTGGGTATAAATAGGGTAAAAAAGGGCGGGATTTAGGGGATTTTGGGCTGGTTTTTCAAAGTGTAAGCATTTAGGTTTTTTTATCATTCTTTCTAGATTTCTAGTTCTTGTTCAAGGCATCCAATTGTCATAGCTAATTCTTAGGTTCATAGTGAGCTACCCCAAAGCAATGTTTTCATCAACCATTCTCGCAATATCACTTACCCCTTTCGGGCAAATAAGTGGAATTTTCTCCGGTTTTTTCTTTTTAAGAGAAAAATTTTTAGGTTAAAGGGAGAAATGTCCCGGGTTCCGGTGGATAAGATTTTAGCTCCCAAACACTCAATCTTGGTAGTCCAAACTAGTCTAAAACGTAAAAGGGTAAAAGGGGAAGAAAAAAGGAAAATTTTGGGCTCACGGAAGAGCTTTTTGGGTTTTTGGAGAAGGGATTTTTGGGTCGTCAATTTCATTTCCAAGTCATTGAAGCTCATCATCAATCCTTATTTGATTCCCAAGTTCAAACCAATTACCTCTTAAGGAATTCTATTTGTGATTTTTAGGGAAATACTCTTCCAAATTTTGGCACAAACCAAGTATCTACAAACAATCATTCTTGTTTTTCTGTTCTTATTATTCGTTTCTAGGGTAGCTCTTAGATTCTCTAGGGACATCCAAATGCATAAACTTCAGTTTAGGGTTACAATAGCTTGATTATCCCAAGTCTAGTTCGAGGAAAGCTAAAGGAAATAAGGGTGAAGAGGAAGAAGGAAAGAAAGGAAAAGAAAAGAAAGAAAAAGAGGGTGGCCTTACCCCGGGCTAGAAAGGAAAGGAAAGGAAGAAAAAAAATGAGAGAAGTTTGGCTTAGTGAGTAGGGTTGATCATTCGGTTTTTCGATTCGATTTTAGTGTTTTTTTCGATTTTTGGTTAACTCGAATTGTCTAAAACGAATTTGGTTCGGTTTTTTGATTAAAAAATCAAATTTTTTTGTTCGAGTTTTTGGTTTTCGATTAAAAATCTTTTTTTTTTACATTCTTCTTCAAAAAATTGAATTAATTTGCTTTTAAAAAATATCAAACTTGCATAGTAATCGAGTATTGTTTTCAATAGTGATTGATTTTTTTTCATTTATTTTTGGAGAGGATCACTTGTTTGGATTATAATTTACAAAGACATAAGTTAATTCACTAATAATCACATCATAACTTTTATAGTAATTTAACTTTACAGACTCATTATCATGAATACCATCTATCATTTAAATCTTATAATCCAATTAATAAATACATTTTTCTCTATTTATTGAGCCACAACATAGTCATAGATTGCATAACCTTGATTTTATAATAAAATTGTGTAAGATTATTATTATTTTTCCGTATTAAATTTGTTTCTATTTATATTATACACTAGATTGGTTGGGCTTCTCATTATTTTTTCAATCACGCTACAATTGATTTTTTGTTAATTTTTTATACTTTTTAATCTTCTCATTTTATGCATATTTTATTGTTGAATAGATAATCCGAAAAATTCAATTTTTAATTTATGTTTGGTATAAGCATAAAAAGAATGAAAATTTTATTATTGTTAGTTGTTATTAATTCTACTATAATACTATTATAAATGCGAGTGGCTTGGGGTCAATTTTTTTAGAGAATGTTTTTGTGACAATTTTAATATAAGGAGACATTTTTTTTTCTATAAGGTTTTAGGATTCACCCACACATAAAACTCGTGTCTTTATAAATAATTACTTTATCATGATCTTTTTTTTATTTGTTTGTGAGTCAATATCATATAATCAATTATTTTATTATTTCAATAAATAATTAATGGAAAATATTTTTATTTTAAGTAGAAAAAAATCATTAAAGCTATTTTTCTTTTGGTTAAACCCATAGGTGCCTCTTTTATTTTTTTAAAAAAAGAGCTTGGGTATGATTTTTTTTTAAAAAAATTAATTTTATTTTCGATGGAAACCGAATTAAAAAAAAACCGAATCGAACCGAAATAATTTTGATTTTTTATTTCTTTTTTTTTTCAAATTTTTTTTATAAAACCGAACCGAAATTGTTAATTCGGTTCAATTCGATTTGGTTTTTTTATTTTAACCGGATAATGCTCACCTCTACTAGTGATGGAGAAGGGAAAGAAATTGGCCCCAAAAGGAGAAAAACCAAGTAGGGGCTTCGTTAGGTTTGGACCTACCTAGTGCACTCGGGTCCAATGGCTTGAAAGCCTAGTGGGCCTAAGGCCCACTAGCCTTTGATTTTTTTTTTTTAGGATTTTTTTAACTACTTTTCCTAGTTCAATTAAATCTATAATTTTTATACCTACTTCATAATTTTATTTCTAGTCTAGATTTATTTTTTTTAGAATTTTTGAAGTACTTTTTCCTATTTGAAGTACTTTTTCCTATATATATATATATATATATATATATATATATATATATATATAGGCCTACAAATTTCATGAAGATCCTAAGTCCAACGGATGCTACTTCCCGGCCCTAAATTAGTTTGAAAATTACAGCACATAACCTAGAGTCCTATTAAGCTCGTAAGTTCTAATTAATTTCAAGAATAATCCTAAATAAGAATTTGAAACTGTCATATTTATCTCCATACATGTATAAATAGCCTCAAAGGTTGCATATTAAAGGAGACATTTTTTTTTACATAATTTAGGGTTTATTGATTCAAACTATGTCTAGCTAATTTTCATAATTCAGTTTAAGAGATTTCGACTTCACTTTATAAATGGTTATGAGAAACAAGTTTGATCTTTGAAGTATTTTTTATGATTTAAGTATCTTTAATTTCTCCGAACCTAATTAATTTATTTTTGAATTAAATTATTATGATTATATAGGTAATTATCTAAAGAGCTCATTAGTTGATTATCTATTGTAATTTATTGCTAACTAACTCTATTAATGTGCCATTATTAAGAAAAATTAGTAAAAGTAGAAATTAAATTTTTATGATTATGATCTTAGTTTTTGTGGCTACCTAAGAAAAATAAAAAAGATGAATTAAATGATTTAGGCATCCTAAAATTGTTGTTCAATCTTAGCTATTTTTTAATTCATAATGCTATTGTTGATTAAACTAGGATTGCTTCAATACCAAAATCAATCAATAATAAAAATTTAATTTAGGCACAAAGTTTTGAGTTAATTAATTTAGAGAAGATTCGGGTTTATTCTAGCATCTAGTTAAATCCATGGTAAGTATTTAATTAAAGAATAATAATTTAAGTATCAACGATCAATATGCAAATTGAATGTTTGAATTTTTTTCTTTAATTAAAGCTTTTTCTAAATTGAATTTACTTAATTTGCTAATTTTGGCTTTATAAACAACAACTCTCTAGTTTTTAAAGATTACGAAATTGATGGACAAATTTCTAAGATTCGACCTAGACTAACCCTTATTATAAATTTTGGTAGAAAGAGTAAATTAAAGGTGGTACACTCGACACGCATCAATACATTAAAGTTTTAGGAGGATAATTAATAAAAGTCCAATGTAACACTTTGATGGATTAAGTTTGAAACTCTATATAAAAAGCTTTTGGTCCTTCTCTCTACTGAAAAAAGAAAAAAAATATTGGAAGTTTGCCATATTTCCATCACCTAAAGCAAACATCAAGTAAAATAAAAGGAGAGAGAAGTTTAAAATTATTATTATTGTCGTTATATTTATCCTAAGACAATTTAGTTAAGACAGTTGTCTAAATTTGAATATGACTTAAGGTATGTCTACTATTCCTAAATGCGAGTTTATAAATATGCTAAAGAGGCTATAATTTTCTAACAAATAAGATATACAATTCCACGTATTAATTTTTTTTATGTAATAAAAAGAGAGAAAGTGTTAGATATTTTCTTTCAAGTGGCTTATGTTTTTTTATGGATTAATAAATTAAGTACTAAAATTCTATTGGTCACTCAAGGAGATATAAATAAAAAGTCACGTTGATGGAGCGTTAAAAAATCTCTTGAAATATGGAGGAGTAAATCAAAAGTCTTTTGAATTATGGAGCATTAAATTAAGATGAACTTGAATTATAGAGTACTAAATCAAAAGTCTCTTTGAATTATAGAACATTAAATTAAAAGACTCTTGAATTACGGAACATTAGATATGATTTTTGAAAGGGATCCTTTCTCTACCTTATGAATAGGTAGATTACTTACATCAATGAAGCTGCATGTATGTTAAAAAATGAAGAAGGCAAAGAGAGAGGAATCTAGTTTTCTCAAAGATTTTTCTTGTAATTGATAGTTTCCTAAATGTTTTTCTTGTGACTAATAATTTTCTATAAAAGATTTTTCTTGTGATTGATTAATCTCTTCAATTTTTATCATGGATCATGATATGTTCTCTCGTAACTTTATTTGGCTTGTAAAAATTATAAATTTCTAAGATTTTGGATAATCAAGTTTATGCATAATTATAGAAGATTTGATTTGCATAACTATAGAATATAATAACATGTGATATCAAAGCTAAGGCTTTGAACTTATAATTTTTCCACTTATGGTATTTTTTTAATTACAATTTTTTAATCTCGTATAAATCATTAATATATGTTAATAAAAATTCACGAGATGAAATAAAAAATATTTAATTTGATGTTTATATTATGAACAATTTCTTAGTGTGACGCCCTCGGCTCCCTTGCCTATTACCTAACAATCGTGACCGACGCGACACACTCGTTGGGACTAAGTCTCCTACTTCCTCCATCATACACAACGTAAACTAAACTATGAGAAACGTATGATATAATTTACAACATTAGTACGGATAGTTTTATAATTTATAACATATTCAAAATGCCTAAAAATTTACAACCTAGGCCCGTATCCCTTTTTAATGACACAAAAGATATTTTTATTTTTATGAGTGACACACGAGCCTTTTGTTAGCGAGAACCTAGTAGCATCCTCGATCGACTTAACTTTGCCTTTGCTCGAACAACACACAAATACAATAACGTAATAAGCCAAAGCTCGCAAGTAGGGTGATGCACGTGATATGCAATGCTATTGTGTTTCCCATATTTTCATCCATTTTAATCCGGTACCCTAGGTATATGCAAGTCCGTGCGCCCAATCTCTCGGTGATCGTGTTATCACCTACTCGCTCTATTATTTTCTCTCGGTGATCTCAATATCACCTACCGCTCGCAACGAATTATCCCTCGTTGTAGCACACAGCTAACGAAATTATCCCTCGCTTAACGGTGTTAGTAAATAGAGCTCGCACTATGGATTCCTTCGTTATTACCCAATCTACTCAATTCGGTTACCAAACCATGTCAATTCAAGACTCAATGATCTTTCTCAATTTATTTTCACCCCCAATGCACATGATGCACGTGATGACATGTTTAATCACATTCAACCAAACTCGGTACCAACCTCTTCTTTCTTAAGCCATACTCACGGTCCAACCATCACTCGGGATTCACTCGACGCTCACATACCAATCATGGTACTCATAGCGGGAACACAACCTCCGCTCATTAATATTGTTTATTAGTTTCATTAATAATTAAAGAAGGTCCAAATTCTTTTTTTTTTCTCTATGAAAGAATAAATTTTCTTTAAAATTTTAAAATCCTTTTTATTTCTATTTAAGTCCACTTATTTTAGCCTAAGCCCATTTTCGTTAGTCTAAGCCCATCTACTTTAAAACCAAGCCTTTTGATTTTAGTCCAAGTCCATTTCCAAGTTTATTTTATTTAAGTCCAAGCCCATTAACATTAATCCAAGCCCAAGTCCATTTGTTTTAATCTAAGTCCATTTTATTTTTAAATCCAAGCCCATCTCATTTTAACTCAAGTCCAAGCCCATTTATTTTAATCCAAGTCCAAGTCTATTTGTTTTAATCTAAGTCCATTTTATTTTTAAATCCAAGCCCATCTCATTTTAACTCAAGTCCAAGCCCATTAATATTAGTCCAAGTCCATTTATTTTAATTCAAGCCCAAGTCCATTTGTTTTAATCTAAGTCCACTTTATTTTTAAATCCAAGCTCATCTTATTTTAATTCAAGTCCAAGCCCATTAACATTAGTCCATGCCCATTTATTTTAATCCAAGCCCAAGTCCATTTGTTTTAATCTAAGTCCACTTTATTTTTAAATCCAAGCCCATCTTATTTTAATTCAAGTCCAAGCCCATTAACATTAGTCCATGCCCATTTATTTTAATCCAAGCCCAAGTCTATTTGTTTTAATCTAAGTCCACTTTATTTTTAAATCCAAGCCCATCTTATTTTAATTCAAGTCCAAGCCCATTAACATTAGTCCATGTCCATTTATTTTAATCCAAGCCCATCTCATTTTAACTCAAGTCCAAGCCCATTAATATTAGTCCAAGCCCATTTATTTTAGGTTAAAATTTTTCAGCAGTGGCACACTTAAACAACCTATACCAAACCAGCCATAACTCCTTAAATATATATCTAAAACTCACGAAAGTTTAAGGGGCGATATTGGACATATAGATCAACAACTTTCATTTTTTAAGTTTCCTCCAAAAATCATTCTAAAATCCTTAAATAATTCACACAAGTTTCGGAACTAAATAAACTTTTCCAGTAGCTGGTCCATTCAACGACCCATACCAAATCCGTCATAAATCCTTACATACAGATCTAAAAATCATGAAATTTTAGATACATAAAGTAGACACATAGATGAACAACTTTCCTTCTTTGAGTTCTGCCCAAAAACCACTCTATGATCCCGAAATAAATCGCACAACTTTCGGAATGAAATATTTTTCCAGTAGAGGTTCCATCCGAATGATCCATACTAATGCAGTCATAACTCCATATATATATCTCTAAAAGTCACGAAAGTTTAAAGGAACATAGTAGACACATATATCAACAACTTTCATTCTTTGTATTTTTTCTAAACATCACTCTAAGATGCCGAAATAAATCACACCAAGTTCTGATTTTTCCACCCCTAAAATCCGAAAATCTTCTCTTAAAGCACATTTCTCAACACACATGCTTAACCATCCATCATCAAACATCAAGTGTTTAAAATCATCACAAATACCATAATCACATTTCACATGAATTAAATAACTCATGAAATAAACAAGGAAAGCATAAACAAAGCAAGAAAAAAATGAAACCTACTTACTTTGGATTAACTTTCCTAAAATCTCTTTTGTTTCCTTTTAGTTTCCCCTTCTTTTTCCTTCCCTTTTTTCCTCTTTCTCCCCTCTCTTTGACTCTTTCTTTCTTGGTTTTAAGGCAGCTACGGGATGCACCAAAATGCATCCTTATCCCATTTTTTCTTACTTAAATATCTCACCTA
Organism: Dovyalis caffra; assembly: GCA_963924115.1. Lineage (NCBI taxonomy): Eukaryota > Viridiplantae > Streptophyta > Magnoliopsida > Malpighiales > Salicaceae > Dovyalis > Dovyalis caffra. The sequence goes on from CAWUPB010001184.1 coordinate 10,670,168, forward strand.
ATCTCATCAATTCAATGTTCATTACAAGTGTCAAAAGCTTGTGGTGAAATGCAAGGTAAATGTGGCTGAAATTAATGAAATGATGAGTGTAAATTTTAAGGTGATGGTCAATGGAAATTTGTAAAAAGTAGGGGTCAAAATGTGATTAAATAAGGGTAATTCAATTAACTACATTTTCAGAATTCCTACCGAAATTTCGACAATTAGCACTTTCCTTCTTTTTTATATATATATATATATAATCTATACTTATTCCATATAAAATAAATTTTGTAACTAATTTACCCAATGTTTTTTTTTTGTACGTACACCCGTTATTCTCAACAAAACGTAAATACCGCATATTCCAAGTACATATGTTGATCTAGTTACTGATTTTCACGTACGTAATCGATATATTATATATATACGTACGAATATAAATATCTTGATACGTACACTTATACGATTACGAATTTTACGAGGGTTACATTTCTCCCCTCCTTAAAAAAAAATTTCGTCCTCGAAATTGACCTATTCGAATAATATCGGGTATTTTTTTCTCATCTCTTCCTCCAGCTCCCACGTCATTTCTTCGCGATCGTGATTCTCCCACATAACTTTAACTAGCCTTATCTCCTTATTCTTCAACTGTTTGACTTGACTATCCAAAATCTGGACCGGTTTCTCTTCATATGTCAAGTCGTGGGTAAGGTTCGGTATGACTCGTCTCCAAGATTTGGCTAGGTTCTCCAACGCACTTCCTTAGCATAGAAACATGGAACACATTATGCACACCCGCTAAGGATGATGGTAGCAACGAGCGATATGCTTTATCGCCTACTCGATCTAGTATCCGAAATGGCCCAATGTATCGGGGACTCAGCCTTTCCTTTCTTTCCGAATCGTAGCACACCTTTCATCGGTGAAACCCTTAAGAACACATAGTCACCGATTTCAAATTCTAGATCTCTTCGTCTCTTGTCGCCGTAGCTTTTCGTCCGCTTTGAGTCGTTTTTAGTCGTTGACGAATTTTATCCACTCGCTTCAGCCGTTTGTCGTACTAACTCGGTCCCAACAACTTTCTTTCTCCGACCTCATCCCAATGCACGGGAGATCTACATCGACGTCCATACAAGGCTTCATACGGAGCCATTCCAATTGAAGCTTGGTAGCTATTATTATACGCAAATTCAGCTAAGCGTACATATTTCTCCCATTTTCCGGACCAATCCGAACGCACGCTCGTAACATGTCTTCTAGAATTTGAATTACTCGCTCGCATTGTCCGTCGGTTCGAGGATGATAAGCTCGTGCCGAAGTTTAGCTTCGTGCCTATGGCTTTATGCGGACTCTTCCAAAATACAGAGGTGAACCTTGGATCTCGATCCGATACAATTGAGATCGAAATCCCATGTAGTCTTACGATCTCATCAATGTACAACTCGGGCATACTGGTTCGGATTGTAGGTGGCCTTGATTGGAAGAAAATGGGCTGATTTGGTCAACTCCGTCCATAATCACCCAAATAGCATCTCGACCCCTTCTCCGACCTCGGCAATCCCATGACAAAATCCATAGTTACGTGCTCCCATTTCCATTCTGGAATTTCCAACGGTTTTAACGTTCCCGAGGGTCTTTGGTGCTCCGCTTTCACTTGTTGGCAAGTCCGACATCTTGCTACATGATTTGCCACGTCTTTCTTCATTCCGTGCCACCAATAACATTTTCGTAAATCTCGATACATTTTTATGCTTCCCGGGTGTATCGAGTATGGAGTCGCATGTGCTTCCCTTAGTATCTCTTCCTTCAAGTCCTCCACCGAGGGAACACACAACCTTCCCTTAAATTTAATCACGCCTTTATCATCCACCTCAAAAATAGACTCCCTTCCAACCTCTATACTCTGTTTTATTTCGATCGACTTTGCATCCGTCCGTTGCTCCATCTTGATTCTCTCCTCGCAGTCGGTTGGACTATCAAAGCCGATAAAATATTCTTATGGCCTATATGAATTACCTCCAATTCCAACTTTTGAAAGTCCCTCGTTAGCGATCGTTGAATTAATTGCATCGTTGCTATCGATTTTCTACTTAAAGCATCGGCAACAACGTTGGCTTTTCCCGGGTGGTAGTTGATTATACAATCATAGTCATTTATTAGCTCTAACTACCTTCTTTGCCTCATGTTCAACTCTTTTTGTGTGAAGATATATCGTAGGCTTTTATGATCCGTATAGATCTCACACTTCTCCCCGTATAGGTAGTGTCTCCAAATTTTTAGGGCAAAAACCACCGCCGCTAACTCCAAATCACGTGTCTGATAATTTCGTTCATATTCCTTCGATTGTCGCGACGCATATGCTACCACTCTTCCATTCCGCATCAACACCGCTCCCGAGCCCATTTTTTGAAGCGTCGCTATACACCACGAAGTTTCCACCTTCGTACGGAATGGTTAGCACCTGGGCGGTGACTAACCTTTGCTTTAATTCCCGAAAGCTCTTCTCACAAACATCCGTCCACTCGAAACTTGACATTCTTTTTCATCAAGTTAGTAAGAGGCTCGGCTATCTTAGAGAAACCCTCCACAAACCTCCGATAGTAACCGACTAACCCTAAGAAACTTCGTACTTTCGTCACGTTCTTTAGTGGTACGCCGCTTTGGATAGCCTCTACTTTTCTTGGATCTACCGCTATACCCTCTTTTGTCACCACATGGCCAAGAAAAGCTACTTGCTCCAGCCAAAATTCGTATTTCTTGAATTTGGCGTATAGCCGTCGCTCTCTTAATATCCGTAAAGTAGCTCTTAAATGTTCCCTATGCTCCTCTCGGCTCCGAGAATAAATCGAATATCATCGATGAACATAATGATAAATTTATCCAGGAATCCTTTAAAGACTCGATTCATCAAGTCCATAAAGGCGACTGAGGCATTAGTCAATCCAAACGGCATTACTAAGAATTCGTAATGGCCGTATCTCGTTCGAAAGCCGTCTTCTTCACATCCTCCGATCTTACTCTTACCGGTGATAACCCGATTGCAGATCTATCTTGGAGAACACCATCGCACCTTGTAATTGGTCGAATAAGTCATCGATTCGGGGCAACGGATACCTATTTTTAATTGTCACCCGATTCAATTCTCGATAGTCAATGTATAACCGCATACTACCATCCTTCTTCTTCACGAACAATACCGGAGCTCCCCATGGCGAGGAACTAGTGGCGTATGAATCCCTTATCCAAGTAACTCCCGTAGTTGCAACTTTAACTCTTTCAACTCCACCGGGGCCATCCTATAGGGAGTCTTAGAAATTGGAGTCGTTCCCGCTCTAATTCAATCTCAAATTCTACCTCTCTCTCCGGTGGTAGCGTAGTCAAACTTTCCGAAAACACGTCGTAATACTCCCGTACAACCTCTATATCTCCCAGCTTTAACTCCCGTTCTACCTTATCGTCCACCACATGTGCTAGGTACCCTATACACCCTTTTCCTAGCATCTTTCGAGCTTTTATAGCCGATATCATCCGTATGGCTTCGAGCCTTCGTATCGGCCTTAAATTCTAATCGCCGACCTCCGAGTAGATCAAAAACTACTCTCTTACCCCGACAATCCATATGGGCACCGTGCTTCGATAGCCAATCCATTCCTAGAATCAATTCAAAATCTCGAAGGTCCAATACTATCAAATCTGCTTCCAAACTCCTATCCTCAATCCGTATTGGACACTCGTTTTACTAGGCTCGTTGACTCCATATATTCTCCGTAAGGACTACTATCGGATATCCTACCGTCAATGTTTCGGGTTTAATACCTAGGCTTTCTACCAATGTTTTTGATATGAATGAATGAGTAGCACCGAATCAATCAAAACATAAGTAACCAAGCCAAGGAGTGAGACATTACCACAAATCACCGTCGAGTCCTTCCGGTTAGCCTCCTCTCGAGTCATCGTATACACCCGGCAGGTACCCTTCCCGGTCCTCGTTTCGTACTTGGGGATAGTTAGAGGCTATGTGCCCTCGCTTGTGACAAATAAAGCAAGTTCTCAAATCCGATGGACACTCCCTAGTGTGAAACCTCCCACACTTATCGCATCGAGATTGGTTACTCAACATTGGTCTCGGCTGACTTCCCGGTGGTGGCCTCGGGGCATATGGTGTCGGTCCGGCAGCTCGTGCACTTCCCGGACCACCGCCTCGATTGAAGTTCCTCGACGGAGCTCGTCTTAATGGCCTAAAGGAAGAAGCTCCGGACTTGAATGTTTGCCTTTTCTTTTGTATCTCCTTTAAAATTTCCTTTCGATCCTCGTCCACCAGCAGTGCTTTGTCTACCATTTCGGAAAAGTATTGGCGCAGACATCCATACCATACTCCGGACTCTCGAGTTCGAGTCCCGTTAAAAATCGATTCCTTTTCAAATTTTCATCCTCGGTAATGAATGGAACAAATCGGCATCCTTGTTCAAACCTTCGTACATATTCCCCTACCGACATTCCATCTTGTTTCAATTTTAGAAATTCCCGAATCTTCCTAGCCTTTACGTCGACAAGTGAAATACTTGTTGTAAAATATTTCCTTAAACCTCTCCCGAGTTAACGTAAGTACATTAACCGTTACTCGTGCACTTTCTCACCAGGTGTGGGCATCCGTGGTTAGCATAAAGATAGCACGCGACACTCGTTCATTATCATTAAAGTGTAGATACTCAAATATTACCTCCAAGGATTTAATCCATTCTTCTCGCTATCATCGGGTTAACACCTCCAGAGAATTCTCGAGGATTCATCTTGCGGAATCTCTCCACCACGTCATTCCTATACCGAGGCGGTGGTGGTGGAGGTCGTTGGCGCATAGCCGAAGTTGTCCCATCGCGCTCCGCATATGTTTGTCGTTGTTGTTGTATTGCTTGCCGTTGTTGCCGTAGTATGTCTAACATACGGTTCAACGCATCTTGTTGGTTCACGTTGTTATCATCGGAGGTTCCTTCTCCTCCTTCTCGCACTCGGGTTCCTTCTTGGCGGCATGTTTTAGCTTTATACATGTCATGTTATATCTAGGTTAGTTATGATATCGATATTCTTTCATATCATAAGCAAGATATAATGAAAGTCATTCGGATACATACGAAGATTTACATAGTTTTCATATATATAGGTTAAGCATTTCATACAAAATCGGCTTTTACAAGCACTTACCCTACTAAGGGTTTTCGTAATCAAAAGTGTACGAAGGCTACTACGTCGTACATCATATGTCTAAGCAAGTACGGCTAACACATCGAATATGTATCGAACGCTTCGTGGAAAGGCACCTCTACCGTCCACCAATTGATAGCATCGATCGATGCGGCATGTGCGATTTCTCGAGCAATGCACACGAGTAGACCCCAATTAAACATCGCCTAACGAAGGTCCGCCTAACTCTGGATTGACAAGAAAGTTCGGATTAGGTTCCGATAGGAATTGGGGCCGATTTGATCCTCCCATATCTCATCCAAGCAATCGCCGATCCCTAGGTAGGAGAGTCCCGCGTAAAGTCATCCGCATATAATCTATGCCTTGCAGTATCGGGTAAAAGTGGCATCAGCAAATACTATCTCGCTGAATCGAGTCATGTACCCTAGTCACGTGAGTAACTATATCCCGATCCGGTGTTATAGCAAGGTTATTTAGTTCCTCCCAATAAGTAGCTAGTCCGACCCTCCGCCTGCGGGTCCTAAGCAACTTCGAGGAACGCGTCGTATATACAACATCTACAACGAGAATATTTCTAATCGTCATTATTTTATGGTGTATGAGTATATAACAACACAAAACATATACAACAATCACATTCATTTATTTACCCAAACAAATAATGAATCGAATTTTTTTTTTTTTTACCGTCGAAGAGGGTACCGGTTCTCGGCTCACGTGACACTTAGGACTCTACCCAACCTTCTAAACTAAAGCTTCGATACCACTAAATGTGACGCCTCCGCTCCCTTGCCTATTACCTAACAATCGTGACCGACGCGACACACTCGTTGGGACTAAGTCCCCTACTTCCTCCATCATACACAACGTAAACTAAACTATGAGAAACGTATGATATAATTTACAACATTAGTACGGATAGTTTTATAATTTATAACATATTCAAAATGCCTAAAAATTTACAACCTAAGCCCGTATCCCTTTTTAATGACACAAAAGATATTTCTATTTTTATGAGTGACACACGAGCCTTTTGTTAGCGAGAACCGATAGCATCCTCGATCAGCCTTAACTTTGCCTTTGCCCGAACAACACACAAATACAATAACGTAATGAGCCAAAGCTCGCAAGTAGGGTGATGCACGTGATATGCAATGCTATCGTGTTTCCCATATTTTCATCCATTTTAATCCGGTACCCTAGGTATATGCAAGTCCGTGCGCCCAATCTCTCGATGATCGTGTTATCACCTACCGCTCTATTACTTTCTCTCGGTGATCTCAATATCACCTATCGCTCGCAACGGAATTATCCCTCGTTGTAGCACACAGCTAACGAAATTATCCCTCGCTTAACGGTGTTAGTAAATAGAGCTCGCACTATGGATTCCTCGTCGTTACCCAATCCACTCAATTCGGTTACCAAACCATGTCAATTCAAGACTCAATGATCTTTCTCAATTTATTTTCACCCCCAATGCACATGATGCACGTGATGACATGTTTAATCACATTCAACCAAACTCGGGTACCAACCCTTCTTTCTTAAGCCATACTCACGGTCCAACCATCACTCGGGATTCACTCGGCGCTCACATACCAATCATGGTACTCATAGCGGGAACACAATCTCCGCTCATTAATATTGTTTATTAGTTTCATTAATAATTAAAGAAGGTCCAAATTCTTTTTTTTTTCTCTATGAAAGAATAAATTTTCTTTAAAATTTTAAAATCCTTTTTATTTCTATTTAAGTCCACTTATTTTAGCCTAAGCCCATTTTCGTTAAAACTAAGCCTATCTGATTTTAAGTCCAAGTCCATTTTCAAGTTTATTTTATTCTAAGTCCATTTCCAAGTTTATTTTATTTAAGTCCAAGCCCATTAACATTAATCCAAGCCCAAGTCCATTTGTTTTAATCTAAGTCCATTTTATTTTTAAATCCAAGCCCATCTCATTTTAACTCAAGTCCAAGCCCATTTATTTTAATCCAAGTCTAAGTCCATTTGTTTTAATCTAAGTCCATTTTATTTTTAAATCCAAGCCCATCTCATTTTAACTCAAGTCCAAGCCCATTTATTTTAATCCAAGTCCAAGTCTATTTGTTTTAATCTAAATCCATTTTATTTTTAAATCCAAGCCCATCTCATTTTAACTCAAGTCCAAGCCCATTAATATTAGTCCAAGTCCATTTATTTTAATCCAAGCCCAAGTCCATTTGTTTTAATCTAAGTCCACTTTATTTTTAAATCCAAGCCCATCTTATTTTAATTCAAGTCCAAGCCCATTAACATTAGTCCATGCCCATTTATTTTAATCCAAGCCCAAGTCCATTTGTTTTAATCTAAGTCCACTTTATTTTTAAATCCAAGCCCATCTTATTTTAATTCAAGTCCAAGCCCATTAACATTAGTCCATGCCCATTTATTTTAATCCAAGCCCAAGTCTATTTGTTTTAATCTAAGTCCACTTTATTTTTAAATCCAAGCCCATCTTATTTTAATTCAAGTCCAAGCCCATTAACATTAGTCCATGTCCATTTATTTTAATCCAAGCCCATCTCATTTTAACTCAAGTCCAAGCCCATTAATATTAGTCCAAGCCCATTTATTTTAGGTTAAAATTTTTCAGCAGTGGCACACTTAAACAACCTATACCAAACCAGCCATAACTCCTTAAATATATATCTAAAACTCACGAAATTTTAAGGGGAGATATTGGACATATAGATCAACAACGTTCATTTTTTAAGTTTCCTCCAAATATCATTCTAAAATCCTTAAATAATTCACACAAGTTTCGGAACTAAATAAACTTTTCCAGTAGCTGGTCCATTCAACGACCCATACCAAATCCGTCATAAATCCTTACATATAGATCTAAAAATCATGAAATTGTAGATACATAAAGTAGACACATAGATGAACAACTTTCCTTCTTTGAGTTCTGCCCAAAAACCACTCTATGATCCCGAAATAAATCGCACAACTTTCGGAATGAAATATTTTTCCAGTAGAGGTTCCATCCGAATGATCCATACTAATTCAGTCATAACTCCATATATATATCTCTAAAAGTCACGAAATTTTAAAGGAACATAGTAGACACATATATCAACAACTTTCATTCTTTGTATTGTTTCTAAAAAGCACTCTAAGATGCCGAAATAAATCACACCAAGTTCTGGTTTTTCCACCCCTAAAATCCGAAAATCTTCTCTTAAAGCACATTTCTCAACACACATGCTTAATCATCCATCATCAAACATCAAGTGTTTAAAATCATCACAAATACCATAATCACATTTCACATGAATTAAATAACTCATGAAATAAACAAGGAAAGCATAAACAAAGCAAGAAAAAAATGAAACCTACTTACTTTGGATTAACTTTCCTAAAATCTCTTTTGTTTCCTTTTAGTTTCCCCTTCTTTTTCCTTCCCTTTTTTCCTCTTTCTCCCCTCTCTTTGACTCTTTCTTTCTTGGTTTTAAGGCAGCTACGGGATGCACCAAAATGCATCCTTATCCGATTTTTTCTTACTTAAATATCTCACCTAATCTCATCAATTCAATGTTCATTACAAGTGTCAAAAGCTTGTGGTGAAATGCAAGGTAAATATGGCTGAAATTAATGAAATGATGGGTATAAATTTCAAGGTGATGGTCAATGGAAATTTATAAAAAGTAGGGGTCAAAATGTGATTAAATAAGGGTAATTCAATTAACTACATTTTCAGAATTCCTACCGAAATTTCGACAATTAGCACTTTCCTTCTTTTTATATATATATATATATAATCTATACTTATTCCATATAAAATAAATTTTGTAACTAATTTACCCAATGTTTTTTTTTTTACGTACACCCGTTATTCTCAACAAAACGTAAATACCGCATATTCCAAGTACATATGTTGATCTAGTTACAGATTTTCACGTACGTAATCGATATATTATATATATACGTACGAATATAAATATCTTGATACGTACACTTATACGATTATGAATTTTACGAGGGTTACGGTTAGTCACCAAAAGGGCTAAATTAGAATTTTTTTCTAAATATTAAATGAAATAAAATTTAGCTACCCATGATTATGTGATGTAGATGATCGAGATGACATGATAAAATGTGTAATGGGGATATCGAAGTTCATTGATTATTACCTATTTAAGAATCATCCAAAGATTGATTAGTTAATTTTATATCAATTAACATGATCATGGTTGATTAATATATTTAATTAGATATGTTTAGTATATCCAAAGATAATAAGCATATCTAATTATAGTATATATATAATTACCAATTATGTGAAAAAATAAAATTAAGTATCAATTATTATTATTATTATATATTGTTTGCTTCATTGAAAAGAGAACTTCAATATGCATGAATTATTTATATGAATATTATTTGAATATATATTATGTGTTTAAATTATAACTTAAAGCACTAATGTATGACCATTTAATGTATTTTGCATCATTTATTTTTTTTGCTCTTCATTTATAAGCTTCGCTTATAACAAAATTCGATGGCTTTAATTTTCTTACTAGTGTGAACAAATTCTAAGTCTTGATTTGGCACTCTTTAATCACAAGCGTGATGTTTTTACCGACTCTAGCAGTGATGAAGAAAGGTATTTCCATGAGGCTTGAGAAAGATCAAGCAAAGCAAGTTTAATTTTTATGTGAATGACTATAGCTAGCAATATTAAGGCTAAAATTCCCAAAACTAAAAGTGCTAAGAAATGCATAAAGTTTGTAAAAGATATTTCACAGTCTAATTGTGTTAATAAGTTACTTATTGGGACTCTAATGGGTATGTTAACCACAACAAAGTTTTATGCTTCTCATACAAGGCATGAGCATGTCACTCGAAATGACAAATATAACAACAAGATTAAGATCCATAAGGATGGAAGTAAGTGATAGTTTTCTTATGCGGTTTATCATAAACTCATTGCATTTTGAATATGATCCATTTCAAGAGTTACAATACCATATAGGATAAATGGAATGTGAATGAACTACAAAGCATGTTCATTCGAGTTTGTAGTTCATTCAGGGAGGAAGCAATGCTTAAAAAGCAAAGAATTCACTTAATTAATCTTGTGGGTCATCAAAGAGCTGAAAACAAACCTAGAAAAGATAAAAGAAAAGGCAAGCAAGTAGCATATAAGGTTAATATGTCGTCCGCCCAATCTACAAGAAGGAATGAAGAATGATAAGTGTCATTTACGTTAAAAACATGGACATTATCGGAAAGATTGCCCGAAATGTAAGGCATGGTTCAAAAAGAAGGGTAAGTCTACCGATTTTATATGTTTCAAATCAAAATTAACCTAAGTTTCTTATAATACTTAGTGGATTGATTATAGTTATACCATTCATATCACTAATATGACATAAGAATTTCTTATGACCTAAACTATAAATCTAAAAAAAACTTTTTTCTTTATGAAAAATCAAGTCAAATCCCTAATTGAAGCCATTGAGACCTATCATTTAATTTTAGACATTGAACATCATCTAGATCTTTTTCAAACATTTTATATTCCTTCTATTTCTCGAAATTTAGTTTTTATGTCAAACTTGATACAGCTAGATATTCTTTTAAATTTGGGAATGGATGTTTTAGTTTGTTTAAACATAATCTAGTTACGGTGTTCTTTGTGATGGTTTGCATAAATTAAAACTTGATAATCTTTTTGCTAAGACTTTGTTGACCTTGCATCATAATATTGGTAACAAGCATGATTTACTAAATGAAAGTTTAGCTTACTTGTGGTATAAATATTTGGGTCGGGTATCCAAAAAACCATTTCAAATCTAAATTTTACTAATCTTGGTATTTGTATGAATTGCATTAAAGAAAAACACATAAATAAGAAAAAAACCACGAGAAAACACACAACATATTATAATTTTTTATATTCATTTTTTTGGTATAGAAGAGTATTTAATAACTTTCATTGACAATTTTTTATGTTATGATTATGTCTATTTGTTGTATGAAAAATCTCAATCGGTAGACGGTTTAGAGGCATTTATTAATGAGGTTGAAAGACAACTAGATAGAAAGATAAAGATTGTTAGGTCCGACGGGGACAATGGACATTCTAGAAAGTATGACAAGACTAGACAATGCCCCGGTCCATTTGCTAAGTTCCTTGAAATAACTAGCATATATGCTCCGTACACAATGCCAAGTACACCATAAAAAAATGATTGTAGAAGGGCGTTATCATATTTTAATAGGTATGGTTAGGAGTAAGTTGAGTCATTTTTTACCTTTATCATTATGGATGTATGCCCTTTATTTATCGAATAAGATTTTTAGTAAGGCGAGTTCTAAAAACTCTTTTTGAACTATGGACAAAGAGGAAACCTAGTTTGAGGCATTTACATGTTTGGGGTTACTCGATAGAAGTAAGAATTTATAATCCACATAAAAAGAAATTGGATTAAAAAATAACTAGTGGATTCTTCATTGGGTATCCAAAAAAATCTAAAAGATACAAATTTTATTGTCCTAGCCAAGAAATAAGGATTATTGAAACTAGAAATTCTAAGTTCATAGAAAATAACAAAATAAATAGGAGTTTGAAACCACATAAAGTGGAAATCCAAGAAGTTAGGGTGAAAATTCATTTACCTATAAGTTCTCAAGTTTTTGTTCCTATAATTGTTGAATATTTTGATAACTCACAAGAATGATAACTAAATGACTGAATTCTACATAATGAAGTCATTGACAATGAACTTGTAGTAGTTGAATCATAAGAAATAACATTAAAAAGATCTCAAAGAGAAAGAAGATCTGCTATTCTAGATGATTATTTGATTTATCTATAAGATTCAGAAATTGACTTGGGAATGAATAATGACCTGGTTTTATTTTCACAAGCCATTGAAAGTGAAAATTCTATTAAATGGTTAGACGCTATGAAAGAAGAGTTGAAATCTATGAATTATAATGAAGTTTGGGATCTCATTAAATTGCCCGGAGGTTGTAAGAGAGTTGGTTGTAAATGGATCTTTAAGACCAAATGCAAGTCAAATGGCAATATCAAACAATATAAAGTTAGACTTATTGCTAATAATTATACTCAAAAGGATGATGTTGACTATTATGAGACATTTTCTCCTGTTTTGAAAAAGGAGTCGTTTAGAATTATTATGGTAATGGAAGCTCATTATGATTTAGAGCTATATTAAATGAATGTAAAAGCTGCTTTTCTAAATTTGAATTTGGAAGAAAATATCTACATGGATCAACTTAAAGGGTTTTAGTTAAAGAAATTGAGCACATGGTCCGTAAACTTAAGAAATTAATATACGAACTTCATCAAGCTTCTAAAAAATAGTATATTAAGTTTAAAAATACTATTATTGCATTTGCATTTAACAAAAATACTATTGATCATTGTATATATCTAAAGGTTAGTAGGAGTAAGTTTATAATTCTCATTTTTATGTTGATGACATCTTGCTTGCTTATGATCTTGACTTATTACACGAGATCAAGAAATCTCTCTCTAAAAAAATTGAAATGAAAAACATGGGTGAGGCTTCCTATGTGATAGTAATCAAATTATTTCATGAAAAATCACATGGATTGTTGTGATTGTCTCATAAAACATGTATCAATAAAGTTCTAAAGAGATTTAAAATGAAAAAATGCTTTGAAAATGTTGTTCCAACTAAAAGAAAAGATAAACTTGGCCTTATGTAGTGTCTAACGAATGATTTAGAATGCACAAAATGGAAAAAAATTCCTTATGCATAGATTGTTAGGAGTTTGATGTATGCTCATACTTGCACTAAACCGGAAATTAGCTTCATCGTTAGAATGCTAAAAAAATATCAAAGTAATTCGAGATTAGATCATTGAAAGACTTTAAAGAAAGTATTAAGTTATTTGTACGAAACAAAAAATCACATGCTCACTTATAGGAGATCTAATCATCTTGAGGTGATTGGATATTTAGATTCGGATTATATAGGATGTGTTGATACAAAAAAATCCACGTTTCACTTGTTAATGTAGGTGCTCAAGATCCAACCATATTTACACGGGCTTGAGTTAATTTATTATTACATTATTTATTTTAATAATAATAAAGAAGTATTCTATTAATTTTTGTGTTTTATGTTTGTAAATTCAGTAAAGTTAGATAGAAGTCTTTATGATATGCATTTGCAATAGTGATTGATCGAAAGATATAAGACAGATACTAATGCATATAAATGATATCATTAAACTTTTCAAGTCGTAGCATTGTCAAGAATGGACATTGACTATATGCGAGATAGACTTGTAAGTACTATGCTTATATTATATGATAGCGAGTAGGAGATCTCACACATATTGGTATGGTGATGCCAAAACAAGCACTTAGGTGATTTATGTTAGAAAACATATCGCTAGACTTGACTTGCCATGAGAACCCATTTGGTTTTAGTTTATGAGAATCTCATATGAGATGAGTACAAATGGTCCTTAGACTTAAAGTCATCATAATTGTCTCATTAGAGGACTTATGCACTTTGACACTCATTTTGACGAACCCATTAAAGGGTTGCACTTGGACGATTCGTTGAGTGCAATAGAAATCTAATGGAGACATGTGTATGAATAAGATAGGACATGTCATTCCTTGTATGATAAAGGAGTTATCACATTGTATTTTAATAAATATCCACTCTAAAAATCTATGGTCACCGTAGGAGTATACCAATAGAGCATAGTTGGTTTACTTTTAAGAGCTAAGACATTTGAGAATCGAAGAAAACTTATATGATCATAATCGAATAAGACTTATAATCAAGTTCGAGATCACACTCGTGATAAGTTGATAAGAGGACTGAATTATATGGTGACTATACTCGTGAAAAGTAATAATGGATTAATCAATCTTCCTAAAAAATTGGATAGTCATAATGCCTTGCTAGAGACCAATCTTGATTTATGTACCAAAAGATAAAAGAGGAGTCTTTTATTCTTGATACAATGCCAACGTATGTTGGAGTTTATCGAGTCACACACATAAGTTTAAGAATTATAAATGAGAAGCAAAAATTATTGGAAAAAGTTTCTAATTATGAAAGCTTTCTATTTTGGAAAGGGTTTCCAAAATGAAAAGTTTCCTATTTTAGAAATCATTTTCCTAATTTGGAAGTTAGTTCCAAATTTGGAAGTAAATAACCTAAAATGAAAACGATTTTCCTAATTTAAGTTGCGAGTATTTTGAAAAATTATTTCCTAAAATGGACCCGCCTAAAATAATCTAAGATTATTTATTTAGATAGTCCAAATAAATTAATTGAGCTAAAATGGTTTTGGCTCATTAGGTTTATTTAAAAGCTTTAAGATATTTGGTGGGAGGATAAACATCAACCTTATTGGATAAAGATGAATGTTTTGAAGATAATGATTAAAAGTACATATGTAGAAATAACTCCTCTTCTTTGGAGATAAGAAAGCAAGAACCTAGAGTCCTAATGGGGACTTAATGCCGCCCCTCTCCTTGTCCTTAGAGGATAAGGAAACTCTCCTATAAATATAAGGGAGAGAGAGGTGCGACAACTAAGCAAAAAGAGAGAGAAAAAGGAAAAATTCAGCTAACCCTAAAAACTAACTAAGGCACATGGAAAAGTAAAGAAAAAAGAGAAAATAGTTTTCTCCAAAAACTTTAGCATAAATATACTCTTTTCTTCTCTTTTAAGGTTGTTGTAAAATTACCCGGGATTGATTTTATAGGAAACACTACACAAATCAGAAAATGGTAGAGTTAGCACCCTATTGATTTTAAGTGCTTATTTGTGGATACTTGGATCTGTGTGGATCACCAATAGAGGTCGGACAATTGGATGACATTTCGATAAAAAAATTTGGATTTGCGCTACAAGAGGTAATCCTTTATTTATTGCTTTAAATTTATGCATGTATGGTTAATAGATTCAATGGCTTGATCTTGATCCCTTGGATGGAGGAAAATTTTTGTTTATTTCGTACCTTCATAGGATGCATGATCCTACATGGCTATTTGTTGTTTTTTTAGATAGAGGAGCAATCTCACTAGAAGAGTGGAAAGCAGCTTTGTTATTACCGCATCCACCGTAGAAGCTCGAGTTTATGGCATGTTTTGAGACCATTGTTCATGGTTTAGTGATCGCAAAACTTTATTTCAAGACTTGAAATTATTCACGGTATTGCTAAGTCGCTAAAAATTTATTATGATAATGTCATAATAGTCTTCTTTTAAAAAAATGATAAGTATTCAAAGGGTGCTAAATACATAAAAATAAAATACTTTTTTTTGTTAAAAAAGAAGTTCGTAAACAAAACAATTAAAACCAATCTTATGATTGCAGTTCCTTTAACAAACGAATTACCGCCGGACACATTTAACGAACATGTCAAAAGAATGAGCATTATCGAGTACTATTAATGATATAATGTTATTATTTCGTGTATTTCATGCATTTGGAACTCTAAGCTTATTTAAGTATTGTTTATAATATTTAAATATTTTTTATTTATTGTTGGTGTATGTGTGTGTGTGTGTGTGTGTAAAATGAATTATGTGAATATTAACGAGTTGTCTTTGACCAAGACATTATTGTTGGACCATTATGACGTATCTCATTATAGATTATGTTAAGTTTTGAACTAATAACGTTATACATAGAAGGAAATATTTCGAATCTGTGGCATACAATTGTTGATATCTTTATTATTTTTTACTTAATCATGATTAATGTTATGACAAATGTAGAAAAGAGTTTAGCATGTCACTATGCATGTTATGTTTTGTTGGACCATGATAATGTCACATGGGCCAAGTAAGAGAATGTTAGATATTTTCTTTTAAGTGGCTTATGTTTTTTATGATTTAATAAATTAAGTGCTAAAATCTTATTGGTCACTTAAAGAGATACAAATAAAAAGTCGCGTTGATGCAAGCATTAAAAAATCTCTTGAATTATAAAGCATTAAATTAAAAGTCTTTTAAATTATAAAACATTAAATTAAGATGACTCTTTAATTATAGAACCTTAAATCAAAAAGTCTCTTGAATTATAGAGAATTAAATTAAAAGACTATTGAATTATATATCAATAAATATGACTTTTGAATGGATCTTCTCTCTAGCTTATAAATAGACATATTATTTTTATCAATAAGGCTACTTATATGTTAAAAACTTAAGAAAGTCAAAGAGAGAAATATAGTTTCTTAAAATATTTTTTCTTGTGATTGATAGTTTCATAAAAGCTTTTCTTGTGATTAATAGTTTACTATAAAAGATTTCTCATGTGATTGATTAATCTTTTCAAACTTTATCGGATCAAGAAATGTTATCTCTTATTTTTATTTGATATGTGACAATTATAAAGTTCTAAAATCTTGGGCAGTAAAATTTATGCATAATTATAGACGATTTGATTTGCATAAGTATAGAATATAATAACAAAAAATGAAGATTGAAAATCATGGTAGGATTTTTTTACCAAAATAAAACATATAATTTTCTTTTCTTTTCTTTATTACCTATATAAAAATACCTTATTAAATTCAAATTTCTAATGAAAAGTTATGAATATGTTATTATCTTCTTAAGTGGTCTCATTGGTTGAATAAAAAGATTAATGATTAATCTGTTAGTATTTTAACATTAGATAATTCATTTTTTTTCAAATTTGGATTATTTGCAATGGAATTTTTATAAACCTTAACGAGAGGAAAAAAAAAGAACAGGATAATATTCTTATAAAATTAAGTTTCATAAATTAATTTAATTATCTTTTATTTTTATTTTGAATAATAAATTATCTTAAAAATAACTTAAATAATCGCAAGAAGAAAAACTTAAACAACACAAGTGACTAATAATAATAAATATATTTAATTCCAATATTAAAAAAAAAATCAAATCAGTGCCATCAAATTCTGTCACAGCAAAGAGCACCAACAACGCTAAAAAAAAAAAAAAAAAAAAAAAAAAAAAAAAAAATCACAAATTTCAAACCTCAATAGCGAACCCACACGAACCGTAACGGACTCTAAAAAAATAAGGAAAAACATAACGAACTTGGTGCGCTAAACCCAATGCCACCATCAGCCGCCGCTACCGGTGATGACGACGAAGACAACGAGCCTCTCTCTTCCAATCCTCCTCTCGCTGAAATCTCGGATTCCGATATGGATATCGATAAGGATGATGAAGAAAAAGAAGAGGATCCTGAAGAAGAAGTCGGTGCTGGTGAAAATGACGACGACGACGAGATAGAAGTAGAAGAAGAAGTTGAAGTGGAGAAAGTTAATCAGAGATGTAACGGTTAGTTATTATTTCTGATTAATTGATTTTTTTCTTTTCGTGGAAATTGAATAATATTGTGATGTTTTCGCTGCTGTTTTGTTCGATTTACTGTTGTGTGTTACCATTGTATGGATTGCTTGATTAATGTGGCAAAATTTGTGCTCTTGTGATTGATAGTGTTTGGCTTAAATTGATAAGGCTAGAATTTTTGAAGGTACATTTAACTCAAAAGTGGCAATTTACCGCGTTTTAGTTTAGTGGGAGATTGTTTAGGTGATTGGCATTGAAAGACAAGGCCTTTCTTGATTGGTTTTGTCGGAGGAAATATCGCCAATGCTTGAAATAGTGTGATTATGCAAGTGGAAGTGAGCTACCATAGGTTTTTTTCAGGCTTCATTTTATTTTTGATGTTCTGCACTTGCTTCATTTGAGATTTTAATTTTCATCATAGTTATTATGATGTTATTAGGATCATTAGGTATTGCTTCCTATTGGTATTTTTTTTCCTGGTTATTCTTCTGAGTTCTGGTCGAATTGCTAATTGGGGGTTTTTAAGGGAGCATGTCAAATCTTAATTTAGAGAGTTTGACAGCTGTGAAAATGGTGTGTCTTTCTAATGACAGTTTGGGTGCCATGTGAGTAGCTCTTAGGTCACTTGATGGAATTGTATGAACGTCAAGGTTGCATGCCAGTTCTTCTTCTGTTTTAGGATATACATTATCAGTCACTTACCCATCACACAACTCTGAGGGAGCATGATAGAATAGGGATTTCCATTACTCAACATTACAAGTATGCTCACATACAACTTCACATCTTCAAAACAAAGGTTAACGAGAGGAATGTAGGCATTGGCTTAGTAGAAATGTTTCTGTTCTTTTCAAACTGGTATTTACATGTTTAAAATTCAAGTTAGCTGCTGCATGACTCCTCTATTGCAGGTTTTTTTTCCATATGTGAAAAGCAATAGTCTTATCCTTTTTCTTTGTGTATTTTTTTTCCTGAACCAAGATGCTTTTAGTATGAATACAGTTCTACTGCAGTCTGGTTTTTTCATATTTTTCTCTCTTGGTGCTGCTTCTGCCATCATGTTTTTGCTTCTTCGCCTCATGCTCCTTGCTTTTTCTTTACTGAACTCATCCAATGTGCCACCCTCAGTTTTGCAATGTGCACTTTCCTTTCTTACTGCTTTTTAATTCTTATGCACATAGTCCAATTCTTTTTGCGTGGCAGAGTGGAATGATTCTTTATGGATTCTATTATTTAAAAGAACAACGTATGGACATTTTCATTTTGTACATCTAGTTTTGATTCATAGTACAATATTCTCTCCAGCTTACTCTCTGTACATACGATTGATAATTATTTAATTTGTCTCTAGGTTGTCATTGTGCTTTTATCCTGATTGTTGTTCAGTCCATGCATTTTGTTCCTTCTACTCAATTCATTCATTTATTTTTTGAAGTGCCTTGAATAATTCCTATTTCTGTAGTTTGTTGAAGCTACATCATTAAGAAACATAAAACCATAATGCGAAATGATAAGGAAAAGGATGGAGAGGGATTAAGAAGATCAAATAATAATAATAATAGTAAAAAGCATTGAAATATGAAGAGACCTATATACACACTGAGTACCTTGTGAAAGAGAAAATCTGCAAGAATATTATGATGCTGCATTATCAATGTTAAAAAATTTTGATACTGACTAAAAATCTTTTTCCAATTTCTAACAAACTAATATAATCTCATACAGTAATGAAAAAGAACGCATTGGCATCCTAAAAATTTAACCAACATAAATGAAACTGATGATTAAAATTGCACACACAATAGAAACGGATAGTGGCAACTCTTCATTGTTTTCTATAGAAAAAGATGACTGACTCTTCACCATTCGATGTAAAACTAAAAGTAATCAGTAATCATCAAGAACAGACTGCTGAAATAGTAAAAATAAAAAAAATATAACAATAGTCAATAGTAGAAATGAAATTTATGGAGACATAAGACAATAGAATTGTGTAACTTAAATTATATAAATAATCAGAAGATCAAAAAGAGTGTCCTCAATATATATAAGTACTATACAACCCAAAACAGAATATACATTACAACATATCCAAACACAGAGCGAATTTGATTCAATTCTTTTTGTTGACTGAAAGGGAAGAAAAATTCTTGATGTCGAAAGAAATCAAATTAGAAATTTTGTTGGAAGCCAAGAATAAGAACTATTGGCAGAACCCTCAATTACTCCTGTCCCCCCCCCCCCCTCTCCTTCGCTATACTACGCTTTCAACAAAGCCAATAACTTCCGAAAACTATTGAAACAAATGAAAACTAAGGGAATAAGCAATGATCTAATATTATACTTAATTTGTTGAAGAATCTAGGACATCTTGATTGAGCCAAAATAATTTTGTACAAAATTAGGGGGAACAACTAAAGTAATCGTGACATGGGTGATCTTGGGGATTGCTTGAGTTTGAAAGACAAGATGGGTGATTTAAGTCATTCGTTCTTATAAAATAGTAGGTAGACTAGGTGTGAAGGATTGAGAAAATGGAAGAGAGAATTTTCAAAAGCACCGAAATGAAAAACTTTTAAGAGTGAAGTTAGGGGAGATGCATATAAAAAGAAGAAGAAAAAGGATGGCAACTAGGTGCCTATGAGAATTTCAATAGATAGTAAAATGGTAAGGAGACTACTTCTCCCTACATTCTCACTGTTGATTATCATGTACCTAACTTCCTTTTGTTTCCTTTTCTCTCACTCTTTGTAAGTGGTAGTTTGGTATGATGGTGATGAACTTTCTTAACGTTTTAGGATGAGAAAATTATTAAGTTTAGCAGTTAACCCCTTAAACCCCCAAAAGTGGTTAATTGTTCCCTGTAGGCAAGGCAGAGTTGGGGAGAATAAAAGACTTTCGAGTAGTAAACAATGTCTTCTCTACTCTCTCTCACTTGCTTAAGCTTTTAAGCTAATCTCTTTTCAAGTTATGCCATTTAATTGTGGTCTGCTAGCAGATAATGTGATATTTTTTTAGAAATAATTTAATTAGTCATTGGGCCCCCCATTATACTTGGATTTTTTAAGCTCCTGCCATAAATCTTAAAAATAAACTTTACACCTTTCATTTTTTTTCCCTTTTATGAATTAAAATGGTTCGTTGATAAAAGAAACTACCTTTAATAATTGCTCTTTTCCAATAATTTTCTACTATTGCTTAAGCTCATAAGAATCTCACCCCATGCTTTATTTCTTTATTTATTTTTTGCTTATTATATTTCATATGACTAGTGATGTGGAATTGGATGCAATAAGTCAATGATTAGGGTGGAGGAAATGCTATGGATTTACTTTTCAGGTTTGGTAGGGGGAAGGATGGGAGCATATTCTAGAATCTTTAATGGCCAATCTCCATACAATCTTGTTACATCTTTAATAAGTCCAACACAAATGGCTTTTCGATGGGTCTATTATCATATGCTCTACTGGACACTAGCTAGTTTGGCTTCTAAAGTTGCTTGGCATGGTACCAAGTGATCTGGGACTGAATCCTGCTCACATTAGGAATCAAAAGAGGAGGTCAGGTAAAGTTGCTTGGCATGATACCAAGGCTCAATTGGGATCCAAGTGAATAAAAAAATATTTTGTGATGTTCAAGGGGTCTGGAAAACCTTATTTTCCTTGTATTCTTGTCCAGGAAAATGACTTAATGAAATTGGTCACTTTCCCTATCTTAATAATATTTTCTAATTTAATCCAAAAAAAGAGGGCTACTGATGCAGGTGCTATTTGAGCATCTATAGTCTCTAGATTAGCATTTCATGACCACTTCCTTTTCAAACTAACACACCACAGTTATGATTGATTTAACCTAAAATGAAAGGCTCACAACACCTCCATCCCCACCCCTCTGAGCATAAAAAATACATGATCATAAAGTTGTGGGAATGCACTTTCCTCTCACAAATGACTTTGATGCCATCATTTTGATTTTTCCCATGATTTGTTTGCTCCTATAATGAAGTTTGGATAGTCAAGAAATGTTGCTTTGGCATCTGTCCTGTATCATCTCCCTAGGCTTGATCTTATACACTTGATGCATGCTGTTAGAAATGAGATTTCAACCTTTCGCTTGATTCTGCAATTCCACAATGGAGCAACCAAGCAGGCTCTTGAATTTGTTTCAGGAATTAGTTGGATAAGTGATCCTACATGGAGTTTTCCTTTTGAGTATCAAATCTCCGAAAAATCATCTTTTAGGACCTGATCTATTATGCAAAAATCTGCTCCAGAGAAGTTGATAGCTTTGCATTATTTTTTATATAGTTCTTCTTCCATGTAGATAATAGAAAACTTAAGGAGTTTGACAGGCAACTGGTATCACATTCTGCACATGAGATATCTGAACTGA
The DNA here is from genome assembly GCA_963924115.1 of Dovyalis caffra. NCBI lineage: Eukaryota > Viridiplantae > Streptophyta > Magnoliopsida > Malpighiales > Salicaceae > Dovyalis > Dovyalis caffra. Next base: position 10,692,106 of record CAWUPB010001184.1, read on the forward strand.
AGGAAGATAGTGTCAGTAATTTCAAATGTTCTGGTCCTTCAGATGGACCATTAACGATGCAGAAGGGCAAGTCATATGCGAATTATGCAGATTCTAGGTCCCCAAAATCAAGTAAACATTTGATTATTTCTCAGAAAAATGGAAGTTTCGAATATGCAGTCAACAAAACAGATGCTGAGGCTCTTATGATAAAGAAGAACCCGGAAGGATGCAGTGAAGCCTATGGCAATAGCAAGTCTCATTTAAGTAATAATGAAGCTATAGCTGTTGAGATCACTGAGTCATTTATAACCACAGGCATAGAGGAGGATGCTCTCTTAACTAAGAGAAACTGCTTGGTTGAGAAGGCTAATGTTGTCCTGGATTCCAAGGAAGAACTTAAGCCAGTGGATGTGAAGTCAGAGGATCCTAAAGAGCAAACAGCATTGAGGTGTGGTGACGCTGACTTAGTCTTTTCTTGAACTTTAATTATCAAAGAATGTTGTTTTCTCAGCCTAATATCTCCTCATTGTTACTTTCTTCTTTTCCTGACTAGTGCAGTATTCCTAATTCTTACTAACCATTAGGTTTTCCAGATTGGTGGCTTCTGGGATAAGGGCAAGAAGTTTATCCCCTTCTACCGAGCTTAGGGATGGAAACAAACGCCCAGCAGTAATTTGTGACTTTTTTTCCAAAGGGTGGTGTGTTAGAGGGAGTTCGTGTAGGTTCCTACACATAACCAACAAAGCAGATAATAATAACCAACAGCCAGGGGTAGAAGAGGTTGCTACACGAGAAGACCAGTTTGATGAAGGTGATTAACACTTGTCATATATTTTGACGAACCTTTCCTTTTAAGATGTTCTGAATATCTGAAGTGTTCCTTCTCCTGTATCAGGTGTGAGAAACATTTTAGAGACACCGAAGTTCCCTCATTTTCCTTACCCAGTTGCTTCTTCAACAGGAAAAGAAGCAACATTTTCTTCTCATTTTTATTCAGAAAGACTCCCATCACGAGAACACAAAGAAAACCAAAGGTTTCATCAGTTCGATGATAAACACAAGTTCTCACCTCTACAAAGAGAGGGCATTCCTCCCGATGCCAAGCAGTTTTCTTCCTCCAAAGATGATCCTGGGTTTTCTTCCTCATTTAAGCATTTAGGAATAGAGAATTTTAGACAACATTGGCCTGTGCCTGATTATGGCAACTACACTTCTCTAATTAATAGAGGTAGCTAACTTAAGAGCTTGCTTCCTAAAGTTTTCTTTGCATAGCTCAGTTGCTACTAGAACGTGCATGATTCAAACTTTGATATTTTATTTTTAAGGAGTGTTTCATTGTCATCTCACCATGTCTCAACCTGTACAGGATCACCGTTTTCTTTTAGTTCCTCTTTTGATACAAGTCTGCTTGGTTCTCAAAAACTGCTGGATGGTGATCGTGCTTCTAGATCTTCTTTGTTACTGCAAACGGCTTCTGCTTTCTCTGGTTCTGAGCGAGAAAAGTTTTCTCCAGTTGGTGTATCTGGGGATCGATTGCATCATGCAGAACATAAAGCGGAAATTTCCTCAAATGACTGGGAGCCATCTGTACCTTTTCAGCCTTCTTTTTTATTACTCCTGAAATGATATCATCTCCCAGAAGCCAGTACGACCCTCTTCAAGATAGCTTTGACTTGCCCAATATAGGAGACAAATCCTTCAAATTCTCTTTCTTTAGTCTAGGAGGATCTATCTCAAATATGTCGCAGCAACCAATATATGGAGATTCCTTATCAAGTCGGACCTTTGGCACCGAAAGTAATGGTGACAAAAGTACTACATCTTTTCGTGATAAACTCCATGGAGGTCTGTTGGATAAGAATTGTAGTACACCCGGAAAAGATTCATTTACCACTGCAACTGTGACAGGGGGGACTGGTACTGCTGATGGGGAAAATGGGAATGCACCCAAGGAAGAAAGTGCCTCAGGCACTGGTTATGACAAAGATAGTCGAATTACAAAGAAAATTGATGCTCGTGATGGTAGGCCTCACAGAGATAGGTCAAGACACAAAAAGGACTTGAAGGCAGATAGTGTTAGACAAAACAATGAAATGGAGGTTGACCAAAAGATAGATGGGGATGGGCAAAAAGAATCAAAAGTGCTGAGACATTTTCGTTCTGCTCTTATTGATTTTGTTAAAGAATTGTTGAAACCTATCTGGCGTGAGGGTCATCTCAGCAAGGATGCACATAACACAATAGTTAAAAAGACAGTTGAGAAGGTTATTCGCACCTTGCAGCCTCATCAAATTCCAGCTACTCTAGAGTCAATTAAGCAATATCTTTCTTCATCTCAGCCAAAAATGGCAAAGCTTGTTGAGGTGAGTGTCTTGATTTGAGAGATCATATGTAGGAAGGGATAGACGTTGATTTTAAAAGTTTTCATGCCTGGCATTTAATGGTTGCCTTTTTCATTTGCAGGGATATGTTTCCAAGTATGGAAAATCATGAGATGCCAGGCTATGTGATTTTCTTTCTGTACAGTTTCCTACACATTCTGGTTATTCAAATATCCATAATAGTCTTTATGAGGCTTATTTAGCAGTAGTTAAAACTGAGATTCAGGTGGAATGTTGTGAATTTTGTAAGTTGTTTTTCTTTATGGATTTAGTTTTGGATCATTTGGCATAGTGTAAAAGAATATAAAATGTTATTATAGGAAAAATGAAAAATTGCACAAAATTCTTGATGTTGTGTCGATTTTAAATCCGTTGGCTCCTGAAAGATAGGGCCAGCAGTCGCTTCAACCTTCCTGAATTGCCAAGTTTGTTTTGCATTCAAGTTTAGCCTATATCAGGCCTCTTTGGTGGATTGTTATTCATTGTTATTCTTTCGTAGGCATCTTTGTTTGAAATGCAACATTCTTATCTGTTGTGCTCTGTGTTTGCCAATGCTTGATGCAATGATAAAAGTCTTGTTATCGTAACCATGTGAAATTCTCCACGCGGGCTTGAAACTTGAGAACAGCCTATTCATGCAAAAAATGCTTTAGGGTAGAATCATCTTTAAATATCCCTTCCAAAGTAAGGCTACATTTTGTTGAATGAGATGACTTCATTTTCTTGAATGAGATTCCAATATTTTTGAGCTGGCTCCCTATAAGCAGAAGAGACCCCTTATTTTGGCAGTTCAGGTGTTAATTTTCAGATTTATAGTTTTGAGAGAGTAGATATCTAAGCCAACACTCTTGCAGTATTGTTACCGTTAGCCTTTAATGTTAAGATCCCTTATATATATATTCATTTATAAATTCTGTTTGTCATAATTTGCACCTGTGCTTTTCAGATTCCTGTCTTTATGAATGATATGTGCATCTTGCTTTTCTCTGCTATTGAAATCGTATATGGAGATGTTTATGCAGTGAGGTACTTCATCTTATTTTGCTTATGACATGCTTTCCTTTAAAAAGTTTATAGTTGACACCCATGTGCATAACTGGTTTTTCATGACTTTGCTGAAGATTTTTGACAATTATCATTGCTTGTTTGAATTATATAACAATTATATTTTTGCTGTTCAAACAATAGTAGTTCAGAATCCAAACCTATGGGACAGACCAGAATCCAAAAAACATGACAGAATAAGCTAAATCTGCTCTATTTGACTATAAATGCCCAATTTATGTCATCACACACATTTATATGGGATTAGACAAGTTTGGTTCGTTTCAGTTGTAACTGAGATAAATGTGACAATTATCTTTCTACTTTTATTTTCATAGGTGTCTATAAGTTTGATTTACTTGTGATTCAAATTGTTTTGGCGCCCTTGTTTTGCATCTCAGTCTATGATACAGAAGTGGGGAGAGGAATGATAGGGGAATGTTTTGATGCAGTGCCTCGTATCCTGAGAAAAACGCAAGGATTAATGGCAAGCTGAAAATGGTGATTTGTCTGTCATGTGGAGTTTGCGGAGAGAGACCCTATTGCTTGGAGAAAGAAGCATAATGTATTTGTGGACATATTCAGAGAAGGGAAACATGTTTCCACTAGTGTGCTTTAGTGTGATTGTTGCACAAATGGACAGGTTTGATAGCCTGGCCCCTTTCACCCATTATTGCCCAATACGAATGATTGTTGTTTTATTTATTTATTTATTTATCATTATTTTTGTTAAGAGGTATTAGCAATGACTTCATCTTAAGACCTCACACTTCTTGCTTTGCAATAGTACCTCTGAGCTGCAAGCTTAATGTTACTAATGGTGGGGTTTTAGTTCTTTTCCATTTCCATTTCGTTCAAAGACTCTCCACGTCTAAGTATAATCTGAAATCTATGAACTATTCATTCAGACTGTAGTAGATGATAAGATACAGTAGTTTTTTACTAGAGTTGGACACCTCTTTTGGCATATGCTCTTTACCAAAAACAAAAAAGGAAGGGATAAAGATACAAATTGAGGTAAAAATGGCTTAAAGAAAGGTCCGTATCATGAGACAAGTGTGACACAAGGATACAAGACATAATTTTACTATTTATTTTATACCTTGGGTGGGTAATTGTACTGCTCAAGTCAATGTGAGAGAGAAAAACAATGTCTGGAGTCTTATTGAATTTCTGCAATGTCTGAACTGATTTTGGAAAAAAATGTGGGAGGAGACCCACACTGAAGTAACTCATATTGGATTGAAGCATATCTGAACTCTTTTATTTCAACTGATGAACGAATGATTAGAAAATTTTACTTCAAAAAAAATCATAAAGTAGAGCCTCAAGTTAGCGTAACTTGATAGGTTCTGCTGGCATGCTTTTAACAGTGGGCTTGTGAGCATGGCATTCCCTGCATGGTGAGACAATTGATCGAAATATTTTCTGGCCAAATGATGAACTTGAAGCAGCATGCTCCTTTTTTGTTTGGTTTCTCCCTTTTCGAGTTGGTTTATCCGAAACTTCAGTGTTGTAATCACTCGATGTCTTGGAATTGCCATGAATTACTTTTTTGGAGCTGAGCTCATTGGTCACCTTAGTCTGCTCTGGTTGATTTAAAAGGGCTTGTAGTTGTAGACCTGTATTGGAGATTGACGTTTCTGCAGGGCGATCCTTATTTGAACTATGAGAAGCCAATGCAGGTGCAGTGCGAGTGAGAAATTCTTGGTTTTGCTTCTTAACTTTGATAGCGCTGTTAGTAGGGGGGACTTTGATTCCAGATCTTTAGCAGATAGGAGAGTAGAAAAGGAGAGTGATTCGCATGAAAGCTCTGCTGAAACATCAATAGAGATCTTATTTTGCAGATGGGTTGCCATTCTTTTTTGGTGCAAATTTTGTTTCAGGGACTTAAGCTTATACACTGACATAGTAGAATATATAGATGGAACGTAACTTTTGTTCTTTCTGTTTGTTTTCCCTTGGTTTTTTGGCCGTTTAAATCTTGACTCTTCTGTGCTTGTAGATTCTGATGATTGTTTTTTTTTCAGATACATGTAGTTACTACTCATTAGTAAATAAAACTTACGTCGATGCTTCCAAGCGCAATGGTGTTTTACTTTATTTTTATGTTTACCTCGTATAGTTGCTGGAGTCTTTTTTTTTTTTTTTTTTTAGCTTATTCCAGTGACGGCCTTGAAAGGATGAGTTGTACAGGCAACTTTAAGGAGCGGCTGTTGCATGGTGGACATATCGATGAAGGTATGGTAAAACAAATTAACCTTCTTGTGTACTGTTCTCAATCTCATAGCTATATTTTCTTCAACCCTGATGCTTAAAGTTGTCACAGTGCTTTGACATAAGTAATTTCTATGAGGTAATTTACTTCAAGTTTTAAACTTTGATGCGGTTAATTCATTTATTTTTAAAAACTAATGCATTAGTCTTTTACCATTTTATAATAACGAGGCACTATTTTTAGCACTACGAGTAGTTTCTGAAACCTCTAAACAAATTATCCTAAATTATTTGAAAATCTCATCGTACAATGGCTTAAGCTGCTGATAGGAACGTGGAATGTTTAATTGCTTGAAGTAGCAATGTAAGAAAAAGGAAAGGATACATGAGGAAAAACTCTCTCCCCTCTTGAAAAAATTTGGTTTGAGGCCTGAGGGTAAAGTTCGTAATTTGGTGTTGGTTTACTCCCATAGTGTTATTATTGATGAATGTAGTGATGTGATTTTTGTATTGATGGACATTCCAAAGTAGATGAACTCCGGACTCGTAAAAAATACACATCATTATCAATGGACTTTTACCGTCTCGTAATTGATGTCTTTGATTATTACAAGATTCAGGATGGAATAAAATACAATGATTACCGATAAAAGCTCGTTAATATCTCCATAGAGTGGGATTAAGTGAAGTCTTGACGGTGGTTGCAATGCAACACCTACTTGTCTACCAATTGGAAACACGGTTTCATGCCTATCGTTTCTATCCAACTAAAATGGGTTTAAGGGATTGACAATCAGCAGAGATTCTCTTACCGGGAAATGTTTTCAACTCGGAGACAAGCACCCATTAAAGTCCCTATAGATTTTAGCAGATCTCAGTTAAAGAGACGCAAGATCATCCATGAGGGAAAAAGAAAAAACAAAGTAAGGGAAAGAGACATGAGATCAAATTTCTTTTTCTTAATAAGTTAGAAGCTAATCAGCAATAGATAAAAAGAGCCAGCAACTGGATAAAATCCTTTAGAAAGATGCTTTTTTAAAGCAACGGATCTTCAAACTAGCATGAATGATATAAATGCAAGATTTGTTTTTTCTTTTCACAAAATAAATACATATTTGAATAACTTTTAAACTAGATGTTTATTTTAGGTCTAAGATATCTAAGGATAGGCGGGACTGCTCGTGGCAGGAATTAGGAGGAACAAACTGGCCTTGGTTTCTAAATTGTACCCAACTTTCATAGTTTTAAATTCACGGACCGGCAAGTGAATCGTCGCATGAAGAATTGGAGGCTTGGCGTATAAAGAAATCGGATAAAATCTGACTTGTGCAAATTGATTGTTTGGGTAAGACTGGCCTGTCTATCTACTTTCATAGCCCAAATAATACAAGTCAATGCATCCTTTGGGCTGCATTTGTTATCTTATATACTAATTATCACTTTTTTTTTTTAAAAAAAAAAGGTTAATGTTTTCCTACATCCCTAGACTCTTTCTTTTATATTTTAAAAAAAAATTTACTATTTTTTTTTGGTCTAATATCATTTTTTGTATGTTACATTTTCGCTATTATAACACCCTTTCGTCAGTTGCTTTTTGTTTTTACTAACGTAGTTAAATTTTGATACATCACAGCATGAGATTTCTGTCTGATATACATTCTGGTCTCTAAACGTTTTTAATATTTTTACTTTAGTCCCTTTATGTTATTTTTCTTACAAATAAGTCCTTAAATTAAAATTCTTTGTCATCATATTTTATAGTAAAACAATTTTAGTCTTTAAACAAAAAATTTTAATTAAATCCTAAATGTCAAATTGTAAACTTGGTAAAGCAAAAATTTAACAAAATCACAATAATTAAAAAGTAATCACATCCATTCAATCAATCTCACCAAACAAAAATTATCAAGAAGTTTAGCGATTGAGTTATTATTTTGAGATAAAATTTATTTTTTGATTTTGAGATAAAATTTATTTTTTGACTTTTTGGACATATATCAACATGTGATTTTGTTGTGTAAGGATTGATGGATTGATTTTGTATGGTGTATGAGAGTTAATGAAATTGACATTTTGGTTTTCTAATTATTTTTCTTTCAAATATTGGTTTTGTAAGAGTTGAATTATTATTATTAGGTTATTAAAAAATAATATGTCTAAATTAATATGAGAAAATAAATTCAAAATTGAAGTAAAAGGACGTCACACACACACACACACACACATATATATATATGAGAATTTTGACCAAATTTTCTATTTGATATATAGGAATTTAATTGGAAAAAAAATCATTTAGAAACTAAATTGTATTTACTATAAATTATAATGTCCAAAAAACTTTCAATTAAGGATTTATTTGTAAAAAAATAAAATAAAAAGATCAAAGTAAATTAAAAAAAAAAACAAGGACCAAAATCTACATTATTAAAAAAAAATTTATGTTCTCATATGTCAAAATGTTAACGACATTATTAATGTAAACTAACATAACAATGTGTGACAAAAATATAACGTAAATGTATGATATTAAGATAAATAAAAATAAAAAATATATATTTTAAATAGAAAAGGAAGGACATATGGATGTAAAAGCATTATTCTTTTTTTGAAAAAAAAACTCTCTCCAATATCATTAATACATCACTAGCCTTTTCTTGTACTTTTTTATTCTTATATATATATATATATATATATCATGCTTTTTAGACCCACGATTAAAGTTTCTTTCTATGTGAAAATAATTTGATGCAGATTGTTTTGCCACGAAAGCAATGTGCTACAAAAACACCCAATCATGCATGTCTCTATATAAAATATGATAGAGATTTTTCAAATCTTTGGTGAATCACTAAAGATCTTTGTATTAAACAACATTATTTTATTACTGTTTGTGTAATATGTTAAAATATTAGAAGTGTCATTAATTTTTTTAATAAATTTAATTATTATTGTATTATTCTAATAAAACTAAAAGAAAACGAAAAACCACTGTATCAATTTTACTATTCATTAACCGTTTATTTCTTTTTCCCTTTCTTTTTTAGTTGCTGTAGCTAAGGGCTTTTTTGGCTTTTAGTTAATTTTATTTTTATTTTGATCCTTATTTTATGATTTTTTTATTTTCATCATTAAAATTTTATTATATTTGATTTTTATTCCTATAATAAATATTAAAATTTTATTATATTTGATTTTTGTCTCTATAATAAATATTTTTCTTGACTTTTAGTAAAATTTTATGTTATTTTTTTGTTCTTATTTTGTGATGTGTTTTTATTTTAGTTATTAAAGTTTTATCATGTTTTATTTTTATCCTCACTATACTAAAACTAAATAAAGTTTACTATCCTAAGCATTTTTTTTAGTGAAAATTTTCTTTCTATTATAATTCATGTTTTGTGATTTTTTATTTTATTTTGGCCATTAAATTTAATAGAATTTTTTTTTAGTCCCTGTTTTGTAATTTTTTTTTATTTTTATCTTAAATTTTTATTATATTTGATTTTTTTCCAACAAGGAACTACCTTTTACTTTTAGTAAAGCTTTTTGTTATGTTTTGGTTTTTATTTTGTGATCTTTCTTTTATTTTAATCAGTAAATTTTTATTATATTTGATTATTATTCTTTCTATATTAAAATTAAATATAGTTTCACTATTCTAAGTTTTTTTTTGGCTTTTAGGGAAAAAAAAAAAGAAACATTTTTTTTTTGGTTTTTATTTTGTGATTTTTTTTTTCATTTTGGTCATTAAAATTCTATCATTTTTTACTTTTATTTTTGTCTCATGTATAATGAATTTTTTTTAGTCTTGTTATTTATAATTTTTTTTCTTTCAGTAAATTTTTTTTTTTTATTTTGATCCTTCTTTTATGATCTTTACTTTATTTTGATCATTTAATTTTTAACGTGTGTAATTTTATTTCTATTTTTTTTTCAAATTCTTGATTTGAAAATTTTTTTTTGTCTTTTTGTTTTGAGTGGTCTCTTTATCTCATTAAGAAATTACAGATGAATAATATATGATAAAAATTAATCATCTAAAATTCAAAAAACTACCACATCATTATTTTAATTACCAATTATTAGACATATTTTTAATAAAATTCATATTTATATTAAATAATATCTAATTAATAACAATATATTACTCAACTTTGCAGATTTTTCATTTAGCTAACCCTATAACAAGATATAAAATATATGTTTTAGTTCTTTTTTTTAATTTTTTTCGCGTGATCCTTTTAAATAATTATTTTTAAATTTTATATTTTATATGAATGAACACATAAGAATGTTGTATAACTTATTTAACGATAACCTACGAGATATATGCTAGTATTAAACTATTATAAATGTTATTATTATGTTTAATTAATAAAATTGTTAAAAATATATAAATTAAAATAAATTTATTAATAGCTCACAATCATTATTTTACACTATTATATAATAGCTCTAATTTATGAAATCACAACTGTTTTTACAGCTATATTTATAATAATTATTTTAAGAGAAATTAAAAGCAGGAAAAGACACCCATGAAGACAAAGCCTCTTCAAAGATGCTTGTCTCGTAATATTCATGGCATGGGATAGTGATGGATGGTATGGTGACAGGCATCCCAACTAACAAAAAATATCCAATAGCTAAAAGCGTATTACATTTTGTTTCTTTCCGTTCCTTTTACTCTCTTAATACAATTTGTTAGTTAGTAATTGAGTATTTTTTTTTTATCATATTTAAACTATATATTTTTTTAAAAAAATATTGAGATACTTAATTTTTTTTTATTGAAACTTTGTATTTTTTTGATAATTTTTTATTTCAAACTCTCTTTTATAACACTATCAATCAATAATCTTCCAACTATCTTTCCTATTTAAAGATTTTTAACATATAATGACCTACATCAATCTCTGATTGATACTGATTTAATAAAAAATTAAAAAATAATAATAAAAAAAGAGAGTTTCAATAAAAAAATTCAAAAAATATATAATTCAAACGTAAAAAAAACATATTAATAACTATCATAAGTATTTTGAGATTTTAAGTTTTTGATTAACACTAGACAATAAAAATTGAAATCACTGAGTTTTAAATTAACTATTTAAATTGGATTGTTCTATTCATTCTCTTTATATATATATATATATATATATATATATATATATATATATATATATATATATATATATCATTTGCCAACTTTTCAAACTAGTTTTCGGACGTCGAATCGTTTTTTTTATTATTACATCAAACTCAGTTATTTATATCTAAAATAATAATTTATTTTTTATGAAATTGGGTAATGCCAAAGAAATATGAGACAGGCACAATCGCAAAATCCATTGCCATCAGTCAGTGAAAAAGTAAATCCAAAGCACAAATCTAAATCACCTCGTCAAGAATCAAAAACCCATGATGAAAGGAATGGGCCCCACGTGTCGCCACCAGAGCTGGTATCCTCCATCTTTCTGGACCCCACAATGGCCCATAGAATAGGACAGACCATGGTATAGCAAGGGTACACTTGTGAAGCAAACACCCAACCTACTCACCAGTGGATAGATATTATTTTGCGGGCCCTACCTTTACGAAGTCTTCATCCTTATCCTTCTTCTCTTCTTCTTTTTCTGTCTCCTTCCCATTTTCTTACCTCCACGTACCCTTCATTTACATTTTTTAACCCGCTTTGAGCTTTGTCAGTAAATGTTGACGGTAGTAAAATCACACTTGAAAGGAGATAAAAATTAAAAAAACCCAATACGGACATGGCAACTATTTATAGGTATTAGAGATATTTAATCCATCTTCCTCTATATAAGTGAAGCAACTATCTATCGAAACTCTTACCTGATTGAAGAAGAGGACAGGAAAGATAGAAAAAATCAGGCAGGAAAGATGGTTTTGCTAGACAAGATGTGGGATGATGTCGTTGCTGGGCCTCCACCAGAACGTGGCCTCGGCAAGCTTAGAAAGATCAGCACCAAACCTCTTAATATCAAAGGTATGCTATTAGTTCTTTACATGATCTACATATTATTGTAACTTTCACCATATTTGTACTGATGTTGGTGATCGTGTTTGGTTAGATATCGACGTAGGAGAGGGGAGCAGTGTTAGTAAGTTTCAGAGGTCCATGACTATGCCAGCAAGTCCAGGGACACCCACGACGCCAGTGACCCCTACAACCCCAGTGTCGGCGCGTAGCAATGTTTGGAGGAGCGTGTTCCACCCTGGTAGCAACCTTGCTACTAGGAGTCTTGGTTCTCAAGTTTTTGACAAGCCACAGGCTAACACCCCCACTGTCTATGACTGGTACGTACGTAAACAAATATATAAAAATCCCATCTACTTCATATATGCATATGCATATAATTTTTTGTATTTTGGTTTCATTTGAGTTTTTATTTTTATTTTTTTGGTTAGTTTTATTTGTTAGGCTTTATCGAGAAAACACTAGATAATTAATTTCACGTGAATTTCGAATTGGGTTTTATTTGACTTTTTGTTCTCTCTTTCTGTGCTTTTTAGATCCCCCCCCCCCCCCCCCCCTGTATATAAGAAAAAATAAGATGATAGTTAGATTCAGGTGTTATAGTGGCGCGTGGGAATAGATCTATGTCCCTCCCTTCTGCATGGACGCAAGTACACATCGATATGGTATAATGTTTGATGAACTTGTGCTTCAGTGGAATCACGCCGTTAGATCTGCATCCGATGGCTTGGATCTGCTAAATGGATTTGATTTCTTTGTACATCAAAATGAAATTGTAATATCGTATCTGATGATCGTAGGATGTACAGTGGAGAGACAAGGAGCCAGCATCGCTGATGAGGTGGCATTCAACTAAGGCTGCCATGTAAATACGGTGTTCTGTTTTTTTCAGTACTTATCTGCAATATTGTCTCTTAATTAATGATGATGCTGTTATGGTTCTGCCATGTCTGGAACAACCTGAGCTGATGGCTAGTTTTGTATTGATCTGTTATGTGAGATTATCCTTAAGTTAGTGTAACGTTGTACGTTTGATTGATCTTTTTGTGAATTAAGATCAATCAGGGGATGGGAATGGTGATGGTGATGACTTATTAATAATAATTATGCTTTTGTATGTTGTAGTTGATGTTGTCTAATCACCTTCTGCTTATCCACTATCCCAATTGCTCCTTGATTTATTATTTTATAAGGTTGATCTAGGAGCATTATGAAAGAAGAAAAATCAATAAATTATTGGAACGATTACTGATCCTAGGAGATGGGATCGTGGCCTCTGTGGGACTTTTTTAGAAGGATAATTGTGTAAGGAAAAGTTCAGGGATCATGAGTTTAGTCTTAGGTCAAGGTGGTCCTTTGGAATGATGGCCAGGAGTAGTTACCCGATTGGTGACCGATACAACAAAAAATTGAAAAATGGGAAAAAAGAAATATTGTTTACTCCCTGCATTTATAGAGATGTAATATCTTGGTGCTTCGGGTTTTGAAACAGTAACTTAGTCCCTTGACTGTTAATTTATTGAAGGCTTCTCGAATGATTTAAAAAGCGGTAGGAGTATCGCTCGAGTGTTTTTTATTTAATATGTGGCTAAATATAATTTAGAAAGAAAAACAACTAAATTGGTGACTTTTCAAAACCTTATTAAGAAACACTTGATAAAGGAGTTAAAGTTACAAAAAAAACGTAAAATTGAAGGATCTAATGTAGGATTTTTAGAACTATCAAGGACAGTAATTGTTCTGTCAGAAACACAGGTCATAAACAAAACAAAATTGGTGAGACGTAGCTCCCCAGGTCATAAACAAAACAAAATTGGTGAGACGTAGCTCCCCAGGTACCTTTGCATGGGGACGGCAAGTCTTGTGTGATCATTCAAATAAATTGGTAAAATCCATTTTTCAAGGGGTGTTGCTTGTTTTAGAAAAATATCAGTAAAATTCGAGATGGAAAATTTTGATGGTAAGATCAATTTCAGCTTATGTTAAAATTGCTAGTCCAACAAAGTTAGCAAAAGGCATCTGCCAGAAAAGAAAAATTGTCAATCAAGAAAGGGACAACCAAAGATGGCGAATCATAAACTGCTGCCACGTCTCTCTCCACATCAATGTCCGATGCCGATTTGGCAGAAAATGACACAAAGGCTCGTAGTGCAATTATGTTGAATTAGTCAAACAAGGTGTGACGTGAAGTCTTTGGAGGAATTAAGACACCGGCAAAATTATGATTGAAGTTCGAGAGATTGTGTGTATGACATGGTTTCTCGTTAATAAATTGTACCTGAGACAAATTCTCTCTACGCACTTTGGATGAATGAAAGTGCGTCTATTAAAAAAATACATTGATGAATTTAATAGAGTAGTTATGGATTTGAGAAATATTGATATCAATGTTGATGATGAAGATCAAATCTTTATTTTACTACGTTATTTAATTCCTTCCTATGAATATTTTGTTACAACATGCTCTAAAGACAGGTCGATGAATTTAATAGAGTAATTATAGATTTGAGAAATATTGATATCCATATTGAAGATGAATACTCAAGTCTTTATTTTTTATTATGTTCTTTGATTCTTTCTTATGAATATTTCGTTACAACGATACTCTAAAGATATAATCAGTATGAAAGATATTAAATCATCCTTAAATTTTGAAGAATTGAGAAAAATGGTGTCTAACAATAATTCTGATGAAAATAGCGAGGGTCTTATTGCGAGAGGAAGAGAGTTCTGGGATTAGAGGTCGATCTAGATCAAAGTCTAGGTCAAATAAAATATCGAGTGCTATTAATATCACAAAAAGGAACACACTAGGTGGAATTATTCAAAAATTAAAAAAAGACAAACCTAATGAAAGTTTTTTTTGATGTTGCTGGCAAATTGAAGAGTACTTCTTCAAATGTAAAAAATAAAGGAAAAAATATCCTTTATTTCACCACTAGTCACTAGAGCTCAACAAATGAGTGGATCCTTGACTTTAGTGCTTCATATCATATATGTCCCAATAAAAACTCATTTTTCACATATCAATCAACTAATGGTGGTACAATTTTAATGAAAAATAATATGACTTCTGGAATTGTCGGAATAAGAACCATCCAAGTCAAGATGTATGATGATACTGTGAGAACTCTTGCTGATGTTAGGTATATTCTAGATGTGAGGAAAAAATTAATTTCTTTGGATGCTCTTGATTTTAATGGTTGTATGTTTTCGACTGAAGGTGGAATTTCGAGAATTTCAAAGGTATTTTAACAGTGACGAAAGGCAAAAAAAAAAAAAAAAAAAATGACTTTTATTTGTTGTAAGGTACAATATTTGATTCTACATCAGTATCTTCATCAGCCAACTCAGATTCAAAAACATACTTGGTCGTGGCATATGTGCTTAGGGCATATAGACAAGAAAGGTATGGCTGTATTAAGTCAGCAAGATTTGCTTTGTGGATAGAAAATAAGTAAACTTGATTTCTATGAGAATTGTGTGTTTGATAAACAAATGCATGTCAAGTTTTCCACTATAGTTTACAAAACCAAGGATATGATGGATTGTCTTCATTCAATTCTTTGGGGTCCTTCATAAACCCTTTCTCCTGGTGGTTCTAGCTCTTTGTTGCCTTTTATTGATAATTTCTCTTGTAAAATCTGGATTTATATTTTGAAGAACAAAAGTGACATATCTGATCATTTTAAGAACTGGAAGGCAATGATTAAAAATCAAATCGATAAGAAGGGGAAGTGTATCCAGATTGACAATGGTTTATAATGTTGTTCAAAAGAATTTAATGAGTTTTACAAGAATGGAGGCATTGTAGAGTCAAACATACTCCACATCAAAATGGAGTTACAGAACACATGAACATAACTTTTTTTGAGAGAGCACACTGTTTGCTCTTCAGTGCATGTCTGCCTAAGAAATTTTAGGATGAAGCTGTCAACATCGTATGTTACTTAGTGAATAGGTCTCTATCGACTATTATTGAATGTAAGACATCCAAGAAGGTATGGTCAAGTTCTCCTGTTGATTACTCTAAGAATATTTAGATGTCCAGCTTATGCTCATGTAAAAAAACAGAAGTTGAAACCAAGAACAAATAAATACATATTCATCGGAGTAAAAGGATATAGAATGTGATGGCATGGGCTTAAATCCTCTAAATTTATTATCAGCAAAGATGTCACTTTTGATGAATCTTTAATACTTCATTCTGAAAAAAAATTATTGAGACATGTGATTCTCAAAGAGAAACAATAAGTGAAGCTTCCAAAAGAATGCTAGAAGCTTATGTGGAATAGCAAAAAAAAAAAAAAAAGTGGCAATATGAGGTTGCACCAAAATCGCAACAGTACAATATTACTACAAGGTATACTTATATAGTTATCATTCTTATACTTTGTCTATGGCAAAAAAAACTATTGAAGAAGAAGATGAACCTTCCATGTACCGTGATGCTATCACAAGTAAAGAATCCACGTAATGAACTGTTGCTATGGCTAAAGAGATCAAGTCTTTGTGCAAAAAATCAGACATGAGAGTTAGTCAAATTGCTTAAAGACCAGAAGATTGTTGGTTGCAAATGGGTTTTCAAAAGAAAGGAAGGAATTTCAAGTGTTGAGGATGCAAGGTACAAGACATGTTTGGTAGCTAAAGGCTACAGTTAGAGAGAAGGCATTGACTTCAATTAAAAAAAAAAAAAATCACTAGTGGTAAACCATAGTTTTATTCGTATGTTTCTTGCTATGATTGCTTTATGTGACTTAAAGATGGAACGAGTAGACTTTAAAACTATTTTTCTTCATGGTGAACTTGAAGAACAAATTTTATATGCATCAACTAGAGGGATTTATTATTGAGGGAAAAGAAGATGATGTTTTATTGTTGAATAAATCAATATAAGATTTGAAGGAATCATCGAGACAATGATATGTGAGTTTTGATTAATTTATGATTAATCATGGTTATTCTAAAAATAATTATGATACCTTTGTATTTCAAAAAGCTTCGAGATGATTCTTTTGTATATTTGTTATTATATATTGATGACATACTTATTACTACAAAGGATATGTCGGATATCAAAGAAGTTGAAGTCTCAACTCAATTATGACTTTAAGATGAAAGACTCAAGTGTAGTTAAAAAATTTTAGACATGGAAATTCGCAAAGATTGTCAAGCCAACTAACTTTGTTTGTCCCGTAAAAATTATATTGAGAAAATGTTTAATTGTTTTGGAATGCAAAATTTCAAGCCTTTTAGTACATCATTTGTTGCTCATTTTTAATTATCGGTGGAGTTGTCACCACGGACAAATGAAGAGAAGAAGCACAAGTCAAGTATTCTATGTGCTAGTGCTCGTTGGTAGTCTTATGTATACTATGGTATGTAGATGCTCGAATATTTCACATGATTTAGTGTTGTTAGCAAATTTATGAAAAATCTAGTTCAAAAAGCATTGACATGCAATGAAATGGATTCTTTGCTATGTGAATAGTAGCACATATGTTGGCTTAGTATACTAGAGTAGTGGTGATACTTACGAAGTGTTGTTGGCTATATCGATTCGGATTATGTAGATGATTTAGACATAAAGTTATTCTTTTAGGATGTGAAGTTACTAGAAAACAACTTTACAACCGACAATTGTTCTCTCCACTACAAAAGCAAAATAAATAGCATTAAGACAATAAAAAGAGCCATTTAACTTAAAGGCTTGGTTAAACATTTGAGCTTATATCGAGTTTATTTGTTGTTTATTCCGACAACCAAAGTGCAATACATTTGACTAAAAACCAAATGTGTCCTGAAAGAACCAAACATATTGATATTAGGTATCACTTCATTTGAGATGTTGTATCTCAAAGATTTATCAACGTTAAGAAAATTGATAGAGCGAGATAATCTAATAAAATTGATGTTAGAGCCTATTCTCATGCTTAAGTTTCAGCATTGCTCGAACTTAGTTCGTATTCGAAGATGTAGTTTATCCTTTGAGGTTTTGGAAAAAAAGATTGGATTAATTTTTATGTGTTTTTTCCTTAAGAGAGAGTTGGTTTATAACTTTTGTCTTCATATCTACTAAAGGAGGATCTTTGTTAAGAAAAGATGAATGTGAGACTTAAAATCATTTAATGCATACATGGCACGTAAATTGAAAAGACACTTCGTGCTTTACATGAAGCTACCATTCATGTACCTTTCAATCCCTTTTAAAAATAGATTTGATTATTCATTAGTTGAATGGTAATTATAAAGAAAGAGTGCAGTTTTTAGATTTTTTATTTGAATACCACTTGTATTTATATTTTCTCATAGTAAATACTTTGATCCATCTTTATTTTTTAATGTAAACATCTTGCCAAACTACGTTAAATAGTCATTGTGTCATTTATTTATTTTTTCAATTAAATTTTCTTGTGATTGTTCAATTTCGATCTGTCCATTCACACAATATATGTTACTATTTATATGAACAATATTTTTATCTTTTATGTGAATAGTGATTTTTAGTACTATTCATAACAAAGCTTTTCCCTTCCCTTGTGGGCTATGCCTCTCTTTTGTTATGAAAAGTTTGGCAAGCAAATACCACTGCAATAGGGCAAGTCTAAGGCTAGCTGAATTAAGGGGCTTGCTCATAAAAAAGCCTAACTCGAAAATTTCAAAACTTCAAGAGTATTCGATATGCTAAAACTGAGTAATATGTAGACACTTTGATATAAAATTAAAATTGAACTTAATGGGCCATGTAGGAAAACCAGAATAAGACAAGAGAAAGATGTAGTAATTAAATAAGCAATTTGTTCCTATAGCTAAATGTCTTTGAGAGTTGTACCGAGGAGTGGGTAGGGGTGAGCATTATTTGGTTAAAATCGAAAAACCAAACCGAATCGAATTAGCAATTTTGGTTCGGTTGTAAAAAATAAAAAAATTGAAAAAAAAAGCCAAAATCGAAAATCGAAATTATTTCGGTTCGGTTTGGTTTTTTTTTCAAATTCGGTTTCCACTAAAAACTGAATTAGTTTTTTTTTTTAAAACACATACCCAAACTTTAAAAAATAAAATAAAAATAAAAGAGGCAACTATGAGTTTAACTAAAAGAAAAATAGCTTTAATGATTTTTTCTACTTAAAATAAAAATATTTTCATTAATTATTTATTGAAATAATAAAATAATTGATTATATTGTATTAACTCACAAACAAATAAAAAAAAAGACTAGGATAAAGTAATTCTTTATAAATACACAAGTTTATGTGTGGTTGAATCCTAAAACCTCATAAAAAAAAATTGTCTCCTTGTATTAAAATTGGCACAAAAATATCCCTTAAAAAAATTGACCCGAAGCCATTGCATTTATAATAGTACTATAGTAGTATTAATAACAACTAACAATAATAATTTTTTCACTCCTTTTATGGTTATATGCCAAACATAAATTAAAAAATGGATTTTTTTAGATTATCTATTCAACAATAAAATATGCACAAAATAAGTAGATTAAAAAGAATATAGAAAATTAACAAAAAACCAATTGTAGCGTGATTGAAAAAATAACGAGAAGCCCAACCAATCTAGTTTATAATATAAATAGAAACAAATTTAGTATAGAAAAATAATAATAATCTTATACAATTTTCTTATAAAATCAAATTTGAAATATGCAATCTTTGATTATGCAAGTTTGATATTTTTTAAAAGCAAAATAATTTGGTTTTAGAAGAAAAATGTAAAAAGAAAAAATGGTTTTTAACCAAAAATCGAATTGAAAAATTCGATTTTTTAACCGAAAAACCAAACCTCAATTCGGTCCGATTTTAGTTTTAGCCGATTCGATTAATCGAAAACCGAAAAAAAATACAAAAACCGAACCAAAAAACTAAATGATCACCCCTAAGAGTGGGTGCTTCCAAAATCCTAGAGTTTTTTTTTTTCCGAAACAAGGGCGGTACCCTAAAAAATTTATTAGATAAAAAATTGAAAAACAAAGGGGGACAATCCAACCTAGCCCACTAGATGGAGGACAAGGAAGCCTGTACCCCTAAAGAAATATCAAACACATTTCCTGAAAAAAAAACATAGAGCTTAACAATAACTAATATACATTGATATCCACTAAAACACTAAAAAAAAAATCCTTGAAAAACTATTCACGTAAATATCATGAATAAACAGTAGCCAAATATTTCCATGCAAGGCTTCTAAATAACCTTCCTTTAGCCTTTTTATATCTCTTCCAGCTGCCCAAAGTTAACTAACATTGTCCGAATCTTAGCATCCCCATTCTTTACTCTCTCAATGCAACTCGCACAACTGCAGAAGTTGTAGCTTCTTCCCCATACAAAATTTGGCTTCGGTGGGAGTATGCTTGACTTGCTACGCTGTCTGCAGCTCCATCCCTCTCCCTATAAATATGAGTAATTTTCCATTCTCCCAACAGTAGCCTATATCTACGAACAGAATATATGAATCTCCACAGAATTGCTTGGTCACCTGTTATAGACTCCATCAGAATTTTTGAATCAACTTCCACACTATGAAGTTGAATATTCTTATCACTGTATAATTTCCGTCCCTCCATCAAAACAAGCACTTCTCCCTTTAGGCTCGACCCTACTCCGCATAGGGATGAGAAACTAAACAGAAACTTCCCCCGCCAATCCCTTACCACCCACCTCCTGCACATAATCCTCCTCTGGAAGCACCATCACAGTTTAATTTGCAAGAATGACTAGGAGGAGGGGTCGATGCAATCCACTTTCCTCTTGACAATGCAGGAGTAAGCAGCGAAATACCTAAAGCTTGTATGCATATCTGGTCATGGAAGTTTAGTTCGGTTTTTGGTTTGAAAAAAGGTTGTAGCTCATGTAACCATTTTGTGACTCTAAAGATTATGTGAGGAGTGTGCATTTCAACCCCATTAAAGAAGGCTCTATTTCTTGCATTCCAAATCTACCAAATGCATCAGTGAAAGATCGTCATCTTGTTGAAACCTATCTGATTATACATTCCTGCTTGAGTTTTCTCTTTATATTCATATATAACAAGGACATATTATGAGAAAACACAAAAGATTTAGAGTGATTATTATTCATCCACACTCATTTTACTATTCATCTACACTAATAAACACTATTCATTTAATATTATTGTGTTAAATGGTATTATTGTGATTTTTAAACTTTATTTATGCATTTGATATGATGTATTAAATGATATTATTGTGATTTTTAAGCTTTATTTAGGCATTTGATATGATATTTTTGTAATTTTAAGCCTATGTTTAGATATTTGATATATAAGTTTTGACGAGTATTACACTTTGGTTTCTAATTTTTTCTGAAATATTTTTTATGTAATTTTATTTGTTAACAAATACAATCTATTTTCTCTATTTATGAATTTCTGAATAAGTTTTTTTTTAGTTTTAATTTTTTATTTGCTTATTTTTATATAATCAAATTTTAAATATAGAATTCACCTTTTTTTTTAATTTTCTTATTCTTTCTATGATTAAATTTTATCAATATCAATTTTGTAATTGTTTGTATTACACTCTATTAACTTCAATGTATTTTCTACAACTTAATTTTTTTAAAAAATATTTTTCGATTTATGTTGCACACTCGACCTACCGAGTATGGTTATGATATAAAAAAAAATTATGATGATTGATTTCAAAATTAACTATACATCTATACACATAACACCAACCATATCCTATTTTTTTTAAATTAAACTCTTTCAAATAAATTAATTAAAATAATATTTTAAAAGAACTATCTAATAATTCAAATACAAATTTTTATACTAATATTATTTTGTAAATAAATAAATATAAATCAAATATACATATTTTTTGAAAAATAATCTTATCATCAATATTAAATAATAATTAAAAAAAAGATTAATTTGTTACTTTTTATATAAATTTTTATATTAATTATTGATTTATTTTTTTGATGCCATGATATGAAAAAATTATTAAGATATGAAGAACCATTTAATAATTCAAATACAATTTTTTATACTAATATTATTCATTATTTTGTGAATAAATAAATATATAAAAATAAAATATACATATTTTTTGAAAAATAATCTTATCATCAATATTAAATAAGAATAAAAAAATTAATTTGTTATTTTAATACAAAATTTTATATTAATTATTATTTTATTTTTCGATGCAATGATATGAAAAAATTATTAAGATATGAAGAACCGTCTAATAATTCAAATCCAACTTTTTGTACTAATATTATTCATTATTTTTTAAAAAACTAAATATAAATAAAATATACATATTTTTTGAAAAATAATCTTGTCATCAATATTAAATAAGAATAAAAAAAAAGACTAATTTGTTAGTTTTTTATACAACTTTTATATTAATTATTGCTTTATTTTTTTATGCAATGATATGAAAAAATTATTAAGATATTTTTTAAAATTTTACATTTAGATTATTATGAATTTTTATTTAAAAAATTATAAGAAATAAAAAAATCTTTTTTTTTTTTTACTAAAAAATTTATTAAAAACAGAAAAAAAATTATATACAAAATTTTAATTAAAAACTAGAAAATTATATGAAATTTTATCTTTTTATTTTTAATTTATATATTTTAACTAACTGATAATATAATATATATTATCCAACTAAAATAAATATATTTAATTTAACTCACAACATAAAACATAAAGCCAAGTAGTTATGGCCTAAAAGTCTAAATGACTAACGGAAGGTGATTTAACAAGACAGTGGCAACCCCGCGAGACTAATTAACAAAAAAACTAAAAGAATTGATGTGTTGACTGTTCATCACTATTCATTTACCGTAATTTGATTTTTTTTTAACTTTTGTGGGCAAGAGTTATGTAAATGTTTATACTTTGATCCCTAATATTTTTGAGCATTTTGTTTCGATCCATATCTTCATTTGCTGATATATTTTGGTCCTTAAGTGTAGAGAGAAGGGAGGGAAGAAGAGAGAGATGAGAGGATAGAGATCGTCGGCCAAGCTTTTATAGGGCAATTTAAGAAGCGAAAATCAATTAGATTTTTTTATTTTTAAGAGATGAATTTGTCCATTGTGGTTTTAAGTCATTAACCAATTAAAAGAAGTAGATCAAAGTCAAAAAAGGAAAAAAATTATGATTTGATTATGTATTTTTCTTTTGTTTTGTTGTATATTAAAATGATTTTTAAGATTTTATATGCGTTTATTAACTTTATTTTGATCACTTAGAGGTGTTTGTGGAAAAAATTGATGTCGGAATTCAATTTTTAGGGATCTAAAACTTGACCTCCGATTTTCGGACAAAGCTTCCGAGTGACCTTGAGTTCATCGAAAATTACAGTTTTTTTTTGTTTTTAGGTCGAGGAGTAGCCCAAGCTCGCGCGTGGGCTTGCAATCGCAGCCCAACTAGCCTAGTTGCACAAGCCAACCAGTGTGGCCTCGTTTTTTTTTTTCTCCCTTTCTTTCTATGTACATGTAAACCATGTGGCACAAATCAACCGGACGCTTGTCCCCCCCCCCCTTTTTTTCTTTCTTCTTTTTCCTTCGTTATATATATATAGTCGTGAAAAATATAAAAAATAAATCGTTATTTTTTCAATTTTGCGTACGGTTTAAAGATGATAGAATATACATATCCGATTATATTAGTCTTATTGCTTAAATTTATTTTTTTCAATTATTTGTTTCTTATTAAAATTCTCATCAAATTAATTTTTTGATATAATTTTATTTGTTAATAAATTTAGTTTTTTAATACATGAATTTTAAAATAAAGTTTTTGAATGTCGGTGTTTTATTTCTTTAAAATATATTATTATAATTTATACAATAAATTATTTTTTTCTTTTTAAATGAGTTTTCAATATATATATATATATATATATATATATATATATATATAGAGAGAGAGAGAGAGAGAGAGAGAGAGAGAGAGAGAGAGAGAGAGAGAGAGAGAGAAGTATGTTTTAAATAGTTTGACTCTTTTTAAAAAAAAATTAATAATCAATTAAAAAATTCACAAGTTTTATTTATTTTTTTATATATATTTATTCAAAATTTATAGAAGCCAATTTTATTGTAGTTTTTATTTTAATTTGTTGACTTCAATATATTTCATACAATTTAGGTGATTTTTTTTTATATATTTTTATATACTCGAATCGTTACGTGTATATATATATATCATTAATTTTGTTAGAAATTAACTACATATCTACATACATAATACTGATTATTTGTTATTTATTTTTTTATATTTTAAAATTTTTTAAAATAAAATGAGTTAGATAATATTTTGAAAAACCTTTTAATTATTTAAATACGAATTTTTATGCTAATATTATTAAATATTTTGTTAATAAATATATATAAATCAAATAATTTCGCTCAATATATAAATTCGATTTACATTATTTATCATAAATAAAATTTCTCCTCACACTATATCCTATGAATGATTAATTTTATGTATACAATATTTGTTTTACGACAACATAGAATAGGTATTATCCTATATACTAAAGCAAAATGGTTTTCATCGTAGCAATGAACAGTGTAAATCACTATTCATTGCTACGGTGTTTTTTTTAATTTCTATTAATTTTTTTGGCTAGACCCCCTCCCCCAACAATCCGTTTACTTGTTCATTTGAACAAGAAACGCCTGCCCTCCTTCTTTTTTTTTTTTTAAACATTTAATTTTTTAAAAAAATTTCCACTCATTTACTCGTTCACATGAACGAGTAACGCTTGCACCCTTTTTTTTCTTTTTTCTAAACATTGAATTTTTTTTTAATTTCTGTTTCTTAATAGTATTTGGTGTTAAAATTTTAAAAGAACCAACAATTAATTAGGTGTTAAAATTTTAAAGAAACCAACAATTTATTTCCTTTATTATTTATTTTTAAATTTTTTTAAAAAATAAGAAATAGTTAAATATAAAATTTTTTATTAAAAAATTATAATTATTTTTTATCATAAAACAGATTATTAAATTGAAATAATTTTTCTAAACGATTTTATATATTTTATCCAATCCGCGACATAGAGCAGGTAAAAAATCTAATACTATATACTAAAGAAAAACCATTTTTCACTATAGCAATAAACAGTGTTAATCACTTGTTCATTGCTATATTACTTTGGCTTTTTTTGTTTTTTAAGTTTTCATTTTTTTTTTTTTTGCCAGCACTAGCTGGCCTTTCCCCCCTCCTTTTTTTTACCCGTTTATTGTTCATTTGAATGGTAAATCCTTGCCCTCTTTTTTTTTTCTCTCTAAACAC
Organism: Dovyalis caffra; assembly: GCA_963924115.1. Classification (NCBI taxonomy): domain Eukaryota; kingdom Viridiplantae; phylum Streptophyta; class Magnoliopsida; order Malpighiales; family Salicaceae; genus Dovyalis; species Dovyalis caffra. Next base: position 10,717,036 of record CAWUPB010001184.1, read on the forward strand.
TATTTTTCTTTTAATTTCCGTCCATTTACTATTCACATGAACGATGAAACTACTGGCCTCCTTTTTTTTCCCTAAACATTGAATTTTTTTTTAATTTTAATTTCTTAATAATATTAGGTGTTGAAATTTTAAAAGAACCAACAATTAATTGGGTATTAAAATTTTAAAGAAATCAATAATTTATTTGCTTTATTATTTATTTCTAAAATTGAAAAACACAAATAAAAAATAGTTAAATATAATTTTTTTATTTAAAAATTATAATTATTTTTTATCATAAAACAAATTATTAAACTGAAATAATTTTTCTATATGATTTTATATATTTTATCCAATCCACAGCAGTAGTAGCGGGTAAAAAATCTAGTCTAACTACTGAAACATAATTTAACAAGACATGGCAGTCCCACTAGACCACGCAGCGTAGCTAAATCTCAGGATTTTGTAACGTAACTTGTACGGACCATGATTTCTTTAAAAATAGCATTAGTTTTTACGTAAAAAAAATTAAACGTTACCTAAATAAACGTAAACTAATTCCTTTCCCGTAACCAAAAAATAAAGTGAAGTCACCTATCGCTTTAACGAATGGGCAAAAAGCAGCCCTAAATCTCGGCCGCTCCAGCCACATCGGTATTTGTGGGCCCATCATATGGGACTAGTGTAAAACTAACAAAATGCTAAAATCGCAATGGGAAAAGATACACGAAAAGATGTTGGTACCGTGGAACATGTGAAAGGCAGAGTCGAGAGTTTTTTTTTCCCGTTTCTACAACTTAGAAATTTGGAGAAAGATTTGCTCACAATGAGTAGCAATAAGCTCAATCAATGCTCGCAAGAATTTAAGCGAAAAATTGGAGCAGTAAAGAATCATAATCACAGCATTGCACATGGAATGAATGTAGTCGATTGGGAAAATCTTAAAAAAAATAATAATAATAAAAATTGGATAACTGGCAGCCATTTTCCGGCCATAAAATGCTCATTCATGTTGACTAAACCTATACAATTACTGCCGTTTCTATAATGTCAGATAGTCATGAACATGCACGCTATGAGAAAGGAAAACAGACAGAGGTCCCAGTTGTGAGTGTATCTATATCTATACCTGTGTAAAAGCAAGATGTTGAAAGCTTGGTATCCATGAGGATTTTGACAGGTAATGTCTCTACCATTCGGACTTTCACAGCTTTTTCTGATATGCCAGAAGCTGGAAAAAAAAAAGGGCAAAAAGATATATTTGTTACGTGCTCATACAGCTATTCTCATCTGCATGTGAGCATGGATATAAGTAGATGTTAACTAAGAAAAGGAGCTCACCAGGTACCCATAAATGGAATTGTTTGTTTTAAGTCCTCCCAGAGTTTCTTTTTCCTCTAAAACTTGCAATTTACCTTTGCGTGGATCGATTAAACTAGGTTTAGAAATTGGAGTGCTTGTGGAGATTGAAAAGCCGAGCTTAGAATTCATTTCTTGGACCAAGTATATTTCCACTTCATTGGCTTGCAAAGAGGTTTGGAAAGCAACGTACTGCAATCAAACAAAGAATTGATAACCAATTCTACAAGCTGACCAAGCTCTTAAGATAAAATTAGGTGTTATTAATAAAAAACAGGTTTTAGGTTGGAAGAAGGATCACCTGGCACAGGTTCTTAATAGACAAAGTTGGCCTGCAGCAAAGGTATGGGCGCTGCAAATTGGGTACTCTTTGTTCATCAAAAGAAACAAGCATGAGGTTGATATCCAACTGAAATTAAAGAAAGCAGGTCAATCATTTCAGAGCAGTAAAGTGAGAGCTCAAGGGGAAATAATAATCTAGAAACAGAATGGTTTCACTAAGTCGACAGTCATATCGGTTAAATGCAGAGTCTGCGACTCAGAATGCAAAACCGTTTGATCTGGTTTATAGCTGCAAATAACGTTCAATAGTTCCTCATTATATGTAGTCCACAACATAACCAGCCATGGATCAACTTTACCTCATTATAATTTTCCTCCAAGTTCTGTAGATAATCTGCTAACTTAGAGATGCGGCTGTTTCGAGCATTTTTTACATTGCTGCCGTTTGCACTGCCATACCAGGTGTGACTCCGGATACGGTTTTTGCCCCAGGCGAGCCTTTCTGAGGAGCCAGCGAGCACAGCAGATGCCCCCACAGATTCTTTATTCGCTTCTGAATCATTTTCATCACCACCTCCATCTGCATTAACAGCAGCTGAACGAGCACCTGCCCATCTCTTGTATCTTTTTGGTTTGACTTCTGCACTGTGTTCATCGGTAGATGATGAATCTTTACCTCCATCGCCATTTCCATCTTCATTGTCATCAGATCCTTGAAGTTCGGTCATTCGATAATTTCTTCTTCCCCTTGAGTGGGCATCTCGAAAACGATTTGGTGTTCTCCTTGCAAATGCTGCTGCTGTTGCTTTAGCTGTCGGCCGTTTTCTACTCAGAGCTTCAGCCTGTCGACGAAAAGTCTGGGCAATGGTAGCCTGGATCTGTCCAAATAAAGCTTGGCATTAAAGACCTTTAAGGAATGAATTGGGAGAAGACATGGCAATTTTACTGCAACGGATTAACCAGCAAGGCCTAAAAGGCTAACACTCAAAATGACAACATTGGTGATACGCATTATCAAAAATCTGTATTAAAAGTCAAGTCAGAGGTTACTGAACAACTGAGCGCAACATGAAAGACTAAAACATATGGATCCAAATAGAAATAAAGAGTTGTTGAATTACATTTCATGGTTTGACTATTCAAGCAGTGATGATGCTATTGATTGACCCATAGCATGTACATGTGAAGAATGATTTAGTCTTTTGCTTGTGAAACTTTCTTTAGTGGACTAACTAAATTCACTAGGAATTTCAAGAATCAATGCATGTGAATCTGTACTCACCTGCTTATTGCGAGCCTTCTCATCTTCTTGGAAAGCCAATTCCTACAACAGATCAAACAAATGATGATTGAATTTCAATTTTTTTATACAGAAAACAGATTTCATTAGGTGGAACCTATTTACCTCTTCCTCATATTTGTCAATATCTGGATACAAAGCTGCAATTAATGCATCATAATTTGGGTCATCTCTCAAAGACCTACGACTGGCACAATGTGTGCGGCAAGCGGGGCACTCATTGTTCCTGTAGTGAATTTCAGTATACATTTTCAATAAGGTGGATTTTTAATCTCAGAGCACCTTCTTTAAACAGATGCTAGGGGGAAATAATCATTCAACAAGATGTTGGTACCCGAGCCGCATAGATTTGTCAATGCATTCCCTGCAGAAACGATGCAGACATTCCATCACTGTTCTTGTCTTACGAATAATCCCTGCACATAAAAATGAAGAAATCAATTTTGTACGAACAAATATTTCGGTTTGTTTATAAAGAAGGGACAGTGGCTACTGTGACTAGAATATATGAGATAATGAGCATGAAAGCAATTAGTGAAATCGCTGTGCTATTTATGTATCCTAGAGAAAAAAGTTTTTGTTAAAGAACAGTTAAAGAGAAGAGAACATCTTGCTATTTGCAATTTAGGATCTGTCAAAAGTTATCTCAAAGTTAATAAAACAAAGACCTAAACTCATACCTAGACAGATTGGACATTGTACTTCCTTGCGTATCTCAGACAACTTCACGACAACATATCTGCAAACAAGCACCAACACAACAACGTTGGTCACCAGCATAGACGCAGCCAATTGTCGATGTCTAGTACTCAGCAACATTTTTTTTTCCTTCATGCATAAGAATTATTATCGAAAGTATTAATTTGTATACCTGGGATATTTATGAAAATCAAACTTCATTAGTAGCCCCATTATGTACAGTAAAAAGCATATTAAACCAGGCTGCTCTTAAATGGACTCAGCCGAAGTATTAGTCCAAACTAGTGGGGGTGGAAAATAACACAAAAAAGAACAGCAAAATGCTTGCATGCATATTAAATCCTCCGAAGATGTTAATGACAGGAAGTCGACCAAAGAATTATGAAAGGTAAAGGGAATTCAACTTTGGTCCTAAAGTTATGCTCCATCGTAGAATCTGTTTCTCTTTTTTTTAAATGAAAAAAAAAAAAAAAAAAGTCTTCTGCAAAGATCACATTTCCATTCAGTTATTAGCATCCAGAAGCACATAAAAGATTATTATAAATCAAACATCATCTAAAATTTCACTTAGCCAAAAGTCAGTTATAGGACCTGCAGTGATACCATTAGCTGGAAAATTTGATTGCATACACAATCTTAGACTTGTTAGTTGTGCCTCTAATATGAACCTGCGGTTCAGCATAGACATAGAAATAGCAGCTTGATGGTGTGTAAATCTCAGTTTCAAAAGGAAATTCATGGTATAATACAACTGACACCAATCTCTCTTGAACTGTCATAGGAACAGATAAAGAATGCTTGTGCATCTCATTTATTAGATCTATACTTCTACTCAAGTTGTTGACACAATACGCTAAAAACAAGAGATTGCACGCTGGTCTGGACTAAACATACAATAAAAGAAGGGCAACCATTTGGACATTGCAGTATATCAGATCCCAAACCAATAAATCCCATGATTAAAAAAAAAAAAAATCTAACTATTCAGTATGCCAAATGTAATCAAAGAAACAAAACAGATGTTATATATCAAACAAATTCATCAAATTGAAAAATAAATAAATTAGGTTCACAATTATGACAACATTGCACAACTCATACGCTTGCAGCTTTGTCCAGTATCATCATTCAGCTCCTTGGAAAATGCATATATGTCCCATAGCTCCACATGGTGTAACAAAAATAAAAATAAACAAATAAAAGCACTACAATTCCTTGACTCTTAAATTTAAAGAACTGGATCGTTGAGTTGGTTAACAGCTTATCAGAAATTATGAAGCTGCCAGTTAAACCACTTCCTGGACCAACTTGTTTCACTTAAATTAATCCAAGTCAAGAACTTACTGCAAACAAATTCACACTGCATATCCGAGAGGAAGACAAACAAATACATATGTGGAAATCAAACAAACCAGCAAACATGCAAATACCGGAATCTTACCCAGCATATACAAAATTTTCAGCCACATAAACAAATCCCGATATGAAACTGCCTGCAATTATCTTATGACATGCTACTTATATATGGTAACACGAGAAAACCAACTTTCATGCACAAAAACCGATTCGAGCCAAAATCACCACGGCCCTTTAAACCCAAAACCAAACTCCTCACACCATCACAGAGAAATACGCAGTTCAGAATTCAACGATAGATAGCTTGCCATTGCCAGAAAAGGGAGGAGAAACTTCAAGAAACCCACAAAGCTTGTCCACTTATACACTAATAAAATGTACGAACCAAGCAAAAATGAAGATCCCAAATCAAATAGCAACAGCATAATCGATACAACAAAGCGATCCAAAACAAGAAAAACTTACTCTTCTTTCACGTCTTCGTTAATACTTGAAGAAGACTGGCTTCGATCGGATTCTGTTGAAGTGAAAAGGAACAAACTTAGCCAAGAAACGGTAATCGAATCCACAATAAAATGCACAAAGGGAGAACTAGTGCTTGTTATTATCGTAAGAATCCCTGCACACGTACGCTCATCAACACCATCATCGTCATCATGATCAATATCGCCTAGAGGCTGTTGCTTTCGTTCATGGTTGTTGTTGTTGTTAGTGTGGTCATGCTGCTGCTGAAGAAGACCATCATCTTCCTTTCCGAGGGTCTCATAGGAACGCTTCTGGGCTGGCATTTTTGTCTTGAAAGCCAAAATATATACAATATTAATAATGAAGCAAAGGAATTGAAGGGGATTTTGTTTTGCTTTTAGTTTGCTAAATGGTAATGGGTGCTGGCTGGTTGCTGCTGGTTCTTCCTGATTCTTTAGAGAGATAGTGGAGAAGGAAGGTGGTGGTGGTGGTGGTCGAGTACCGCTTGAGGTTTGTCTTGACCTTTCTTCGTTTTAGAGAGAGAGAGAGAGAGAGAGAGGCGGATGGGCAGAGAGGCTGTTTCTCGTGCCAATTGTATTACACGACTTGCGTGTATTTTTCCTTTTATTTTATACATGTGTGCTCCTATAAATTAGATTCTTTCTATGTAATTGGATCTATGCATTGTGCATTTTATGTAAATTATGTTTTTGAGGCATTATAAGCTTTTAAATTTATACATAAATGTGTATGACAATATAAGGTCTAATATTACTTATCGAGTATGTAATTAGGTTATATCCATTGTACATGCTTACTCTATATTTTTACATAAATATATGCGGCAGCATAAGGTCTAATATTACGTGTCGAATATGTAATTGGGCGATATCTATTATACATATTTATTGTATAATTTTTTTATGACTCGAGGACACACTAGCTAATTCCAAATTACAAATGAGATGCATTGTTATTAAAATACTTATAAATATTATTTGGGAGGCAGTGAAGCTGGAATATATGAGGATGAAAAAAAAATTAAAGACTCATGTATTCAAATAATGGATTCATAAGTTGCATGTTAGGGATTAATGAGTAACTCTTTTTCATTTTGAAGGGTCATCTTGTATAAGAATGTAAAACATTTTCGGAAGAAAACATATTAAAGTCTGGGAACTTGTTTTGACCTTTCGAAGGTCGCGGCCCCCGCCTAAGCTCCTGCTCAGAGGAATTCGATGAGTTAAGTATAACTTAGCCCCTGTAGTTTGGCAAATTTAATTAATTAGTTCTTATATTTTTAGAAACTATAAATTTAGTCCTTATATTTTAAATCTGTTTATATTTTTTTTTCATTTCATGTTCTTTTCTAATATGTTTTTTTTTTCTTTAAAAAATAGATAAGATGAAAAGATTTATGAGAAAATAGGGTTTTTTAACCAAATGTTACTAAATTAAGCATAATCAGTACTAGTCAAAAAACTATTTAATTATTTTTTATATTATAGAGATTAATTAATTTATTCTAATAAACTATAGGAACTAATTTATAATTAACTCGAAATTCGATCAATATGTTGAAACTGAAGTTTGGGATCATGCTTCCACAAGTAGAGTTTTAAGACAAAAAGAAGCCACAAATCCATTTATGATAAAACTTAAGAGTTTAGATATTGAACCATGAAATTGAATGTCGTATTGAACTAAATGATTATCGACCTAAATTAAGTAATTAATTTCAATGTATATTTAACTACATTGAGTCAAGATACAAAAATATTTAACATGGTTAATAATACCCAAATATGAATGCTAGTTAGATCAATAAAAAAAAATAGATGAATTATGTACTCGAGACCTCATTAGAGAGAAACTTAATCTCGATATATGCTAAATAACATGGATCATAAAATACCCTTATGATCATTAAGAAAACAAAACTACGAATAAAAAAGCAATATAGAGAATCAAAGAGAACTATCTTAAAATTTTCAAATCCGAGTCGAGTATACGAGAACCGATTGCATAGCATACATAAAGATGAGTTTTAACATTATAAATCATCTAAAAAAATAAATCACATCGAACGAGTAAAAACCTATAAATAATAGTATAGACCTAAACGTCGGATTTAATCTAAACTAAAAAAAATAATGAGGTTGCGTTGGTGAGAGATACTAACTACAATTAAACAATTATCTTATGAAAAACTAGCGTTTATGTTTTTTTTTTTCCCCCTTCCTCTTGAGAGAAGTAGATCTCATAAAAATAAAAAAAGAGTTAAATTAAGTTAAAATTTTAACTACATTAAAGATAAATATATCTACCTATTCTTATATAATACTCGAATCCCCTATCTCGCTTTTAGATTTTCAATCGCATTTGCATTTGAATTGTCCGTGAAAATTTTTGAAATGTTCAATTTATCTTTTTGATCTTAAATATTATTTTTTTTACCGAAATGACCTTTACTAAAATGTGAAAAAAAAAAACACTTAAATTCACATTACCTACTTGTTCTATTTTTGAGTCTTTAGAATTTTATTTTATTTTTTTCTTGAATTTCAATGAGGGACATTTCGGTTAAAAAAATTCATTTGGCTGAAAAAATTGATCGAAAAAATAGGTTTAACATTTCGAATACTTTCAAAGATATATGAAATGCAATTAGAAACTTAGGAATACATGAGAAATTTTAAGTATTATATAAAGACAAATGAAGATGTTTATCTTTACAATAATAATTAGTAATATCATTTTTATAGAAAAATTAAGCATAATTTATTTTTTATTTTTTGTAAATTTTATATCAATTGCATGCGAAAAATCATTGAAGTAAAATCTCCACTCTTTTTTTTTTTTTTTTATAGTGGAAAGTATTCAAAAAAACAAAATGTATATGATCGTTGACATCATTTGTGAGTTATTGTCAAATGAGTTTGCAAATTCTCTCAATGGCCTTCTTATTGGCATCCCACGATGTGCTTCTTTGACTTAGACCCACGTATTTTGGCTTAATTTTTACTTGTATTTTCGTTTTCATGCATTCATTTGTTAAACCACGACCCTTGTGGGGGTTTGACACTTCTAGTTCAAATATGTTTGTTTGTTAAATAAGGGACTTTCTAATCTATTTATCTAAAACACCAATCTAAATATAATTTTTGTTTATTTATTAAATAAGAGACTTTCTAATCTGTTTTTCTAAAATAAGGTAATTTAAATTAAAATATGATGGTTTTTGTCAATCTGCCATCATGTCATCTTTTCTCTCAGCCAACTAAATTAAAATATTTGAATATTACAAGAATCAAAATAAAACTCCATCATCGCCTTCAACCTTTACCAACAAATAATGGTTTAACCCATTGATGAAAGTGTCTAAAAAAAACACAAACAAAAACCATAGATTTTCATTTTTTTTTTTATCCTTAAATAGCAGATCATGGTGCCATGGACTAAAAAAATATATAAATTAATCCAAAATAACCCATTCAAAATCATATTTATCAACAAAAACATTGTACAAATTTTTTATCCTTAAACGGTAAACTTAGTCTTCATAAATCATTCACGGCACATCTCAATCAATCTATATCTTTGATAACTATTTCAATTCTCTAAATACATGTTATAAAGCATGTCTTTTCTTTTAATATTTGATGCCAATTAAAATTCAATTTCTTTAAGTGAAATTGTGTGTATAAATGACTTGACTGTTATTTAATATCACATGAAAAATATATGAGCTCGATTGAAAAATGAAAAAAACGCTTACCTATACTCAACCTTATATTAAATTTCCATTTAAGTACCTTAGTTTTGATTATATCAATTTGAATACTTCAGCATTCATTTTATTTTTTTCTAATATGCGGCTTTTCGTGACAACATTAGGAAATTGATGACACGGCCGTTATCCCATGTCATGTAGCGATGAAATATTGGATCTGAATTGAAGAAATGAAAGAATGAATTAATACCGTCACGAAAAAAATACAGCCAAATAAAATAAAATAAAATATTGGTAAGATATTGATTAATATTAGAGATAAGAGATCATTTTAACCCCTTCTATCCCTTAATTAAACTATAAATCAACACCAACCAAGATCAACAATCCCACAACCACCATAATGGTGTTTAATTCATGTTGGTGATGGTGGACTATTCAAGGTATGCTAATGATCGTCGATTGTTTGAAATAGTGATAGATATTGTGATTACGATGATGTAGTTGATTTAATTTTAAATTTGACTATTTTCTCTCTCAAGTTTATTAATGATATATATGTTCAATTTAGCTTTGAAAATTGTTGTCTTATCTTTTATATCAATTAACATTTTATTTTATTTCTATAAATATGAATTAATTTTCATGAATCTCTAAATCGACTATTTTTGTTTTTTGTTTACATGATATGGTCATGAGATATTCAAATATAAATTTTTTAAAAAATTAGATACTAAATATGTGTTTTCTTTTTTTCAACCCAAACCCACATTATTTATATACTAAATTAAAGTTTGTTAGTTGATTCATAATTCACTAGTCGTTTAATTGGTTAGTAACAATATACCATATTAATTGATAATGGTATAAAATAAGGCCGATCCAGACAAAGATGCATGTGAAAATCAAGAACATGGATGATCGTGGATTTGAAGCTCTGCCTCATGTACGCTGAGAGAATAGCTGACCAATCTGCTGCAGAATATTTGCCGGCCAAAATTCAATGTTTAGTTGTTCGAAGCTTCATCCATAAAAAAAAAAAAAAAAAAAAAAAAAAAAAAAAAGAAAAAGAGGCTTCATGCACGTTGTTTAGTTTGTTTACTGAGTAAATTATAAATTAATCCTTTTAGTTTAGAGAAACAAAGTAATTAATTTTTCTTATTTTTAAAACTAATTATTTAATCTTTATGTTTTTAATTTTTCTTGTAACTTAATAATTTTTTAATTTAATTTAATTTTTCGTTTTAATAAATAAAAAAAATAAAATAAGTAAAAAATGCAAAAAAAATTGATAAGAAAAGAATTTTTTTTTAAAAAAAATTCAATTAATATTAAATTACATATAGTCAACACTATTAAAGGGATTAAATACTTAAACTTTGAAATAATAGATACTAATTAAATAATTAAATTACCATTTTTAGATAATATATTTGATATATTTATTCACACAAAATTCAATTTTTTTATTCATTTTCATATGTTTGAAATTGAGAAGTGATGGAAAAGAAGCAAAAATACTTTCAAATTTTATATTTATGAAACAAGAATGTATAATCTTGGTATTGATTCATGATATTTTTTAGAAGAGCAATCATGAATTAAAATATCAATACATTGATTTTAGAAATTAATTTTTCAAGGAAACAAAAAATTCATGTTGTCATTATGTGTGTCAAAATTAAAAATCTCCCGGATGGGTAATGAATGTAATTATGAGCAGAATAAATTGATTCACCTCCACGACGTCGTTCTCTGTTTGCCGTGTACCTCGAATTTCTAGAACTAGATGTCATCAATGCCTTCTTCAGTGTCTGCGAAAGTAAAAACGCAACAAAAACAGTTAAACTTGAAAGTCAATTCAATCCAATAACCAGCTTTCCTCCTTTTCTCACACAAATCAGCTTCATGAGTTTGCCCGAAACCGTAGATTTTGCCCGTAAATTCGCTGCCATGGTCAGAATCCAAGGCCCTGTAAGTCCCTCAATCACCTATACACGAATATGTACTTTATAGCTTTAAAATGAATGTATGAAATTTTTATTTATTTTTTTTTTATGGAGTTCTTTTTTCTTATAGGACCCAAAAGGACTAAAGATGCGAAAACATGCTTTTCACCAATACAAGTGAGTGAATTTATTTTCAAAAATGTTATTTTGGAATACAAATTTGCTTTCTTTTTTAATTTTAAAGTGTTCTTATTGAAGTTTATCTATCTGGGTATGAGTAGTTCTGGCAAGACAACACTTTCAGCTTCTGGATTCTTATTACCTGACGCCCTTTATGATGCTGACTTGGCTAACCGGATTTTGGAGCGTAAAAGCCAGGGTCTTGGGTTGGTAGTCACAGTCGCTTCTGTTATTGAGCCTTTTTTGTCATCAAAACATAGAGAGAGCATTTCTCAGGTTTCAATTACTTCAATTGAATGCTTAATTGGATTTGTTTCGTTGACTTTGGATTTTTTATTTTATTTTATTATTATTATTGCTTTTTATATGATGTGAATTGTGGGGGTTGTTGTTGTTTGATTGCAGGGTCGACCCGAGTTGATTCCTGATGCTCAAATTGATGTTATGGTAGAGGTATGCGATAATAATATGCAAGTTGTTAATTTGGTTGAAATGTTTAGTAGCTGGACTTATACTGTTTGAATGTATTTTGGCTTGCAGGGAAAGTTGGATTTGAGGAAAGATGCAGATGGGGGTTTGGATAAAGGAGCCTCTTGCTGGCTCAGCGCACAAGTTATTAGATTGGTAGGTATTTCAAGTGACTTGTCTGTTGAGCTGAACGTTGAGGAAGCCTTAGAAAGAATGCAGTCTATGCTTGCGTAACTGCATTGAAAAGTAGTTATCTTACACTAGCCTAATAAGTATTAAATTGTGATTTTCAGTTACTTTGTTGTGTAGCTTTGTTAGTAAAGTGGAGCATAATGGTTTTGTTATATTCACAGTATCCATGTGATGACTAAGTATGATATTGATAGTTGCAGGACATTAATTTGGCTTTTTGTAATCTTAAAAGTATGGTTTGGCATGCACATTCATCACTCTAAGTGGAATGTTTACAGTATTTAAAGGCCAACGGTAGTGAAAAATTCAGCTTTTGTGTTTTTCATGGGGTCGAAATTGATTCCATGTTATTCTCTATGATGGTGCCCCTGCTTCTACTTTTCCATGATAGCCTTAACTTAAATTACCAATCAGCAAGATTAAATAACATAGAGACAGTGAATTGATGTTCCATTTCATGTATGTCAGATGTCAAATGCAGCTTAAACTTATGTTAGTGTCTGGATGTTAAATTTGTGTTGAAACTTCAACTGCACTGTCAACTGAGCACATTCAATGCTTCTTGTTTTCAATATTTGAAATTGCACTTCATTTTGGTGTTCAAGGATAATGATATGTCTAGATTACATACTCATTACTGCTATGCAACGTACTAATAATTAATCAATTCTCTATGAAGGTTGATGTTCCTGTATCTTCCCTTGCTCTTCAATCGCTTGTTGAAGCTTCTTCAGGTTCAATGGACCATGGATGGGAGGTTGGTTGGTCTCTAGCCTCACATGAGAATGGTCCTCAGCCTTTTATGGATGTTGTCCAGACACAGGTTAGTAAAGGACAATGTTTTCCCGAAGGACTATCTTCATCGAATATGAACATATGGGATATGGGATAAGTAATGCTGAATTGATCCTCTCAGACTGAGCATGGAAATGCATCTGTTGCTGAGAGCCAGAGGAGTGCAAGAGTAGAATCTAGCAATCCAAGCATTATGGGCAAGTCGATCACTAGAGTTGCTATTCTTGGTGTTTTCTTACATTTGAAGGTACATTGTACCTTTTGTTTTCTATTCGTATGTTTCCTTTTTATATGACACTTCGTGACAACCCATGCACATTATTTTTTTGTTGTTATAATCCTTTTACATTTCATGCTATTAAATATAGATGTGGATTTTATCATTTAGGATCTGCCCAACTTCAAAACATCGGCATCAAGTAGAAGGGGAGATTTTCTTTTAGCAGTGGGTTCTCCTTTTGGTGTCCTCTCTCCTGTTCACTTCTTTAACAGGTATTCTTCTATGCTTTTCGAACTTGTTTTGATGTCTATAGTTATTTTGGAATCTTAGATCACATTGCTGATAATTTTTTTTTTTTTTTTAACGTCGAAAGCACAGTACAGTGCATTTGTTTCATCTATTCTTAAATGGCCATATAGGCGGCACTGACTTCTAGTTTGCTTGACATATTGACATTAATCCTAGAGGAGATTATTTATTTACCTGCTGTTTTAAAGTAAAAAAGAAAAAGAAATTTCTATATTCTGTGGTCATCTAGCCTTCCAAAAATCAAACTGGATTAAATATGTGTGTCTGTGTGCATAGATGGGTGTTTGAATAATGAAAATTCCCATTGCGGTATTGCTACCTCATGCTTTACATGAAGTTTCATTGTCTAATTCTTTTGATACTTGCAGCTTGTCAGTGGGATCCATTGCCAACTGCTATCCTCCTAGATCATCAGACATATCATTGCTGATGGCTGACATTCGGTGTCTTCCAGGTGCAAGCATTTCTCTGTCATATTATTTGTGGCTCTTTCATCCTTTACAATTCTGATTCCATTTTGGCTCTAAATATGCCAGGAATGGAAGGTAGTCCTGTTTTTGGTGAAAATTCAAATTTCATTGGAATATTGATTAGACCATTGCGGCAGAAGAGTAGCGGTGCTGAAATCCAGGTAACTTGGAATAATCTCAATTTGAATTTTTTAAATTATCTGATAGTTAACAGATCATACAAATTTTAGCCTTGGGTAACAGCTGGTGATTCCGTGGGAAGCCATTGCAACTGCTTGCAGTGACTTGCTGCTGAAGGAGCCTCAAAATATGGAAAAAGGGATTCATATTAATAAGGAAAACTTAAATGCTGTAGGGAATGCATACAGCTCTAAGTCAGATGGACCCTTCCGTTATAAGTACAAGCATCATAATTCTTATTGCCCTTCACCACTGCCAGTTGAGAAGGCCATGACTTCTATTTGTCTTATTACCATTGATGAAGCTGTATGGGCATCAGGGGTTCTGCTTAATGATCAAGGTCTGATACTCACAAATGCTCACCTGTTAGAACCTTGGAGATTTGGGAAAACAACTGTAAATGGTGGAGAAGATGGAACCAAATTGCAGGACCTTTTTATTACACATGAAGAATTTCCTAGATACAGCGAAGTTGATGACTATGAGAAGATTCAGAGGCTGCCCCCAAAGACACTCAACATTGTGGATTCTTCTGTTGCTGATGAGAGCAAGGCATACAAACTGAGTTTGTCTTACAAAGGCCATAGAAATATACGTGTTCGTTTGGATCATGCTGACCCTTGGATTTGGTGTGATGCTAAAGTAGTGTATGTTTGTAAGGGACCTTTGGATGTTGCCCTTCTGCAGCTTGAACATGTTCCAGATCAGCTTTGCCCTACCAAAGTGGATTTCGAATATCCATCTTTGGGATCAAAGGCGTATGTTATTGGACATGGACTATTTGGACCACGATGTGGTAAACACTTGCTTGCTATATATTTTTCTTGTTAGATTTATTAATTCAGGAGTTTTGCTTTAAATTAATTTTCTATAATTGTGTCATTCTGGGCCTCTGCCTGTTGAAGAACTTAAATATCCGGTTATAGCTATTATAAAAGAATGTAGTTGACTACTCTTTTAGACACCTTTTGGCTTCTCCCCTTTTCAATTCCTTCTTTGCTATCAGTGCATCCTTAATTGAATTGCTGTTTCAATAATTCTTCTAGTACTTTCATACTATACGTTCACTAATACATGATCTCGTTTATGTGCATCCTTAATTGAGTTCTACTTTGGAAATGGTTTAGTAATTCTTTTAGTACTATCGTACTGTACTATAGCTAATACATGATGTCATTTATGAAATTTATCGTGTTTTATCTGAAGTATTATATAAAGACTGTATGTTAAGATAGGTGGCCTTATCCTTCAATCCAACTTTAGAAACTTTCTGCTGTGGATTATACCTTTTCATTTGTGCTGTCAATGTGCTGCATAGAAATGTAACACACGAACAATGATTTTTTGGTTTCTTGAAAAAATGGTTATATATTCATATGATGTGCATGAGCCCATATCATTTATTGCTTTTGACTTTCTGCTAAATAGATAATTCCATTAGCAAGTTAAGTTTGAAGATTCTCTTGATTTTTTTTTTTTTGCTTTACTACATGCTTTTTAGTAAATCTGTTTATGCCTTTAAATTTGCAGGCTTTTCCCCCTCTGTTTGCTCTGGAGTGGTATCAAAAGTAGTCAAAGCAAAGGCACCCCCATATTGTCAATCTGTTCAAGGAGGGGATTCACAAGTTCCAGCAATGCTTGAAACAACAGCTGCTGTCCACCCAGGTGGTAGTGGTGGTGCTGTTGTTAATTTAGAAGGTCATATGATTGGAGTTGTTACCAGGTACAGTAGCTTATATTTCCTTTTCTTTTCTCTGATGTTATGTGGTTCGATGCAATTGGCCTTTGGTTATCATGCCACTATTGAAACTGTCTGCCGCTCAATATGAGCATATGTAATCCATCTGAATTTTGTGCTGGTTGCTTATGGACTTGCTTCGACGGGGAATGTGTCAAACAACGTATGTCAGCAAAGACAGTGTGTTGACATACCTGCATTCATCAAAACTTCTCTTTCTAGTATACATATTATTATTTTTTGATGGATGGAACTTTTTTTCTGTGTTTATGAGCTCTCAAGCAAGTCTTCTTTCTTGTTTTCGTCATTTTCTCCTAATTAAGTTCTTCAGTGCTTGTCGATTGAACTGCTTTATTGAGTGAGATATATTCTTAGCACAGCAATGCAAGGCATGGTGGAGGAACAGTTATACCGCATCTGAACTTCAGCATTCCATGTGCAGTTTTGGCACCTATCTTTGATTTCGCAAAAGGTTGTTTCATCTGAACCCTAGCTTTGACAACATGTCAATAACGAAATGAATTCATCTGTATTCTCAAATAATTTAGATGCTCAAGCTCATCATTGTAGAGTGATATGCTTTATTAATTAATGACCACGAACACCGAGAGAGAGTTTTTCGAGAATCGTGTTTCATAAAAGTTATTAAAATAACGTTTCTATGTCATTCTTAGTCTTTACTCAATAAGTATTGGGAATATAGCAATTATAGGATTCAATTTGATATGTGATACAAGATGAATCTATCCATTTCACGAGTTTTTGTGTGTTGGCTTTGTTTTCTGCTGTAGCTTATGAACGTGAGCATGATTGTGAATGCTGACAAATTTGTTTTTCTTTTGACAGATATGCAGGATATTTCACTTCTGCAAAATCTTGACCAGCCTAACGAACACCTTTCTTCGGTATGGGCATTAATGCCACCACTCTCCCCTAAGCCAAGCCCTCCTTTGCCTACAATCCTGCAAGATAATGAAAAACAAGTGAAGGGTTCTAAATTTACCAAATTCATTGCTGAAAGAGACAAGCTTTTCAGAGGGTCGACTCAACTAGGCAAGGCAGATAGCATTTCAAATCTGAGTTTTCCCAGTAAGTTATGACAGTGTACCATTTTGTATCCCATAAGGAGGATAAATTATCCTCGTTGGATGTTGTAGCAGCCACTGCCTCAGAGTAAATCTGCAATTACATATCCATGTGCTACTTCATTTATTCTATCAAATAATTAAATAGAAATTTTCGCAAGCAGAACACTTGCTATGTCCAACCTACCGGATCTGCTCCAACTTCTGCTCCAACTTTAATATCAACGAATCCTTCTTCCGAGTGCATCTGCTGCATATTCTGCAATTGCACATTCAAATAAATCATCTTCAGAATTCAGGCCCTACATTCAAAGACTCGTATATGTGGTGGTATATATGGGAACATTGAGATATTAATACACTACAACTCCATTCATTGTTAGTGAAATATACTTGTGCTTACTACATCAGCTTCCACTTGTACGTCAAGAAAACCGGCATCATCAAATCCTGCTTCAGTGTTAACAGTTTCGTTGTTGTTCGCTGTTTGCCCACTTTCATTCTGCTTCCTACCGTGCCAGGTGATCTGCAGTAGAAATCCTCCATTTCGGAGATGGTTGGCCCTGTCCTCAAACACGAAGGGTGGTCGACCATTACGGGCATCGCTTTGGTTCGAATTATCTGCACATCTGCACTCTTTATGGTTCTCGCTACCGATATTGATGTTGCTCCACTTGACCTAAAGGCATAATCACACATTCTACCTGCTTTTGCGTTCAATTCTTCTAAACCATTTTTCACAAATATTAAAAGTAGCTCATTTGTGAACGCATAGGTTGCCATTGACCTAAACAATACTCGTACAACTGCGAAACTCCTGTGGGCAAATGCCCGTAAACCTGTGAAATTCCTCATCTATGACAAATTGTCGACAGTTGCTTATCTATATACGGAACACATGAGTGTTCTGATTTGATCAACGTCCTCACACGTCAAAAACCGTCACCATATAGCAACTTAAGATCCATGTAATATTGAACATATTGCACCTACGCCAAACTTCAAGAGTGGCTCCAAGTTTTCTTTCGAAGGGGTTCGTCCAATTTGTCCACCATTTCATATCACAAGTTATTATTTGATGGATTCATGTTTAGAACTTGCGTTGCCACGCAATGGGTGCACAGGTTCAGTGAATTTTGGAAAACCTTCAGTTTCTCAGTCATGTATACCTTAAGGAATTGCCTTTCAATCCAGAAACGAGTTGCATTTTGAGGATTGCAGTGCTGAGACCATGCATTTTCAGCTTTCTCCTTATTCACTTTCTTTTAGTGTAGTCATATTTTGAATGAATTGCCTAAGCGTCATCTTATCGTGAACATGTATAATGGGTGAAGTAATTCCTTCACTTCTTAATTTGTGTTTATTGCGTACCAGCCCAGAAATGGATCTACTGGCATCGAGTGTGCGTTCTTCAAGCAAGTTGTAACAACACAGCATCACCAAATTTTGCACGTATACGTTGTGTTGCTCGTCGCATGTCACCAGAATACATGCTGCAACCTATTATCATCATCAACCTTGAACGTATAACAGAAGTTGCCATTCTGTGCCTGCATCTTTGAAAATATTCCACCATGCTTGTGTAAAAATTTTCATCTTCTCCCTTATATAGTTCCTGCAATTTCACTCCATAACCAACACATGTTCCACTCCTCCATGCTCCTCACATAACGGAGTGAAGCTTTCGCTACAGTTATGCTTGCCCTGTCACTGTGCACCAGTTGATTCTTCATGTGAGGTGGAAGGCGTCTATACTTTGGAAGGTAATGACTCACGCTTGAATCAAGCACATGTGCGTTGTGGAAATTCATTTTATTTATCTTCTACCAATCTTTGCTCACCATTAAAACAAAAATGAAAACAAGGCAACATGTGAACTGGTTTCTGGTGCATTCAATCTTGATCCCCTTGATTTATGTTCTTCACTTCTTCCTCCTTACTGCAAACATACCTCGCTCCACAACTGTCCATCCTTATCCTTCCAAGAAGATCTTCTACGCCACTGAAAGCCAACCGACTTTCTGTACTCATCGATATAATTTACAAAAGCCTTAGACTTTCACGTCTTTCCACAAAAAGTTTCTTCAGTTACTGATTATGCAGAAATAGAACCTACAATCTCTTCATGATTCAAAGCCTGCCCTGCAAAATTTCACTCCCTCCCATTGCTAGAATTACTTCGTCTATTTCCGTTTTGTTCACCAAAACCCTCATTAAGCAACTCAGCATCCATGTTCATGTTTCAATTCTATAGTCCTGTCAAAAAATAAGATGAACAACTTTATCGACCTATATGAGGACGTACGAGTACAATAACACTTTAACTATTCTTATAAAATATCTGTAAACAGATAACTAAGTTTGTAATGGGTACATTGTATCCGTGTCCACCAAATTATGGCACAACACAACAACGTAAAAGGCATTAACAAATAAACTACATTAAATAACCCTTAGAAATATAAAATGAAGTCCCTTGAACCCTTGCTTTGTCTTAGAGAGGAGAAGTCATATAATGTTAAACCACCTAAATATATTGTGAAATTCAAACTCGTGATTGTTTAATTTATACCAAAAAACTATCTTAACCCTTAAATTATTAAGTGAAATTTGAGAAATGGTTTTATGTTATGTTCTAATAAAATCGACAAAACACACTTCATTAGTAGATAAAAACATTGAACAAGCTACTGATGCTCGTTTTTCGTATGTGCAGGTTCTGATCACATCGTGAATATAATTCTTTAGCTTACCAATTATCTATACATTCTTTGTCATTCCATTACATTAATTCCTCATAAACATTACTGCAAATCTAATCTTTCATTTCTAAAATAACAAACCTGCCATCAAGTTACTTTCAAAATAAGCTGAAAATTGATAACACAGACTGAAAACAAATCTTAAACCACTGCATACACAGATTCAAAAGTTTAAATTTCATTGCTCCGACTATGAGATGTACTAAACTTAATTAACTTCCACTTGCCATCATCCATTTTTAAGGGAAAGCTTATGAGTTTCTTTAATAAACTGTCCAACGTAAAAAACACATTGAAATTATATGTAACAACATTGACTGTGTTGAAAAATACCATAATCCGATAACAAGCACGTTACCCATTTTTCTTATTTTATACACACGCATCATATATAAGCTCATACATGGTTTCCAATTTCCATATCAAAATGGCATGCCCATGATAATAGTTCAGTACCTCTAGATGTAGTTGGATTGTGAGTTGTTCACGATAATAAATCCACCACGGCTATAGATGGAGACAACTGCTTCTTCATCCACATAGACTGCTTGGACATCATCACTGCCATATTTTCCTCACTACAGCTATAACTTACATCATCGAAATCTTGGATTTTGTTATCTGTTCCGAAACAAAAATTTTTGTCCTCATTTGCAACTATGCAAATCAATATACTGTACAGTATGTTGTGACGGAGAAGAGAAGAGAAACCTATGAAAGAGAGCTTGTTGCCTTTCTTTTATTTTCTTGCATTGCATACACAGCCCGTTTTTGTTTTTCCCCTTTTTAATGTCGCCCAATTTTCCCAACTTCCACCAATCCCATCACTCTATTCTTTCCTGCCTTAATTTCCCTCCAATAAACTTGTTCCACACTGCATCTGAGCTCCGAAGTTAAAACTTGTTTGGATGAAAGTAATATTGAGATGAGTGTTTTTTTAGAAAATCTTCAGTGTTACATTTTTTTTAATCACAAGCAAGTATAACTTAGTAATTGGGCATAAAAGTAACTTTATTTAGTGAAGTAGACTTGAGTTCTAATAACTCTTTAATTATTACATAATGAGAAAAGATTATTTTTTACTGTGTAACTCAAAAACCACCAACCTCTCAATAAACCAAAAAAATGACCAATAAATTTGTCTTCAGCAATATTAAATCATAACCCATTTATTTGAATCAAATAAAAACCCCAATATTCCTCACATTTTGCCAATTCAACTAAATTATAAACAAAAATGTGATAAATTTATCTTATAGGTTGAGACTATATAAACATTAAAGGAGACAAATTTGTAATAAATTTGAAAATCTTCCGTTTGCCAAACAAGGGAGCTAAATTTTTGTTTTCGGAAAAAAAAAAAAAAAAAACAAACAAACTGCCCATTGTTTTTTTTTTTTTTTTTTTTTTTTTTTTTGTAACACCTACATTACAAAGTCGCACACCAAGCAACAAAATATGCTTCAAATTACAAAAGCCCATAACTTGGTTGTAACTGTTGAATGGGGAGGCCCGTCATCACTCATCATCTCTTTGTAATTATTCACATTTCTGGGCAATCTCCACCTTCTTTCCCTCTATTTCGGCTATTGATTCCCACACCAATTTGAGAATGGAGACACAAAAACAATTGTGGGATGACTGGTTGCTGACGAGGACAACCATCCAACTTTTACCAGTCTATTAAAGGACACTGATTTTATTTATTTATTTATTTTATTGCTAATTAATTAACTATTGAGGTTTAGGGGTTTAGAGAGAAAAAGAGAGAGACTTGAAAGAGGAAAACCGAAAAAATGGGAGAGACATTTGCTTTCAAGGAATACTTAGCCGGCTTACTTGCTGGTGTTGCCACTGTTATCACTGGTCACCCTTTTGACACCGTCAAGGTGAGTGCTTTACATGTGCCCATCTCTCAATTTTCAGTTTATGGATGCAAAAGCTGTTTCAAATGAAGTTTTATGATGTGGGCAATCTTAAAGTTTATAGCTTTGGATTAATTTAGAGTTTGTAGAGATGCTTAAAAGGGTAGTGAATTTGGGTCTTTTCGTTGATGGTTACTGGTTTGTGTTTATGAGTTTTTGCATAGTTTTGTGGTTTTGACAATGGTTTGTTGCTGATTGTGTGTGTGTTTGTCTTTATTAGGTGAAGCTGCAGAAACATAATACAGAAGCACATGGGATTAAGTACAAGAATGGTTTGCATTGCACGACTAGGATACTACAGACTGAAGGAGTATGCTCTTTTAAAGTTTTCTTGTGAGCCGCAAAATTAAATCAATGATTTCTAAGATGAATTAGATTGAAAAAGTGCGAAATTATATATTCAATTATAATATTGCTGGATTAAGTACGTGTAACAATTTATGCACAGATAGGTTGCAGGCTCCTTACCGATCTGAAGAATTCAACAATTTTGTGGGTAGAATTTTATAGGAATATGCCTATCCTATGTTTGGTGACTTAATGATACTGCTTATTGATTTGGTCCATGGTTATTTGTATGATTAGTAAATTATTTGAAGTTAGAGATGATTCATGTGGAAACCTGTGACTGAGAATATTTTGGGTTTGATGATGTTAGTTAACCTATGAGCTCGTAAATTTCGGTAACATGCTTCTGTGATTTGGTCCCTGACATTTTTTTATTGCTCTTAATCATTCTTTCACTGGGAGTTGATTAAATACCTTATGGTACCTTGTAATAAGCCTCGGTGCACTGCTTCTAGTTCATACACTGTGTTAGTAAAACATTTCATGAGTTATAGCACTTTCCCTCTCTATTTGAGGGGAAGAGGTGGAGGTGTTTAGGATTTGCATGTTCCTGACGTTTTTGTTTCTAAAAGGATTGCCAGATGACAGTTGTCATTGACAGGTTAAAGGACTGTATAGAGGGGCAACATCATCTTTTGTTGGAATGGCTTTTGAGAGTTCCCTTCTTTTTGGCATTTATTCCCAAACAAAGCAGTCATTGCAGGTCTGTGTGACGTTAATTGGAAGAGCCTTTTTTGCGCATATATATCTTTTGAAGTCATGTTAAGAGTTGAGTCTATTATGTAATTGGTTATAACCTCTTTCCCCCTCGTGAAGGGAGAAGTACAAAGTGATGTGCCCCGACCCAAAGTAATAATTCCATCAGCAGCATATGGTGGAGCTATTATCAGTTTTGTATTATGCCCATCAGAGCTAGTAAAAGTAAGTCACCTGTAGCCTTCATATATGGCACTGTTGTCTCCTTGCTTTAGTTTCCTCGTAGCATTTTGTGAAACTGAGTTTCTTCAGTGCAGGATGCAAATTCAAGGCACTGACTCCTTGGTTCCAAAGTTCAGTAGATACAGTAGCCCTCTCGATTGTGCCGTCCAAACTGTGAAAAATGAAGGGGTGAGAAAACCCTATGACTATTGGCAACTTAAATTATGAAGTGTCTTAACTGATGGATAACCTTTCAGGTTACAGGCATTTTTCGTGGAGGTTTTACAACATTGTTGAGAGAATCTATTGGAAATGCAGTCTTCTTTAGTGTTTATGAGTATGTCCGTTATTACATGCATTTACAATTGAAACCCACTTTATCTGACCACAGCAATTTAATTGACATGGGGATTGGAATTGTGACCGGTGGCCTTGGTGGTGTAGCTGTAAGTATCCAGAAAACCTTGCATATCTTGAAAAAAATTTGTTTAATGTGTTCCAGTAAGTCATTTAATTCAGTGTTTTGTTCTGATGTTATCCAGTTTTGGTCTGCTGTTCTGCCATTGGATGTGGCAAAAACCATCATCCAGACAGCTCCTGATAAAAGCTCCACAAGAAATCCATTACTAGTTCTGAACTCTGTAAGATGTCCCGTTCCTCTCTTTTTGTTGATTTTGAAAGCACTCCCTACTTCTGATGCCAGGGGGCTGTCCAGTAAACCTTAAAATATTGTTCTATAAAGAAAAACGAAGAGAACCTAATTAATTCCTTTTTTGATAGATCTACAGAAGGGCTGGAATTAAAGGATGCTATACGGGTTTGGGTCCAACTATAGTGAGAGCATTTCCCGCTAATGCCGCTGCAATAGTCACCTGGGAGCTAGCTATGAAAATGCTAGGGATAAACCGTGACTAAAAGTGGTAGTTCACCAAGGATTTCTAATTTCCCATTACACTACCATCATTCGGTTTGACTCGTGAAGTTTTCTACATTGGACTGGTGGTGATTCATAAAATTTAAGCTCCAGATATTATTTCTTCAAGAAGAGTGCTCTGATATTGTAGCCTGAAAGATAAAATACCGATTTTTTTTGGCTTACCAGATTTTATATAGGAAGGTTGTGGAATTAGTTGTCCACTGTTTGAATATGATTACGCAAGTCATGTTCAAGTATGTAGACCTTTGGTCACAGAAATGATTTTTCAAGTACCTTTGATTAGAGGGACTAGTTTCGTGGAACTGTTATGTTTCTGGACAAGTATTTACCAGCTCATCCAAGTGTATTGATGCAATTGCTTGCTGGTATGTTTTTGTGACTGCAAAAACATGTGTGCTAGATTACTGTTTTCTTGGATGCGTTAATATAAATTGTAGTCAAGAATCAGGAGTCTTGCTGGATCAACAATGAGAGTTTATTGCATTTCTGACTATTTAATCTAGTTTGCTTCATCTGTTATTAAGGTGATTGAAACCACAAGATGGTAACCTATTGATATGCAAATGTCAGCTTGTAGATTAGTTTTATGATTCGATTTTTGTGATTAGTATTCTTGAGAATTCTCAAAGTACTCAAGATTGTGTGTTTTAAAATGCCTTTTAACTACGTCTAAAAAAATATTCATTTGCAGATATGTAAAAGCTGATCTAAGGACACTGCTGAATCTAAAAATAAAAGGTGATTAAAATTGAAATTTCAAAATAAAAAGTGACTGAAATTGAAATTTTGAAACTATAGGCTTGGGTTTCCAATGATATATTTCCACTGCATTATTATTATTATTATTTATTATTATTATTGTTGTTGTTATTGTTTTGATCATTAGCAAGATAAAATGACAAGATTCAACCCATTCATGTGCCACTTTTGTTGGCTATAGAAGCTAGTTCAATTCCGTTTTTGCCCAGATACTCTGTCGCATACATGCCCTAACTATGAAGTGAATTTCAATAATTGTTTCCAATTACTGAATTCCAAGAACACTAAATCAAGATGTTAGCATGCCTTACCATTTATACAAGTACTACTGCCGTAATCCAGGAGAGGAAAGGGAGATTAGGACATCCAATTACTCATTCCAAGTTTCCAACCATGTATTTAATCACATGATCGGTACAAATCCCCACATTTCAGGTAAAGAAACAATTAGTCTACTCACTATTGACAAATCAAACGCTAAGTGTGTATAGATATATAACCTTTTTCGATTTACTAAAATCTAGCCGCTTATGCACATGATGTCCACATGTTGTGAGGTAGTTTTCTATTAGATCCTACGAGTTTAATAGCAGTATCCAATTACTAAATAAACTTCAAGAATCCTGATAAAACACAGCTAAATTATCAACAACTAACAGTGCTAATCTATTATTTTTGCATGATTTGCATATAACTAGTTCTATTTCTAAAATACCCTTATAAACCAAACAAATAGAAGATTTTTTTGTGCAAATCACGTGTTAATTTCGACGATTTAGCACGAAAATCCTGTCAAAAGAATGAATTACAAATTCAAGAATAAAGTTAATGGAAGGCTTTCTAATTGGAAAGAAAAAAAAAAAAAAAAGATGCATGAGAATCAAGATATATCTCTAAAATTCATCCAAATGCGTACAATTGCTCACTACAAAATGGCAGTACCAATAACTTGCTTCATGCAAGCAACCCGTGATGATTCAGTTGGGACAGATGTTTTTGTCATAAACTGGTTGATATATGACAATTGGGTTGCGGAGACAACTGTTTGGCTGTCATGCAAATCAGAAAAAGATAGGCACTGTTGCACCTAAATGGAATAAAAAACTTCTACAGAAGGGGCTGGTTGATCTGAAGGGTAGGCAAACTAGATAACGATCTCCAATCACATCCATTTATTGAATGGCATTAGGTACAGATCATAGATACTTGTATGAAATCTAAAGATTGACAGAAGAGAGAGAGCATGCCAACGATCACATATTTAGATATTTTAACCAATCTAAATAATGTTTTGGGAGAGGCATGCAGTTTATCGGGGAAATAATTATGCAATATTCTCCCCCTTTTGTTGTTAGCCTACCTCCACCACTACTGACTGAATCAATTTGAGCCTTCTCCTTGACAGTCAGCCGAGCCTTTCCTACGCCGTTCATTGTGCCCGGCTAAACGCCTGCGGCAACTCCTTTTGTTGTCATCAAACTCCAATAAATCATGGAACCTGTAGGCAACATTTTAAAGAGACATGTTAAAAAGGTTGAGTTTAATGAAAATAAGTTTAGTTGTTTATTCTAATTATAAAAGGAGAGCTCTTTTAGTTTTTGACAATTCGATATGTATTAATGGTTAGCTGTTAAAGAGTTAAAAAGGAAGAGAAACCAAACTTAATTAACAACAATCATGACAGGAGATTATTCTGACTATCACAACAAAATTATAAAACTAAATTTGATCGCCTCTTGTATAAAATTTAAACAAATTCAATTCCTAACATTTGTTAAGAATTAAACTCATGACCCCTTGGTTAATACCAAGAAGCCGTTACCAATAAGATCAAAGCCAATTGATAAAAGAAGAAACTTAAACTTACGACTTTTTTAGTGTTTATAAGATCACAAGTGCCGTCCAACTATAAGTCATTGACACAATTTTTTTTTTGTTCATTTTTGACTGAAGTCCCCACATGACTAGAGAATAATTAAGAATAGCATTACTAATAAGATGGTGAAAGTTATATCAAGAGAGTGAGTAAGAAGTTGTATGAATACAATTGAGGTGTCTATTTCAACTCAGTTTTCGATGCTGTTAATTTACAACTAATGCTCCATCAACTCTGTAAGTACTGTTTATTCATAAAGTTCCACAGTTCATATAGAGATGTTTCCGCTGGAATTCAGGCAATAATTGAGTCAGATTTTCATATATTTCATGACCAAAAAACAAAGAACTTTCTACCTCAAAAAAAGAGGACAGAATCGACCAGTGAACAAATTCAAATGCAATAAATGAATCCAAATGAGACTTTTATTACGTAAACCCTATTCAGATTAGGGTTATTAATTATATATACTATACTGTGTATGTAGATCGGTTATTTGGAATAACAAGTATATATAAATACTTGTATACAATATTAAAAATGGACAGCATGAATGGGAGTGGGGTTTTGTGGTGTGGCCCTTTATTAACCCCATCTCGAATGATTTAAGGTAGTTTTGTGATCTCCAGCTCACATCCCTGTCTTTCGGACACAGTACTGTGATGCCTGATTTGTGAACAACTTGAAGGGGAGCTAGGTACGTACTTAGGTTTTAATTCAAAGCAACCAATTCCTATTACTTCCAATGTCATATGTCTAGATGAGTTAAGATAGTCATTTTAATAAATAAATAAATAAAAGAGATGAGTTAAAGAACCATAGGCCAAAATTACAATATAAATAATAGTATTTTTTCAAATTTTTTTTTTTTTTTTTTTTTGTAATGAGAAACAGTGCCTCGTTGAGTATTAATTTCAACAGTAAATTAAATAAGATACTTTGTTTGAAAGAAAAAATACATTTATGTTTACAATTTTAATGTGCAATTATATATATTTATCCAATAATTACAAGTGTTGTCATGGATCCATCAAAAGAGAAAAAAAAAGGTTTAGTTTTGTTTCCATATGTAGTTTAATTTATATGGATTAAGATTTTCCCATGATTGGAAGGAACTAATTGAACAAAATCTTGATGGTATACAATTAATTGTTTTAATTAATGACAAGTTAAATTTGTCAATTATGAAGTAGTAAAAACCTACTATAAAAAATGGCAAAAGTACCGCTCTTTTGTTCCTTCATTTTCCCAAGGACAACAAATAGGAGGTAAAACATATATATATATATATATATAGTTAAATCTTTCTTCCTTTTCTTTTTTTCCCTTCATAGACAGGGAGAGGAGAGCCTTAACTTCCAACCTCGATCCCTTTTAGTCTTTAGGGGCAATATGGCTAATAACTAGCTAGGCAAAATGGGGTCCGACAACAAATACAATTAAAAAGACAGAGGAATTGTAAATAATATTTCTTTTATGGGGGAGACATTAATCTTCAGTACTTAGGTTCAATTTGGTATTTGATCCTTTATCTTTAAGCTTAAACTCATTGAAAAACATATGCATTTTTCTTTTTTCTTCATATTATATAGGACTAGTCTACGTACAGAAGGGGGAATTTCTTCTTCTTGTTGTTTTCTTCTTTTAATCTCTCTCTCTCTCTCTCTCTCTCTTTTTGGGAACTAAGGAAAAATTCTTCCCAAAAAAATAATTTGAGGAGGAGATTACTTCCCGTTGATAGTCAATTTGGATATATTGAATAATTTCTTTTATGAATATATTTAGTAATTAGAATATATGTTCAATGAAAAATATTTAAACTCAATATCATAAATCATAAGGTTCTAACTGTATGAGTTGGGGGATTAGATAACAGATCTCTATCCCACATAATTCATTATGAATGACCTTTCTGAATAATAACCAATGTATTTTCCAAGTAAAAGATCTAGATTTGGGCTTGTACGAGCTAATGGAATTCTAGCTTTCCCATAAAAGTTTTAAATGCAAGTTCTAATATTCAACCTCTACATCATCAAGACTAGCCGTCAGGTAATTGAGCCACGATATAGAATGGAAAATATTGTTAATTTCACTATCAAAGAAAGGAAATGCTAATTTCAAAAACTACTAGCCAAGACATTAGTTCTTTTTCCTTTTCAATTGATATACATTATTATATAGATCGATAGGGCTATTTGAGACTAAAACTTTGTTTGTTTTTTAACTTTCTTCAAAAGGAAAAAAATAAATTGTGTAGTTGACTTGAAGTGTTGGAATTAGAAATGACTTGGAAAATTAGGGTTTCACCTGCTACATTGCTGGCAAAAGCGTTGCTGAACTCCATTGACCAGAACAGAAGGAGCTTTGGCATGGAACTCACACACCTTATGGCGCCTATGGTACTTCTTGGCATCAGTCATATCAACGGTGCAATTATCTGCTTGACAAGAAACTTGCGGACTTAACGACGACCCCCTCCACCACTACCCGATCCTTTCCTTCCTTTCTTCTTGATCTTGTCTTCATCTACAAACCCTAACCCACCAGAAATATCTTCATCGTCGTCCTCTTCCTCTTCCTCTCCTATTTCCTTCAAGCTCCTCTTTCCTTCAGATTTGCTTGTTCCCATACTGAGAAACAAAGAGAAGATCTAACAAGAAGAATACAAAATACGAACGAAGCAAAAAGACCTTGATAAATAAGTGAAAAAGGGAGAAGAATTATGTGTGAGGACCACATTCTTCATTTCTTTCTTTATTCCTTATCAGCATAAGGGTAATAGTGAAGGCTAATTAAGATTTAAGCAATAGCTCAGAGACTAATCATGGTAGGTGGTACATCAAGAACAGTTTTCTCTGTATCTGTACGTACTTTTAAGTTATTTATACTCTCCCATGTACCTACGAATTTCTTTTTAAAAAAAAAACAAAAAAAGAAATTCGAACTCAACTTCTTCTTTTTTTCATATTAGAAAAGGTATTAAAATGAAAAAAAAGGGGTTAATAAGGTTTTATTACTTGTACATATAAAGAAATTTATATGTACCACAAGAAATTAATTATTGTCCTTCGTCCAAGTTGAACGGCCAGCGTGATGATAGTTATAAAACCTGTGGTGGATGTCACACCATCATTTTTTTTATGGGTTCTGAAATATGCAATCATGCTGCAATAAATAAATCATGTTTCAAACAATGGTTTGGGTAGAAGTAGATCGATCAATTAACGAACTTGTCATCTAAAAAATGAAAAATAATATTTTATCCATGCCTGTTATTATTTTTACATTTTAATGGGAAATTATTCCAATTATCATTGCTTTAGATTACGTCTTCAATCTATCATTTTTGTATTATAATTGAGAAAATTAGTTTGATATGTTCTTATATTTTGATCAAGCCTCGAATCTATTCCTCCAAATCTAATTAATTGCTTCTAATTTATCTTTGAATACAAAATCATTCTCCAAATCTATTTTCTATCAAATTTTTTCTATCTATAAATTAATTTAAATATCCGTACCTAAAAAATTTAAGATGTTAAGTGATGTATTCAAAAAATTATTTTCCACTTTGAAAATTCAAAACATGTTGAAACAAAAATAATTTTCTAACAAATTTATAAGTTTTTACTTAAATATAGTTATTTAAGTTAATGATCATTTTTCTTATAATATCACACAGATTAATTTTAGTATATTTTCATGTGATTTACAATATATAACAGTAAGTGATGTTGTTTATACTATTTTAATCATTTTTTTTCATAATCAATAACATTGAAAAAAAAACAGATGTAGTCATACAGTGAAGAGATTTGTATGATTTGTGGATCTTCTAAAAATTATAAAGAAAAGTAAACTGAATTATCTTATTAATAGAACTACATATAGGATGAGTTTATAAATTTATATAAATATTAAATGACGTTTTTGTTACGTAAAAAAAAGGATAGAAATGCTCGTTTATATATATATATATATAAAGTTAATGGAAGAAATTTGGAAAACATAAAAAAAGATGTTTTTCAAAACTAGTTATAAATTGGAGAATTGAAAAGTGTGTTTTCTAATTCTCTAAATGGAAAAGAAAAAAATATATTTAAATATAAAATCCTATTTTTCATTGTGCGTGGAGATATTTTTTCTAGAAATCAGAGTTATTTTCGACATTAGAACACAATTTTAGTGTTTTCGTCATTAAACTACAAAATATTTGATATAATTTATTTAAATAAAAAAAGAACAAACACAAGTTTAGCTTTTCTAAATCTAGAGAAAGAGAGGAGGAGAGAAAACAAACGAAAAAAAAAAAAGTGACTGCCAACAGTCATTAAATTTTGAGGAGGGGGATTAATCTTAGAGAGAGGTGTCAAATGATCATTTCATTTAAAAACTTAAGTTATTAGGTAATGCTTTTTCAAGGAAAGAAAACAAACTAAAAAAAAGTGACTACCAATAGTGATTAAATTTTGAGGGGGATTAATTTTAGAGAGAGGTGTCATATAACCATCTCACGCAAAAGCTTAAGTCGTTAGGTGAAGCTTCGAATATGATTTATATTATTATCTAATATACTCCTTCAAGTGCAAGCTCTTTAGGTTTAAAACTTGCACATGCTCACATTAACTTGTGCTTAACTAATTAGAAGAGAAAAGAAATAGTAGAATTCAAATTAACTTGTGTTTAATTAATTAGAAGAAAAAAGGGATAGTAGAATTCAAATTCTTGACCGTTAAGTTAGTAAGGATCTAATACTTTGTTAAATGACAATCTCATTCAAAAATTTAAGCTATTAAGTGAGGTTCAATGATATGATTTATATTATTCTCTAACAAGAGATGCGCTAAAGAATTTTCAAGGGTTTGAAAACAATGAAGGAGAGTCTAGTATTTCAATTTAACATGTCAATATAATTTGAATGAATTTTACTTCAACTGATATTGGTGTTTCTTATTTTTTTAAGAAATCTGAGTTTAAACCTTCTCTTTATAACAAAATATACCCTTCATATATACGAATATGAAGGATATACCTCTCACTATAAGAAGAAAAGGATTTTGTAATTTGGTATAGCAACTAATTTATAATTTATTTTTTTTGTCTAATTCTCTTGATTTGTTAAAATAAATTTTGTCACGTGTTGCATGAGAAGCTTGTCTATAGTAGCTAGAATAAAATTCTAATGTGAGAAAATTTAGGGATTGATTAAGGAAATACATATGCCATCTGTTCTATTTAAATTGTCTGTCCCTCGGATTTCCACTTATTTTTTTTTAAAAAAAAAACAACCTTACAAAAAAATATCATTTATTGTTTGGTCTGTTGTGAACATTTTTAAAACTATTCTCGTATTGAAAAATGTTGAAGTCCATGTATTTTTAAGTAAAATTGTAATTGATAATGGAGAATAAGATTGAAAAATCATATCTCTTCGCATACTTTTAGAGAGCAATATAAAATCATTCTTACAACCTTAGTTAAAGAATAATATAAAATCATTATTAAAACCTTACCTAACAACTTAATTTTTTGAGTTGAGATGATTTTTTGACATGATATCAAAGTGTTGATGACTAAACAGTTGCGAGATTTCTCTTCTAATTAATTAGGTACAAAATAGTATGAATTTGTACAAGTTTCTAAGTCCAAAGATTTTTACTTAAAAAAATTATATTAGAAAATAATATAAAATCATTCTTGAAGTCTCATATAATATTCTTTAACCCTTACTTAAGAGAGGATTATATATGCACGAGCATGATATAAAATCAAATATTATACTTAAAACATTAGAAAATGATCAACAAGTTATTAGCTCAAGTGGTAAGCAAACTTATTATTGTGTAAATTTTTTATCAATATACAAGATTCGAATTTTGAAGTTATATTTGTTAAAAGAGCTTAAATCTCATTGCTTTCAATTTGAATATAATTAATCTTATTTCTAATGTGGGATGAAAATATCTAAATAAAAAATTAAAAAATATAAAATCAAATATTATCAATTTGTTAGAATTAAAACATTAGAAAACATATAAATTTGATGATTGGATTCTCATTTTCTAAAGTTTTTTAAGAAACACGATCGATCGATTCTTATCGCTTTCAAATCGAAATCTTATCGCTTTCGAATCGAAATCTTAAACTTTCGATTTGAATATAATTAATTTTATCTCCAATGTGGAATGAAAATATCTAAATAAAAAAAATAATAAAATAAAATATTATCAATTTGTTAGAATTAAAACATTGGAAAACATATAAAGTTTGACGATTGGATTCTCATTTTTTAAAGTTTATTAAGAAACACGATTGATCCATTCTTAATATTCAAGTATTAATTTTGGATGTAATGATTTACAGAAAAGAAAAGATCAAATAATCAAGTATCAAATTTAATAGTTTAGTTACTAGGAAGACGACCAAGCGAGAAAGAGAGAGAGATCTTTCTGTGAACACGTGAATTTAGCTTTGTAAGGGTATTATTCAAAGGTGAAAAAAACATAGATGGTCTATCAATTTCTCAAAAGTCGCCTATCAAGATTAGATGCTTATGGTACGGCTTACCTACTACATATGTCCTTAGCATCCGATTCTTCTCTTCTTTTCCCCTTCCCTCTTGTTTTTTCACCTCACATTTTGCTGTGGCCAACAGTATTTCAGCAAAGTGGGCACCTATGCTCTTCTACTTGGCTATAATTTCCAGCTATCATTAAAAAAAAAAAAAACAAAACAAAAAGAGGACGACGATGTGCATTATCGTGTAAATTGGTCCCCCTCTGTACTAGGGCAGCAGTTTTGTACAGTATATATATTGAGCATCAAACATCGATGCTGAATTGATCACAGCTCCAAAGTTCGCAGGTGGTTTCGAGCACTAAATGATAAGACAGCAAATAGTTCAATGCGATGGGAATCGTGGATTGATTAATATTTACAAATTGGAAACCAACTTGCAGCTGGTTGGCTTTTGGACGGGGGTTAAGACATAAAGTACTAGCTAGAGGAAGAAATATTAAGAGTGTAATGAGAATTCAATAAATATTGAATTATAATTTAAAATAAATAAAGACTAATTCACTATCGGTCAAACACTAACTATTATTTTAATTTTAATTTTTTTAATTTAAATATCATAATTTATTTTTGATTTT
The DNA here is from genome assembly GCA_963924115.1 of Dovyalis caffra. Lineage (NCBI taxonomy): Eukaryota > Viridiplantae > Streptophyta > Magnoliopsida > Malpighiales > Salicaceae > Dovyalis > Dovyalis caffra. The sequence continues at coordinate 10,750,477 of CAWUPB010001184.1, forward strand.
TAATTAAAATGATCGATCTTGTTAATCGAATTTTGAACACATATAATAAACACAGTAAGAGTAAAATAACAAATAATCCTCACCCTTATTTTTTTCTTTTTTTCTCATCCTTTCTTTTCTCATTTTTTTCTCTCTCATCCTTTAGTCTTTCTCTTCTCTCATCCTTCATTTATTCCCTTCAAAACCCATCAAATTTCTACCAAAGTTAACACAATAAACAAATAAACGAACAAAAACACTTCTTTCTCTCTTTTTTAGTTAGCACACCCAAAAAAACCCTCATTCTTTTATTCCCCTCTTTCATATTTAGTTCGTTTTTTGTATGTTGTATTGTATTAGAGCCATAAAAAACTTGTTTTTTTTTTATAAGGTTGGTGGCTGTCTTTGTAATCACCCATCATGTGTTTGATGAAATATTTTATTATCTTTTTAATCTTCCACTAGTACCAGAATAGGATCAAACGAATTATAAATTACATATGCTAACAAATATTATGGATGTAAATGCAACTTACTTTTGAAGATTTTAGAGTTCAAGAAAAAAACCAAATAAGTTATATTTTTATTGTAGAAGATGTCAGTTTATGGACTTTTGTGAACCGATAAACTTATTGTTCAAGGTTCAAAAGATAAGTAAGGAGATGCAGGACATGAAGCAAGAAGTTTAAGGGATGAATGAGCTGATTAATATATTGAAGTCAGTGTTGGAGGCTTATAGAGATAGGGGTATACAAGTGTGAGTGTTTGTTAGTTTGTTTTATAATATGCTTTTGTATGTTTTAAGGAAATAAATGGATGTTGCTGCTATAATTTTGATTAAGGAATGAAATTAATTGACAGTGTTTTTGTGTTCCATGTTTAACAAATATTATTTCATCTACTTATGTATGATTTATGTATTGTCGTAATCAAAAATTTAGGTTATATTTATTTTTGATTATTTTTCTAGTATTTTTTTTTACCGATTCTATTCCTTTTATTTCAATGTATTTTATTTTATTTTTCATATTTATTTTGGTCAATTTTACAAGTCTTATATTTAATTTTAGGATTTATTTTTATTATTTTATTATTGTAAGAAAAGAAAAGAAGAAGAAGAAGAAGAAAGAAAGAAAGAAGGAAATGAAAATACAAAAAAAAAAAAGTACAAAAAAATTGCATGTTATAATCAATTAGGGTTATAATTAAAAAGAATAAGGACTAGAATTGAAAAAAAATCAGATTTAAAATTGAAAGTCAATTAAGGATGAAATTGAATGAAACAGAGGTGCAATTGAATGAAATTGAGACTGAAATTGAAGCCAATTAGGATGCAATTGAAATGAAAATTAAGGGTGTAACTGCGAAACATTGAAATAGACAGGGACTAAGATGAAATTAAGGCTTGAACGACAGGACCAAAACCAAATCGAATGACTTGTCGTTTGCTGCAACCTAAAACCAATTCCGAGGTACCGTTTGTCATTGTCATTGGAGAAAAAATTTGTAAGTTTTGTCTCTTTGATTATTGGCTGGCAATTTTACCAGACAAGAATGCTGTACCACCTACAAATGAGCACTGCATTTCACAAACCAAGTGTTGCATGCACATTTCTTTTTTGCTTTGATTTTGTTTTGTTCACAAACGATAAAAAACCAATGTCAATTTTGATTTTTAGCGAGTGTTTAGAACATTTGAGAATAATCCTAAGGGAGGAATCTAGTGGATTTTGACTATAAATTGAGACTCCTTCTAGGAAGAGGGGCAGAGATTGGGATTCGGAGGAGAGACTTTTGGGTTTTGAAGGTTTTTTGGATTTTTCAATTTTCAGGGTTTGGCAACAAGAATCTTTGAGTTTCTAGGTAAAGGGAATTAAACTTTTTGGGTTTATAGAACCTACTCAGTGCACAATCGTTCAATCTAAGTCTCGGTTACGTGGGTGAGCCATTCTTGGGTCCTAAACAAACAATAAGGTTCGGCCATTTTCACTGTTTCTGGAGTCCTGCAAACAGAAGAAACACATAATCGCAACCATCCAAACTCTCTTTTTAATCCTTATAATCATTCCGAATCATCATGTATTCTACTTATCCATTTTATTTTCGTTTACGTTAGTTTATTCTAGTTTTGGTACTTGAAGTTTCAAAGCAAGAACAAGAGGGAAATGACAGTGATTATGTCACTGCCATGATGAGTTTCACATGTTTTGGGTACTGTCAATAGAGTGAGGAGAGGGAAGAATTTGGTTTAGAATGATAGGAATGGTAGTTGTTGTTAAGCAAGTTTTTGGGAAAGGAAGGAGAATGATCGGAGAAAGAAAGACAGGAAAGAAAAGAGAAAGAAAGGAAAGAAAAGGAGAAAAATAAACGGGCTACGAGAAGAGAGAGAAAAAAGAGAGCTGGGCAAATGGAAAGGATTGGGCTGGGTTTAGCCCAGCCCGAGAAGGAAGGAGAGGTTGGGCTTAGCCCAGCCTGAGAGGGAGAGAAAAAGAGGTCAGCCCAGTGGTCTTGGCCCAAAGGCCCAATAACCTCCATTTTTTCCCAATTTTTTATTCTTAACCATTCCCCTTGGTCAGTTAAATCTGAAATTTGTATGCATGCTTCCTGTTTTCATTTCTAGTCTAGAATTAAATTTTTAGAATTTTTAAAGTTTGTTTTGCCTATTTATGTTGATTTATTTTCATGCCTAATCATTAATTTCTTTTGGAGTTTAAATTTTAGTTTAGCCTAGTATTTAATGTTAATTAAATCTGAAATTATAGAGGTAATTTTGAAGTCATATGTATGCTTTGGGTTTTAATCTTTTAAACTTTTGGAAATTTAATTTTAGATTTACTTAGGCTGTGTTTGTTTGAAAAAAAACAAGTCCCGTGAATTTGTTTTTCCTATTTTTCAGTATTTATTTCACGTCTAGGAAAAAAATCAACAAAAAATGATTTTCAGTCAATGAAAAATGATAGAGTATTTTTGAAAAAATGTTTTCCCAGTTAAAAAAGAGGAAAACATTTTTCGTCTCACGAGTCGTCTCGTTCTTGCATTACTTACCTCTCTCTTAATATATTTTAACAATTTTTTCTCTATCTTTTTTTTATATAAAATATATCAAATTAATTTTTAATTACTTCTTATTAATTATTATTAATTATTTAATTATTTTTTCTCTATTTCTACTAATCTTTGATTTTTTTATTTATCGATACATTAAATATTCTTAAAAAATATTTTTACACCTTAAAATTATTTTTATAATAAATATTTTAATAATTCATCTCTATTTTTTTATTATTTTCTCAAACACCATCTAAACTATACTTAAATAATTGAAAATAATTATTATAAGACTCGCAATTTTTTGTAAAAAAAATTGAAATTAATTTATTTATTAATAAATACATTATTTTTTCAACACTATTCATTTGTAACTAAATCAATAATTTGTAATTTTAATCAATTGTAAAATTTTATTGGTAATTTTAGTGAATAATTAATTATAAATTATTCAAACGTTAATCTTTTGAAACCGAGATGAATAATTATATACAAATGATAACTAATAATTTATAAAACTATTTTTTAGACTAAATTATCGGTTCGGTTTCCAAAAAAAAAAATCTTAATTAAGTTACTAAAATAACAATGCTAGGATTACTTGGAATTTTTTTTTTTAACTAAATGTGAATATTGACTTGATTTTGTCTCAAGTAATTTTGATGAATTGATTTGATAGTTAAAAAGTATATTTTATTTTTTGAATCAAAATTTTAGAGTCGGTACTTATGAAAATTTATTAAATTCTTCTAAGTATATCTTCTATTGTGAAATTGTGAACATATCTTTTTGAAGTTTTTTCAAAACTTGTTAATGTAACAATCATATATTGCTTTTATGTTTTAATTTTCCGTATCAAACAAACGCTAGAATATATTTTTCAGCAACTTTTTCATGTAATTGCCCAACAAGTAGAAAATATTTTCTTGAAAAATAACTTATTCGAGAATTGATTTTCTTATGGAAGTTGTTTTTCACCAAACAAAGGGAGCCTTAATATTGAATATTGCTTTAATAACCAATAGTGAAATTAGGACATTGATATGTGGACAAATCATTGAGTTTTCTAATTTTAAGAGATTGGTGTCGATTCTCTACCAATTTTGAAAAATATATAAAAAATGAAAATGAAAAGAAAAATAATAGAAAAAAACACATGAAAAGAAAGAAAACAAAATATATATATACATGAAAAATTATTAGAATAATTTTAATAAGTCTCATATCCGATAAGGAATTGTGTTATCATGAATTTCAAACCCGTCACCTTGGTACTTAGGATGTTCTCCTATATACCAATTATGTCGAAACTTAGATGGATTTGATGTTGAATTGACGAGACTTTTGCCGACGCAGTCCGACGATAAATTCAATATGATGTCATAAACAACTATAAAAAAATCAATTGGCATAGGAAATAAAACTTAGAATTTTGACTTCGAAATAATTTGGAAAAAAATAGGAACTTTAGGATATAAAGTTTTAGGGATGTACCTTTTCTCGAAAAAAGATATATTTGGGTAGTTGATATTTTCTCAAAGGCATAACCAATTCATTACCCTAAAATGTCTAAACCAAGTGTTTTTTTTAGGTTTTCTAATTTCTTTTGATACCAAGTGGTGACTTCAACACGTGGTTTAACCCACATTCTTAGTAAACAAATAAAATAAAAACCAAAACAATACCATTTTTAATAGCTTTTTTAGAAGTTCCTTAAATGTCGGGTAGCAACAATATGAAAACTTCACTTGTGGATTTAGACTTAGGTCATAGGTTTAGTCTTGTTTAGTTTATTTCCTTTATTTATTTATTTCATTTATTTTCCAAGTCATTTATTTTTTTCATTTAATCAATTCTAAGTTATTTATTTTATGAATTTATTTTTGGTGTTTTAATTCCTGCATATATTTCAAGTACTCTAATTCATGTTATTTATTTTCTTTATACTTAAATTTTTATACATATTTTATGAAATGGATTGTATATATTTGTCAGACTATGAAACCTTTAGCGATTGATCAACTAATCCCGTTTATAGCTATGTTGTGGATTGGGTGGCCGTTCAATTGTGTGGTATGCCACGTGTTGCAAAGTTGATTATACAAGTATATCAACTATTTTTTTTACTTCAAACATAAAGGTCATTATCTTATTATTATTTTGAATGCAGGCCATTTTGAGGGTGCTTCGTTAAGAATGCTAAATTTTATTTAATTTCATTTCAAATGTTTATATATATAACCTGAAGTCTTCACAGTACAATTGGCGATATCATCAATTTATATGGCAAATAGGAACTTTTTTAACATTCATTTCAATGTATGTGGATGATGTGAAAATACGTTTTTTAAATTATTCGAAAAAATAATTTATATATAAAATGATTCCAAAATATTTAAAAAAATTAATTTTTATGGAAAATGGTAAGAATGACTTCATTTAAACATTGAATATTGATGCATCGTAAATGTAATAGCCAACTCTTCCCAGCTAAGTTCTTCGAACAATATTTTGGTTAATTTTCTTTGAGTTACAACTAAGGAGATAAATAGAACCAAGGTTAATTTTGTTTGAGTAACAACTTAGGAAACTTGAAAGGTTGCAGACATAAAATCGAGGAGTAAATGTATAATTTAGCCTCCAACTTGTTACATTCACTCAATTCCCTCCAAGTAAAACCATTATGGACACTGATGAGGACAATCAATTCATGTTTTGGGCTCTCTTGATGAAGCCCAAACGGTAAATGCACTAGCAAGAAATCAACTACCTGCATAACTTGCCAATAGTATTATCTATCTGTTATTTCGACATCGTCAACAGGAGCAGGGTTGCTTCAGGGAGGAGAGGGAGGTAAAAGAGTTTCATGTTAGTCATTGTAGTTGTAAAAGTGTTTTTCATTTGTGCACTCAATAAATTATAATTTGCCCTTTCTTTCAAAATATCTGTGAAACAAGAAAATTAATAAACTCTTACGTTTAGACAATAGCATGAACTAAATTAAAAAATAAAAATAAATTATAAATAAAACCAAAATAAAACCATTGGTTTTACTATTCATGCACTATTTAAAACACTATTAATCCATAATTATTTCACGATTTACATATATTTAAAAGCATTATTCCTTTCAATACTTAATGGTATTTTTATACTTTCTTAACTTTTTAATACATTTATAATGAAAGTTTTCCTAATATTGCATTTTGATCCTTCTTTTTTAAATATAATTTTTTCAATCCACAAAATATTTTTTATTTGGTTTCGGTCTCTCTTTCTTGTATGATTTCTGTCATTTTGTTCCTTTTTTCTCTGATTTTTTTAATCAAAAAATTTAAGGCAAAAAATGTTTAAAAGACATTATAAAATAAAAATTTAACTAAGAATTCATTGATTTATATTATTAAATATTTTTTTTATTAAAATTATAAAGAATATTCAATCAAATATAAAATTTGATGTATTTTGATAAACATATAATATAACATGTGATATCAAAATAAAATAATTTTTTAAAATAATTTTATATATTTTATCCGATTTGCAATGTAATTTATGTAAAAAATTTAGTTATCAATTAAGAATAGGAGTTGAAGGTAATCAATTTGTTCTTACGCTCCCCATATCTGTTCTTTTTTAGGGGTGGCGGGTGGCATGCATATATTCCCATCGAAGCAGGTATTTTTACCATCTTTATAAGTTAGCTTTAATTTTGGCCTAGAATTGTTAAAATACTCCAAAAATAAGGTGCAAGGTAAATCTCCAAAAAGGAAAATGAAAGTCAAATAAACAAAAAATACCAGGCATCTGCTAAAAAAGAAAAAAAAAAAAAAAACCTACAGAATTTTGTTCATTGCACGGAGTTTACTTATATGGACTGGGCTGAGAGTTTAGGAGACCCATTAACGTTGATGCCTAAAAAGGCCGAAGCTTAGTTTTATAGGTTTGATAGCTGAAAAGGCACATCCCAGATGCGAAGCACATATGCAGTCAATGGCCCAGTAACATATGGGCTGAGCCTGTAGTGAGAGTTATTCAATCTCTCTAAAAGGCAAACTGCTTCAAGTTTGATGAACACTGACCAATCTGATTTACTGGTGGATGAGCTGAATTTTGTGGAAAAGAGGATCTGCTTACATTAAGAGGTTGGTACTTTACTAAAATAAAAAATAAAAAATTAAGCTGATTAAAGAAGGGAAAAAGGCAAAGAATTGAATAGGAATGGGCCGACATTTTATTTTTCCCATTAATTTAAAGAGCACCTAAGTAGCTGGACTGATAAAATAATCTAATATACTAGAAATGATAATTTCGTTCATCATTCTCCTTAATCTCTTTATATAATGGACAACAAGAACAAAGCTTACATCAATTGTAGAGAATTTGGATAACGTAAGCAGATCGACATAAAGATCGACATAATAATGAAGCCATGATATTTTAATATCTCTGCTTACAATAAATTAAGTTTATATATTACCTGTTGACAGCTTAGGAGATAAGACTCCTCTTAACACCTATGACGTTTTTTGTTCTCTCTTTTTGCCACAAGCAGTCCTGACCAGTTTTATTTCAGCTACTTGTATATATATATATATTTTAGAAAGAAGCTAACAAAACAACAAATGCCCAGAAGGCATTCAATAAGAACTTAATTAATATGGTAGTTATTAAATAGTTAATAATAGTTCATGTTGTCATAATTAAATATTTTTAAATTTTTATTTACTTATGAATTATCGGTCATTGAATCTTTGAACCAACAACTATACATAAGCAAGATGTTTTCTCAAGGTTTGATTAGAAATTTCCAATTGATACAATATTTGACTAATATTGACTATCGTTAACTAATCTCTCAATCGGTGCTCTACAACTTTTTTAGGAAAACCTTTTTTTTCTTTTTTCCAACATTAAGAGATATTTCTAACATATCAGTAGCAGGACGGTGACGATGCATGAGTGCACGCGCTAGCTAGCAAGTATTTTTAGATTTTTTGGAGTATTTTTCGGGTAATTTTCAATTTTTCTCTAAACTTTTTACTTAGTTTGAGTATTTTTAAAGATCATTAGCACTCTTTTGTCAATTTTGAGTATTTTTACAGTTTTTTTTTTACATATTTCCATGAACATTGAAGTGTTAGGTTTGCATCATTGTGCAATGCTTCGAAGATATAAAGTCCTCAAAGAGCTTTTTATGATGATACAAGGTTGTTATTCAATATTCTATAAAGAAATTGGAAGGATGAGTTAGGATTTGTTTGATCGGCTTATCCGGCACCTAATGGTTCGATCTACGTGTGTATTTGATTGATATTGTATGTTTGTGTTTTGATAAATGTGTTGTTTGATGGATTTATATGTTTTCGAAAATGAATTTATGTTTACGTGTTTTTATGAGATACCATCAAAGCATTGCTTTTTTGTATGCCAAATGATTTTAGAAGTATAAATTTATTTGCCTTAATTTGAGAATTTTTTGTTTCACAGTTGATTTTGACATCGAGGCACCTTTTTTTTTTTTTTTTTTTTAAAATCTAAAATTGTCTTCATTCACAATTTATGATTTTTGTTTCTAATCAAATTGTTTACGAGTAGTTTGTTTTTTCGATCTTATTTTCTAAAATCAAATCATCTCAAAGCAGTTTGTTTTTTATTTATTTTTTCCTATCATATCATTCACGAGCTGGTCGTTTCTTCGATCTTATTTTGTAAAATCGAATAACTTAAAATTCATTTGTTTATTCATTTTTTTTTATTTTTAAATCAGATCATTCATGAGCGATTCGCTTCTTTGATTTTGTTTTCTAAAATCAAATCCCCTAAAAATAGTTTGCTCATTAGATTTGTTTTTGTTTTTTATTAGATCACCTCTGAATGGTTCGTTTTTTCGATCTTACTCTTCAAAATCAAGCAACCTAAAAATGGTTTGTTTCTTTGATTTTTTTTTTTAATTGAAACTCTGATTTTGTTTTATAAAATCGAATCACCCAACCATGCTTTGTACATACAAATATTTGTTCCGACTTTCAATGGACATAAACAATATTTTAACTTGATAAATTCAGATTTATAGTTTTCACTAATTTTATTTCTCTTGCCATAACATTATAGTTATTTGGGTACGTGTTAATAGTCCTTGTTGGATTTCTTAATATTCTTAATTTCTCATATCGTTAATACAAATAAATTGTTTTGGTATAAACGTATCATTAGTTTCGTGAAGTAGGAGAATCTCAACATCACGGGACTCTAATTAATCAGATTTCTTTCACATAGAATTGAATCTACCCATATTTTGGACACTCTATTTAGAATCCCTCCACCTTTTTCTCCTGAATATAGAGAGATTATTTGTTTTTAGGACACCATATTAAAATACACTATAAGTGTCCCCCACAACATTCTCTAGGACCCACTGGACCTGAAACTTCCATAAGCAACTGTCCACAAGCTAGCTTCCAACCATGTGTTAAAAGACATTAGAATTTTAGAGGTGAAGATTCTCTAAAAACCTTATATGACCAGAACCTCACTGGAATTTTCCATCCTCATTCATTCATTCATTCCTGCTTCTTGGCTTCCCAATCCCTAGGTTTGACTCTCCACAGTAAATTTGATCTCCACTTTAAATATTGTGGCCCACGTTACCATGCAATATCATAATTATTTAAGTGCCCGTTATAACCATATGATTTTACTTATCTACCTAGCTATGTCATTAATCCCAAGTAAACCAACAAATTGATTCTCAAAATAAATAAAATAAATAAATAAAGAGAAAGAAAGAAAGGAAAGGAAGGTTTACCAACAAATCAAATCAAATTATTAATGGTATCAACTTTCAACATCAATGAATTAATGTTTTAGAAAAAGAGTCTGGTAATTGTAAAAAAAAAAAAACGGTCGTTCTTATTTTAAGTGAATTCATAACCATAAATTCACCTCTTGGTTCTTCATTTGACCAGTGAAATCGTGGGACGAAATATTAGTCAGGAGAAATCAATTTCTACAGATAATTATATTTGTTAAAGAAGCAATTATTCGTTTACAGAATTATACATATTTTTATTAATTTATTCCCCTGAGTGTAATATATCAAGTTTATATTTAAGGAAATGCTACAAGAAAGAGTTTTCGTTCACAAACCAGTTTAGGTATTGTGGTATTGATACAATACCTAACATCTAATTAGAAAAAAAATTAATTTCAAAACTCAAAAAAACGAAAAAAAAAAAAAAGAAGAGGAGAAATACTTAACTTGTAAAATCAAAAATAAAATAAAATAAAATATTGGCATTGTTATTATAATTAATATGGGATGGGTAGGGCTTCCTCGGATGTCGATATTCAAGATCCCTTAACTTTTCCTCAAGTCCAAGATCTCTTTCCTACAAATGAGGTTTACAATTGCAAAATATCATGGTGTCAATTGAGTGAATTTAAGTGTGATTGCGATTTCATCTTTCGAGAACCAGAAACCATATCATGTGCTATAGCTTGTTCCACTTGACCTAACATCAATGTGTTAAACAGTTATCACCCTCCATGACATTACAAATAAGTACGGATGGTACACGATGACCACTTGACCAGTGACCCAAATGGAATATCTATTGTCCTTCAATGCAGCCATTCACTTCCTTCTCTCTTGGACGTCCTAGTCTACGCCATGGATGACTCGTCCTCCATAAACAAATTAGGATTATTGAAAGAAGCAAAACTGATTCAGGCACCCCAGTTTTTGTAACCAGAGCACTATAGTGATACCGCTAGAATGTCCTTCAGTTAGTGCTTCATTTACCCCTTGTCTATGAGGGATAGATGGATGGCATTTTTGTACTTTCAGCACAGGAAGATGAGGGTGATCCTCCCATCTGTTCATGTGGGTGCCCAGATAATTAGAAGAGAGTGAAAATAAAACGAAAATGGAGAGTGAGATCTTTGTCTGCACATTGTTTGGGGTGCACTATGGTCAGCCTTTGATGGATACAGTTAGGTTGGATTTGATGCTTTTGTCTCTTTAACCCTATTGACACAGACTTTTGCTTTAACGTGCGCGTTGGGTTTCTTTCATGTTTGCCAAATTGGCATTTCTTGTCCGGTGGTAGTGGGGTAGTGAGTGACTGAGTCTGGATGTGTAGGTCCTACCTCTCTACCTCTAAAATTGACTACCACTACCAGTCTCACATGCCCAATCACCATGATCTTCCACGTTACGCACTTTATCTTCTTCTTCTCCTCCTCCTCCTCCTCTCTCTCTCTCTCCCTCCGAAGCCACATATCAACATATACTTATATGTTACTCCCTTTTTCAATCGTATCTTTTTATAAAAAATAAAAAAATCGATCACTCCTTATTCTAAGTTTATGTATATGTCAATTAGTCAATTTTTTATGTCAGAATTTATTTATTTTTAGATAATTTAAGTTAATTTATAATTAAACTCTTATGTGTAGTGTATGTGGTCATTAATTTTGAAAGAAAAACACATTAAGAGATGAATATATGAAAAGTATACACAAACCAAACGTTAAAATTGATTTTTCTTTTTGAAATAAAAACATATGATTGGAAAAAAAGAGTTAATATATATATAAGAATTATACACAGACAGGTTCCCTTCATTTTTTTTTCAAAAAATGCAAATAAAGATGTCTGACTTGGAGCAACAATTAAAAAAAGCAAAAGAAATATATTATATTTTTCATATTCACACGAATTTGAGATCCTATCTTATTCACATCAAGTTCAAAGTTTAGACGAAAAATTTGTTGACAAAAAGTTGATGCGTCAAAAGCTTGGTTACTGATGTGGGGCAATGTAAATGTTTTACCTCATCAAAAGGCTAGAACCTTGACCTTGGTTAAACAAACATTTTTCTTTACTGCTGGAATCTATCTTTACCTACTAGGCGCTAAGCACCAATTAGTACCTTTCAGAGGAAAGACAATAAATCTTCTCCTTCAAATGCATGAAAATATTAGGCAAATAAACATATGAAGATATCGGGTGCCCTGTTTTGGATAGCAACTGAGTGGATTAAATTGGAGGAGTCACATCATGCCCGTCCCAAATATGATGATTTAGGTGGGCATGCATATGTATCACAAAAATGATTTGTTTTCTTATAAAAAGGAGTTTCGTTCACAGTCCATATTTGTCTTCATTGATGCTTCTGTTTTCCCCGTTGGTTTTCCATCGGATTAAAACACTTGACAAGTGCTTTTCATGAACCTGGCATTTGTCTTGGTGAAATTTATGATTCGAAAACCCTGTGGGCGAGGGTATTAGCACCTTCTAAGTAGAAATCGTAATTTAACCCTATCTGATGGATGCCATTCGACTATATCTAAAATGAATAGTTATTATTTTGAATCGTACGTAAATATTCAAAATTATTACTTATTGACGAATACAGATAATATCAAATCCGATTAGAATCTGATCCAATATATATACGCATCAACTTTTAAAATTATATGCATCATATTTATAATTTATATATATATATATATATATATATATATATATATATATATATATATTATTGTTTTATTTTATACTAAATAACAAATAATACTTGGGAAATGGATATTCAAAACCGATAAATAATATATGGAAATTTAAAATTTTCATTTTATTGGTAATAAATAATGTATAGATATTTAAAATTCTCATCCGAAATATATTGAATAGTGTATAAATATTCGAGACCTGACTTCCGGATGTCCATTGACATCACTAGTTCTAAGGTTATGTGCGCTAGACTCCAGGCTGGACTTAGGTGCCGTCGGCGGCAGCCGTGACTTCTCAAAATTTATAAATATCCTCGAAATTTAACATTTTTTAATCAATAAGTTGTACTTCAATTTGGCACTAGTCTCCTTCTTATCTTTAAAAAAACCCCTCTTTTGTAATTTTTTTTTTTAAAATAAAAATTGATTTTGTTATACAAGATCATCCTTCAAAATGAAAAAAGTAACCCCTTAATCCTTATTATGCAATTTGTAAATCTATTATATTAATTTATCCTCCAAAAATAATAATAATTTTTTTTTTTTTTTTTTTTTTTTTTTTTAACTCCGCCACTATTTGTGCGCACACAAAGAACTTAGAGCTATGTCGTCCCATCCAAATCTGCATGCATAGTCATATATAGTTGACAATGGAGAATAATTTCGTCAAATTGCAGGGCAGTGAATGAGCACTGAATTATTCTTTGTCTACATCGAAATGCATGAAAGTATAAGGGTTTGCTACTATGGGGGTACCTAGGATAGAGTAAATAGGCCAAGCATGGCCCTGTAAGCCATTATTGGATGCTCGTAGACTGTCGGCTTATAATTGTGCATAAACAAGAAATAGTTAATTTGTACATCAATCCAAAAATTTAGGCGTCAATTAAGCAAGATCGAGAGATCTTTGGCTTTCTTTAAGCTATCTTTTTGCTTATTTTTAATTATTTTTGGCTGAAGGAGAAATGAACTCCCAATTAATTTAAGGGTTTGTGCAGGTTTGGTCCTTGTTCTTTTCTAAAGTTTTTAATTAAATTATTCTACTTTTTTTTCATATTAATTATAAGTCCTTGTACTCTATATATACACACACATAACGCCATGAGTTTATACGTATATATGAAATCTTTTTATTCGAGTGACTCTTTTATTTTTAAAATTATTTAATTCAAGAAATATAAAATTATTTAAGTAAAGAAATAAGAAAATGAAAATAACAAGTGAAAATTAATTTAATTAATTATGTTTGTTTAGGCTTTTTTTTTAAAAAAATTAGTTGATTTACATTCTTTTAATTATTTAATTTTCACCTCAAACATAAATTTTTTTTGAAAAAATAAAATTATTGGATTGTGAATCGTTAATAATTCAACTCAATATTCTGATTTAAATGTGCTACATAAGCATGCAAACTAACAATGTATAAATGAGGAGACCTAATCAATGCAAAACAAAACAAAAAATTCAGGAACACAATTAATATGAATATAATAGAAGATTCTAATTAAAACAACTGAAAGAGTACAACGGCCAAATTCCAATAAAAACCATCAATTTAAACTAAAGAGACAAACAACCCTATCAAAGACTCATTCAATTAGTCTAAAATCTTAAGTTGGCAAAAGTATTTTAATATTTTGTCTTAATACAGGTGAATTGAATGTCCTAACAAATTGGGGACATACGATACTTTTTTGGATATATGATCAATATCTATATCCGAGTTTTTTTTTTAGGCAAAGAACATTACTGGTTTTTTTGGGGAAAAAAAAATTAAAGAGGCGAAGAATTTGTTGCGTGAGGAGAAGAAACGGGCTATAAGAATAAAACCGAATTATAAGTGGCGTGTTTTTTAAATTGTTAATTAATTCCTAGTGCAAAGGGGATCACAAGCATCATCGTCCAACTATTAATTAGTTGTGAATCATTTCCCTCATTAAATCAGTACTAACGTGAAGATGATGAATGGTCCATGACAACAGATTTTCTTGAGTTAGCTTTACAATGTGCCTATATATTTGGATGATTGTGATAGTGGATTTATTATGGGACTAAACCACGTGCGGGAATGGCACCAAGTCTCGCAAGTTTGTCCACTCGGAAGACTTGCTTGCCCTAAATAATGTGGCATGACCAATTTGAGCCGAAAGCGCAGCCTGAATTAGTAAGTACTCCTTGCTGCCGGTCTAATTTTGTAATTACAAACCTTATATATGTTTCCAATTCATCTATTGATTGTCATTTGTCAATTTATGAGCATCATATCATTGCTTTGCAACCACTCTTAGCATTATATTGTGTCTTAATCCTTGACTACCTATGTTAAAAAGAATCTGTTATGCTTCCATTTTACAAATAAATAATCTTCAATATATCTAAGTGAAAGGTCGTCCACACATGAGAAATTTTATAATACTTAAGGAGTAACTAGTGATATGTACGGTAGTTACTTTATGAATTTATTTTATTGAGAGATAGACAAGAGAGAGAGAGAGGAGAGAGAAAATTAAAAAAAATTGAGCGAACATGGAAATCTTCTTATCACTTTTAGTGAGTCCGGATGTAATTTTCTTTTTTTTTATGTGTCTATCTCTTCTATGAAGTAACTACTCGTATATGTCACTAGTTACTCCTTAAGTATTATAAAATTTCTCGTCCACATATAACTCATGTGGATATATGTGTATTTATATTAACGATAGATTACATGAGATCTTATATTGTAGCATAAGATAAACACATTTACGGATAAGGATTATCATAGAAGATTATTATTGACTTTCTCCCTTAAGTCGAATTAGTCTTGTATGAAGAAAGCTTTAGTGAAAATATCGGCCATTTGATGCTCGGTAGGAATGCATCAAACATGTAATGCTTTACTAGCGATCTTTTCATGGAAAAAATGAAAATCTAACTCAAGATATGTTGGTGAGGGCATGATAGACGGTTTGGTTGTGAGGTAAATAGCACTAATATTATCATAAAAGAGAATTGTGGATTAGGCAACTTCAAGCAAAGCTCACTAATGATATTGGTTAGCCAACTAATCTCAACAACAACGATGAGCAAAGGCCCCGTATTCTACCTCCGTATTAGACCTTGAAACGAGTGTGTTGTTTGTGAAAAAATAATGAAACAAGGACCTCGCAGTAGAAGATGACGGTGTCGATGGTTGATAGTCAATGTCTAGACAGACTCTCCCAACCAAGCATCGGAGATGGCTATTAAGTCGAAGAGAAACTAGGTGATATAATCAGCCCATAAGACATGGTGCTTGCAATGTATTGAAGAATCTTTCTTATCGCTCGAAGGTGTGTCGTCGTTGGATTGTGTAGAAATTGGCGGATGTCGTTGACGACAAAGAAGAGGTCGGGGTGAGTTGGAACAAGACTATAAAACTCTATAGGGTCAAAGAGTAGATCACCATTAGAGAGTGATAATTTAGCTATATGGACTAGTGTTGATACATGCTTGCAAGTCAACATGTTGGCATGAGCCAAAAGTTCTTTGGCATACTTAGACTAAAAGAGAAACATACGAGTTTACGGATCGGTGAACTCGATATTAAAGAAATAATGAAGAGGGCCCAAATTGATCATAGAGAATTCTTGTTTAAGATTTTAGATAAATCTTGATAAAAGAAAAGTGTTGGAGCTCGCTACTTATGATATCATCAACATAGAGAAAGAGAACCAAACGGACATTAGTAGTACGATAAACAAACATTAAACTATCGGATATTATACTTTTTAAAATCAAATGAAAGCAGAAATTGATCGAACTTTTAGAACTAGGCTCGATGAGCTTGCTTAAGACCATACAATGCTTTTTGAAATTAACGGACATGATAAAAAAAACATGATTAAGGAAACTCGATGGCGGATGCATATAAACTATTTCGGATAAGTTGCCATATAAGAAAGTATTTTTTTATGTCAAGTTGATGAATGGACTAGTTATTAGGTAAAAATTATACAAATGGTAGAATATCGAACCACGGGATCTGTAAGTGTTAGAATAATCAACACTAGCTTATTGATCATATCCCTTCACCACTAACTCGACCTTATACTATTCCAAGTTACCATTTATTTTGTACTTTAACATGTAAACCCATTTGACACCAATAATATTCATATTTATGGTACAAGGTACAAAAGTCCATGCATGATTAGCTACCAAGGCATTAAACTCATTTGTCATGGCCTATTTCTAATTGAGATAATTTAATGCTACAACAACTATGTCAAGATCCTTTGGTTACTAAATTTGTAAAGCGAGATACGGAGAGAGGTATTTTTGGTTTTGAAATACCGGACTTAGTATGGGTGTGCATAGGGTGAATGTTGGTAGGTGATGGCTATGGTACTAGAGATGAGACATGAAATTGCCATG
This sequence comes from Dovyalis caffra, assembly GCA_963924115.1. NCBI lineage: Eukaryota > Viridiplantae > Streptophyta > Magnoliopsida > Malpighiales > Salicaceae > Dovyalis > Dovyalis caffra. The sequence goes on from CAWUPB010001184.1 coordinate 10,767,418, forward strand.
GAGATGTATCATCATGCTACGAGTAGTGAAAATGGTTGGATAGTTATAGTAGGAGTATCAAGTTATGTGTTTGGATGTGAGTTAGGAGAAGGTAAGGCAATAAAGGGGACTAAAGCTTAGGTTGGCATTGTGTTAAGAGAAGGAAATTAATTTATGACGATGAGATTATATGAGAGAGGAGCAATGAGACTTTGGTGCCGATGTAGAAAAGGAATGATAAGGAAATATATGTTCAATAAAATGAACAAGCCTATTGATGTAAAACCTTACCCGTAGCTATGGACATACAACAATAACTTTCTTGTTATGAGCTATATCTCAAGAAAACATATGGAGTAGACCAAGACTCGAGTTTGTGATGTGTATATACCCGTAGATTAGGAAAACATAGACAACCAAAGACTCATAAAAATGAATAATTGGGTGGCTTTTGAAACAATTCCTAAAATAAAGAAACATTAGCAAGAACAAGAGTGGGAAGATGATTAATAAGATAAACAAAGGTTTGAGAAGGCTTACTTAACCCATAAAGAAAGAGTACCGGAGGAATGACTTAAAAGAGTATGCCTCATTTCACAAATATGTCGATATTTGTGCTCCGTAACTACATTTTTTTCGAGAGTGTAAGGGCACAAAGTTTGAATATTGATACCGTTATCAATTAATAATTAGGTAAAAATATTTTGAATAAATTTACTAACATTATCAAACCTAAAAATCTTAATTTTAGTGAAACATAAGTTTTTAACTTATAATTTAAATGTCGCAAAACATGTTAGGGAATCAAATTTTCAATGCATATGATATAATTAACAAAAATGAAAGAAAACATCGATAAATAAAACATAATATTTGAAACCGATGATGCAAGTGACATGAGAGCTCCAAACATCATAATGAATTATGTCTAAAAAATTTAAAGTAAAGAAACTACTATCCGAAAAAGGAAATTACATGCTTTGAAAATAAGATATGGCGGTTAGTAAATTTGGATGTCCTCTTATTGGATGCAATGCTAGACAATAGACATTAGACAACCGTAGAACTTGGATGACCAAGATGTGCATACCACACGTCAAATGAAGTTGTTGTGCTAATAAAAGCCTATGAAGACAATGTGACGCCGGATGAAAAAAGTAAATGATACGGTGGATCATCACTAGAGCAACGTAAGAGTGTAATCCTCGTATGATTTTCTTTATTAAAAAACCTTAAGAGTGAAATTCAAAAGAACAATGATTATCACGAGTAAGTTAACGAACGAAAGAAGGTTCTTTTGCGAGTGTAGGAACAAAACAAATTTTAGAAAGATAAAATGAATCATTAGATGTGTGGAGGTCAAATTTACTATTAGCTTTTATAGGTAAAGGAGAACCATTACCAACCGTAACATAATCATAACTAGCGTATAGAGATAAAGACAATAGCTTACCACCGAATTGCTCATATAAGAGGTGGCACCGAGTGTCTATGTAAAAAGTGTTCATCAAAAGAGAGTCCAACAAAATAGCTAGAGGAATCTAGAAAGTTTTATTTGGACATTCTTTACTAGTATGACCATAAATACCACAATGAAAACAATTACCATTAAAGGATGGAGCACTCGAGGATGGACAAAATGGTGCAGCTACTAAGATACCATATCCGTGACCAGATCGATATAGAGTAGAATTATAAAAGCTAGAAGATGAGAGATATTAGAAAGAAGCATGTTCATGATCATGATTGCCATAACTCCTATTACAACTATCACGTCCACGCTAAAAGTTATTAAAGAAAAAATGGTGAGGGTTGTTCGACCGAATTGTAGTGGTGGAGGAAGAACTGGATGGAGTATGAGAAGAGATTAACATCATTTGGGTTTGAAAAAGAAAACGAGAGAGATAATTGACATTATTAAGATGAGCTTCATGATTGAGAAGCATAGTTTATAACTCACCAAAGGTTAGAGTCGTTTTTTGATTTGATGTAACAATAATAAGAATTCATAGGTTATAAGCAATCCTTACAAGGTCCTATTAACTTGCTCGTATTTAGAAAGCGGTTGTTGGATTACCGTAAGGGCATCGATAAGATTTTTGAAGTATTGCCATGAACAAACTTAAGATGCAACTTATGGGTTATTGCTTTATTAAGAAAGTGACTTTTAGGTGCATTCCAAACATCAATAACTATGCTAGATCGATAGAAAAGAGGGAGATTCTCTCTTTTTATCGTGGCATTAATCCATCTTTGAATCAAATGATAAGTTTTGACCTATGTCATGTGAGTAGGATTTGTCTCCTCGAATTTGCCATCTGCAATAAGAATCTTAGCAAGGGGAACTAAAGAATTAATATTAATATGACCTTTAAGATCATAAATGTCAAAGATGGATTTGAAGAGATAACACCAAGTTAAGGAGTTTGTCGTGTCAAGTTTTTCAGTGACAAGCTCGGAGATGTTGACATTGAACCGAGTTGGATTGAACAAAGAGGAAGTGAAGCTAGAAGTCATGTGATGAAATTGTATCGAAAAAGACTAACAAATATGGGAGGAAAAAAAGATCACGTATTGCTCGATACCATGAAAGGCTACCCATACATACCTTAAATGGGTATATATGTATTTATATTAATAGTAGGTTACATGAGATCCTATATTGTAGTATAAGATAAATCTATTTATAGATAAAGATAATCATACAAGATTACTATTAACACCCAAACCTTTTTGCCCGAGTGATAAATCTATTTCTCCACCTCATTAATACCGTGCGATATTCGAGTGTAATCCATCTTAGTAAGCATGTTACATTTCATTCTCGATCAAAATACATCGAGGTCATGTACTAATAGATTCAAGATGCTATAGAGATGAAGTATTTTGTTATTGAGAAGATCTATACTAACAACAATAGGTTAGATATAATGACCACATCTTTACCGAGAGAGAAGGTTGAGTTCTACAAAAGACAAATAAGTTTGGTGGAGTCCTTTATATGAGTTTAGAGGAGGAGAATTATTGGGTTGAGTCCCTCCTCATTAGATCCCAAAAGCCCCGTCCCCTCCTTCCCCTCCCCTACACATATATATATAAGCAAAACAAAAGTTGGTCATATGAGTGACCTTATAAAAAAACACTTTGGACTTTTTAATTCTAAAGCACCAAACAAGAAACAAATGTAGCAACTAATGGAAAGACAAGGTGGCCACAAGAAAATAAAAAAAGAAAAAAGAGATTTTGGTTGAAAGAGAGAGAGAGAGAGAAAGAAAGATACTTTTTATCTTTGAAGCCTTGATTGGATGGTGATTTAAAACCCGATTAAGATGAAATTTTGATATGTTATTTAGTGATAGCTCTTCAACTTAAATGTTGTTGATTGTTGAAAAAATTCCACTTTTGGGTATCTTTTAAAAATCCACTTGATGAGATATAGTCTTTTGCTTTATTGTTGTGGTTGGAATCCATCTTGGTATGATAGCTTTTAATGCTTTGATGTGTATCCTCTAGTTGAACCTAGAGAAGGATTATGTATCTTATTATTTGATATAGTGGAAGAATTTTAAGTAAACTACGATCTCATCATTTTTCTCCACATTGGGATTTTCATGTAAATTTTCTTATGTTGCTTGGTTGTGTTTTTATTTATGATGCGGTGATCATTATTGATTGGTGGATCTTAATTTTAATTGCACAAAGAGGAAAAAAAATTGAGATTTGTGAAGGAAAAAAAACTCGGATTTCGTTTTGTAATTTTGGTTCGGACATGTGTCTTTTTCCAATAAATTGAGTTATTAAAAATAACAAATGAATTTAAAATGAGCCACCGATAAATTGAGTTTTTCGGACTTCTCACAAGCGAATTTATTGAGTTTTTACAAAAGAAGAATAGTTTCAAAACTTATTTTGCTAAAAAGGATTCTTTTAAATTCAATTACCAAATAAGACACATTTTTTCGTCTAAGCACCAAATTAAGAAACAAAATACATTACATGTCAAATAAGTCATATTTTTCCATGTGGCATCTAATTCTTAATTTTCTTAAATTCTTAAAAGATATTTTAGTTTAAATTCCTCAAATCAATTTTTTGAAGTAGTATTAAAATAATAAATAAAAGAATTCATAAGAAGAAGAATGATGAGGTTGAGAGTAGGTGAAGGTAAAAAAAGAGGACAAGAAGGAGAAATGAGGGTGAGGATAGCATAGGTGAAGAGTCAAAGGTGGTTAATACATAAATTGTTGGTGAATTAGGAAGGTTGATTGTAGTAGCCATTTCATTCGATTTGAGAAACCATTTTTTGTAACCAAGAGAGACTTTTGTTATTGATCGTGAGGATGAGACTATTCATATATTGTTTACCCTCACACAAAACATCGTGGAGAACATTGTTCCTACAATAATGTTTTCTTTAATTTTGCACCCCTCATTTGCTTTTTTAATTACAGTATTACCACTCGTTACTTTTACTCTCTTTCTCCCTCTTTAACCTTCTCTTCTTATCATCTCTCCTTCTTCACTGCCATTGCTTTTGTTTTTTGCTAGATTTTCTTAAGAATCAATAACATGTCAATCAAAACTCCCTACTTCATATCATGTAATAAAATCTCACACCATTAAATGGTGGAAAATGAATACAATCACAAATAAGAGGCAACATGAACGAACACAAGGAAAGGGGATTAGTCTAAATCAATCGAGTTCATAAAAAAAGAGGCGAGTAGAAAACCAAAAAAGAAGAAGGAATATTTACCTAATTGTTGAAGTAGGAGCACGTCTCCATCATCATCCTCAACCCGAACTCCCCTATCCACACTCATACACACATACATTTGTATTTGTTTAAATGAATAGAGGATTTAAATTTGGAAATTGAATTGAAATTTTTAGGAATTTAGGGTTCTTGATAGTAAGGGTTTTAGAATTTAAAGATTTTTGCTATGGATTGAAATTGAGGTTAAATAATAGAAAGAAAGGCTAATGGAACTTAATTAAAGTTTCAATTCAAGGTTTAAACTCCGAATTGAACTCCGAATTAGACTAGATTGAAACCTAAGGTTTCGAGATCTTCAATAGCAATAAAAATTAAGATTTTTTTTAAAAAAATAATGAGTCATTTAGGATTAAATTGGCTTGATCTCAAGAGAAATCAAGCCAATTAAGGCCATTTGAAAGGAAAAATTGAAAAATAAAAAACTTAGGGTTCGACCGAGTTGAAAAAAATTTTCAATTTGGGATTTTGATCTAACTCGGAGGAAGGAGATCGAGTAGAGTGCTAAGGAAAGAAGAATTGAGAAAGAAAGAAGGAGAGAATGGCTCGTTCCTTCCATGGATTGGGCGAAGAAGAGAAAAAGAAAGAGATGAGGCCAAACGAGAGGAATAAGAAGAAGAAATGACAAAAAGAAAAAAAAAAAGAGCAAGAGAAAGAGGAACGAACCATTACCGGGTTATCCATGAAAGGCGAGAGAAAGAGGAAGAAGAAGGAAGAGAGAGAGAGTGATCGGACGAGGAAGAGGGAAAAAAGAAAAAGGAATGAGTTTGATCCAAAAAGGAAAAAGAAAAAAAGATAAAAAACGCGATGACGATTCTCCATCGATAAAAAAAGCCATCAATAAAAAAACAAAAAAAGATAAATAAAATAAATAAAAAAAGCCATATTAGTTAATTTTAATCTTAGAATTTTTTTTTCATAATTAGTTTAGATAACCAAATGGTGGACGAATTATCGAGTCTCCTAATTTTTAGGGACCGATGACGAGTCTTCATTAATAAAAAAGTAAAATTCCTAGCGAAGTCTCCTATCTAATAGAGATTGTTGTTAACAAAAAATGAGAATACAAAAAATAATAATAATAAATTTCTTAACAAAGTCTTCTATATAATGGGGACTATTGTTAGTTTAAGAAAAATATCTCATCAATATTCAAACAATCGGGATCTTCTCTAACATAACGGTTGTGTCCGGGCTTGAAATAAATTCGATATTTGAATCGACATATCGTTGACGAAAGAGATCGACGATGGTTTCATTATGATGTCACATCCTAAAATAAAAAATTAATTTAACTTTTGAAATTAGAGTTCAATTTAGAAATAACTTGGCACAAAATAAAAGGCTTTAGGAGATGAATTTAAAACTAAACTAGATGTGGCACCATTCTTAGAAAATGATATTTTTGAGTGATCGACATCTTCACAAAGCATAACCAACTCCTTGCCAAAGAATCTCTGCACCAATGCTTATTTTTAGGTTCATAGTTCTTTTAATACTAGGTAACGACTCTAAATTTAATAGTAACTTGCATCTCCACAAGTAACTCATAAGTGTGTGGCTAAAATCTAAATTTTTTTCGAGAGTCCCGTCCGATGTCGAGTGACTCATAAATGCATCTTTATGCTCCAATCCTTGCGTTTTCTTTTTCATACAAAATTAATTTATAATCTGTAAACATTAAATTTTTATGTGTCTTTATTTTAACGTAGAATCTAATATATCAAACCAAGTAACATTAAGAATTAAAAAATTAACTAGAGGTAAGCTATTGCTATTGCTTGATGGTTGGTGTCTTGATTGCTCATTTAGAATTATTAGACGTTTAGGCCTCCTATAAAAAGAAAATAGTAAATAAAAATATCCGGACGAACACAAAGAATTCTTTATCATGTTGCAATGCTTAAAAGTTGTTAATATATATAGAAAGATTGGTAAATGTTCTCTTTAATTCCCCTTAAGTGCTCCCTTTTATATATTGAGATGGCGAGGGATGAGAGGCATGACCCTTGGAATTTTAAAAAATTTTACTTTTTGGTTCTAAAATTTTGAAAAAAAAATTAATTACACCATATAAATTAAGAATTAAATTTCTTTGAATTAGTATATAAGTAAAAGAAAATAATCCTTAATTTGTATGGTGTAATTAATTTTTTTCAAGCTTAAGAGTTGACATATTTTAGCCAAAAAAAAAAAACAATAATAATAATAATTACAAAGACCCCTAAAAGAAATAGGTATGGTTTTTATTATTCTTAGATCTGTTCACACACTCACAACATTTTTGTTATTTTAAATTTTTTTATGCATTTATTCCGCCCACATTTCGTTCACCCCTCTACTAATTTTAAGGTTTTGTTTTTTCATGCACTCTATACGTAAAGTTTTGCTATGTTGTTTTTTTGTCCTTAATTTTTTTAATAATTTTTATTTCGATTTGCAACTTTATTTGCATTATAATCTAGTTACTAATTACTAAGAAGAGAGAGGAACGAAGAGAGATGAGGGATGAGAGAAAAATCTATGTATAATTTTTTTAATGATTTTTTAGAATATTATTATTTGTCCTTTAAAAAAAATTAATATAATTTATATGATGATTTTTTTATTCTTAAATGATAATAGCATGGTTATATATATATATATATATATATCTAAAGATTAAAAGTATTTGTTAGAAATTATAAGAAAAGTTTTTTAGCTAAAAGTCCATAAATTTTAGAATTTTTATTACAAGTTGCAGAAAATTTATAAAAAACATAATAAATATTTCGTTAAATATAAAATTAAAAAAATAATCACCTCGTTTTTACCTTTTATTTGATATATTTAAGTAACTAATAATATAATACATATAATCAAATTAAAATTATTTTTTAAAATAAAATTTAATAAGTTTTATCCAAAACTTAATGTGAGTAAAAACTAGTTAAACTCTAAGCAGAGCCTATTGCTCTCTTGGCAACGAATTAATTGCTCGAACAGATGGTCCTGGTTCATGAACTTGCTATTTTCGTTGTGCGGTTCCACTTTTGGTTCTTGTGTTTGTTGTTGAGGTGGGGAAGTTGACGAGACTCTTTTGAATCAAGTACTGTCAGCTCTTGTGGTGCGACCCAATAAAAACATAAACTTTTTGAAATTGTTCACCGCCATATCAGTAACAAATATGTTTTTATACATGCTATGATTGAAGCTTGAAGAGGCTGTTGGTAACTCTTGGTAGTATTGTGGTTGTTCAGGTCAATTATTTAGACTAAGTATTACACAAAAATGTGTAGACTGAAGGAAAAAAGTCCACGTCATATTAATTATTTTTAATTTAATATTTATGTAGCAAAAAATACCATGTTTAAGGAATTAAGTTTAAAATTACTTTGTTTAGATAAATAAGTTTTGAAAATATCCCGGTTAGGGAAAAAAATTCGAATTTATTCATTGCTTTCCTCGGACATATAGAAGTATTTCATCCTCTCTCCTCTCTTTTCTAAGGATATCAGGGCATTAATAAAATACATATTAATAATGTTTGAATAAATTTATTTTTATAACTTCACTTAATAATTTAAATCTTTGAATTAATGGAGTAAAGTCGCGAAAAAAATATTTTCAAACAAATGGTCATGGATTCATCTCCAAATAACTTTTAAGATTTTAGATCTTTGATGGGATCATACAATGCTTGCAAATTGCTCAGTGACGGGCCTACCTCTTGAGAGGAGGCCGAGTTTAGAAAATTGATCAATTATACCCTTAAGTTGAGAGTTTTTATATTTCGAGAGTAACATTTTAATTAAATGATCACAATACGTTACAAAATACATTTTAATTTGGTATTAATTTTTTTTATTCATTGAAAGTATATGGGATTTTAAGCTACACAATGTAGAGTAATTTTCTCTCATTAAATAATTATATAAAAAAGTTTAAAATTACTAGAATTCGCACTTTATTTTAATGCAGAAAAAGTTAATGGGATATGCAAACATTAAATTAAATCTAGTTGTGCTATTAATTTTGCTTTTTCTATTCATAAAATATGCGTACGTAATCATTTTGTGAAATACTGAACAATCTATGATTTGAAAGAATTTTAATTTTTAGAAAATCAATTATGAATACGTTTAAATTATATATCCTGATTACATACTACTAATTTATATGCATGAGATTGACATATACTCGCTGGGGAATTATATTTATCCCATCGAGAATTTACAAATGGTATTCTTTTCGATGATATTACTAATTATATATGTGATCCTTAACTTTTATGTTTAATTTAGATTTTTTTTTCATATTTACATTATGTTTTTGATTTATTAATTCAGTTATCATTACATATTATGGATATTCTGCTCTAAGGAGCTCAAAAAAAAAAAAAAAGTTTCTTGTTCTAAACTTGTTATATCTTTTTTTTTTTTTTTTTTTGGGTGTTGCAGGGCATTTTCATCATAACAGGTGAAAAAGAAGAAAGGGTATATTAGAGAATAATTGAAAATACATAATTTCAATTAATTGATTCTTTTTAACGGGTACGTATATAGACTAATTATGCTCATGTTCATGTTTTTCTATCCTGATTCCCGTTTAAAAAATTGCAGTTTTACCCGTAAAATTGATAACGATTAAATACTTGCATTGAATTAGATGAAAAATTGTTTTGTTCAGGAACAGAAGTTAACAATCATTAAAATTATCTAATATATTTTTGTAACGTGATTGGTTTGGTTTAAACGAATAAGGTAAATGCATGATGGATTTTTATTATGAAAAATAAATAATTAATTAATTATGGAATTATATTTTACCATTTATTACTCCACACATCAGTTTATATGAAATTTAATACAAAAAATTTATTTATAAATCATTTTCCCATAATAATTTCTAGGAACAAAAACCTGAACTTGAAGTCGGCACTTTTGCTTCATAGAAAATACCCCAGGACTACGCGGATCTTGTAGTTAAACTATCTGTCTAATTCCTCGATTCCCCAAGAAATAAAAAGACTAAACTGACAGCAGAATCTGGAAACTGCCTTAACATGTCAATTTGCTATTTTTTTTAACCGCTAAAGTAAAATTACAAGGTGCCTCCAGCCTCATACATAAAAGCATAATAAAATTATGAGGAAGTAGTGGCCGTAGCCAGTGAACATATAGCAATGTGGGTAGTACTGTATATTTTAATTACTCTACCAAAGATCAGAGTTAATTAAGGTCAGGACTGCGCAAGAATCATGATGGTATTAGGGAGGAGGAGAAGATCCCTTGAAAGACTACAAAATCTATATGTTCTCCAAACTATGCTTTGCTTTTCCCTTCTTTTTTCCATTGAAACTGAGCTGCCCACCACATGGCTCCTGCACCTTATGCTTCCATCTCTCTCTCTCTCTGATCTCTCTGACAGACACTGTTAACGGTTTCTCTCTTTATTTACTTGTTTATTTTTAAAGACAAAAAATAAGGTGAGAGAATAAGAAGCACAGCATGCAAGGGCTAGCCCTCGGGAATAAAGCATGGTCATTTCTATGCTTTGAGACTGAGATGTAACTTGGAGTCCCACATGGAGCCCTGTTGTCCTGTTTCTCTTGGAATTTTCACATTCTCCCCAACAATTGAATAGTCAGTCTCATTCCCATTCAAAAAAGCAGCAACACCCAATGGCTCACTACCTCACAACCTTTCATGTCTCCAAGCTGCAGATTCTTTACGATATTTGTACTCCTAAATACATACTTCTATGCAGGAAATAGGCGTCCTACCTCATTTTTGTGTGCTTATACTATCAAACATGATCTGTTTATACTAAATAATTTATCCAAAGATTTATGCGTTTTAACCAGTAGTATAAAATTTTGATATATTTTACCCTTAAATAAATAGTCACATTTTGCTTGATTGGAACCTTTTTAATTTGGCGTATATAGAGACATCCCATCAGCAAAAGCAAGCGTAGATTGCTGTGATATGCACCATTGGATCTAGCTAGGTATGGATTGAATGTTGTTTTTTAGGAGCACCATAATAAGTACTCCCTCGTCAAAGTCCTCGGCCATAACTTGTATGGCCAATGTGTTCACATACCATACAATATATATATAACAATATGCTAAATACAAGAAAGTAAACTGGAAGTGGGATTTGTTGTGTGACTGCTTTGGGTCTTGGGCTCTAGGGATTCCCTCTATATATCTATGGATATCTATCTATCAGCAAAGGAATGTTACGTAGTGATGTTGGAATGTGTAGTCTCTCATATGTTAAAATGTTCTTTCTTGAACAACTCAAAGATTCATCTCTAGCTCTACTTTACCTCCCTGTCCTTTTCTTGGATTTTGAATATATTGTATGTCCCTCCATATATTCTTTTACACATTCTTCTTTCCTTTTTCTTTTAATAATTTGATTAAAAAAATCATCTACCCAAATTCGATTTTAGACCAGACCCCATCACGTGAAATTCTGACTCATTAAATCACATAAATTCTCATGTTTGCTAATTAATCACACAAATACTCCTCTCTCTCTCTCTCTCTCTCTCTCTATGTATGCGACAATATTTGTACCCCCATCAAGAAAGACTCACGTAGCCACCTGCTCTTTGTCTGTTTACTCTTTGTTTCGACGATTCCTTTGAGAGAAGAAATGTTAGGCAACTGTGAGAAGATGGCTGTCATCTCTTCAACTCCTAACGAATGGCCACAGGTTCTTTACCTCTCTCTCTCTCTCTCTCTCTCTCTCTCTCTCTCTCAATTATTACACAAAACATGACCCATTTTTTGTTTCTTAGCTTTTGGAAGAGAATATCTATCCTGTGTTGTTATTTTTACACTAATAAAAACACCAATCTTGATGTCTTTCTTTTTTTCTTTTCTTTTCTTTCCTTTTCTCGTTGGTGCAGAATCAGATAGATGAGAAGAGCCTGATGGCATCAACAAGTAAACTAATGGAGAGACCAAGCCAAGAAGTACTTTCACAACCACAACAGCAGCAGCAGCAACCAGCTCTCAAGTGTCCCCGCTGTGACTCCTCAAACACCAAGTTCTGTTACTATAACAACTACAGCTTATCTCAGCCAAGACACTTTTGCAAGGCTTGTAAGAGATACTGGACAAGAGGTGGTACTTTAAGGAATGTTCCTGTTGGTGGTGGATGTAGAAAGAACAAGCGTGTCAAGAGGCCAGCCTCAGCCGTTGAAGGAGCTAATAATTCAGTTTCTAGTGCGAACCCTAACCCTCAAACCCCAATTGACCATATTTCTTCAACTTCAAATCATATCAACCCTTTGTTTTATGGGCTAACTAGCAGTAACCCATCAGACATGAACCTTCCATTTCCTGGTAGGTTCAATTCAAGGGTGGATTCAGCTGTTTCTGGGTATCACGATCTCCAGCCTCAGTTAAATGCTCTTGCATTAGGGTTTTCATCAGGAATCATGAGTGATGCTAATGGGTTTAACCCTACTAAGCAAATCCAAGATGTGGTCACTTCAAATTCTCTTCTTTCAAGTTATTCCAATCTCTTTGGCTCCTCCACAACTGCCACCAACACAACTTCTCCAACTATAGCTTCTTTGCTTGCCTCTAGCTTTAACCAGCAAAAGAGTACTAGAGCTCCTAACCACTATCAAAGCTTGACAGTCCCCTTTGAGGATTTGCAAATGAGTGTCAATAGTGAATCTGGGATTGGTATGAGAGGGGTGAAAATTGAGCATGATCAAAATAGGATGGACTGGAATGTGCCATGCCAGGATCAGATAGAGCAAGTTGGCTTCTCAGATCCTTCAATGTATTGGAACACTACCACAAGTGTGGGTTCATGGCATGATCCAGCTAATATGGGGTCCTCAGTACTTCTTTGATCTAGCTCCACCAAGGCCAAAAAAAAAAAAAAAAAAAAACATTTCTTTCATTTTAGTTATCTCCCTCTTTGTTAGTGATCTTCGATCTCTTCGTTTAGCTAGCTACTTAGTGTTTTTTTTTTTTTTCCTGTTTGTAGTGGAGTTTATGGTACTTAAATTGGGGATGGAATATGGATTTCTCTTAACAAGGGTATAAGATTGGGGTGGAAGGAAATTAGAGATGAGAGGAGCTTGGATCAGAGAGATCATATCAGCTGCAAGATCAGCCTATTGGTTTTATTTTCAAGGTTGACAAATCCCATTTGCACTGAGAAGAACCTCGGATCCTCTTCCCTCTCATCAACTCAGCTATCGTAATCATGATCATCATCACCATCATTATCATCTACACTGCACAGTACTGTTGAAGAAAGGATCAACTGCTATTCGGTGCAACTTTCTAGCTAGTGCCAGTAAGTTCGTCTTTCCTTAATTTGTATGTATATATGCATGACAAGTCCCTTTAATTTTCTTTGCTTTTTTTTTTTTTTTCCTTTTAAGCTAATGTACTAGTACTTGCTATTAGGTTGGGGTGATGGGGTATATGTTTCAGTCCTCAATCAATATCAGATGAGGCACTGAAGATCATTTCTTTCTTCTTTTTAATTTTTTTTTTGTCTTTTATACTTTCTTTTTAGGATAAAAAGGGGGTTGGGTATAATGGTATAGGAAAAGGGGGAGATTTTGCTATTGTAATGCTGGGATTTTGGTTATGTGATTGGTCTTTAATTTGGGTTATATGTTCTGTTGACTTTGATGTATTTGATGTTATTAAGGCACTGTGTGTGGATTTGGAAATTTCAAATGCTAATAGTTTCAATTTTTGAGCCTTGAATATGAACTACATTGCTCAACTATGGATACACGCGCATTGTCAATTGCAGATAGTTGATATGCCTGCATAGTGTTAGAACTGTAGCCACATTATATGTAAATTCAGAATTGCTCTAAATAGGAATGTACAAGGACTAGATGCATGCTACATCCAGTTTCATGTTGACTTGGATAGTTGGATTTCTGTATATTGGCTGTAGTGCTTGAACTCTCGACAGAGAAATGTATCTTTTATAAAGTCAACTATAGGGAAGTTATTTTCAAAATTATATATGATTCAAATGTAGTAGTTAATGATGAGGGTTTGGTGCAGTTATAAAAAGGAATTCGGCTACTAAAAATTAAATGCAAAGGATCAAGTTTTGTCGATGGTATAATGGTGGAACTATTGCTCTAGGTTAGGCATAGCATTCATAACATCATGCCCGAATCTTGCTTAAGGCAGAAATATAGCATTGTCTACCTCACTCTCTAAGGTTTCTCCATCATTCTACATTTTACTCAGCTTTTTTTTTGTATTTACAATTGTAATGTCAATTTTGGGTGGCAGTAGTTGGGAGATCATGAAGTGATAGTAGTGATTAAAGTTTAGGTCTAATAATAATTAGGAAGTTATGAAAGAATTAATAATTACAAACTGGAGGACTTAATTCTACTATAGCATAGAGCTCTATGTTTAGTCATCTCTATTACTCTCTGATCGCCTAGGGTTTTTGAGCAACTGCCCTTCTCGTAAAGGCATCCCATACTTCCGACTTGAGGAAGTTTGAGTAAGTCTTCGTTTACAAATGCTGTTTGACCGTAATATGTGCTTTGCTTGAGATGTACCATGCTATGCTATAGAGGTGTTCATGGGCTGGGATCTTGGCTTTGGATTTGTCAAATTTGCATAATTGACCCGTGGCCCAACCCATGTACAAATTCATTTTGAAACGAAGAAAATACGTAACTGATAATTAACATTCAGCTGAGAGCATTAATGGTACGGTCCAAATGTGCAGCTTGGGAAATGTTACTAGCTAGAGAGTTCACTTCCTCTTGGAATGGTCATTTTGGGCCTTATTGTCGGGTGGCTGCTTTTGGATAATACATTTGCAATCAGTGGAAGATAAGCACCTTCCTCCTTTTTTTGTTTTTTTTTTCCCCTTTTCTTCTAAAATTTTTTTAGAGCTTTTATGGGTACCAATTACCGTGTTTATGGACAAAAAACACTGTATCATCTCGAGCAACTGCAGCTGCGTGACGAGAATATATACAACGACATCAATGTTGAATTTATTTATTATTAGGCGAATAAGATTCGATATATTAACCCGATCAATGTTGATAGTTAAAAATAGCTTCAAATTGAAATTCATTCATCAAAAAAAAAAAAAACTTCCAATATGGGAGAAAAAATGAAACTGTATTTCTGGGAGCAAAAATGAGTAGAATGGCCATTAAGTTAGTATATATAGTACGTAGATGGAAAGAACGGCAGGAATAATTAAAAGGAGTACATGTGTTAAGGGCAGGTGCAGTTGTTGGTGGATAGATGGTGGTGATGGACCTGAAGGGTGAAAGTGTTCGAAGATGATAATGACAGCATATAGTAGCCAAGTGACATGGAGAGGGATGGAAAACTGTCGATGGCCTTGGGACAGCCAATACTTTATTTGTAGCAGTAGTGTCCCAACTGGCAGACACTACCGGGTTTAGTTGATGCTGTACTGGTGTATCATTATGGCGCTGTTGATTGCTTTTGAGTTAATAATTTCTCCTACTTAAGAGGCCTATGGTGCTTGGCTGCTGAGAGTTAAGGCGGTAATGAGCTAATACTGTTCGGCATAGACTATGGTTTTTTGAACTTGGGGAAATTTCATTAAAATGCAATAGCCGAATATATCCTAAAATATAAATTATATTGATCAAGATCTTAGTTAAAGCAACTTGATTCGCATATCTTAAATATTTCATTGAACATCGAAAAATCTTTGACTTATAGGTTGTAGAAGAGAAGAGAGACGGTAATGGAATAGAAAGAGTTATGTAATCAATCACGTTCATCAAGATTTTTTGAAATTTAATAATATAGGATAGAATCAACCGGACTAATGATAAAATAACAAATTTCGACAAACGAAAGATAAATATAACTTTCGAGAAACGAAATACAATACAATACAACCAAATGAAACAACAACCTAAAAACATAGGCTATAGTATTGAAACAGTGATATTTGTGATGGTACAGATGGCAGATAATTTTTTCTTTCCTTTTTGCTTTATGATAGTAATCTAATTCCAAGCAGTACTTAACAATAGGATGCAGATAATTTTGGCTCTAGGGAGATTTTTAATTGATAGAGTGGCCCATAGACCGGCAGTGGAAGGCTATGAAACGAAGAGAAGCTGAATTAGAGAAAGCAGCGAGGAGTACTAAAGTATTTTGATGAGAAAAGAAATGAGGAAGAGAAGCTATCAAAATCATTGGGTTAATAATTCGTGGGCTATATAATGCCTATACTATACTGATGCTTACTGTTTGAGCCACCTAACCTAAGAAAGGAATCAGCAGCTGCCCAGTGCCCACCCCCATTGCCTCCTATCTTCCTTGCATATCGATCTATGCATATCCTTTCACTAGCTAGCAAGGACGGTTCACTTGCAGCATGCGCGAGGAGGTATCAGTGTGGGGGGCCAAATTAATCCTCCTTAACTGAAATTTCCACGAGATCACTAAGGTTCAGATCTTAACTGATGTTGATACTTCATCCTATTCTACTCATCTCTCTCTTTCACCAGCCATGAACGCTCAACCTCTTAAGATATGTGTCAAACACAAACCAACAAGCTACAAGGAATTAGGCCGGTGTTGATAGTTGATCTCCCCTTGTCAGATACACGATAACAATTTATTAGGGGAAATTTTGGGATTAATTTGTGAACTCATCGTGTTATTATCTTGAATTCAAATATATAGCTAGAAAGATTCAACAAATAAATTCTTATGAATACATATATTAACTACCAATGCTAAGCACGGTCTGACATTGATTTGATTCGAAAAATAATAGATTTAATTTTGACGATACGAAAACTGATCAAATAATATTTTATTACTTGTAAATATATAAATAATAATAATAGTGCATTTAAAATTGGCAATGATATGAATTAGTTTAGATATGCAAAAACAAGTTAGGATGCTAAAATCAAAACAGGATCCATATATAATTGATTCAAAACTAAATAAAACACATGGTTGGAGATCTTCATTAATCTCAAAAGGCGTTAATCATGTTAACTTTAATTAACTTCCATGTCTACTAAACTTTTCTTAGTTCATCAGCAATTCTAATAGGTTCTAAGCTACATAAAAAGGTAGCTTTTCTAATAAATTATTATTGGAAAAAATATAATTATTGGTATTCAACCTTACCTCAGAATAAAAAATTACCAAATACATAACTATTTTGGGATTGGCTTTGTTAATCGATTCACAATCTTTCGAATACAGTCAATATCTATTCGAATGGATTTGTGTCCATAGTATACTTCTTAACAAGTCAAGAATCTCGTTGGGAAAATCTTACACCACACTTACGTTTATGTTCCACATTCACTAGTTAAAACTGAACTAGAAAAGATAACAAAATTCAGCTAAACGAATTCATAAGGAAAAAAAAAAAAAGAATTAAGTAAAAACTCTTTGTGCAGTTGATTTACTTTCTCAGCAAGTCATTTTTTTTTAATAAAAAAAATAGTAGTTTGGGGTCAAACTAGACCAAATTAATAATTCAGACTTTATTTAATTTGCTTTAATACTAATTGTTTGACCATTAAATCCTAAAACAATAGGAGGGTTGCAAATTAGGATTCAAATTAGATTGGTAGTGATCGCATTCATTCAATGTCTTTGATCAGCATGTTTAAAACTCTTGTCTGAGGACTGGTTGGTTTGCAACAGGATTTTATTTACATCTTTTTCTGACCTCCACTTGGGTTTTCTTGGAATAACACACTTCGATAATAAGATTTAAAAATCTAGAAAAAATATTTTATAAATTCTGATTTTTGGTTTACATATATTTTTAAACAGTTTTTAAAATTTTACTAAACACTTTTTGTATTAAAAAAAAAAAAATCAAAAGTCCCCTAGTTTTCAAGCGGGGGACTAACGAAGTTGAACGCAAATACTTCAACACTCAAGCCCAGAAAAAATGTGGCCCAATATTAAAAAATGGTAAGCGGGCCCAGGATATCCATTAGATGGTTGACTTAAGTTCTCCGTTGGATCTCTCTAAAGCCCAAACAACCAGTAGCACTTATAAGGGAAATGATGGGTCCTAATTCCTAAACCGTGATTTGCTTAATCCACACGACACGAGCAGTTCATGAAATAATTTTCAATACATTAATGCATAGAAATTTTTTTTATAAATTATTACGTAATACAGGTTTTATAAAATTGTTCTATAATACTCTCTTTGCCTTAAAGAGATTATCTTCTTTCTTTATTTATTTATTTATATATGTCCCAAATACTTATCTGGTAAAAATTTTAAAATAATTTACTTTTTTAAAATACCTCTAATTGATAAAGAAAATCAATCTTTTCCTTACTCATATGTTCTTAAATAATAAAAAATTAGTATTCTTAAAATTTTTTATACATATAAATACATTGAACATAAAAATTTCAAAAGAAAATTTTTTGTTGCATGAAAAATATTCATTTTTATAGCGATTTTACTGCATGTCGAAATTTTAAGAGTAAAATATTTTCATTAATATGTTATTTTTTCATAATTATTTTAAACTTGATTCTTAATTAATTTAATTTTTTATTTACCAATTTAATTTTGAATGGATTTTCTCCTTAAATTAATATTGGTTTTATTTAATGCATGATTAAATTTGATAACTAATAATTTTTTAAAAAAATGATATTTTAGAAAAATATGAATAAAAAATACTCATATAACATAACAATTAATAACCGTATAAAAAAGTTAAACAAGACTTGTTTTTTTGGATAGAGAGAGCAGTTAACTTTGTTATGATTATTTTTAATATTTATTTTGTATGAATTGGAAATTAACTTTCAGGATTAATAATAGTTTATTTCAATATTCATAATGTCCACTTTTCAAGAGGATTTGCAAGAATCTACTCCTATTTAAGTTTCCCAATCCAAAGTTCGTAAATTTCAAATAATAATAATAATAATAATCCAGGGCTCATTCCAGATAACCATATGGATTAAAAAATTAGTAGCACTACTCTCTCAGTTAAAAAATTCCAAAGTTTCATTAGTTTGGCGAGATGCTTGATAAGATCTTGAGCTTCTGGTAATTGACAAATCAACAAAATCCCAACTTTTCAATTGAATGTACCTCTTTGTACTGAAGTTTTTTACTTGATATCTTTGCCTGAATCTAATCAACTTTTGCAAATAATAAATTCACTGGTCATTATATTATTTGGAGTCTAACCTTTAATTTTCCTGACTTTGTTGATCCAATAACTTTATGTTGTTCATTAAAAAAAAAACTATATGTTGCCCCCACTTTTCAACTTCATGAAATATAATCAAGCATAATAATCAAAGAAAAAAAAATAAAAGATTTCACATTAACCTAATTTTGATGTTGACATGGCTGAATATATATATATATATATATATATATATATAGAGAGAGAGAGAGAGAGAGAGAGAGAGAGAGAGAGAGAGAGAGAGAGAGAGAGAGAGAGAGAGAGAGGGGGAGGGAGAGAGTAATCACTTAAAAAATTAATAAGTTTTATTTGCTTATATATATATATATATATAATCATGAAATTAGCTATGAAAAAAATAAAAAATAAATCGTTATTTGGTTTAGTTTTACATACAGTTTGAAGATAATAGAATACATATGATATTTTTTAAGATTTTATTTTGAACATATATATATATCTCATTATATTACTCTTAATGTTTAAAATTTATTTCTTCAATTATTTGTTTCTTATTAAAATTCTCATCGAATTAATTTTTTGATATAATTTTATTTGTTAATAAATTTAGTTTTCTAATATCTGAATTTTGGAATAAAATTTTAGAACATCGATGTTTTATTTTTTAAAAATATATTATTATAATTTATACAATAAATTATTTTTATGCTTTTTAAATGAGTGTTTTATTTTTTAAAATATATCATTATAATTTATAAATTTTGATTTTATATATATATATATATATATATATATATATATATATATATATATATATATATATAGAGAGAGAGAGAGAGAGAGAGAGAGAGAGAGAGAGAGAGAGAGAGAGAGAGAGAGCTAAGAGTATGTTTTAGATAGTTTGGCTTAATTTAAAATACAAACATTAATAATCGGTTAAAAAAATTCATAAGTTTTATTTTTTTTTATATATTTTTATTCAAAATTTATCGGGATCAATTTTATTATAGTTTTTATTTTAATTTATTGGTTTCAATATATTTCATACAATTTAACGAACCCGGCCTTTTTTTTGTTATTTTCTTCATATATATATATATATATATATATATATATATATATCATGAAATTAGGTGTGAAAAAAAAAATTATTATTATTATTATTTTAGTTTTATACAGTTTGAAGATAATAGAATATATATGATATTTTTTTAAGATTTTAATTTGAATATATATATCTGATTATAATACTCTTATTGTTTAAAATTTATTTCTTCAATTATTTATTTCTTATTAAAATTCTCATCAAATTATTTTTTTGATATAATTTTATTTGTTAATAAATTTGGTTTTTTAATATATGAATTTTGGAATGCAATTTTAGAATATCGGTGTTCTATTTTTTAAAATATATTATTATAATTTATAAATTCTAACTCTATATATATATATATATATATATATATATATATATATATATATGAGAGAGAGAGAGAGAGAGAGAGAGAGAGAGAGATGTTTTAAATAGTTTGGCTTAATTTTCTTTAAAAAAATTCACAAGTTTTATTTGTTTTTTTTATATATATTTATTCAAAAAAAATTTCGAACTAATTTTGTTGTAGTTTTTATTTTAATCTATTGACGTCAATGTATTTTATACAATTTAGGTGGTTTTTTTCTTTTTTCTTTTTGTATTTTTTGTATATACTCTGAATTTGTTAAGTATAATATATATATATATCATTAGTTTTATTAGAAATTAACTATATATTTGCACACATAATATCAATTTTTTATTTTTTTATTTTTTCATATTCTAATTTTTTTTAAATAAAATAAGTTAGATAATGTTTGAAAAGAACCTCCCAATTATTCAAATACAAATTTTTATGCTAATATTATTAAATATTTTTAAATATATATATATATATATAAATTAAATGATTTCGCTCAATATATAGATTCAATTTACATTATTTATTAGAAATTAAACTTTTACTCACACTATACCATACGGATCGTTGATATCTTAATATGTTTTTATATAATAAAGTGATTGTTGTGTATGGCTTAAATTTTATGAGCCAATAATATATTTAACCCATTAGGTTTTTTCCTTTATAGGTTTGAGATATTTAAACTTCATTATGTCTCTTTTTATGAAATAGAGTGAAAGACGGAGACCTTGTATTGAGCCTCCGGGGTTCTTGTATTCTCGTACTATTAAGTTAATAAAATTTCCCTCTCGCTCGTGGAGTAGGCAATTTGCCGAACCACGTAAATCCTGTTTGTTGATAATTTATTTAGTTTTAACTTGTGATTATTACCTGCCATTACTTGTCTTGTTTCTGCTATTTGTCATAACAAACCGGTATCGAGTGTAGGTTGCACATCTTTTTTTTTTTTTTTTTTTTTTTTTGTAATGGCAACTCTAAAATTTGATGTTTCGCCTTTTGATAGTCAAAGTAATTTTGGTCTATGGAGAATAAAGATGAAAGCTTTGTTGAAGGTTCTATCAAGGTAATCGAGGGTATATACCCGGATGACATGACTTTTGTCGAAATTGAAGAGATGGATGAGAAGGCTCATAGTGCTCTACAATTATCATTGTTAGACAAGGTACTGCGAGAAGTCGCAGATGAAAAGACGACGATGGGACTATGGAAGAAGTTAGAAACCCTTTACATGAAGAAATCTCTTACAACAAGATTGTGTTTGAAGCAATGTCTTTATAAACCGAAGATATGAGAAGGTATGTCTATTCATGAACACCTTGATGAATTTAATAAGATTGTTATGGATATGAAAAATCTTGATATTAAACTTGATGAAGAAGATCAAGCTCTTATTGTATTGTGTTCATTACTCGCTTCGTATGAGAATTTTGTTAATTCAATATTGTATGGTAGAGAGTTCATAACTTTAGAGGATGTTAAGGTTTTTTTAAATTCGCTAAGTCGAGACATAAGCCGAATGGTAAAGCCGTTGACGAGTTAGGTCGATGGTTTGTTAGTAAAGGGAAGACAGAAGGATAAAGAGGGTTATAAAGGTAGACCCAAATTTCATTCTAAGTCTAGAACACTCTCGGATAAGAAAAAAATATTGAGTGCTACTACTTTCATAAGAAAGGACATTATAAATCGGATTATCCTACTCTAAAGAAGAAGGAGAAACCACAAGGTCAAAGCTTTGAGTTTGCTAATGTGGCGAAGGTTACTAATATTGATGCTCGCTGAAAGTGTTCTTGTTGTATGTGCTCTAGATGGTCGTTCGATCAAGAATGGATTTTGGATACGAGTGCTTCATATCATATGTGTCCAAATAAAGAGTGCTTCAACACTTATGAATCTGTAAGTGATGGCTTTGTTCTAATGGGCAATAATTCAGCTTATGAGATAACCGGTATTGGTATAATTTGTATCAAGTGTCATGATTTGGTTATGAGGACTTTGACTGAAGTGAGACATATAACCAGATTTGAAAAAAAATCTAATTTCTTTAAGCTATCTAGATTAGAGAGGTTATAGCTACTCCGGTAAAAGTGGAATTCTTAAGGTTTCTAAGGGTTTCGTGATTGTAATGAAAGCAACTCAAATTAATCATCTCTATGTGTTATATGGTAGTACAAGTAACGGGCTCGCAGGGGTGACACTTCCTACTCGAAAAGGAAAGGACTCAATTATGGCATATGCATCTAGGCTATATGTGTGAGAGAGGTATGACTACTCCGAATAAATATGGTTTGCTTTGTGGTGATCAAATGACATCACTTGATTTACGTGAACATTATGTCTTAGGAAAGCAAACTAGAGTGTGGTTCTCTATTGGCACTCATTCTATAAAAGGGCACGATTGATTACATTCATTCAGATTTATAGGGACCGGCTCGGTTTCCATCTAAAGGTGGTGTATTTTATTTTTTGATGTTTATTGATGATTACTTTATGAAGGTTTGGGTCTATTTTCTCAAACATAAGAGTGATTTTTTCAAAGCCTTCAAACAATGAAAAGTTCTAGTAAAAAATCAAATAGGAAAGAAGGTTAAACGTCTTCGAATAGATAATGGCTTAGAATTCTATGGTGGAAACTTTAATGACTTTTATACAAACTTTGG
This sequence comes from Dovyalis caffra, assembly GCA_963924115.1. Lineage (NCBI taxonomy): Eukaryota > Viridiplantae > Streptophyta > Magnoliopsida > Malpighiales > Salicaceae > Dovyalis > Dovyalis caffra. Next base: position 10,790,460 of record CAWUPB010001184.1, read on the forward strand.
GATTGTCTAACATCGCATAGTTAGACACGATCCTCGACAGAAATGGGGTGACAAAGCGCATGAATAGGATTTTGATGGAGAGAGCTAGATGTATGCTCTCTAATTCGAGCTTGGAGAAGGATTTCTAGGTTGAAGTAATTAACATAGCTTGTTGTCTTGTCAATCATTCTTCCTCTACTCGTTATTGATTGTAAGACTCTAAATGAGGTATGTTCGGATAAACCTAATGATTATTCAAATTTAAAAGCATTTGGATGCCCCGCCTATTATCTTGTTAAAGATAGTAAACTTGAACTTAGAGTAAAGAAATGCTTATTTGTTGGCTATGTTGATGGGGTGAAAGGTTATCGTCTATGGTGCCTTGAACCTAATTCGTCTAAATCCATTATTAGTAGAGATATTACTTTTAATGAGAAATATATGCTTGATCAATAAAAGGTTATTTGTGAGTCTATAAGAAAGAGTGAGAAAACCATGGATAAGGTGGAGCTTCGGTGGAGTTTAAAAGAGAGAATCTTCAAAAACCATCCCTAGATGTATCTCCTATGATTGTAGACATGCAATAAGATTCAAATATGAATGCAGATGCCACGGAATCTAAATAACCTTACTCAATAGCTACCGGTCAAGAGAAGAGACGGATAAGACCTCCTCGGAGATATGCTTCGCCGATCTAAGTAGCCTATGCCCTCACCGAAGTCGAGACAATTGGTATTTAGGAGCTTTCTACCTATACGAGAGGCGGTGATTTATGAAGAGTTTAGTCGGTAGGCTATTGTAATGAAAAAAGAACTCAAGTCACCGTACAAAAATCAAACTTGGGATTTGGTGAAATTACTTAAACGTAACGGAATTATTGGATGGAAATGGGTCCATAAGAAGAAAGCGAAATACTAGGTGTTGAAAATACTCGATTCAAGGCACAATTGGTGGCTAAGAGTTATAGTCGAAGGAGGAAATTGATTACAATGAAGTATTTTATCCAATTATGAAACATACCATTATTCGTATGTTGCTTGCTATGGTGACTCAATTTGATTTGGAGTTTGAGTAATTAGATGTGAAAATAGCTTTTCCGTATGAAGAGCTTGAGGAGACTATTTATGTCTCAACCGGAGGGATACTTTGTAGAAGGAAGAGAGGACCATGTTTGTAGACTAAAGAAATCTTTATATGGCCTAAAACAATCACCAAGGTAGTGGTACAAGAGATTTGATAGTTTTATGCTTAATCATGGTTATTTAAGATCTACTTATGATAGTTGTATGTATTTCATACGGTTTGCGGATAGATCATTTATGTATCTCTTATTGTATATGGACGACATACTTATTGTTGCTAAGAACATGTCGAAATTCAAGTGTCGAAGAAATAACTCGGTGATGAGTTTGAGATGAAAGATCTTGGAGTATCAAAGAAAATCTTAGGTATGAAGATTCATAGAGATAGAAAAGTCTGGAAAATTATATCTTTCACGGAAAGGATATATTAAGAAAGTGCTTGAGCACTTTTGTATGCAAAAGGCTCGGTATGCGAAGGCTAAACTCGTCAATACTTCATTGGTCGCTCACTTTAGACTTTTGGCTTCTTAGTCACCTCGAATAAAGAAGAAGAGAAGGAAATGTCACGAGTTCCATATTCTAATACGGTAGGTAGCATAATGTATGCTATGATTTGCACTCGTCTAGATATTGCCTAGGCGATCAGTGTTGTGAGCGGATACATGGCTCATCCAGGAAAGGTACATTAACAAGCGATGAAGTGGATTCTCGGGTATCTCAAAGGTACCACGGACTTGGGTTTAGTCTTTGAAAGGGATAATAATTCGAAACTTCTATTATAGGCTTTGTGGATTATGACTATGCAAGTGATCTCGATAAAAAGAGATCATTGACGGGATATATCAATACATTTTTGGGTTCTACTATTAGTTGAAGATCAACATTACGAGTTGACGATTGCTTTATCGACTATTGAAGCGAGAATATATAGCAGCAGATTGAAGTCGTGAAAGAGGCTATTTGGTTAAGAAATCTTGTAAAGGAACTTAGTCTTCGACAAGAAGAAAATTTAGTTGTCTTTTGTGACAATCATAGTGCTATACACTTAACTAAAAATTAAGCACATCACGAGAGGACCAAGCATATTGATATCATGTATCATTTCATTCGTGATGCAGTTTCGACAAGAAGATTGTAGTGAAGAAATTTTACACTAAAGACAATCCAAATCGATGTGTTAACTAAACCTCGTTACTATAAACAAGTTCGGGCATTGTTTGAACTTGAGTGGTGTTAAGAAAATCAAAGTTTATTGCTGAAAAGAGAGGCTCGACTGTGTGAAGGAGAGAGACACGACCGTGTAAGTTTTCTTCTCTTTTATGTGCGTTATGCTTCGCTTGTGTGAAGCACTTGTCTTGTGCCCATATTCCTTAAGCATCCGTCTATACATACCGGGGCTTTGTTGGAGAGAAGGAATTTGTTAGTCCTAATGTTGAAGTCAATATTTTCTCGTTTCACATCTCTTGTTTTTTATACCGAGTTAGCTCACGTAAGCTTAAAGGTGTGTTTTGAGGAGTTATTTGACGTTCTTGAAGGTTTACGGAATTCAAACCAAGGTGGAGATTTATCGTGTATGGCTTGAATTTTATGTGCTAGTAATATATTTAGCCCGTTAGGTTTTTCCTTTATAGGTATGAGGTATTTAAACCTCATTATGTCTCTATTTAGGAAATAAAGTAAAAGACAGAGACTTTGTATTGAGCTTCCAAGGTTTTTGTATTCTCCTACTATAAACTAATAAAATTTCTCTCTCGCCCGTGGAGTAGGCAGTTTGTCGAACCACGTAAATCCCGTATGTTGATAATTGTTTAGCTTTAACTTTTGATTATTACCTACCATTACTTGTCTTGTTTTCGCTATTTGTCATAACAATAATCTTCGATCTAATAAAGTAATCTTCAATCTATTGTTATATATCTTAGTAAGTCAATTTGATCTTTAAATATATATTCATTTTTTAATATGTCTTTATGATAAATTTTTAAATTAAATTATCGAAATTAATCTCATAATTTGCATATGAAAACTTTCCATTCATTTGGTTTGCAATGATATTTTAAAAATAAAAAATAATCTAAAAAAAATACATTAGAAATTTAATATATATTTAGGGATAAAATTGACTCAATTAGAGATATAAGGTTATATTAGATAATTATCCTATTATATAAAGGCAAATTTATCCATTAACCCCAAAAATTGCTTTAAGTAAATAGTGATGGGATATTTTTTAAAGCTCTAAAGTGAAAAACATTATTCTAAACAACTCAAAGTTTGTAGAATACATGACAAAGTTTCATTTATATCTATAATTTACGTATTATTTTCACATTTATAGACAACGAGCAAAAGTCGCTTGTTTAATATATCTCTCAAATTCATAGATACACTTTGAGTGCATTATTCACCGTCCACCTATGAACGCTTTAATTGCCTTACTTGCAAGCGGATATCATTTCATTTGAACGAGTTGATAATTTTTTATGTGTAAAACTTTTATTTTTTATAAAATATATTGCAAACTTTCGGTTAGATCCATTATTTACACAAAATATACGATTTAATTTATCTCTTATTTTTTATAGATATTTATATATAGTAGAGTATTTTTAAGTCAATTTTTACATCAACCGAGACTAAATTTACTATTTCACGGATTAAACGAGTGCTAGAAAATGCTTAGTTTTTTTGTTGACTACCGAACTTTTTTTTAGATCAAATTAGCTCAAGTCTAATATCATTAAAAAATAATTACAACTAATTATTTTTATAAATAGTAAAATTGAATTTTGATATTAATCAAACCATTGTAACTTTTTTTTACCATTAGACTAGATTTATTGATGTAACTTTTATGCATTCTATAAATTTCCAATGGTAAATAAGAATTTTGTACTATGAGATTTATTTGGTTACACAAATAAAATATATCTCCAAATTATATAAAATCAAGGCGTTCAGTTTTGAATGATTGATATTATAGTTGAGTTTAGGAATTTAAAAATATTTATATTATTCAGGAATGGCCTTTTGTTTTAATCACTTATATTTTCCTTTTAATCATGTTCTAACACTACTACTATGTACATATTATCAAAGTTCCATCTTTTATTGAAATTACAGTTCATATCAACAGTCGAACGGTTTACCTTTTATGGGCAAAATAGTTATTATCATTATTGTTGTTGATAAATCGTTTAGATTATTTACAGTTAATGTCAACACTCAAAGAACTCATGATAACAAATTTGGCCAAAAGAGGAGGCATAACTCCACTCACAACTAGCACGACTTCACTACGAGCATGACTACCTAAACTTCTGAACAGATGCAAGTAGGCTACCTAACTAGCTACACCATAAAGTTAGGATATATTGACCAGAACTTGACTAACTCGAATGCTTAGCAGGACAATAGTTACATGGACAAATCAGAAATGACTGGTTATATACAATAGTTTAGATTATGTGCAAAAGATTTGGATATCTTATTCACAGAATCTAAACTATTTAATAATTATTGAATTTTCAGGTCTCTTCTAGGGAAGGACCTTGGTCTTGGATGGGTATGTTGGTCGAAGGCTAAATGTGGTGACATTGGTTGTGTTGTTTGAAATTACTGTTCCAGGCGCTGGCATGCATGATGACTGGTGACGAGCCCAGAGCAAGCTCGGTGCCATATATTGCTCAAGTGATCACGACCTTTCTGCTATTTCTTTCCTTGTTCTTAATTAATATTATTTCCCTATTTCTTTTCCTTTCTATTGAATTTCTGTATTTATTTAGGAATACTACTGCTGCTAGCTTGAAAATTCAAAAAAAAAAAAAAAAAATCACATTGTTTGAATTGCAGTGTGTTGTTTTCTCTAAAGCAGTTTTGGTGTTGTAGTCTGAAACCAATTAAGAATAGATTTCTCTCAAGTGTTGCTGCCAAAAATTTCAGACGACCCATAGGACTGTGCACATCATGGAATCCATCATGTAATATCGTCTGTTTAATCGAAAAAAAGGCAGAAAACATTTACTGACAATTAATCTGAATTTAAAAAATTTTGTTAACCAATACCCATAATTAATCTGCTACTTGACCATCTATTGCCAATCTTAACAAGTAATTTAAAAAAAAAAAAAAAGGAGCAGCATTTTTTTCAACCATTGGATTACTCAACAGGATAAGCAATAAAATATTTGTGGTCCTTCTCAGAATAGGTAGACATGTAAATGTAAATGTGGGGAACTTAGTTGGAAACAGCTAAGAATGATTATCTAATTCTTACAGACATATATTTGATTTAATTTCGGTGTTTACAATTAAATTGAATTAAAATTAGCATGGTTAACGTTTTAATGTCAACAAATTAAGAAGTGTTGCGATGCATCTCTCAATTTCCTGGAAGCTAATTCATATATATAATATACAGCTTGAAATTGTGTCCTATTTTTGTTTAACCTTATCAGTTATATTTAACTGCTAAAGAAAGAAAGGAAACCCAATGGCCATTATGGCCAAAGACACCAGTATATATATATATCATCGACCGGACAACCAACCCCATCCATTTGTCTATGTTAGCTTAAGCTTAGCATACAAATATTATTAATATTTGATTCTGTAAATACTTGATTAAGTGCAAAATAGTTTAGATTCTGTAAATAAGACATAGCTAGTGTGTGAAGTATAGATCAAACCTAAGTTTTACAAGGTATTCTATAAACTTGCAGTGCTAGATTACAGTTTAATTTGTACGGTAATACTTATTATTTATACAATAAAAAAAATTAAAAGAAAAATAAAAAATCTCCCAACTATATACAGACGACAGACGACAGTTGGGTGTTCCTCTGTGAATGCAAAATATAGTGATCGAGTTTGAAACATTTATACAGAATGGGGATGCTTTTTATTACTTTATTTTTTGGGAACCCACTTCTCTTTAAAAACATGTTTCATTTTCTAAAACTCCAATTGTATGTGCATAAGTGCATATTATCAATAGCCATATAGCTTAATATGTGGATTTGTATGTCCCAAACATTTATCTTGCATCCAAATTATATATTATATATATAATTGAAACTGTATCTCTCCATCTTTTGGGCTAGATAGTTAAGTGCCTATATATAAATGTGACACTATTGAAATTTTGTTTTTTTGAGATTTTTAGGCTATTTCAGTTTAAAAAATTCGGATTAATCTTTCGTTATTTTGTTGGACGCACAAAATAAATATAATTATTTAATTTTTTTTTATATGTACAAATTCGAATTCGAGATCACTTATTTAAGTGATTAGAACTTTTTTCATTCGAATCAATCATTTTATATATATATATATATAGAGAGAGAGAGAGAGAGAGAGAGAGAGAGAGAGAGAGAGAGAGAGAGAGAGAGAGAGACGTTGGTAGCAGTGAAATGGTAGGTCGTCGATTCCAACGAAATGGTGAAAAGGAAAAAATAGGGCAGCCATGGTAGTGGTTGAAGCATAAAAAATCATTTTAGTTGGGATTAGGAGGAATTAATCAATAAGTGTGGATCTAACGATAGGAGATATGCCTCAATGCAAGATGAGAATAAAATATCCCTTAAACTTTACAACAATGATCCATTCAGTCCATATCGTAGCAAAACTTTTCTCTTCTCCTGTCCTTTTAACTATTGATAACGAGTTGCATGTCCAAAGAAAAAGATCGCAGCAATGTATGCTCCTTTCAGTTGGTTTTGAAATTCTCCTAACTTAATTTTGACTAGTGAATTATTTTTTGGATTAAATTAAAAAATGATCCTCCATTATTATAGGATTATTCTAAATATTGTTTTTCAATTTGCCCTGTCTCCCCTCCATCCATACGAGTTAACAGAATCCATTAAACACCTGTTGTCGATTGTCCATTTTCATTTGTCACGCTCCTACTGCTCGTATTTACCATAGGAACAAATCATGAACAGCAAGCATGAGAGCTTGCATCACGACTCCCGAGCATTGCGAGCTGCTCTTAGCAAACTTAGTATTGATTTTCTCAGTTTGTGTGGTCCACAACAGGCAACTTTCTCAGGAATCCCACTTTTATTACCATACAATCAATCCCTTCCATCGCATTCAACTCCTCTTTAGAAACATCTTCGAAGTTCTTCCCCCTCTCTATGATTAGGGAAACCCAACATCAATGCAATATCGTCAAAACAAATCTTCTCTGGTACAATTTGTTTTCATCTTGAGTGGTCTACGAAGCCCCATCTCCACTGCTTTTGTGCTACTTTCAACTGCTCAAGGACAACCATTATGCTACAATGCAGGTTTGGACACAGCAACAGCAAAAGCAAAATTTGCGTCAGAAATACACTCCTACAGTATATATTCATTAAATTATTACTCCAAATTACCAAGCTACAAACAGTTCAATTGAGCAAAAACATAGCAATATTATTCATTAATTTGGCTACTTATTTCAAGATTTCACATCATTGGACATGGTTTACGAAAAAACAAAAACCAGATCTACCAATTAAACAACTCATGAATTGGTTACAGCCTCTTCTTCTATATCTTAAAATTATCACCTCAATGAAACCCATATCCATCATTCATATAGTACCATTAATTAGGTTCCGCAATAACCTTATAAGAAAATTATAATTCTAACTACAGAAATCAAAGCATCAACTTGTTCTGTAAACTAGAATTCACCATCTTTCCAACCATGTAAAGTTCATTCATTAATTAATACTCTCCTCGTGGTTTTTAATAAATTTTTGAATAAAGCTGAGTTCTGCTGTCTGGCAGCCTGCACACCGTCCGGTAATTTCATCATATCTCATTCTACAAATGTCCAATCGAAGCATCATGTCTGGTCTTAAAAACAAGGCACAATTAACTTTTCAGCAATACATAATTTTGAACCCACTAAACTCATTAATCGATAAAGTTTTTGTGTTGGAGCCAAACCAGCACTACAACCGTTTTTTAAGGACGGTTTTTAAAATAATGAATTAGCCATGATTTTGAGTAAATCATAGCTAATTTTGTGTTAAATGTTAATTTTTACCGACGATTTTAAAAAAGTACAAAATTGAACAAATTGTGACATTTTTAGCAATGGTTTAATTAAATTGTCGTTAAATTTTTTTTTTTTTTTTGGATTTAGCGAGGGTCTAAAAAACCATTGCTAATACTAAAAATTCTTATTTGTCTGATTTTGCAACGTTTTTAAAACCGTTGTTAAAAATTCTTAGTCGTCTGAATAAGAATTTTTAGCAACGGTTTTAAAAACGTTGCAAAAAATCATCGCTAATATTAGTATTTAGCAACTATCGCCAAAATTTTCATTTGATATTAAGAGAATTATTATTAATGGTTTCAACCTCTATTTTCTCTCTCTCTTTTTTTTTTTTCTCTCTTTGGCCTATTCTCTCTCTCTCTCTCTCTCTTCTTCTTCTTCCTCCTTTCCTTCTCTCGAATTCTCCATGGACGAACTAAAACTAGTTCGTCATCTTCTTCCTCCTTTTCCCTTTTCTTCTTTTCTTCTCTTCCTTCTCCTTTCTCGAACACCCCCTCTCTCTTTTATTTTCTTTTCTTTTTCTACCATTTCATCCATGGAGGAACGAACCAGAGATTTTTGTTTCATTCTCTCCTCTCTTTCGATCCTTCCTTCCTTTTCACTCTCAAGCTTCTTTCCCTCTTAAATCAAAAACCTCCCATTTCATTTTTTTTTTCAGAATTTTTGGAAAAAAAAAAGGGTAGAACCATAAGTTTCCAAAATTTTCAATTTTTCTTGCAATTGGCCTTAATTGGCTTGATTTCTCTTGAGATCAAGCCAATTCTAAATCAATTAAGTCTTTTTCTTCAAAAAATCCCAAATTTTTTTGTTAATTTAGAAACCTATGAACCCTAGGTTTGTTCTAGTCAAATTCGAATCAATTCAGGGTTTAAAATCGTAAATTGAAACTCCAATTAATTTCAATTAGCCTTAATTTGAAACTCATAACCTCAATTTCAAATAAAAAACAAAAACCATCAAATTCAAAACCTTAACTATTTAAAACCCTACATTCCCAAAAATTTCAGTTCAATTTTCAAATTCAAAACCCTTTATTCAATTGAACAACAACTATTTGTATGAGTGCAAAGGGGTAAACTTTGAGGATGATAGTGATAAACATCACTATAATCAATATAAAAAAAGAGAAAATTATACTGAAAAGAAAAATGGTGGATTACCTCAAGGAAGAATTCAGATTGAGGATTAAAAACAACCTTACAGAGTTACTGCTATTCCCAACAAAAATTCGATAAAAATCCTTCTATTTTCTATTTCTCTTTCTTTTTTTTAGTTTCAGTTTCTTGTTTTTTTTTTCCCCCTTTCCAGTTACTATCTTTTTTTTCGTTTAATTTTTTCCAATCTTTTCTGAACTGATTTCTGTCTATTGATCGCTATTTTTTTCTTCCCATTTCTTCTCTTTTTCTTCTCTTTTTCTTCTCTTCTCTTCACCATTTTTGAATTCAATTCCTTGTTACAAACAAGGGTGCAAGCAAGGCTTTGCTAGGGATGGGGTACAAGGAGCACAAGCTTAGGGATTACTCAAATTGGTTGAAAAATCACTTTGTGAATGCAAATAAATGGGATGAGATCATGAGTTGTTTGATGGATGCTAGTGTTTTCAAGGGCCTTGGTAGTACTGATCCTCGTGTCAATCAATAGGTTGTGGATTTTTACAAGACCAAATTGTATCCCTTATAGGTATGTATATTATCTTAACTAACTTGTACTTCTTTATGTGATTAATTAATTGATAGTATTTTGATTTACTAATAATTAATAATTTTAATTTTAATTTTACGTCTAACAGTTTTAATTGAGTTTGCTGATGGGATTTAAAATATTATTTTATAAAGACATATATAGTACATTCCTTTCTGAGTTGTGCTAGATATTTTGGTTGGTATATTGCTTTTCTTCTTTTTGGAATATTTGGAAATGCAATTTACATTCCTTATTAGGAAAAAAAATAAACCTCAAGTTTTGATACGGTTGTAAATTATGAATTCCATTGAAAAATCTAGTTCTGCCTTGTAAAAAAGTTGATACATTGTGTTCTTGATTTTATTGGTAAAGACATTGTCTACATCATCATTGATTGATTCATACATTGAAGAGACATAAATATTTATTTGAATTTGTAAATTTACAAATAATAAATAATATTGTTTGTGTCTTGTGTATTGTTTCAGTATGCTTGCTGTAAGCCCCCAACAAACTGTGGATTCGAATATAAGAACGCAACAATCTGGATAGTGCCCAAATCTGATCCAGCAATTCAAGAACTTGATTGCACCACATTGTGCAACGAGCAGAACAAGCTATACATTGTGTTCTTTTCTTTTATTTTTCATGCCATCTAGTTTTATTTAGTACAATTAGTTTGTTTTGAATTTATTATGCCCTTAAGCAATTAATTAGTTTGGCATCCTAAGAACCTAATGCATTAACAATTTATGTTGGTGATGTAAATTAAATAATTTTATTTTTATTTTTGTTTCAAATTTTATCATTATGTATTCTTGATTCGTACACCCAAATATTTTTTTTTATTGTTAATTTAGAAAAAAAATATAGCGACAGTTTTGAAATAATTAACTGAAAATATTGAAAAAAATAATAATAATGATTTAGCAACGATTTTAAAAACCGTTGTTAAATTTATAGGTAACTTTAGTCATAATTAACAATGGTTAACAAAAATCTTTGCTAAAACAATCACAAATTAACGATAGATTTAGCGATGGTTTTTAAAAATCATCGCTAAATTGACTATCTTTTCCAATTATTTAGCAACATTTTCTTTTATGGTATAATGACGGATAAATTATCGCTAAATTAGCAACAAATTAATAAAAATCATGGCTAAATTATTAGCGATAAGGATTTTTACGACCGTAGTATACCATCATAAAATCATCATTGGTTATACTTAACAGCAGCTTTTTAACATTTAGGGACAGTTTAAACTGTCGCTAAATGTTTTTTTTTTTTTTTAGTGCAACAAACTCATCCCAAAATCCAAACTTCTGCATCCACATGTATTTGTCCATTTCATGCGTTTCAGCCTTCTGTTAGCTATCAATCATACATCCATCAACATTCATCAGTCATCATAAACATATTTCCAAGTTCTTAATACAGTAGGTTAATAAAAACATATCTTTAAATTTTTCAATTTAATCATTCTTCCTAAACGTCAAATGTAGAACCATAAGTCACAGTGTGTATCTTCCAATGAAACATTAATGTTCTATTTAAGAACCATTTCGCTGCTCTATCACAATTATTGAACACTTTCCCTCTCTTTATTTTCTGCATCAAGACGCATAGAATGGCAGCCTATGTATAGGCCATGAGCTGCTACAGGTTGTCAACAATTCTCACAAATTAAATTCCACCCATCCAGGATGCTCCTTTGTTTACAATTTCATGCATTCTGACCCTGAATGTTTTACATGGCTCTCTTCTAGGATTTGTACTCATTGAATTTTTCCATGCATTATGTTGCGTTTCCTTGAACCTTTGCAGGCAAAAATTTTTTATGAGTTTTAACTTCTTGCTCTTAATTTCCTGCATTTAACAACAATTCACACCATTCTACTTATCTAGAGGCATCCCTTCATGATTAATTAATTAAGTTTCTACATTTCTAAGCTTCTTCCGACAAACGAACTTACTTGAGTAGGTGCCTTGTTCTTTGACTAAAAGATTTGGCTGTTTGGTCTGCATATGATTTCCCTCTTTATTGACATCAAATTCCAGATTATTCATAGAAACTTGAATGAACTTAGTAATCCTCTAGCTCTTTGGCTAGGGTATTACATGCAAGCATTATGTTACAGTGCCAAAAATTATTTAACACATCGGATTGATATAAAATTGATAGAAATTCTACAAATTCTATTATTTGACAACTAATGGCCTTGGATTCACCTAAGGCGGACTTTTTATGTACAGACCGCAAAGGTCCAGTATTAGCCATCGTCGTCAGTGGAGCATCCATCTAACTTTTCCAGTCTCTATCTAACCTTTTTCCACACCACCATTGCTGGCATTTAACACACTCATATGTCTACGATTTTTTAGCTACATCACTTAAATTCATTCCATCAACACAGTAAGTACCAGATCGAGGCTAAATTAGTTCCAATCAACTAATTAAGATAAAAATATTCTTTCCAACTTCAATTCATTTTCTTTTTCTCAGGCTATACTATTACACACTTTGGAAGCCAACGAAAGCAACTAAGCAAATTGTTCAATTCATTTACAGATACAAAATTCATTCTAGTTGAAATTAATCCATTAATTTTATTTTACAATCGAACCAAAAAACGAAAAACTTCTCAGCTACTTAATGCCAACATAACTTCTATCCACTCTATTCATGTCTGTAAATGCATTACCTTGGATTTGAAAAATCAAGTGTTAAAAAAAAAAAAAAAAAAAAAAAAAAAAAAAAAACCCAATTTTAAAAACAAATCAAAATACACACAAATCAACTCCATCTTTCACACCTTATTATTTCAACATATATAGCCAAAAGAAAATAAACCAACCTGTTTCCTCTTTGGGCCACCTTCTCCTTCGCCAAACCAATAATTCTTTTACCTTCGACTGGTTTTCCATTGCCACCACAGTTGCTGGACCATACCAATTGCTTGATCGGTAAAACAAAATATAGCCTCATTTCCACTTACTTGGACCTATATACTGCAGGGCAACAGTTAATATCGAACAAGATAACACAAACACATTGTTGGCACACCAAAGAAATACTAGCAATTACCTGGCATGGCATTTGCTTCTCCCCTCGAACTCCTTGAACCAGCTTTCTTGGATGGTTCTTCACAATATTCTTGCGAATTAGAGTAAGACTGCTGTGTTTCATGACTTGATATACGTGTGTGTGTCAAGATATGTTCAGGGCCAGTTAGAGTTCGATCGAGGTTACTACCATGATAAGTTATCGACTGGAATTTTGAAAATTAAAATTCTTTAAATTGGTTCTGTTTTAGACTTCGAAATGGTAATGATGCTTTTTCTTTCTTTGAAAGACAAATAATTAAGGTTGTAGAATGATCTCCAACCACGTGGAAGCCGAGTCACTAATAATGAAGGCAGGTAGGCATGCATGCATGCCTTTCAGATGGGGAGCAACACCGTTGTTCGGTGGACTCTACCTATTTGGCAATGGCGATCTGATCATCGTGGATTAAAAAACGATTGACCACGCGTCAAGCTTTTGGTGGCAGCGGCATTGTAGAATTTGCCATGGAAAAGAGAGAGAGAGGAATGATCCACCTCTTTGTCAGTGACATTGTACATTGGTTTGGGCAAAGACCAACATCTTGGCCCACCACCTGAGCCACCAGCTGGAATCGATAAGATCTGGGTCCCACCCCATCTCTCTGAGAAGAAATCTTAATCATTGATGCAGTAAACCTTGAGATTCATGGCAGAGATTTAGAATCAGAATGTGAGAAAAAGAAAGACTACAGCGTTGCATTGCAGTAACAATGCTGTTTTATCTCCTAGCTTTCACTTTGACAAACTTTTATAATTTATACCCGTGCCTTTTCACCACCAATCCAGAGAGAGAGAGAGAGAGAGAGAGAGAGAGAGAATTCAATGTTTGCCAGTTAGGTAGGAGACTTACCAATATTCAATACAGCATATGAGCATATATATATGTCATTTTCTCCAACACCATTAAAGCACTATATATAAATTGTATTACAGGTAGCAGCAGCAGCTTTGGCCAGAAAAAAGAAATTGCACAAACAATGATGATGAGATGTACTGTAGGAGTAATAATGAAATGAAAAACCCAAATGAGGTCTTTTATCCAAACCACCCAACCCAACACCCTGTTAAAATAGGAGCACTGTCTTTAATTCCCACAAACCCTAGCTAAAACCCCATTTTAATCACACACACGAAAAAAAGAAAAAAATGGAATAATAATAATTAAAAAGAAAAGGAAAACAAAACTCCAATGTTTCAAGAACGATCAAACCTCACGTGTGTTAAACATAAAAACTACACAAGTAGAGGGATGATGATCACAATGATGCTCTTGTACCATCTCTATGAGTGATGACTTGTTGTATCATGCCGATCATCGCTTCCTCCACCGCCGCCACCGTGATGTGAATGAGACCCACTAGCCTGCGATTCCGATATACCGGATGGCCGGTAGGGATTTAATCCAGCTAGCATGTTCAAATGCCCTAATTCACTCATCCCACTATTGCCACCACTAGCCCCACCAATACTAGTAGACCCCAATTGCTGGCTAGGCAATAGGGTAACAGGAGCAGGAAAATTCATAAAATGTAATCCACTAGACATGGTTCCCCTGTACAAACCACTGTTATTAACAGAAGGAAATGTCCATATAGGGTCTCCGCTCACGACTTGGTTGCTATTGGAATTAGCCAGCATCCAAAAATTTGCTGGAAGTTGGCTATGACTGGCTGGAATTGCCCCACTATTGGATTGCAACAAGTAGCTCCCCATCTGATGCTGTTGCGATGATGATAAATCTTGCTCGGGCCTTCGTTTCCTGCTTAAACTCTCTTCTGTCTCCGTTGATAAATCCAGCGAAGAATTGTCTCGCAATTCTTGCTTTGCTTGCAGCACTGCATTCATATTGTTACTAGATTGGAAACTTAAAAATGTCGGTGGTGGTGAGGTTTCTAGCCCAATTCCTGGGAACAAACTCCGACTACGTTGTTGCAATGAAAAGTTTGGATTAAAACTCCCCGATCTTAGCTGAGACGGAACTGACATACTTGAGCCTGAGCTACGCAAGGATATGTTAAGGGAAGTGAAATTAGCAGGGATTGTGCCGGTGCCTGTGGCAGCGATCACTGCTGGTTCTGCTTGTTGAAGTAACCACTCAATGGTTTCACCGTCTGATTTGTGGCCAAGTTCTCGAGTGAGCTGAAAAACCCTAGCAGCGCAGAGAGCTGGCATGCGAATTCTGCGGCCACGTCCATCCACCTTGGTGTGTCTGTCTTTTGTTGATGTTCGTTTTGGAGGGGGTTTCTTTGATTGTTCTGCAGTAGCAATTTGGAGATTAGAGGTAGAACGGTTTGAGTTAGCACTGTTGCTGTTGTTGATTGGTTCGGTAGTGGGGGTTGGAAGAGAAGGGTAAGGAGAAGAGGATGAGCAAGGTTCGTCTTCTTTCTTTTCCAGTAGTTGGAATGGGAAGTTTGGACGTTGGTGGTGCTGATGGTGGTTCTGGTGGTGGTGGTGGAATTGATCATCACCTCCTTCCATGATGGCATGAAAATATGTGGGAATTTCTCCAAAGACTATTTTCCTCCTTTATTTCTGTTTTTATTTTCTATGAGAAAAAAATTGAATACTTACTAGAGGAGAGTCTTTATTGAGAGAGGGAGAGAGAGACCCTTTTTGATTTCTCGCTTCTCTTTTGGGTGCCTGGAATTCCCTTCCTTGAGAACTGATGTTAGAGAGAGGATAAGGAAGGAGCTGGACGAGCTTTAAGCAACAAACATAATGAGTGGGAATTATATGGGGTAAGCTTTAAAAAGCAGTTTTTTTAACAAAAAGAAAAAATTGCTTTGTTGATGTGTCGAGAAGCTTTTAATTTTCCTTTTGTTAATAAATAAAATAAAATAAATTTTGGGGAAAAATCAGGCCTCAACCTACGATGTGCTTCACATGTCAGTCCCCAATTTTCAAATATGACTTAATCTTTCAACATTATAAGTGATGAATTTCTGTTATGTATTGCAATCGGAGCGTTTGTATGAAGAACAGAGAAACACATTTTTAAGATTAAAGTTAAATTAACAATTAATACAGTTTGTTAATATAAAATAATAATCAACAAGTTGACTTTTTTCTCCAAACAATTTTTTCCTCCTTTCTCCTTTCCTCCAAATCCACTATTACTTTTAAAATTCATGCATATTCTTGCTATCACGATCTTTATATTGAAAACGTATCAATAGCTCACTCTGTTTTTTCTACTATTTCTCTACCAATGTTGAGACTATAGTTATAAATATAGAGTTATTGTGTAACCACAAGCTCTCTACCACTATCCTATTTTGATGATATATTGATTATTAATTTTGAATGAATTGTAAGATTTTATTTCTTTTTTCACTTGAATACAAAAAGAAAATTTATTATCATTTTGATTGATATGCTTGTGTAGTAAAAATGGTGTAAGTTATGCAGACAATTAATGTGTTTTATAAATTGTTTAAAAATTTATTTCTTAGATTTGATAATTTAGAAATACAGAAAAAAAAATCGTATATGTTTACTTGTGGTTTATAGTAGGCATATTTAAAAATAAGACAAAGTAAGTGATGGAGCAACCATATCATTGTTTCATGAAACTCTAAATTTTTTAAGACGGTCTACGATATTATTAAATATTTTTTAATGTTCATTAAAAAAATATCTTTTATATATCTCGTTATTTGTATGTATAACTTTGTTTTTTAGGGATTTGAATTTGAATTTTCACAATGGTGAAGAAGGTGGTTTTTAAACAATTTTTCTTTATTTTAAATTTTGATTTATTGATAAAATTTGAGTTGGTGGTTTTTTTTAAAAAAAATGATAGAAATCCTTAATATTATTAATCCAAAAAGACTACTAAAAAATACACTCAACTTTTGAATCACGTACTTGCCATGCTCGTTTAACATGGTTTTTAACAGCTTCTAATGGACATAAACGGCGGTGAACCAATCAGTGGTGAAACGTCGAGCCCATATCTAGCAAAGTTTTGAAAATTGAGAACTGATCTGTGGAATGCATTATATGTTGGGGACTGATTTGTAGTTATCTCTTTTTAATTTTGTGAATCTGGGCTGCACGGTTCCTTTTTATTGTGGTTGGA
Source organism: Dovyalis caffra (assembly GCA_963924115.1). Lineage (NCBI taxonomy): Eukaryota > Viridiplantae > Streptophyta > Magnoliopsida > Malpighiales > Salicaceae > Dovyalis > Dovyalis caffra. The sequence continues at coordinate 10,807,447 of CAWUPB010001184.1, forward strand.
CAGCCCCTTTGGTTCAGACTCCACGTGAGGTGCTCTTTTTATCATTCAATCCATAAAGACAATGGTGGCCAGAGGTGGGTCCAATCCCAAGTCAAAAATTTGAGAGACTTATTATTAGGTGGGTCCCATATCATTCAAGCAAAGGACCCTGATGGGTGGACTCTACTTTAGGATCGTAACACGTGGCATTTGAGGATTACAGTACATGATCTACTGCGATGGCAGGCATAATAATTAATGCAAAAAATAAATATTGTTTAGATACAATTTTGGCCGTTTATCGAAAATACTAAACCAACATTTCTCAATCATTGATTTTAGAGTCCTATTTTCACATCTGAACTGAACCAACTCTTTTTATTTCTTTGGGAAACAACCCTAGAAACGGACCAAATATTTTTAACTCCATGAGAAGAGGGAAGAGAAAACGAGAGAGGATGAAGTGGGTCATCGGATACTGGTCATTGTGACATCAGAAAGTACCATCAACCGAAGCGGAAGTTACATAGAATTAATTTCCGAAATTTTTGGACTTTTTTCCTGTTAAGATTAAAAAAAAAAAACCATTAGGATTTAAGAGGTATCTTAAAACTTCAATTTTTAAATGATAAATTATGATGACTTTCTTAAAATATCATAAAATTACAGACATCAGCTAAAAATCTGAAAACATTACAAAAACTTCTTTTTATATATAAAATATCTTTACTGTTCGGAAAAAAATTGGTAAAGAGGATTTTTTTTTTAAAAAAAAAGCATCTAAAAGAAACAAGTTTGTCAATATGAGAATAGCCTCCTCTAACCAAAATCTCTCGTCTTGATATTCGGTAGACAATTTTGCTAATTCATGTGCCGCAGTATTACCTTGTCTCCTTGTCCAAGAACAAGAAAAAAGCTCAAAGGATGATGCCTAAGTAAAGGATATTAGCTATAGCACAAACCGGTATAAATAGATACTATCTGCTTGGACTGGACTTATCTTAAAGCTAGTGGTTGAAGTAGCAATCAAAATTAAATCTCTTTACGACGAACACATATACAACCATTAAATAACGTGGATATGATGATGGATTTGCAAGGATTTTTAGCAAATATGATTTAGCGACGGTAATATAGGGAATAGCGACAATTTTATGACAGATTTTAGACCTAAAAAATGATTGTTTACTTCAATTTTAGCGACGGATAATCTATCGCTAATCGGCGATGGATATAAATTTTCGTTGCTAAAAAAAATAGCAACGTCGGTTTTAACTATTGAAAAATATTATTACAAATCCGTCACTAAATGTAAATAGCGATAAAAAATGAAGATTTGGCAATGGAAAATTTTGTCGCTATTATATTGTTTTCTTGTAGGCTAGTCGTTATTCGGTACAATAATTTCGGTTAGACCAACGAACCCTAATCTGCAGTGTGTCAATCATGCAACAATGTATGAGCTTGGGCAACATCAATTCTCATTGTCATAACCCAAAATTTGAGTTACATTTATTTTTTTAATATTTTTTTGTTGACTTTATTCCTTTTATTTATATTTTAATTTATCTTATTTTTCATATTTATTTAGTCAAATTTACAAGTTTTATGTTTTATTTTTGAAAGAAAAAAAGGAAAATATATAAAATATATATATATAAAAAAAACTTTTGCATGAAATAATTAATTAGGGGTCTAATTGAAGAAAATAAAAACGAAAATTGAAAACAACTAGATTTGAAATTGAAAGTTAATTAGGGACGAAACCGAATGGCATATGGGTGCAATTGAATGAAATCATATTTGAATTTGTAAGCCAATATGGGTAAAATTGAATTAAAAACAAGGATGTGATTGTGAAAGATTAAAATACACAAAGACTAAACTAAAATTAGGAAGCAAACAACAAGACCAAAGCTGATCGAATGACCTATCGTTTGATACAACCCAAAATCAATTCTCAACCTTGTTCATCTTCTTCCTCGAAGACAAAAGATCCTAATTCATTCTATGATTCTTGATTGACAATTGTACTAGCTAGGATCTGGTGCTTCAACTACCTATACCCACATATGCACCACAATTGCATAATATCTACATACACACATATTGCATTTAGGTTTTGTTTACTCGGTTAAAAACGACCAAGAACACCAAGAGCATGTGGGTTTAGATTTTAACGGGGAATGATTCTAATTGATCGTGGGTGATCTTAGGGTGTATAATCGATTGGGTCTTGGCTATAAATTGAGCCCCATTATAGGAATTGAGAGAGAGAGAGAGAGAGAAAGATTGAGATTTGAAGGAGGAATTTTTGGGTTTTGAAGGTATTTTGTGTTTTTTCAATTTTCTAGGTTTAGCGACGAAGAGTGTTTGAATTTCAAGGTAAAGGGTGTTTAGCTTTTCCGGGTTTATAGAACTTATTCAATCCACAATAATTCAATCCTTAGTTCTAGGTACACTCTAAATAATTCCTAAGTCCTAAAAGTAAACAACAAATCCAATGTTTATGTCCATTATCTTCCAATCAATTGTACAATACCAATAACAACAACATTCGGAGGAAATCTAGGTTTGTAAAGGAAGAGTTTTCCGAGTTTTAGTTAAAGAGAGGATAACTTTAGTAATTGAAGACTTAATCATTGAGGTCTAAAATCCCAAAAAACAAGAAAGAAAAGAAAGACAAGGGAAGAAAGTTACAAACCAAAATTTGAGAAACAAGGGATAACTACTTTAACATTCCTCATCCTAGGACTTAGATAGGTGGAGGGTATTATCGACATTGACCTATACTCGACATGCAATGAATATAAATCAAGAAGCCTCCTCCCTTATCATATCTAATGCATTAACGAAAGTGAGCATTTAACCATTTGTACGGTCCCTAATGAGTATGAGATACTATGTCCTCTTAAACCTAATTTTGGGTATAAAATTTTTTCATTTCTTTAGGTTTTATTAAACCTTACTAATTTCATTTAAACCTTTTCTAATCATTTAATCATTCTATTTTCTTTTGATCTTACCCTTAACATTCATACCTAATCTCATTACTCGTCATTTTGATTTGCAATCACTTTCATAATCCTATTAATTATACCATCCTAATCACATCGATCATTTATGCACCCATAAGATACAACCAACACAATTAACATAATAACAACTTAACCTTCAATTAATACTTTCATTTACACCAAAACAATAATTGTTTAATTGATCTACTTGTATACCAAAAATGCCTAACTTGCTATATATATATACCAAAAATCAAGCTAATCCATACAACATTTTCATACTCACTTTTTAAAGCCAAAGCACACAAAATGGCAAGTCCACCACTTGTCTCGGTGGCGGTCCTTCATTTGTCTTTATCATTTCCTACACAATAAGAAAACAATGATAAGGAAGAGGATGCTTAGTAAGTATAATTCATGTAATGCATGTGATGTTCTTTATGCGTGAATGCACATGATGCATCTTTCATAAAAATCCTTTTCATGTCTTTAAAACCTTTTTTTCCTTTTCCATTTCCTTTTTAGGTCCATCCTTTCCATTATTATTTCTTTGCTTGGGGCTTTCACCAAATCCCTCGACCATCGAGGTCTTTATCAAATCCCTCGATGAAGAAATCCCTTTACCACATTCTTCAATCGGAGCCTACCAAGTCCCCCAATTGTCGATTCCTTTACCAAATCCCTCGATGAAGAAGTGGGCCAATTTCTTCAATCGGGGCCTTCACTAAATCCCTTTACTATCGAGGCCTTTATTAAATCCCTCGACAAAGAAATGGCATTTTCATAAAAAAAACCATGAAAACCTTGTTCCTTTTTCCTTTCATGAAAACCTTTTTTTTTCTTTCATAAAAATCATTTCCTTTTCCTTTCATCAAAATCATGAATAAAATTCCTTTTTCATGATAATGATGTGCATGAGCATATATATTTGAATGAAATGCACTCGCAATAAATATAACCTCAACATGTATACCATTATATCCTCAAGAACATGTATAAACATTTTAATTCATTTATATGTTCCAAATAATTAAGTATGCATGCAACATGAAACATATCATGGACAATCCATAACATGGAAAGCGTCATATAATAGCCAATCAACATGAGCATCATAAACATTCATCTTTTACATGTACACAATCATATTCATGTCATTCATACCTCTAAACCTCACATCTAACATATGCCTCTTTAACCTTTTTTTCCATACGTATTCGAATTTATGCTAAGTTGAGCATAACTTTCATACTTTTATTCTAGCCTTTAGAATGCCTCTAAGATATTTCATCAAACACATGGTATGCATTAAGTAAAATAACTACCAACTTATACATGTTCATGTGTTGTTCACCCATCTTGTTCTTAGAACACGGACACATTTCAAACTTGAATATTCACATCATTCAATCACTCAAATAATATTATTCTCAACACATAATCATTACCATATCATTATAATTCAATTACTTTTACACAATCCTCAACAACATATTTGTTAACCCTTCATCAAACAAACCCTAAATTAACATTAATTACGCTTAAAACATCTAATTTTTATGATATAGGTGAGAAATTATACTTACCTCACTTATAATTTGGCCTTTGTCTTTCTTTTTTTCTTATTCCCTTCCTTCTATTTTCTTTCCAAAAATTTGACCAAATAAGAAAATTCTTTCTTTCTCTTTACTTCATCTTCTAGGATGGTTTGAAGGCTAATTTAAGGTGGTTCTAGGTGAATTATAGTGATTGAGAGTGTTGGATTTAGATGGGTGAAGTCTCTCTCTTGTTATTTTGTCCTAGATTTTCTTTTCTTCTTCTCTTCTTTTTCTTTTCCCTTTCTTTTTCTCTCTCCCCATTTTGCTTTCTTTGCAAATTTGAAAATCCTAATTTTTCTACCAATTTTATCCCATTAGTTCAACTAAAGTGTCCTTCACTTTATTGGCACTTAACACTTTAGTCCTTAACTTCCAATCCTTGCAATTTAACCATGTAATTTCAATCCATAAATTCACTCACTTATTCAATAATTACACCTTTTTATTAATTGACAAAATATCTATATAATACATTTAGATTTCTAAGAGAGTTTTAGGTCACGAATATTACAACTACCCTCATTGTCACCCCATCATCCAAATCTAGTTTCATCATTCAAGCTTATCAAGTAAATACTCTAACCCTTTTTATGTTATTTATTCTCAATTCCTTTAGTTTAGCCCTTGGTTTTTTCAAAAACAGGCGATGATAGTGACTTTGTCACTATCATTATGCAATACTCAATATTTTAACCATATAACCCCTTTGGCATTAGGTTGTTGTCAATATGAAATGAAACTGAAAGATAAGAGTTCTAGTATTATTGGTTTAGGTTTCAATCAATTTTAATAAGGAAATAAAAAATAATAGTAAAGCTGGCATGCCGAGTTTTAGAACAAAAGGAGAAGAGGAGGAAATGAGAGAAGAGATACTTGGACCAATGAGAAAGAAAGGAAAATAAGGCCTAGCCTTTGGGCTAGTCTAACTAGGTTGAGCTAGTAAAGCTTAGTTTAGTTTAGGCTATAAACGAGTTCAACTTATTCCAGATTGGGCTTGTTATGGTTTGGCCCATGGGATATATTTCGGGTTGGCCTTTATGGGCCTAGGTTTGGGTTCGGTCTAGCGAGCTTGGAGTTTTGAAGTTAAGAAGAAATTGACCGAGTCTAGTGGGCATACCCTAATGGTTTGAAAGCCTACTAGGCCCAAAGGCCTAAGAACCTCATCTTTTCTCATCTTTCATTTTCGAGTTATTGCCTTAAATAAATAAAATCTGAAATTTTCATTCATGTTTCTTATTTTCATGCCTAATCTGGATTTAATTTTTTGGAACTCGTTGAACTCTTTTACTCATTTTTTTCAGTTTATTTAGTTTAATGCTTAACCTTTAATTTCTTTTGGGAATTAAATTGCATGTCTAGTTTAATATTTAGTATTAATTAAATCTAAAATTTTTAGGTATAATTTAAACTCCTATAAGTGTGTAAGGACTATTAATTTAATTTTTTTTGATTTTATTTTAATATTAAATATGGCTTGAATAACTAATAGTCAAATTAGGTAATTAATGGATGGACCAATCCTCGAGTCTCTTAATTTTTAGAAACTGATGATGATGCCCTATTGATTTTAAAAATATAAAAGACAAAAATATGATTAAAAAAGACATAAAAAGAAAAGGGAAAAGAATAAAAAAAATAGAGAAATGTTATGTGAAAATTAGCAGGTCTCCTATCTAATAAGAACTGATGTTAATTTAAATTAATCACACTTTAGTAATTAGGTCATTCTCTAACATATTGGTTATGTCAAGATTTAAACTAGATTTAATATTGATTTGATGAAACTCCTAATGACGAGTGTATGACAATCGATTCAATGTGATGCCATAAATAAATAAAAAAAATTAATTTTGCTTAGATAATAAACTTGGAAGTTGGCTAAAAAATAATTTGGTAAAAATTAGAGATTTTTAGGAGATGAACTTTTAGGATTAGACCAAATATATTACCTTTCACTAGAGATAATGCTTTTGAGTGATTGATATCTTCTCAAAGGCAAACCAATTCTTTACCCTAAAATCTTTAAACCAAGTACCATATTTAGGATTTCTAGTTCCTTCAATACTAAGCAGTGACTCAAAAACATGGCTTAATTGATATTCCCGTAAATTAACAAAATAAACAATTTTAATAGAATTTTTAGGAAGTCCCATAAATGTTAGGTCGCAATAGAATGATGATTCCATCTGGGAATTTGAGTTAAGCCATCGATTCACTTCTTTAATTTTATCTCCTTTATTTACTTTTGCTATTCATTTTTTAAGTTTATTTACTTCTAAGTCATTCATTTTTTTCATGTCATTTAATTCCCACTATTTATTTTACGTAATATATATATATATATATATATATATATATATATATATATATATATATATATATATATATATATATATATATATATATATATATTTTCAAGAAATTTAATTTGTGTAATTTATTTTCCCGATATTTTAATTTATATACATATTAATTATGAACTTGGTCGGATGTGTTTGCTTTGTGTTGTTACACACACCATAAGAAAAACCCGTAGAAGCTCTAAACCTAAGCTAAAAATCCTTTAGGATTTAGATAAAGAGATTCAAAGGTAAATATGATGAAAGTCTAACCGATGTCAATTCGGACTCTCATTTGACCGAAACTCACCCTATGCATAAAAAATAATGAAATTACCTCTCGGTGCATAAGGCCGGAGAGTGAATTAACTCACCGATAATTTAGATAGTCTATAAACTTAAAAGGAATTTAAAATTGGAAAAATCTTGTATAAACCCTAGAAAAGCTAAATCCTATCTACTAGGATTGTCCATTTAAGACATGAACTATCTCTAAACGATGTCAATTCTAAACCTTTGTTTCGCGAGTTATCATCTAAATAAATCATGATAGGGAAAGAAATTGAGGATTTTAGGGCCGGATCGGAATAGACCTAGTTTGAGGAGGAAGATTATCTATTCTCGGATTTTATGTCGAAGCTCCCATACAAAAAAAAAAAATGAGACTTACGAGTAACAACTACACTACTCGAATAGGAGCTCATACAAGATTCAAAAACCTTATAGACATTGTTGTCTCATTTTCCGGTCTAGAGTAGTGGAGAGTATAATAGAGATCTATTATATAATGAAAAATATCATGAGCATTGGAATATGATCTAAGTGGTTGTAATGTTTGATCATTATAATATAAATCAAGTAGCTATATTTTCTTTATCCTTTAATAAAAAATGGCTCTAAGTCAAATTTAAAATGTATTAGAAGTATAAATTTTAAATTTTTCTATGTCTCGTTATCATCGGATACGTTCATCACTCGGAGTTCAAAAACAAAAATCCTATCAAAGACATTTAATCTAGTGGTAGATATGTCTTTCGAATCATCTATGGAGTTGTACCCTTAAAGATTATTTAAAAAAAATATGATCCGGTTTTTCCTCCGTATAAACTTTATTATGATTTGAAGTTCGTAACAACAAAGCAACACATCTAACCTAGTGCACATCTTTGTGCATCATGCATTTTTTTATTATATATATTATTTTGTGAGAATAAACATGATCAAAAAAATATAGGTTGCACTTAACAAAAGCTCAACTCGTTCAATCTCAAAGCTTAATAATAAATGAAAAACCAAGAAAAGGCTTAAAACAAACCATCAAATAGAGATCGAAACTATGAGAGGCAAAGTCGACTTAAGAAGGCATCGTAAGTGCAGCCCTCAGGAAAGATACTTCAAGTAATGGACAAGCGCGAATAAAAATATCATCATTTGTTCCTCTACTAAATAATCAAATGCACTCAAGGTTATCCACAATACTACATACCAATCGGGAGGCATCGAGCCCTTTTCTTAAGGCTTAGTTTCTACAAGCACCACGAGCTTTTTCCATAATAGAATATATATTTTTTTCTTTTTTTTTAAGGGGGTTGACCAATATCTTATGCATGGCTAGCTAGGCTAACACACTATTGACCACATAATTATGTTGCTACTCGGATTGTTTTAACCAATACTTTACTAGCCGTAACATTCAATATCTAGCTTGATATCGGTCGTTATTCTCTTACCAATACGTTTGGCCAATGTGTGGTGGAATAAATTTTCTTATATTGGTCATATTAACTAGCCGAGCAATATCTTTTTTATTTTTCACTTATCTAACCATACTAAGTTGGCATTTCCACTCTATTTTGGTTTCGGACTCACCACACACATTTGGCATTGCCATTCCATTTTGGTCTTTGTCCAATATTACTAATTGGGCAATGCCCTTTTATTTTGATCTCTAACCAACCATACTAAATTGTCCTTGCCATTTTATCTTGGCCCTTAACCAACCACATCAGTTTAGAATTGACACTCCATTTTGGTCTTCCGAATTAGCCTTTCCATTCTATTTTGGTCCTTGACTAGTCATGCTAATTTAGCCTTTTTACTTTATTTTGTCCCTAACCGACCATCTTAATTTGTTATTGCCATTTTATTTTGGTTCTTAACTAACCACACTAAATGATCCATTTTAATCCTTGACTAATCATGTAAAATTGACCTTGTCACTCTATTTTGGTCCCTAACTAGCCACACCAATTTATCTTTTTCACTTTATTTATATATATATATATATTTTACTACAAGCTAGTCCGGTTTAGCCTTGCCACTTTATTTTATTTTATTTTTTACTACGTGCTAGTCTTTTATCATGACAAACACCATACACTTGTTCGTCCTTAATCATGAAAAGCATTGTGCCACCTATCGGTCTTTTATCATAGCATGTGACATGCCTCCTTCTAGTCTTTTGCCATGGCAAGTGCATCAAGCACTTGCCAATATTTACCATGGCATGTGTGTTACGTCTTGCCACCTCCTACTAATTTCCATGAAAAATGTGTTGTCATTACTTGTCATGACTTTATTTACCCGGCACTTATTAATGCTTGCCATGGCGAGTGCATCGCCATTTACCACTACTTATCATGACAAGCGTAATACCACTCGTTGGTGCATGCCACCTTTATCGTAGTTGATGGCTAGAGCATAGTTGGCTAGCGTAGAATCATAATAACTTTAGAAAGTTGTCATGGCTTTATCGTCCATGTCATATGTGTAAGTTTCTAAAAGATCACCCATTATTAATTTGCTCTAATTTTGAGCATGTTTAACTAGGAAGTTACTAACTAATTGGATACCATCTATACTAAAATTTTATGCTAATGGTGAGGCAAACTTTATTTCTTCATATAACGATAGAAAAGCCTTACATAAGTGGCGGATGCTAGTAGTCGTTATGCCATTATAGCACAACAGAGTTAGACAGTTAGTCCCGACCAATAATGTTTTCCCAAACAAATGGTGAGTATTGACCTCTTCATAACGCTAACAATATGAGAAAAGAAAAGATAAGTTTTTCTTATTTTAAAACAAATTCCTTTTTTAGCACATCATTAATTTATCCAAAAAAAAATTATTAAGTACATTGACTTGTTAAAATATGTTGTGGACATCACTTCTAGAGGTAATCAAATTTGCCTAAAAAATTGACTAAGTATAACTTGCTTGATAAGTAGATCTCTAAGTATCATGGCATGCGTCTTATCAAATCTTAGTCCACCAAAAAATTAGCTCTTTTACCAAAAATTTGGCTAAGTATGTTGACTTCCATATCCCTTTTCAAATTGGTCAAGATTTGACGGAAAGCAACTTGCAAGTGAGGAGACACATCAATAGAGAATTTATGCATGGTAACAATAATGATCTTACCGAATATGAGTATCAAGAACAACACATATATGGATCGGTCTCAAAATTGCTAGTGTCTTAGACATCATTCTTTTGAGTAAATAATTGAATGTATACTTTGATATAAACAAAATAATATAGAGAGACAATAATTATAAGTGCTCATTGAATCTTCCCTAAGTTTCGGTCTATGAATTGTTGAGGGTGTGAAAGCTTTTTTGAACGCTCGGCTACTAATTATGAGATTGAAATTTTCTTTCTTGTATTAAGAATAATTTTCATGCTTATGGCCTAACCAAGACACAGAGTTGATCTGGATGAAATATGACGTTATTATTAGAAAGTACAACTAAGCATAAGCGACTTGTGGTCTAGCTAACATGCAACTTTGCTAAATGGACATATTGTAGCCATCGTAAAAAAAATTAAGCATGAAATTTTATGGCTCGGCCAACCCATAGCCTGACTAGGTAGACATGGTGTTGTCATTAGATAAAAAAATTGAGTATTAAATGATCATGACCTAGAAAAGCTCAATTTGATCGGATGAATGTGGCATTGCAAGTAAGAAAAAAATGAGCAAGAAAAGCTTGTAGCCTAGCCAACGTGTAGCTTGATCATACGGATATAATTTTGCCATAAAAAAGAAAACTAAGCATGAAATGCTCATCTGCCTAGCCACCATTCAGCTTGGTCGAATTGACATGGTGTTTCCATTAAAAAGAAAAACTAAGCATGAAATGATCCCGACCTTATCAACGTATAATGTGGTAAGATGAACACGCTCGTTGCCATTATAAAGATAAAATGAGCATGAAAATCTCATGAGTAGCACGTAGTTTGACAAGATGGATATGTCCCATAAAAAAATTAAGCATAAAATGCTTACGACCTAGCCAAATCTATACGATGTTTCCATCGAAAACAAAACCGAGCATGAAATTCTCACGACCTAGGCATCTCGTAAGTTGAAAAAATAAACATGATGTTGCCATAAAATTATTAAAAAAAAACTAAGCATGACAAGCTCAAAGCTTAGATAAGTGCACAACTTGACTAAATAGATGTGAAAATTGAGTATGAAAAGCTCACAACTTTACCAACACACAACTTGGTTTAATGGATATGCCATTATCATAAAAAAGAAAAAGAAAACTAAGCATGAAAAGCTCACGGTCCGCCGGTGTGTAGCTTTTCTCAATGGAATGTTGTTATTTTCAATGTTAAGCGAGGCTAGTGTTTTTTAGTATTATTATTGGGATCAAATAAGGTATCATCGTTTTTATAAACGAGTTGAGTTAGTTGCAAAATTAACACATTCTTTTTAGTGGACTTGAAAATGAGCCATTGTTCTTTCATAATCATTAACCTTCCAATGGTGTTGCCAAAATGTATGTGAGGGGATTTTTGAGAATTGATCAAATGATTGGTTAACATATCAGCTATGACACAAGCTAGTGTTGTAACTTGTAGAAATATTGATCAACCAACCATGTGGTTGCAAGTAGTGACAGGAGTGGAAGGAAGAGCTAACGGTACACAAGTCGAGTTACAAACAGGTGGGCGGTCAAAGTCCAAACAGGATGGAGTATTAAATAATATTTGCTATGTGAGTGCGAGAGTTTTGAGGAAAGAAAAAGAGTTTAGAGATTTTACTAAAGATAAGAAAAATTAGGGCCTCATCACAATTGTTATGAGGTTGGTATTTATAATAAAATAAAAATAATTTTTAACTCTTAGGATTGTGCCACATCATTCATATTTAGATGGTCGATTCAAGTTCAAGAAACTGAATCTTTTGGGTTACACTACTCCAACTTACTAACAAAGGCTAAAGAAAGTAATAATTAGTCTTGGTAAAATATGAATATCCATTCTTACGCGACCCAAAGCCTTAAGTTGGATGAGGCCTATCCTTAATTTAATTCATTTGTTGTGTAGATCGAATCTATACTAAAACTAAAAATAAATAAATAAATAACATGCATTAGTATATAATAAAATTAATTAATTTTTATGTCCAAATTGAACATATTCATAAGAAAATAATATTTAAGGTAGGAAATGATAACTTAAAAGATTTGTTATCTAGATTTGGAATCAAAAGTCTTAACATACCATCATTCTTGTATTTGTATTGTAAAGAGAAATTTTATATATCATATACTTTTACCGTAAAAGTTTTAAAATTATTATACTTAACATACTATCCAAAAATTTTATAAGTACATTTTATCAATTAGTAATAAATCCAATTTGGTAAATTTTGTTAGTCAATTTAAAAAAAAGGTGGAATTAGTTTCGATTGATATAAAAACTAATCCGAGAATACTTCAATACTTATATATATATATATATATATATATATATATATATTTAATTTTAAGTTTCGTGAACATATTTTTGTTTTAAGGATTTTGCCAATATCCGAACCTTCTACTTTTCAAATTGTTTTGATTGAAATCCTATATATATATAGTAATTAAGATTCTATATCTTTCATTTTGTGTTGTTTGAGACACTATGTTATAACACCATTGATTGTGAGTTAACGTGATGTTAAAGTGATACATTTGCTTTTAAATGCATAACATGTGTCATAAATAGAACTCTAATAGAAAGAGTCAATCAAAATAATTTAAAGAATATAAGGTTTCGATCAAAACAATTCAAAAATTAAAAGAGTCAAATTATTTTTTTTTTCATTTTTAATCTTCACGTTATTGTATTTTTAAGACCTCTTCTTGAAAACTCGTCAAACGTATTATATGTAAGACCCAATTACAATCAAACTTGGAAGATATATATATATATATATATATAGTACAAATATATTTGTCAAAATAAAAATAAAAATAACAATAATGCTTATTAATAGTAAATTATTTATATCAAAAAAGAAAATATTGTGCAATCTCAAGTTTTTTTTTAGAACATTTTACTTCGAATGAATCAAATATTTGTAATTTCCTTTTTTTTTTTAATAACTATATATTTATTACAGATTTAATACACAAAATAATTTTCAAAATGTTTCATTTTAGTCTTTGAAACTTTTTTAAAAATTATTTGTCTTTAAAATTAATCTTTTTGACAATTTGATCTTTTATTTCTAATTTTTTGGCCCTCGGCTTTGTAGAAACATTTTGATCCTTATTTTTAAAGTTCAACTCCTTGTATGCTATTATTTTCAATTGAAATCTCACATATAACACATGTTATGCATGCAAAAATAAACACGTCACGTCGGCTTTTCACATACGACATGCATAATACATTCAAATGCGGATGCATCACATCATCGTTATGTCAATACCACGTCAACTCACAACTAACAGTATTACAAAAATCTCAAATAACACAAAATAAAAAATAATCTTAATTTACATTAAAAATAAATAAATAATAATGCATGGTATCAATCAAAACAATACAAGGAATAGATAGCCCAAATATGGGCAAAACACTATGTTTATAGACTTTGTTTAATGTTGTCAAATAATAACAAAGAAGAAAAAAAGGAAAAACAACAAACTATAAGAAGTCAAGAATCCACCATTGAAGACATAGCGGTCAAACCAAGTTCCCTGATTCTTTCGTCTTCAAGCCAGGACTTAAAAAATTACCTGCTTCAGCATCAGAAATTATATTTTGAGAGGTAGCCAGGTTATGTAGGACAAGCTGTGGATGCGGCTGTAACTACGACTTGGATTGCGCATCCTCACCAGAACAAGAAGAGAAAATCTTTTTGAGTGCTTTCTCCTGCGCCAACCACATCTTACAAGAACATTTACATCCCTCGAGATAAGGCTAAAAGTCCAATACTTTATACAACTCTTTCAAAAGAATCAATGCTAATAGAAACAGCAACATATTTGATTGCATGTAATGAATTAAATAATGTGACAGTTCATTACATTTTTAGTTATGTAGTTTTTAAAATTATAATATAATAAACAATTACAACTGTAATGATTTATTATATTACACGCATTACATAAAATAAAATAAAACGAAAAGCTATTTAATGAACATTACATGATTAAGAGCAACATGTATTGACCGAACTGGAAAAAAAAAACCACAAGTACCAACTTTATTTTTAGAAAAATACGAGGAACACAAAACTTTCAAATAGTGACCAGTTTGCAAATAAAAATATAATAGGGACTAAAAAAATAATTCTGGAACTTACAGGGACTAGATGAAACTTTGTGGAGTCTCCATTATATTAGGAAAAACTTCTGCAACCAAAGTAATTTAATGTAACGAACCATCTCATTACCTTACATTACATTTTTCATTATATTATATTATATTACAACATGTGGTAATTGTTTTAATAAAAAAACTGTGTTCAGACACTCACATTTAAGGCTAAGCATTTTTGGGTTAAAATTGAATTACCAAACCCAAATGAATCAATTTGGTTTATCCCATGTTTGGTTATTTCTGTTAGGTTTGGTTAGAAACCAAGCAAACCAATGGCTTTTTTTTTATTATTTTGATAATTCTTCTGAAAATAAAGGATACGATTAATGCAGCTTTCTGGCCATCTTTTCACTTGGAATTCTCTCCCTCTTTGGAAAACAGCCTGGGTGTTCAAGTCACAGCGAGTGGCACTTTTGTGGCTGCTGCTACTATGGATCATTTCCTCGCATTGGCTTCAATCTCCTTTCCGGTTCTGGCATCACAGATCACATCTTCACTCCCTCCTTTATCTTGCTGCATCTCTTTGCATAACGCTAAAAAAAATGTAATCCTTTTTGTGTTATTGGATATTGCTAAAATATGTTGAGAGATGAAAAGAGCTATATTGCTGTGGATGCATGCATTTGGTTTTTTTGAGGAAACAAACCTTGGTGTTTCTTAGGATATAGACATGTGAAAGAACTAAACGTGTCTGCTTTTGGCTTCTAAGAATCTAATATAACACAGTGCAAAATCAAGGTAATTGCAGATGCACAATGCTTGCGTATCTGCTTCCCAAAAACAACCGTACTTTCCCTCCCTCTCTCAATCTCCAATAGTAATAAACTAGTATCAGTGCCTGTGCTTGGTTGAACAAATGCTACAAACACATCTACTTCAACAACGATAGCAAGGCTAACACATGCAACATGAGTTCTGTGTGGTAAAATGAATAAACAAAGCTCAACAGTTTTGGTTACATGAGATAAAAAGTGTACAGCTTAAGTGAGATTGACTATTTTGTTAAGAAGTTAGTGACTTACCAAGACAACCAGATGGGCTAAAATCCAAAACCTACAACAACACCGTAGAAAGCTGGAATGGTCTTTATTTTTCCACAATTTACATGCTCTAGCTCAAGGGATCCTGCATAAAATACAGGTATGGTTGAGATTTGAGAACGAAAACTAGTCACAACGATGGTATTGCAGGAGAGATAGATAATCTGCCTCTGGATTACTGAAAGCTGAAGAAAATGGAAACAGTCAAACAGAACATAAATGAATATAAAATGCAATCGGTTTTTGGAATCATAAAATTATGACATTCTTTATATTCCATTTGATTTTCCATTAAAAGTTCTTTATGTTCCCATCTCTTATATACTTTGGCTCCTTATTTCTAGTAACAATTTTCATCTCTTGACCTGTCTCATGTTACATTTTCTGTATATAGGGACTTTATTTTTTCACTTGCCTATCTCAAAAATTCTATTTTTTACTTCAAAGTCACTCACATACACAGATTCTTACTTAGCCTGACCCATCTATTTGCTCAAGTGATACTTTATCTTGATTGCAGCTCCTAACCCCTCTCTACTTCACTTACATGTTACCACTGCACACGTAATTATAGTCACATTTCCTTTCAAGTAAACTTCAAACAGCATGCAGTCCATTCCTTTGATAAAATCAATGGTGGGAGCACAAGTCATGGTGCACGAATTTATCTAAGTCATAAAAGAATGGAATAAAGCAGTAAACAGACCTGTTGCAGGCAGCAAAAGACCACTACTGATAGAGCCAACAATCTGTGCAAAGCAGTCAAATAGAGGCGAACAATCAGCAAGCCCAATTCCAAATAACAGTTATAAATTGGTCATCAATCACAGCAGTGCAGATTAACTAAAATAAGGAAGATACCATGAAGATAACTGAACTGGTCACTGATGAAATAAACAGCAGAGCACATTTGTTGTTAGTGAAAAGCATCGTGCACAAGCAAAACAATGACATAATGATGATCCAAAAAAAAAAGGATGAGGCAAGAACAACATGAGCAGTAATGGTACAAACTACAGACCATAAATGGACAAAAAAATGGAGCAAAACAACATCAAGAGCACTATCAATTGTCAAGGTTTGTCAACAGGATGGCAAACATCATAGAAAATGAAAAAGAAACTGATCAGCTAAGCTAATATGTAAGACAGAAACAGAAACAACACATGTAAGATCAATGAAAGATTTCCCCCAAAAAAGATGGAAAAAATTCTTGCACATCGCACACCATGGTAAAGAAAGCAAAGACACATAAAAAAATATAATCCCCAAAGCACTAATGTGCCTAGCACAGCTAATATCAAACAGGATCTTTTTCAAAGGAAACTAACTATGACAGAAGCTGGACAAAAAACAAAAACCACCAAAGTATCTTTAAAAAAAAACTAAAGGTCCCTAACCTGAACCAACCTTGCATGGATAAAAGCAACGTTAAAATAGCCCACAGCTTTCAAAAAGCATGCAACTTTAAGTCTCAACAAAGATCCAGTAATCAAATCAAGCTTTCTCCCAAGACCTTAAGATACAATGAAACATAGCATGAAACCATATAGGACCTAGCACTCATGAGTTTGAAGCTCATATATTCCACAGGATATGAAAGTTAGAGAATCCTATAAATACAGTTGCCACCACCACAAGATATTTGAACGCAATGATCAAGAATCCACCTTAGTTGATCACTCTGAAGATATAAGATAACACGCACTAGTCCAAGGAAACGCAAATTTGAAGAAAAATATCTCAAGTTTATTAACTTCAATATTCAGTAAAAACTTACAAAAAATAATAGCAAGAGTTTGCTTAAATACTAGCTCCTAAAAACCCTAAGTAAAGTCCAAATAGGAAAAACAAACTCTAATTAGGAAAAAGACTCAAAATAAACTTTCTAAATTGATTTGGACTTAATAAGGACTAATTAGCCTAGTCCAAATTAAATATTGATTTCTATTTAATTATGGATCCACATCAAATATAGACGACTAATTAAATATGGATCCAAACCACATGAGGACTAAAATAAAGTCCAATTGCAATAAGAAATCCTTATGCAATTCTTAGCCTTAAGTCTTCATGGAGACTCCCGTGTCGTTCAAAATAGAAACGAAGAAAAAGAAACAACAATCAACAATCTAAGATTACAATGGCACTTACCTAAGTATGAGCAGCAACCTGGAAAATAGACATGCAATGGTAAAAAAAAAAAAAAAACAAATAAACAAAGCATCCAACACTAATAAGAACAGACTAATATTTGCGAGGTGTACATTGACCACTCCTCTGGCTTCAATTATAAGCAATTTAAGGATTTTAACTGATAAACAGGATCTATATGGAAGGAACAGCCTAATCAAGTGGACACAAAGGAGTAGCACTAACCATATTCTCCCTTTTTAACATGTCCAGTAAAAAACATCAATAACATCCCTATTATCGATTTAAACAACTTATCTTCAACAACCTCATCATGTAGGCATAAGAAAAAAGAAAATTCACGATTTTCCTACAGTTGTATACATAGAGACGAAGAAAGAAACAAGATTCAAACATCACAAACAACACCTAAAATAATATAAGCACAATTGAAGGAAATGAATGATAGAGAAGCTGTTGTCATATTTCCATCAAAATGCCCTATACTACACCCTTCAATTGGCTCTATTTAACATATAACAACTACGCAAAATATTACTTGACAAACTTAAACCAAACCTGGCAGAGAAAGCAAGATCAAGAGTGGAGTAAATTACCCTGGCAATAAGAAAACCATAAAGGGGATGACCAAACCTGTAAAAAAAAAAAAGAATTTATGAACCCACAATCTGAAAATCACTGAAAATGAGAAATGATGTAGATAGCACACTGGAAATGACTTACCTCCATAAACCAAATTATTTCGAACCAGATGAAACCACCACGTTGACCATCACAATATAGCCATCAAAGCAAAGCCCTGTAGCCACTTGAACCCAAATCATGCCCCCTAACTATCGACCAAACCGTAATGTGTAATCTATATATCGAAAGAGCCAATTGGCATCCTGTATGCAAGGAATCAAAGACACGAACGAACGATATCAGATGCTAAAGAAATTTTTAGCTAAGAATTCAAAAAAAACGGCAGAAAATACATTAGTGAGTAACGTGGTACCTAAAGCTGAGCTCCCCTCCCCCTCCCCTCCCCCATCTCCATCTCTAAGAACGAAAATGATAAAAGAAAAAAAAAAAAAACCCTGAAATCAATTTAGCAAATATCCAAATATATATAAAATTAAGTAACCACCAAAGATTAAAACATACATCTTTTGTACCAAAAGGTATGAAAATATTCCAGTAAAGAGGAAAAAAAAACGGAAATACATAATGAATAGCCAGAGATATTGAAAAATGGTTACTGCACTATACAATAGGTCATTTAATGGAAAATTTGGTATATCAGAGTGAAAAAGTAAACAAAAGAAAGAGCAACCAACTAATACCAAATCGAAAAAGAAAACGCTGAAAAAAATTTAAGAATTGATACAAAAATTAGAGATTGTTAGAGAAGAAAACGAAACAGAAGCTATCTTTCAAGTTCAATTAATCAAATTTTTTAGACAGGGAAAGAGTTACGAACCTGGAGACCTTGGCTTCCTCCTCCAGTGAATCCATCAGTTGATGTGAATTCAGGGTTTGAAATGACAATGCAGAGAGACGGACCAGGAGAGTCGGACCAGGAGAGTCGGATAAAGAGTTCATGACGGAGTAACAAGGGACTAGCAAAATTCCCGCCTCTCCCTCCCGTTGATACCTGTCAAAATCTGATTTGATGTTTAAAGTGGGGCCAGCAGTCGTGCACGTGAATGTGATGAGATGATGCATTCAATAGAAAGACGAGAAACAAAGGAGGCACTAATCCCACCAGGAATGGCAATGGGCGGGGCGGAGGCGGAGGCGGGGATGGCCCTGAAAAGCCGCGTCCCGTTCCCACCCCATGCTTCGTGCGGAACAATATTTCTCCTATTATTCTCATTTTTGCAGGGCATTAGGTATCTCCATGGAGCATCGAGAATCTCCGAAGGACACCAGTGCCCTCGCTTTATACTTTACGCTTCATTCGTTTCATGATATGAATCTATTTCATATAATGTTGTATTAAATTTTAAATTATAATAAATATATAACAATATATAAAAAATATAATTAAAAAAATAATCATTTAACATCATATTTAACTATAAATTTATAACATAATTTATAATATATTAAATTATTTTTAATCGAATAAATAACATACTTAATTAAATCGATAAAATATCATAAATCCAATTAGAAAACATAAATCTTTATATGTTTTTACTGCTTAGAGATTATCAATACTCACTCATTATGTTAAAGACTAGTTGTAGGCTCAAAATTTACATTTATGTTAGATATAATTATAATTTCTAGAGAAAAGGACAAGACGGAATGATCAAATACCATCCTCGTTCAAAGTCAATGAGACGCCCTACCTCATTTCTTAGTGAACTCGAAGAATCTTTGCATTGATCGATGTGAAGAAGGGCAAAGCCCCGTTTAACGGGGCAACCGCCATCTCTAAATCCCATACTTCATCTTCATAAATATAAGCACGATGAAAAGAGAGAGAGAGTAAATGATAAATAATCCTTCTAGTTTTAAATAATAAATTAAATATTTTTTATTAATCATATTTAATTTAATATTATTTTATTTTAAAAAATATATTCTTTTCTATTAGTCTTTTCATATTATTTTCTATATTTTTCTTTTGTTGTATTAATTAAAAAAATAAAAAAAACATGAAAAAATGAAATAGACTAATTAATTAGTTTTTAAAATAAAATGACTATTTCATTTATTTTTCAAAACTAGAGAAACTGATTTATAATTCACTAAAAAGAAAACATCATCAGCATCAACATATAGGTGTGCCTTTTTTAATATTAATTTTCCCTCCACAACTATTTATATTATTATTAACATTGATTGTTTTATATAATTTTTTATCCATAAAAATCTTTAATTTTATTACTAATCGAAACTTTATCTTTTTGACATAATAGCTAGTCAAGATTTAAAGGAATCCTGATAGCACGAAATTATTATACTTTTTGTTATTCAAAAAAATATCTTCAAATCATGTCAAGGATTAGGTTTGTTAATGGAACAAACTCAAATCGGATGATAGTAGATCCAAATCGGATTTGTTAATAAAACGGATCAAATTAAATCTTATAAATTCGGATGGAATTTTGAAACTCGAATCTAGATTCTAATATATATGGATCGAATTTAAAGCTCCATCGAATTTATATCTTGGTTTTTGTAAAAATAAAATTTATACTTATTATATTTAATATATTACTTAAATATAAAATATATTTCAACCACTATATATATATATATATATATATATATATATATATATATATATATATTATATAAAGATAATATTTCATCTATCAATTTATAAAATTTCAAAATGACACACAATTCAAAAATACAAAATCAAATAATTTTAATAAAAAAATTGTCTTAAACTATATAGGAAGTACGATAAAACTAAAAGAAACAAATAATAAATAATTTTTATTTCTATTCTAAGTGGCGATAAAATAAATATTTGTTAATTCGAATTCCAAAATGATAATGCTACAAATCAAGATCCGCAAAGAAAAAAAGAAAAAAAAATCTATTAATATTATCATGTATTTTTAATAATTAGTTAGTGTATAAAGAATAGAAATATAATAAGCTAAGTAAATAAAATATCACATGTTTTTTTATTTCAATTTAGAAGCCAATCACTTGTAGTAGTTATTGCCTCTACAATCTCTCAAAGCTATCACCTCTACAATCTCTCGAAAGTAAAAATGTACGATAATCATTGATAATCATTGATAACTTTACCTCTCATTGTAGTTGTTGGAACATTTAAAACATCATGAGTAATTTTTATAAAGATATGAAATATATCACAATAGGTTTTTCACTCTAAACTTATTTGAACTTTATAATAAATAAACTACAAATTTTAACTTAGTTTCATATTTATATATAATTTTATATTTAATATTTTAATATTTTTTTAATATTATATTTATTATAAATATTGTTTTTAATTTTGTGTCAAATTATTATCGGATTGGATCAATGTATATTTAGATTTAATTCATTTAATAAATATATTAATGAATTTGAGCCATAATCAAACTCGGATAAAAAAAATTATTTATCAAATTAATTTAATTGTATCAAATTCGGATCAAGATCGGAACAATTTACAGCCCTATATATATATATATATATATATATATAACTCATGAAATGAAGAAATTAAGATAGCAAATTTCTTTAAACGTCAAACGTAACCCTAAGCAGGAGTGATGTTAAAACTAAACATAAGACTGTTCATCCATGCATCAACCAAAACCCCTAAAAAGCAACTGAAATAACAAAGAAGGATTCTGAATTCTCGGGTAAGGAATGTGTAATATCTTTTAGTGTATGATTGAGGCAGAAATCTCACCAACCCACTCCATAAAAGATTCTTGGACAGTGGTGGAAACTATCATTTAACCCTTAGATACCATCCTTAGGGTTTAAGCAGTCTTTATTAATTGGATGCTGTCATATGATAAGAATTAGATTGCACGTAGCAAAGATGCAAATCAGGTCAAGTCAAATCAGATCGGTATGAAACATCATTCAACCTTAATTATTTCTTATTGTCTGTATTACGGGTGAATTAGCTTGATGGTGGTCTCCTTAAATCGATAGCTAGCTGGTGATTAAAACTCCATTCTGTTTGGTCAACTCAAATTTGAGTTGAATTGCTTTTCCGACTTTTGACTCAAAAGAGTCTTGTACTATAAAAACAACTCAAATCTTATAATTTCTAAAGGAACAGTACTTGGGAAGCTGGGTGAGTTTTTCTTCTTTAAAGAGGATGAAATAGAAATTTCTTGGAAATTAGATTAATGTAAATTTATTAAGTTTCGTTCTACCTCCCCAATGGGACATTTATCCATCCAATAGTGTCTACGTCCGAACTTCACATTGGTTTGGTTTCATCGGCACACCAAATACATCTTTAATATTCTAGATCGGAACAAAAATATACACTAACTATGTTCCAAATCAAGCAGAAATGAATTTTTTTCCCCTATTTTTTGTTACAAAAACCTACCTTTTTGAAAAATAAAAACCTAAATAACAGTTGAGTTGCAGAGTGAGCTGCGACCAAACTTTGAGCACTACATGTTTTATCTAATGAAATGTATTAGCCTGCATGGAACAATTTTCATTGTCGTTAATTTTTTTTTCTTTTAAAAAATCCAGGCTCCACCAAAAATAGCCTTTTAGCCTCGAATAGATTCAGCTAGCTAGCTAGCAAGATAGCCAAAACTTGAAAGAGCATATGTTCGTTTGTTCTTTAAATTGGGATTCCTACACCATAGCATGAGCCTGCAGGCATGAGTTCTGCAAAGTAAATTGAGGGGTGGTGTACGGAAAAGCAGTGATGGAGATATCCCGAGAGGTGTCATATTCTCTGGACACAAATCTCTCCATGGCAGACTAAAGATTTGCTTTACTCGGAAACCACAGCACCCACCTCCACGCCCCCACCACCCACCAAACATTGTTTAACCATGACAAAGCATAAAGTACTTCAAAAACATGTTCGTTTGCTTCGATATATATGTCATGTGCTTAGGAGTGCATGCTTTGCTACCTCATCAACCAAACCAATCTTTTCTTTCTCTTTTCTTTCATCTACAAATTCACGAGAACTCAAAGGCCCGAACCTTTAATCATTCATGCATTTTTTTTTTTGGTTTTTTGGATTTACAATTTGGAATTCGAATTTGGTTAGTTCTTAACAACCTCTCATCATCCTTGCAAGTTCTAAAAATACCCAAAACAAGAATTTGTCATGAATAATAGTATATCACTGCTGAAAAATCATTACAATATGCTTGCAAGTTGGGAAATTAGAGAAAACGATGCGAATTTTTGTGTGTTGGGAAATATAATTGATCATATAATTAAGAGTATTAAATTCTTAACATAAATTTAGTAGTATTTAATTTGTCATAGATGAAACAATCACCCGTTCTCTGGTAGCTAAGATATATAATCAATCATATTACCCTGATTCGCTACTGTCTAAAGTCTAAATGATTTTTAGCTGTCCTTTTAAGATAAAACTTTGCTTCGTCTTGTTTAATATATATATATATATATATATATATATATTGCCGTTTCTGAAATATGTTTAGTTCTCCTTTAGAGTAAATTATAAATTAGTTTTTTTTTTAAGAAACGAATTAATTAATCCTTTTGTTTTCAAAACCAAATCATGATTATTAATCATTTTCGTTATTTTTTAATTTATTTTTTTAAGAAAAAAAAAGAATTATAGAAAAATTGATAAGAAGATGAGAAACTAATTTATAATTTACTCTTTTCATTTACTACTAAAATAAAATAAAAAAACGAGGATGCTTATTAGCAAAAATACAAAAACGCTTATGTGCAAAATGCTAAGCAAAATTTTTTCCAGATATTCATAAATTATTCGCATAAGGTATAATGATGAGATCGTGCTTAATGATCAATCATCAAATTGACTAGATAGATTTTTCCGTGAATTTCTTTTTTCGCAAGAGATAACTATGCAGTGCATGTTCTTATGACAAATAATTGACAAGATCGGGTTGGTGAGAGAGGGGCAGTACAAGATGTAAAGGGTGAGTTAAAGGCATTTGGAATTGGAATTGGAACTGGAACTGTAACAAGAATAATGATGAATTAAAGCATCTTATATAGTCGAGTCACCACATGCACAAGAACAAACTGTCTTGTCTAGCAACATCTACAAAGACACCAACTTCCCTCCCCCTACTTATCTCATGCACCCTTTACCTATTCTTTGGAGGCTCCCGTCTCTCTTTCAACTCTGATGCTGTAAAGTCTCACAATAACCCTAATTAAATAACCAGTACAAAGTAAGCTCAAACTTTTTTGAATGGAAGTGCGCACAAGAGAAAAGGAAAAAGCAAAAACTGTTACAAGCACATTTTACTAAATATCTTCGATCAGAAGTTCCAAACAACCTAACCCAACGCAGAAATTCACTCTAATACATGAAACAAAAGGCTAATGCCCCTACTCTATCATTTACACCACATAACAATAATATTCTGTCCAGATATGTTTATGTTCCATAATGAAACATAATATATATACCACTATCATTTTGCCAAGGTAAAGAGAAACAAGAAAAAGAGACTCGTTGGTGTTCATGTTTATAAAAAGCAAAGAGTTAATGCGATGGAGTCATGATGCCTGTTTCGAATTGGAGTCTTGATAGGGAGCTACAAGAATGGCTAAACAAGCTACGGACATCATGATGGAGGTCCATATCCAGGCAGATCATGATGCCATTGATCTTGATTGAAAGAAGAGGAGCCAGCAGTGTTGTTAATGTTACTGTTAGTATGCCCTACGGTGGTGCTGGTGCTTGTACTCCACAAAGCAGTATCAGAGACAGTAGGGTTACTATTGCTCATAAAACCTTGATGCCAATTTTGCTGCTGATGAGAAGTGGCAGCAGGCCTTCTTGACTGAATCAAGCTCTCTTGATCATGTGGATAAAAAGAATGTTCTACGCTCTTGTTATCTCTACTACCCACATGGTAGAATTGCCTTTGCTGTTGATTTTGTAACCCAAAAGCTGCAGGAACTGCACTGAAACCATGCAAAAGACCCAAATTTGAAGTATCTCCTAAATCTCCACCAAGATTGACAGGTTGATTTAGATGCTGAAGAGAGAAAGACTGCATTGGTGGTTGGTTATTATTCAAAGACTGAATTGCTTCTAAAGAAGTCAAGAATCCACCACCAGGAAAATAAGACCCCATCGAAGACATCCCAGGAGGAGGTGAAGCCAAATTCCCTGATTCTTTGGTCCTCAAAGCAGGAGTTAAAGAATTACCTGAATTAGTAGAAGATAGGATAATTTGTGGGGTTGCCAAGTTATGCTGCAAAAGTTGCGATTGTTGCTGCAACCGTGAGTTCTCGCCAGAACTGGAAGATGATGGTGTTTTTGCGCGCTTTCCTTTGCGGCAACCACCTCCTACAGGAACACTCCTCAGGGTGCCCCCAAGTGTCCAATACCTTCTACAAGTCTTGCAGAAGTATCGAGGCTGAGATAGACTGTAATTGTTGTAATAACAAAACTTGGTATTCAGGGACTCACAGCGAGGGCATTTTTGTGGTGGCTGCTGCTGCTGCTGTTGATCGTCTCCTTGTGTCGATTTCAATCTCCTTTCTTGATTTGGCTTCACATCTTCACTCTCTCCCTGCATCTCTTTAAAAATCTAATGTTTCTGTGTTTCTTGTCGATTTCGCTAAAAATATATGTGTTGAGAGATGAATTGGGTTGTTTTGGGTTTGTTGGTGCATGCAGGTTTTGAGACAAAGACTGTAGAGAGAGTTGGTAGGTTCTTCAGATATAGAGAAATGAGTGAAGTAAGTTAAACGTGTCTGCTTTTGGCTTCTGAGAATCTAAAGTTCACAGTGCAAAACCACGGCGATTGTACTTACCGTCTGCATGCGTATCTGCTATCCAAAACAACCATAGTCTCTCTCTCTCTCTCTCTTTCTCAATCTCCCACAGTAATTAGTATTGAACAAGTCACTCTAGATTTGAAATCAAAGCTCAGTATCCACCAAACCCCAATCAAATCCTCCAAGATTTTTAACACCCTCTTCTTCTCTAAATAAGGTTAATAGAAAGATCACCTGCTTTTTATAGGAGAAAAGGAAACATGCGTACTGGTGTCAATAAAAGACAGCCCACAGAGGAGAAATCTCAATCTGGAACTAAGGCTATAGAGAGATTTCAAGAAATGAATCAAGTTAAAAGTATATCCAGTAATGATCAACAAGAAAGAAAGACCAGATTGTATAGTGCTATCAGTTTAGGTTTCGTCCCGTCTCTCACGAACCCAGAGAAAAGAAATCTGGTTACATGTCATCACCTCCAGTTTTACTGCCTTGATCAGAGCGGTGACCTAGCTAGACATAAAAAATTAATCCATCAAAAAATAACCTCAAGCCACACACACACAACTTTATGACCAGGACAGCCCAAGACTATAAGAGAGATCTAGCTATATCAGCCTCAGGGAGATTGTCTGTAGTGTATGATAGGGGATGGACTACTGGCAAGTGGAGAGGCGGCGGGCGAGGCCAGAGAAGGTGTCTTTGCCTGGTCGTGAATACTGGGGCGGTGGCTGTCAGAGTCGATCAGCGACTCTGTCTCTCTCTTTCTTTCTTTTTTTTTCTAACTTTTTTGACAATCCTCTTTCTTCGTCACTCATTCCACTTTAGTGCTAACAATCTTTTTATTCTCTATTGTTTATTTTAGTTGTAGTATTTTATTTTTCTTCTTCTGACTCTTTCTTCTTACTTTCCTTCCCTCTGACATCATTATCAACGGTGCCACTTGGGCACCCATTCTTGATCAATTCTACACTCTATCACCCAAAAAGACATTCTTATCCCCTGTTGATTTATTTTTATTATTATTATATTTTCTTAGAAACTTAATATCGCTCGTTATGCGTCAAATGGTTAAAAATAATCCCAGACCTCTTAGTACATACAATATAACTCTTTATCCCCCCCCCCTCCTCTTTTTTAGACAATAACGATATTTTTACATTAGTTTGCGTATCAATTAAAATTAATTTTTTAAAATACATTTTATTCATTAAAATTTCAAAATGCTAACTTCATAATATAAATCTAAAAAATCAAGAAGACAATTACCGTACTAATCTATTGAAATTCCTATCATCGAATTAAAAATCATCGGATCATGCTGATTTACTAGGATGGTTGTACTGGAGGGTAGTTTTGACTTTTGGACTTAAAAAATGTGGGTATGTATATACAACTATACATAAGCTTGGTTTTTGTCATTGGTCTTTGACGAAAGGCGTGAGCTGGAGGGGGTGAAGCGGGACGTTAATTAATTTGAAGAGAAGGAGTTGGCACGTGCCATAAGCACGTAACGGGAAGGTGGTGACGCCCATATCCGTTAGGGGTTACAACTGCTCCCTATTTCATTTTAGGACAAAACAAAAGCTACTAACTAGTTAGCGTTTGTTGTTGTTCTTGTTAAGTTGTTAGCATTGTAGTGGGCATAATCTACCATGATGTGTCCTTAACCTACCAATCATAACTTTTCTTTTCCTGGTATAAAAAAAAAATGGTCCATAGGGTTTATGATCTTTGGTTGCTGTTAAGGTTCAACGCGTTTGCTGACCACTCTATTGTTGCGAAATATGCAAGTTATAGGAGTAGACCATTTGGTCAACCTACACTGGGCTTGTAGCTTCTGATGCTTGTGTAGGCAGGTAAAGATGGGGGCCTATGACCACTAATAGGCTTTTTGTATCTGTGTAGAAATCCACTGTTTGAGAAAACGAAAGTCCTAAGGCCCATGACTAACGCAATCCCACCTAAAATTGGTCATCGATCGTCTCATTCTTCCGTTAATTTATTGGACCAACTTCGAGCTAAAGGGACGAGGGACAAAAAATGTCCTAATTTTGATTCGTTGACATTGACGGTTGAAGAAGCCTTCATAATCATGCGTGGAAACTAGCTACCTCATAATTTCTCATCTGTTCAGTAAATAGTCCCTTCCATCAGCTGGCTCCTTAAATTGTTCCTTATTGAGGTTATATGGCTTGATTAGAATTTCTCTCTTTTCGTATTTTTTTCAAATAACCCTCTAATGAGATTGGTAAGCCAAAAATCATACCCTACCTGATCATAGAGCTTTACAAAAACAAACTCCCAAGATCCTTTTCAATCAAAATCAAGGGCCACCATTCATTATCAAAAGAGGTACAAAGCCAATATTGGCACACACCCATTGATGGGAATTGGCAGATGTAATCTTCAATTAATTCAATCCTATTCATGTTTAGTGATATTTGCACCAACACATAGACCAACCATAATGATTGGGATAGGTAGTTCAATGCTAATTTAGTGGATCATGTTTCTAGTAAATCTCATACTTGATCCAACTTGTACGTAGAACGGCATCAACCATCCCTTCGGTCTATTAAAAGGCCATCAAGGCTCAGTCATGACCTCATATAGCCCAGCCAAGCTAATTCTTGGAGTTGGGAACAATTTTGCTAAA
Source organism: Dovyalis caffra (assembly GCA_963924115.1). Taxonomy (NCBI): domain Eukaryota; kingdom Viridiplantae; phylum Streptophyta; class Magnoliopsida; order Malpighiales; family Salicaceae; genus Dovyalis; species Dovyalis caffra. Next base: position 10,836,268 of record CAWUPB010001184.1, read on the forward strand.
ACATGTTAACTCTGCAGTAATCTGAAATTCAAAGCGGCCAAAAATAACTTAATTACACATAGAAACTCCGTTATAACCATGGAAATTAAACTAACTTATTTTTATCATTGTCAAGAAACTCCAACATTAATTTTGTTCTAACCCACCTGCACCCTCCCTCTCTCAATGTTTCTTCTTCTTATTCGCATCATCGTCACTCTCTCCAGAAGCAGCACTTCTCCTGTACTCCAGAACATCCTCATCCATCCTCTTCTCCCTCTTGTAATCATCATCATCATCATCATCATCTTTCCCCACCATAGTCTCTTTTATCTTCTGTGTAGTTCCCTTAGCAGCATCCAAAGCTCCCTTCACTGTCTGTTTCGCCTTCTCTCCCACACTCTCCACCGTCTCAACCACCTTAACAGTCCCATCCTTCGCCATATCCCCTGCCGCTCCCGCATAATCTGTTGCCTTCTCTTTCGCATCATGTGCAGCATCCGCCGCTTTCTCTGTCCCTTCTTTAGCCTTCTCCTTTGCGTCATATGCATAAACTTTCGCTCTTTCTTTAGTTCCCTCAGCCGTCTCTGCTGCCTTATACGTCCCTTCTTTAGCCTTCTCAGCCGCAGACTGTGCCATGTCTTTGGCACTTTCCGTTGTCTCATGCGCATAGCCCTTCGCCTTCTCCTTCTTTTCCTCTGCACTTCCTTTTGCCTTCTCTTTCATTTCCTTAGAGCGCTCCTTCTCCTTCTCCGCTCGCTCTTTGGTTTTGTCAATGGTTTCATTCGCAGTTTCTTTCGCACTCTCAGCGTAATCTTCCGCCCGGTCTCTATCCTCTTCCGCTGCATGCCGTCCCTGAAAGACACGAAAACCACCAATTAATTTCAACAGTAAATAATGAGCTACAAAGATTCAATACATACATGCCCATCTATATATATATATATATATTTGGTTAATTTCTCGGAAGAAATCTTTACCTCGTTATATTTGGAGGCAGAGGTAGTGAAGCAAACTCGCGAGACTTTACGCCTTGAATTGGGGAAGAGAGAAGGGGACCGAGGGAAGAAGGCTTTTGAGAGATTGAGCATAGCGTTTTTGGTAATGTTAATGGCTGCCATTGTTAGGATGGTAACTCCAACTCTTCTTGTTTTGTGTATTCTTTTTGGCTTGTGATTATCCTTTCGGTGCCTTTGTGCAGGTTATAATATGGTTGAAGAGGAGAAGGTGGCAGTTTGTTTGAAGGACACGATGGGGCAGTTCATGACACGTGTAGGACATGTTGTTTAACCTCGCCGGTGGATGGTTTGCCAGGTAACACATGTTCCCTCCCGAGTTTTTTTTTTCCTTTTTTTTGGTTTACTTTTACTAGGAAGGGCTCTCCCCACCCCCGCTCTTGAGAATTTTGCCTTAATCCCGGCCGTGCTCCAAACAAAGCAATATTTCTCATTCCATTCCGCTACAAACGAATTAATATTTTTCATATCATTTTTATCTCAAATGAGGATGGGATCCTTACGAAGCATCGATAAGCTGTTTAATTTTTTATTTTCATCTCGTCTTAATTTATTATATTATTAAATTTTAAATTATAATAAAAAATAATAATTTATACTATTTTCATCCTAAACGAGGATAAGATCCTCGCGAAGCATTGTTATCCTGTTTAATTTTTTATTTTCATCTCGTCTCAATTCATTGTATTACTAAATTTCAAACTATAGTAGAAAAATAATAATTCATGTAGAAAATAAACTTCATAATAGATTTTATATAAGGTATAATTATAATTTCGGAGATAGAGCCGGCCAAATTAGATAAGACAAGGCAAGCAAATATCATCTCCGTCCCATCTTCGTTCAAAGTTAATATGAGACGGGGCGTCCTGCTTTGTTTCTCAATCAAGTCGAGGAATCTTCACGTTGATCGAGGTGGGGTGGAGCAAGACTCCATCGGGATGGAGTAAATTGTTATTTCTAACTTTTACAATGAAAAGATGCTACGAAAAAAAAAAAACCAAAAAAAACAAACAAAACAAGAACAGAAACCGATCGAAAACTTGCTTTCAAGGTAAATGAATTTACTTTTGATGTGAACGACATTTTTAGGTTTCCATTCAAATGTACTGTACTTTTGTTTTGTAAACTGTTCTGAAAACGAGGATAGACTTATGAGTCTTATTCCAATACAATCTAACAAGAAAGATTTATAAACATACAAATCAAATTCTTCAAACCCAATTGATGCTCAAAATTCATAAAATAAGATAACAATCCATCGACGGCCCCAAAATCCTCGAAGGGCAGCTACCTTTTCCACAAGACGAGCTGCATGCCTTGCAAGAAATTAAAGCTCAGAAACCATTATAACTTAAGTCGCCCCGATAAGAGGTAAAAAAACATTATTCTCCTCCATTATTCTTAGGGAAACAAAGCATTTAATAAAGATTTTTCAATAATAATATCGTTCAAATCACTACTTATTATGATAAGTATAAATGTCATCGCAAATTAAACATAATGATAGCAGAGCACTACTATTTGTCGACTTAAACCATAATATTAAAAAGAAAAGATTTTCATATTCTTTATACCGTGCAAATTGCACTTATAACTACTTATATAAAAGTCCAAATTATTGAAAATAAATTCCAGTTTTTTACTCGGAAATAATTCCACATCAAGTTCATTGTCTGGTACAATTTCCTCTCATCCGAAAATTACTTATAAATAGTCAAATATTTTTTTCAAAAAAATCTTTTTAGGCCAACTCGTTATTTTCCGATCACTAATTTGTTGTTGAAAGATCCATCATCTAATTAGAAGGGCTTATTTTATACATATTGAGTGCAAATAAATCATCCAATATCTTCGACAGTCATCAAATAATTATTATTGAGTATATAAATCACATTTCTTAATTTTGATGGACGAATCAATCTACAACTCATCACTTATTATTAAAAATAGATATTTAATTTTTGTATATGATATTCAATTATTTAAATTTATTGTTTTTTTAAAACGTATTTAGTCAATGCAAATAATGTTATTTTAAAATATTAAAGAATAGATTTAATTTTTTATTAATCCTTTTGGCTTGGAGCACAAGTTCAATGCTGTACGCATATGGGATTCGGGAAATTTCATAGGTATTGTGTCTGGAGTCTGGACCAAACGTTTTGGCGTGGGATTGGTTCCGTGCGATCAAGCTGGCATGGCTCAGAATTGTGTTTATGACTATGAATTGCCATTGCTGGATACTTCAATTTGGCTAACGATAGAACTATTTAGAGAAAAGTTTAGTGTTTTTTGAAAAATTATAAAATCATTTCACACAATATAAGGCAATTCCAAAAACAATTTATAATTTCTTTGCGGTAAAATCTACGTTATTTTTTCTGAAAAATAAAAGGATTTAAAATGTTCTTTTATGATCCATATAGCTAGAGAAATGATCATTCACGTTACTTTAATGAAAAGTTGTCATTTTGAATAATTATCAAAAATTAAAAAAAAATTCCTCCAAAGAAATTTACCTCATCTAATAATTTAGATAGTCAGAATTTCTTATTCATACCTGTTAATTTTTTTTACCTCAAATACTAAAAAAGTTAAAATTAATTATCAAAGTTAAGTCAAGAAAAGTTTTGATTGACAAAAAATTAGGTCAAACGAAAATTACAAGCTCATTAGTCTAAAATTTTATAAAATAAAAAACAAAAAGATGATTTAACTAACTCGAATTCCATTGGTGTTACACCACATCTATTCAAAAAATCGTCATCCAAAATTTTTAAAAGGGTAGCAACAAATTGGTTTGTGTAATTCAGGTTATTGGAATGGTTGACGCCAATAAAATATAGGGGCACAAATTGGCTGGGAGCTGGGGAGGCTACTGCCTAAGTCTCGTTGTCAATATGGATGCAAATCGATTAGATCTTAATTTAAATTCGATTCGAATTTGATATAATTAAATAGATCTAGTAAATAATTTTCTTAATCCGAATCCGATTACGGTTTGCATCTATTAATTCGATTATTAAATGGATCAAATTTGAATTTATCTTGATCCGATTTGAAATTAAAAAAATAATATTTTTATAATAAATGTATTATTTTTTAAAATAGTAAAAATTTAAATATGAAAAAAATACATAAATATGAAATTAGGTTGAAATTTAGAATTTATTTATTATAAAGTTTAAATAACGCATGTCCTTCAACAGTGGCAACTGAATTTTTATAAAAATCACGTATAAATTTCTTAATATTTTTTTAATTCACTTTCGTGAAAAAAATTGTAAATTGAATTATATATATTTTCAAAATTGTGTTATTAAATTTTTCATCAGTTTATTTTTTATGTCACGTGGCTAAGAAATAAAAATTATTTATTATTTATTTCTTTTAATTTATCATATTTTTTACTTAGTTCAATACAAACTTTTATTAAGATTATTTGATTTTATACTTTTAAATTATGTGACATTTTGATTTTTTTTTGTAAAATTGGTAAATAGAATATTATCTTAATATATATTATTTACATATAGAAGTTGAAATATATTTTATATTTGAGCAATATATAAAATGTAGTAATCATAAATCTTTTACAAAAAAATCAATTGATAAATCTGATAAAGCTCTAAATTCGATTCGAATCTATTAGGATTCGGATCCAATTTCATATTTTAAAACTCGATCTAAATTTATAAAATTCGATTGGATATGTTTTAATATGTAAATTAAATTCGAATCTTCTATAATGCAATCGAGTCTGATTCGTCAACAATATAGTTGTGGATACGAAGGTAGTTTTTAGGCCGAACGAGAACACTCAGGCCAATTACTCGTCGGTGTAATGACTTGTGCGCTAGGCTCACGTTTGATTTGCAAGGGCCAAATATGAAAACGTTGCGCTGTTAGTTAGAGCAAAATAAATGCCATCTTAGCCTTTCTTTCTTTAGGTCAAATTCATAAGCTGCCTCAGCAATATTGTGATAAGTTGAATCAGAACCCGACTGGTGCTACACAATAACCAAAAGAATAAAAAGGAGGATTTTTTTTTTTTAACCATTAAGGGGTGACGCAGCGACAAGAATTTGATACCAAAGGATTTACTTCCTCTCGTAGTCTCGGGTTCGAGTCCCGATTGCTCTTCTTGGTGTGACCACCTGGATGTTTACATGGTCGATAACTTCGGGACTCGTGGGATTAGTCGAGGTGCGCGTAAGTCGACTCGAACACCCACGTTATAAAAAAAAAGAAAAAAAGAAAAAAAAAGGAGGATTTTTGGTCATCTTACATTATACAAACTTTTCGTTCAAACCAACACCAACCAATTCACTCCCACTACTTTGCCACTTCAGTTATCTTTGTGGGTTAGGGAAGAAATTATTGAATACTCTAGTGGAGAAACACTAAATTAATCTCTTTATACACTAACTATCTGTCTGGATAAGCTATGGTTTTTAAATATAGCTGTAGTTGATATATTTGTAAAAAAACATTTGATAATATATGTTGTCAAAATAATTTTTATGTTATATAAGATTCAACACTTTAAAATTTCATTTTGTAACTTCTAATTGTTGTCTTCCAAATGATTTGCAAAATTACTTTTAAAATTTTACCAAATATCTTTTTAAATGGCTTTTGAGAAGGGGGCGAAAAAAGGGCAAAAACGATGGTTGGCAAACGGGCACTCAATGTTAACATATAGTATTAAAGATATTCTGAAATCAAAGACCATGTCCGTTTCCGTTTATTCATCCGACGATGATCTCTTCAAATACCTGATTTTTTTCTTCGCAGACCAACAACGACAAGTGCAAGTTGTGACTTGAGGCTCCTTTGAAACTACCACAATCCAATGGGCCAATACTTGCAAGCCTTGGCCCAATGGTATCCAATTTAAACATACAAGCCTTGGCCCAATATCATCCAATTTTAACTCTGCTGTTACTCATGAAAGCTGTGGGTGAACTCTCTCTACCTAACGCCCTTGTAACCGTCGGGTACTAAGTTTCTACTGCTCGACGAAAATTTAGTCAGCTCAGCCTGAACCAGCCTTTGCCAATTTGGTCACTCTTGATTTCAACGGTCTCAATTCCACGACCAAAATCACAACAATTTTCAAAGGGAGACGAGACAGACACATGCATCCAATGCAACGACCACCCATTTTTTTATATCACCAATTTCAGGTAACAATCACAATCACAACTTCTCCTCTGCAGTCCCTTTCCCTTTTATCCTTTCTTTTTTTCTTTTTCCATTTTTTTTTAATTGTTACAAAGGAGAGAGAAGTTAGAATCCCTGACCTCTAGGAAATAGCAGAACATGGGCGTTGAACTTTGTTTTTTTTTTTTTAATACTATCTTTGCACATTTTTATCCATCATCACGTGATCAAACAAACATTTCAGCAGATGAAAGTGTTTAAGTTGATTAGGCATAGGTTAAAGGGTTATGTAGAAGTAAGTGGAGTCACATAATTTATTCATGTAAGAACAGATATGAAAGCGGAATGAATGCTATGGACGGTCGCGACTGACTGATAGCCTATGTAGCTACTTCCCATAAACTTATTGCTCAAGGTTCAATAACAAACTCCTATTTGGCCTGTACTTGTGGTCCAAATTATTCTGCTTTCAGGAAAATTTACAAGCAGTTGACATGCATAAATTATGTTGGCACTTATTTGTTGTACAAAGAGGGGGAGGAGTTCATGAGTTTTGCCTTTTAATGTCAGTCCTTTCATCACTCTTTAATGCCTTAGAAATTAGTTTGCTAAGTGCCCTGGAAAATTTCCAGCATTTCATAAGAAACCACTTGTTATTGTTAAGTTAGGATAGTTGGTTCTTGTTCTACTGATGGCTGCCAGTGAAATGTTTAAGGGGAGCAAAGCTTAAAGGAGTATCCATACTTTAAGATGACTTGGAACTGTTGGGACTTTCTTCTTGCTAGTTGAAGCAACAAGTTCAGTCGTAGCAAGAGTGTCAATTAAAGAGAAAGCAACGCGTCTAGGCTGTCTAATTTGTTATTTGGTCATGAGATGGAAAATTCTTAAATGTATATGGAGTACTTGACACCATTGTAGATGCTATACAAATAGCTTACAATGAAGAAAAATGTTGAAAATGAAGACCCTTTTGGAATGGAACACATTTATTCATATTGTATTATCTGTTTATGGGGTATGCGGAAGTTTCTTCTAGCCCAACCAACCTGCTTATTTCGTTGGAGCCATTTTAAGTTTTCTGTTTGAGTTTGTTCGTGTGATAATATAAGAATCTTGTAACCAAGATTGTGTTCTTGCAATGGGAAAAGAGGCCCTTTTAGCCTAAGTACCATAGTATTGATTCAAAGTACAACCTCAAAAGCCAAAGTTCTCAAAAACAAATGGAAACTTTAAAAAGAGCTGCCTGAATCTAATCTAGAAATGCTGTTGATCGACTGCTGAAAACTGAAGTTCAAGGATACTTTATCAACTAACATTCTAATTATGCTGGTTTTGAATGCTATAGGAATTTCACTTGGCTGTAAAAGGAATCCAATAATATTATGGCCTCTGAATGCTATGCTACTTGATGTTGAGAAATTTGCTCTGTGGAGGCGGATATGCTGATCTGCATAGATGCATTCTTTTTGGTGCATCCAATTATGCTTATAATGCTTTGTCTTAGCATTTCCAGGCCTCTTGCAATTTTTTAGGTTCATTAATGCTCCTTTCCACTATTAACATATCCAGAACTCTCTTACATAGTTACAATTAGTGATGTTATACGTGCCCCGTTGCACTCTTGGAATATGCAGAACTGTTATATGAAATTAGATTTGTTAAATCACTTTTTGACCATTGATGTCTCCCTACATTTCTCATGCTTTATCTTCCTAGAGGTTTATCCAACCTCAGTGGTGAAGATGAACTATGTGAATGGACTTTGTAGGATATCTGATTTCGGGATGTTGCCGATTTGCATGTTTTTGAAGCTGTTTCAGTGATTTTTTATTTTTTATTTTAATAATTAAGCTGCTTTAGTGATTTTGAATAGAAAATACAAATGAAATGATGGACGTGAATGGCAAGTTCATTGCATCTCATTAAATTGTCGTTTAGAGCGTAACGTTTTGGCCATTATTCAACGTGTTTAGCAGTAACTTCTCGACTGTTGCAGCTATTGACACGGCAATAGGCAGGTGTTGGATCAACGCTTTTGCAGTTGCATGCAGGCTCTCTTCTCCACTCTATATAAACACTGGTTGCTGAAAGCCTCTTTACAAATCCATCCATCCATCTTTAATTCCTCCATTTTTGTTATTGCTAAACTTCCTTTTCTGTTTACAAAATCCTTGAAGTTTTCAATTCAAAAAACCATTCGATTCATATTGGTGGTGAATGTTATTTTCATTTGCTGACATGGGAAGGTTTCCTTACCATAGCTTCCAGAGTCTTGCCTTAATTGCTCTGTAAGTCAAGTGCAGTAGTTCTGCCTTATGCTTCTTACATGCAAATATTGTTACAATTATATTGCTTTGTCATTATCATACGCAAATCAAGATGCTGTCATAATGTCCATCTGGTGCTTAAATGTGCTCTTTATATCTCTATTAAGTAGATTTCACGAGAAATTTTGTTCTATTTTCATGTTTATTAATTGAATCTTCAGATAATCTCATGTTTTTTTTTGTGTTGATTCTTTTGTCTGGTTAAAATATTTTAATATGCAGATCCTATTCCTGATTTTACGTAAGACAATAAATTTCTCTGGCAGGTTCAGGCTTAGGCATCCTTGTCAAAATTGCTCTTCTTTTTATTCTTAAAACATGTAATTGAAGCGTGGCTATGCAAGGTAAAGAATCTGATAGGAAATCTCGTTGTGAAATTAGCAGCATGAATGAAGGTGATAGGAGGTCTAAACATTTTCTTGCGACAGAAGATATGACTTTTAGTGCAAAAAAAAAAATTCAACATCGCCATTGCTTGTTGACAAAATTGGAAATACTGATAGTCATTTTAATTTCAATATCATTGTTTAAAGCAACTGTTGGGTTCAAAAATTTGTGATTGTGATTTACAGTTGTCAACAAAAGTTAAGAAAAATCGCATCTTTTTTACAAGTGTTCATGTATCATTTTCTCTTAAAATTGGAGATTTTCTGTCTTTACCAGTAAAAGGAAGATTTTGATCTACCACTATATGCATACAAAACTTGGGAAACAATGTTTAACCTTTTGTCTATATCAGTTTCTGTTTAGAATTGGTGCCTGCCTCTGCTTCAATGTGTGGAAACTTTACAATCATGTTCCATTTATAATGGTAGAATCAGAAAAGAGTTCAGTGCATGATGGTCATGGTCTTCCCTGCTTTCTGTGCTTTACCCATCCTCTTTCTTTCCAAAGTAGAGACTTAATGCTAAACTATTTTTAATCTTATGATTTCTCCGTAAGGAAAAGCTTATGCTCTTAATTCTTATTTTACTGATTTTGATAACAATGCCTGATCATCTAAATCTTCGTAACCAACTGCATAAATGATTTTGCTATCTTCATTCATATCTTTTTCTACTTTTATAGTATGTAATGCTGATTCTGAGGTAGATAGTGCCTTTATTAAGTGAAGCTGCTGAATTTTACTAAAATAGAAAAAATTCCCTAATGATGTTCTTAGGTTGTGGTTTTATCTGTTGGAATTAGAGGGATGCATGCATTTAATGCCCAAACAATTAGTTAACCCAAATGGCAGTGAGATTTTCATGCGGAAATAGATCTTTCTATTTTAAATCTTTTGTCGGCACCTGAGAAATCAATACATGTGCATCAACTTTAATTCCACAAAAATGACACGAAAGTTGATCTTCAAGATGCATAGGGGCACCCGGTTTCTTTTTCATAATAGCATAAACTCATACGTTATGTCACATTGGTCTTGATAAGAGGATTGATTGTCTTGTTTTTATCTAATGCAGTCAGCAGCTAGAAGCAGCTTTAAGCGTCGGACAATCTCAGCTGTTGAAAAGAATGAGGGAGCTGACAGCAAACTCATCCAAGGTGACTCTTTTCTATCTGAGGATGTAGCTTAACCTAGTAAGGTTAATGCTTAATGGACTCCAAAGATATCTAATCAAGAAAATTTTATTGTGACAAATAATGCATATCTTGACCTTGATGCCCTTACTGATCAACACATTTTAACTCTGATGCATTCATATTGACATGTAGCCCCCAATTTATCCTGTTTGTCCCATTGCTGTGGCACCTCACATCAACTCTTTTGGCGTATTTGATGACTGATTCTAAGAATAGTCTGTTTTACAATTTCCATGTGTTACACGTCTTCTAGATGTCTGAAGAGACAAATCAAATAGATCCTTGCATTCTTTATTTCTTGTTGTGTGTGTGTGCGTGCGCGTGTGCGCGTGTGCGTGTGCGCGTGTGCGTGTGCGTGTGCGCGTGTGCGTGTGCATGTGTGGACGTGTGTACGACTGTTTTTGTATGTGTATTATATCTTTCTACTTTCTTTCTCTTGGTCTGAATATAATAGTGATTGCTTTCTTTGGGACGCCTTGCCTGGCATTTTAGAGACTTCAGAATTTGCTTAAAAAAATTTCACTAATAATTCCTGTGACCGAGTGAGTCTTGGTTGAGTGATTTGCAGTTTCAGTGCAACTGATAAAACTTTCCTTTAATCTCTTATATGTCATTGACTCATCGCCATTTTAGTGAGTTTGATGGTCACTTTAGTCACTCAGTCCTTGTATTGAGTCTGATGTTTTCTGCTTTTCCAAATCTAAGCTCATAAATTCACATTCGCTTGATGCAGGATGGACTTGATTGTGACTTTGGTCCTCAGGCCATGACCGACCTGGTGTCTACCAAGCCAGATAAGGCATCAAAATGGAAATACCAGGGAGTGGCTGAAAAGCATGACAAACAAATTGCAACTTCAGTTTTGGCCCCTCAATTTACTCACATTCCAAACATTATTACCGTCTTTTACTCACATTCCAAACATTACATAACCCCTTATTTAGTTATAAATATCTAGAATATAATATTTACTAAAGCTGACAAGACTAGTACTTAGTAGTAAATGTTTTAACTAAATAAAACAAAGAGAAAATGCAATAAGGGGAGAAGATGCTGAGTTGGTGCTGCCCAAAATTGGAAACTGGCTGGAAGGGACAGTTTCCACGCTTTCATTTAAAAGGAGAAACTGATCTTTCCAGTCGGTTTTATAATGATGTGTGGAACTAGAATCTGTGCGCATAAGAATAGACAATCATTGAATTAGCAGAGTCCACAGGCTTTAGGCTTCACTCCTCAACACTCTCACTATCCATACAACTCTAGGTACATTGGCTTTAGCGTGTGCTGAGGAGGGAAAGAGACTGGCAAAGATGGTATATAGAGAGGGAGGGAGGGAGGGAGTTGACTGTTGGCATCTGGCCATCAATGCATTGTTTAGCCATTATGGAATGGTTTTCTGTGCAAGGCTACCCAAGGGCTGCCACATTTAAATCAAAGCTGGCGCCAAGTTTCAAACCCTATGCCTCTCTGTCTCAAGTTCCTCACAGGTCAGTTGTGTATCCCTAAACCACCACCCTCCGGCCACTTGTCACTCTCTTCACGCTATTGGCACTCTGCATTCAAACCCCTGTTTGCTAACTCTAGTCTTATCTCCCTTCTTTCTTCATGGCCTTTAATCTCTATCTCTACAACCCAACCCCACTGCATTTCTTGACGCGTTTATCTTGCTTTTTAACACCTGGATTGTTTCAACTGGCAGCACCTTGCACCCCTCATGGCCCTTTCTTACCAGATCGTATGCTTGCTAGAAATCAAACCTCCTACTTAAACACACTCGCACAACCACATACACACACAAGATTCTCTCTGATCACTAACACAGCCTCAAAGACTCGTCATTCACTACTCTCTGTGTCCATTTTGATATATGGAGAACCTTTTTTCAGCTTTATCCACCAGCACTGGTAACACCACCAATACCGCCAGTGCTAACAACGCAATAATGGGTTGTCCTCAGAATTCTCAGTTCTCCTCTATGTATGGACCACTGAGCTACCCTTCAACACCTTCAAACTCGTTAAATCAGTCAAACTGCTTTCCACCACAGTACTATATGCCACCACCTTGTGAAAGCTTCCAATTTCCATACACACATTCTCTAGATCAGCAGCCTAGCCAGTATGCACCATCTGCAGATCCTTTCTATCCTCTCATGGTTGGCCAAAATGCTTTTGAAATGCAAAGATCATGCGTTTTGCAGCCTAATGCGTTACAATTAGAGCAAGAAAGGAGAGCTCTTGATGCATACAAGACAAAGATGGCAAGGTGTAAGAGAAAACTTGCACGCCAAAGAAGCCTTAGTAATAAAAACTCTACTGGGGCTAGTTCAACTCAAATAACGGATGCAAGGAGATTGGCTTTGCATGGTGCTAGTACTGATGACCAAAGCAGCAGGAGCAATACTAGCAAAGATCTTTACAGGTTCTTAACACCTGATAACAAGGTAGGTTCTTCTCAGATCATGAACTTTGGTTACTCGTGTATTTTGTTTTCATCTGTTACCTCTTTTAGTTTGGTTCTTTTACTTTTATAACTCGTTTAAAATTTTTTCTTGTTTGGGTGCAGAGACTGAGAGCGTTACTTAGGAAGGACTTGAGGAATAGTGATGTTGGGTCTCTTGGCAGGATTGTCCTTCCAAAGGTATGGTTTTCTTGATGAACGAGGCTGTTTTTAGTGCCTTGCGATTGTATGAAGATTTTTTTCTTGTTTCGATTTCTGTTCCTTTCTTTCATCATTTCTTTTCATCTAAAAAGACAGAAAACGAGGCAAAATAGCCAACCAATACCCATGTTTGACTTGCTCTTATTGAACACTGCAACATGAATGTGATTTAGACTGCCCAATAACTAACCTCTTCCTGACTTCTCGATTTGTGCACAAAAACAAGAAGTGCTAAAGATTGAACTGATCCTTTCTTTTCTTTTTTCGTTTTTCTGTGCTTCTTACAGAAATGGTAACCTCTAATATTCAAGTTTTTTCTTGCATGTCAATTCAGAGAGAAGTAGAGGAAAATCTTCCTGTCCTCAATGATAAAGAAGGAATCCTACTTTTTCTCAGAGACATATTCTCTAGCCAAGAGTGGGCCTTAAAGTTCAAGTGAGCATTTGGATGCTACATTTTTCTTTTTCTTGATCATCTTTTTTTTCCCCCGCTTTAAAATGTTACCTTGAGTTATTCTGTTGCCTCTTGAAGACAAATTTTTTTGTCTGTTGGTGACATAGGTATTGGTCTAACAACAAGAGTAGGATGTATGTTCTCGAAAATACAGGTAAATGCACAGCTAATTTCGGTTCTTTCTGGTTTAGTCTTAAGTCTTTTTATTTTGGATCTATTTCATTCCAATGCACAAATCTCTTTTACGTTCTACAGGAGAATTCGTAAAGCGAAATGGGCTGGAGACTGGAGATTCCCTTTCTCTTTACGAGGATGAGAGCAAAAACCTCGTGAGTTCATCTTCCTTATTACTGCAATGATACTGGTAATTTAGATTATGTCCAAAAATTAAAAGTGGGATTTGAATTTTGTAAAGGGCACAAGTTTGTTTAGCTATGTGACAATGTTTCCCTTGACCTTTTCTATGATGCTGACACATCCTTTGGAAGGATATGAAGGGATAAAGACAGACAAATTACGCTAAAAATGACAAAATTAGCTGATGATGTGTTGGTAATTAAACTGCCTTACTATATACAACTTGGTTTGGTGGCACGAGTGCTATCTCTGTGGGGCTGAGAAGGAGAGGGTCCTACCAGTACGGTGATACCTTGGCTGAACACATAGAGGCACGACATTGCATTACAAAGAGTGCATTTTTACCAACATCTAAAGAAAACGCTCTAGTGTATCACATAATCAAGAACAAACGATTTGAAACAAAAAAAAAAAAAAATGGAGTGCAAAAAATGCTGTCTTTTAGTTTTAGATTGGACTGTCCCGTTTGGTCGTCCATGGCCTACGTGCACTAGGAGGACCTAGTGGCTTTTGCACGTGAGCCATAGATAACCTAGATGAGGCAGTCAAGACACGCTTCTGTCCCGAGCAGTCCTCTTTAGATTGCGTTTGATAAAGTGAAGTGTTATGTTATTGCATGATTATTTTTCAAATAGATGTCCAGTAAATGCAAAATCATGAATAACTTTTTGATGTCTTTTTCATGCGAGGGAGCAGTATTTCTCTATCACAAAGGCGGGAAGGCCAGCATCGGTGCCATCTCAAACACCACAGCCTACTAACCAAAACTATAACTACATATACACACCGCAGATATGCGAAGCTAGGGATGAAGAAAAATCATCTTTAGCTCTACTTATAGAACAACTTAACAAAAATGAACAAGAAGAAGCTAACAGCCTTATGGCTGTGCCTACGGACGCTGCTTGTTCATATACACATAACGCACAACTAAACAACGATCCTTTCAACAACTTAAGTACCTATTCCCAACCAGCATCTTCAGCTATGCAACCTTCTTCATCAAATGGTAAAATGAAGGAGGTAGATGATTCTCATATCGATGACTGCTATACTGGTCTTGGTATGCTCCCAGATGTCTACCGCTATAATTTTTCGTTATGATCAATCGAGTAGCATTAACAATGGCTATCAAGATTCATGACGTAAAAGAAGATGGGGTGACAACATTGTCGAAGCATGGTTGATGCAACTAAAAGGTTGAGAAATCAGTTGTTGATTGTATACTGATCCATAGCATTTTTTCTAATGTTTAGGAGGACATACAGAAAAGACATTCTTTATTAACAGGGGTATTGGATATTAGAAGTTTTTCTTTTTTTTAGAGATGGAAAAGGAAGAGCGAGGAAAAGGAAAACAAAGACATTTGTATTTCTTATGTTTGGGAAGTTGTTTTGTAAATGCATTTCTAATGTAAACAATCCTTTTCAATGGAATTATTTCTCATGTCAATTATAACCAAACATTTACTTGCAAAGGCGAGTCTTTAATTTGTTAACATTTATATATATAAGAATCAGCAATCTTCATTCAATAAGGGAAACGGTTTCATCCTCCTGGACAAATTTAGCTGCTGTGGGAGGAACATCCTCCATTATTACAGAGTCAGTAGCTTCAAATCTAGCCAAATCAGCTAAAGCATGAGCAGCCTTATTCAGAGTTCTGCTAACATGCTTACAACTAAAGGCTAGAAAAGATTTGGACACATCCAAGATATGACTAATTAACCAGAACAGAGAAGTAATTATCATCCCATAAGGTCCACAGCGTCATCACACCAAATTCAGCATCAGTATATATTATCTTGGCGAAGCCCATGATTATGATGTGTGATTCAGATAACTTGTTGCCATAACTACTCGTAGCATTGTTTAATCAACTTTTTGTTTGTCGATCTACGAGGCTGAGTATCGGCTGGGCCGGATTCTGCTTTAATAAAAATAAGGTGTTCCTTCTTTTGAGAAAGTAAAAATAAATTAAATTATAAAAATTTTCTTTTTTTCATATTATCTTTATTTTTACGAATAAATAAACTTCGAAATAGATATGAAAAATATAAATTAGTGGTATCCATAGATACTCTTGAAATGTTATTAACATTATATCTTACTTTTGAGAATCCACTTTTTGGAGAATACAAGTAGAAGCGATGACAAGAATATTTCTAATAAAACATCTTTCACAATCTCTAAAAAGATAGTTCACTAATAGACCGAGTGATAAGTAATTCAACTCATTCACATTCAGATCATGGATGTTTGGAATTCATATTTTGCAAAGAGACATTGTTTTTGCTAATTCGAATTGAAAGATGATATAAAATCGGTAAGAACAAATGGGATAAAAAAAAATCATTATACCCTTAATTTGAGTAAATTAGTCCCTCTCGTTTAGAAAAATAAATTAATTAGTCCTCTTCATTTCAAAAACTAATCATTTAGTCTCTTATATTTTAATTCCATCTATAGATTAGTTTTTTTCCATCAATTTTTTGTTATATTAGTGATTTTTATTTTCAAATTGTCATTCTTTTAATTTTTTGTTGAAAAGAGAGAAAGAAAGTGAGAGAAAAGAGGGAAAAAATTCAATAGAAGGACAAATTGGAAGAAAAAAAATCACTGATATATTGAAACTCTAATGAAAAAAATGAAATTATTGATAGAATTAAAACGTAAATAATTAAAATGATTAGTTTTTAAAATGAAAGAAACTAATTAATTCGTTTCTTAAAAAGAGAGGGACTAACTTCTAATTTACTCTTCCTAATTTCTTTTATCTACAAAAATATTATTATACAGAGTTAGCCAATTTAAAGAGGTTTGTTATTTTTATTTTTTTTCGAGTTCGAATTTTGAAATCTTACATAAATTTATGCTAATTTATGCCTCTTAATTATATAAGGTCAATGGTAGAATATATCCATTTAAAGAAAACATTTAGATACAATTTTTTTTTCGAGAATTCTATTGCAGTAGAAAAAAAATACTATCATTTATAATTAGTGGAGAATAGCCTCGTCCAAATAAAAAAAAAAAAATAATAATCTAGGAATTCCATAACTCGGTGTATGCCTGTATGGCAATATCAATATGTGCATTAATAAGAAATAACTTATCTCAAAATAAAAGAAAAAAAAATGTCTTAATAACTTAACATTCCATTTTTTTTTTAAACAAAAAAATCAGAATTCTTAATATTTCTAGATTTTAAAATCCCCGAAGAGATAGTTCATTGATAGGCCGAGAGATAAGTAATTGGACTCATTTATATCTAAATCATGAATGTTTGAAATTCATATTATGTAAGAAGGCATTGTTTTTGCTAATTCGAATTGAAGGGTGGTATAAAATCGGTAAGAACAACCGAGATGAAAAAATATCATTATACCCTTAATTTGAGTAAATTAGTCACTCTCGTTTAAAAAAACAAATTAATTAGTCCTCTTCATTCCAAAAACTAATAATTTAGTCTCCTACATTTAATTCCATCTATAAATTATTATTTTTTTTATCAATTTTTTGTTATATTAGTGATTTTTATTTTTAAATTATCATTCTTTTAATTTTTTGTTAAAAAGAGAGAAACGAAGTGAATGAAAAAGAGAAAAAAAACTTCAAAAGAAGGACAAATTGAAAGAAAAAAATCACTAATATATCAAAACTCTAATGAACAAACTAAATTATTGATATAATTAAAACGTAAAAAATTAAATAATTAGTTTTTAAAATAGAAGAAAATAATTAATTCGTTTCTTGTAACGAGAGGGACTAACTTATAATTTATTCCTCCTAACCTCTTTTATCTACAAAAATATTATTATAGAGAGTTCGCCAGTTTAAAGAGGTTTGTTATCTTCTTTTTTCTTTTTTTTTTCTTTTTTTTTTTTTATTACTCTTACATAAACTTATGTCTCTTAATTACATAAGGTCAACGGTAGAATATATCCATTTAAAGAAAAAATTTAGATACAATATTTTTTTTCCGAGAATTATATTGCATTAGGAAAAAAAATAACATATACTATCATTTATAATTAGTGGAGAATAGCCTCATCCAAAAAAAAAAAAAAAAATCTAGAAATTCCATAACTCGGTGTATGCCTGTATGGCAAATATGTGCATTATATATATATATATAAACTCTTAACATTATCTCAGAATAAAAGAAAAAGAAAGTCTTAATAACTTAACATTCCATTTTTTTTAAAAAAAAATCACAATTCTTAATATTCCTAGATTTTGACATGCGTAAATTTTATATTATTATCAACATATTCTACAGCATGCCTAAAATACACGGCACGTGTGATGAATCATATTTGAAGGAGCCAATTTGAATGAAAAGCACTAATGAAACATCCTATTATAAAAAAGAAATGCAATATCAAACATTTCGAACCATTGGCAACATCAGAGTTGTGAAAAATACAGTTCGGAGTGGATAGCGATTGCTGAAGAGGTAAAAATTAATAGATTGGGGATATCCTTTTAAAAAAATTAAAATTAACTTTATCATAAAATAATAGGGATTACACTATCGGTATTACCCCATTCATATTTGTCAAAGACCATCTATATAATCCAGTTAAGGCCTATGCCTAGGGCCCCCATAGAAAGGGGGTCTCAATTAAAATTTTATGCTAAATCTACATTCGTGAAAAATGAGATAAATTAGAAGATGCAGTCTCCATCTAAATATGAGACATCATTCTTCTCTTTATTAACGAGTCATAGGTACTTAGAGTTCTTGCATTTAAAGACTCTCATTGTTTAGAGATATTATTATTTCAACGTTAAAAATTTTACCTTTTCTAAATATCTTTTTAGTTACCTTCTACCTATAAAAGCTTTCAATTTTTATTTTAGCGAGACACTTTTACTTACAGAAAAGTTTCAAAAAAATATTTGTGAGTGAAACAATTTTTAGATCTCTAAATTTTGTTATTATATTCCTTTCTTTCTCCAAACAATCGGGGATCTCTTATAAAACTTTTTCTAATTAGCTTGGTAGAAGAATCTAAAGGTAATTTTTTAATTTATGCAAATAAAATTATGTATATAAATCATATAATATTTTTTTTCTCAAATTTCTTTTTATTTTCTTCGGTGATTCTCTCCAGAGTTGACTTGATTAGGTGTGGCAAACAAATATAATCAGGTGCCAAAGTTTCTTACTCTTTTTATAATTATATGTTAATTTTATTATTTGAATAAAATGTCTATTAGAAAGAATGAATCTGGATATGAAAAATGTAAGGAAAAAAATAAAGGTAAAAGAACTAATTCAATCCCAAAAAGGTGCACTTGATAGATTTATTACTAATATTAAACCCTAAATACTAGAAGAACAAGATAAAGATTTAAATGAAAATATAGTTGAAAATTGTCAAAAAAAAAATTATATTACCTAGGGTCACATATATTATAAAGCGACCTCTAATATAATCTATATGTTCTTGTTCCGATCACATGTTATCCCAAGTAAAATCATGTATGTAGCAGTAGATGATTGTACAAAACAAAAGCCACTTGCTTGACAAAATACAATAATTATTAATATGTTCAATTTCATTTTTGACAACTTGTAAAAAGGATGGGATTTGATACTAAAAAATTATGGATTATTTGCATGATTCGTTCTTCTCGCTCTTCATTTTTTTTAATGTGGTATTTTTACTCTTTTTTATTTATTATGTTTTTTTCACTCTTTAAATTTATTTAACGTGGCACTTTTGATGATTTTTTGGTCAATTTTTTAGCAACAATTGATAAATAAACTACTATGTCGACTAAAAATGATTTTTTTTTCTTTTTTAGGTTTAATAGTAAGGGTGTTTTTGAGTCACTTTTCGTATATCTAGAGACTAATTCTTTCCCGAGCATGATTAAAGAGCACTTTCCAATGCATAACCTCGGGCATTTTGAAAATAAATTCTTAGAAGTGTTGGCCACGAAAATTGAATCCCGAATCGATCTACAAATCAACTCTTCTTACCAGTAGATCGTCACCTTATAGTTAAAAATAATACATAGATCGATACGTTAGATGAGCCAACACATGTCAAAAAAAAAAATACAAAAAAATTGATAAAATAAAAAAACTAAAAAAATTCAAAAAGGCTAGATTAAAAAAGAAAAAAAAAACTCCAATAAAGAGGGAAAAAATAAACTTTTGAATTTTTTGATAAAACTAGCTAAATTCATTCAAGAACACAAATAATCAAAACATTCTATTTCAATCTCTTATCTCTCTTTCAAGTTTCCACATCCAATACCAAAAAACCACATGTGATTAAATCATTATCTTCTTTCTTAATAAATCAATTGCGAAGTATTTGTCTCTTTCCCTTAACAAATCAAAGAACCACAAGTGATTAATTTATTTTGCTCATCACTCTATATTTATTTTATGTATCTTTTTCTTGATAATTGGTTTTATGGTGGTGGGATTTGATGGTGATATGGATAAAGAGACAAGTCGGGTATTTTAGACAATGGAGTTTTGATGGCAGTTGGCGATGATGATGGTGCATTTTGACAATGATAATAGTTGGATAAGTTATTCGATGAGAGTGGGTTTTTTATATCGGTTAGAGAAGTAGCTTCGATTATAGGATGAAGAAGCTACATGATAGTTGAGATAAGCGATAGTATAGGGCATTCATTTTAATAAGTGGAGGACATGTCTATTAAAGAGAGAAAGATGGGAAACACGTGTGGGGTGGTTATTAGAGTGACATGATAAGTTGTTATCATTTGTTGAATTACTAGAGATGTCTCTAACAGTTAGTGCATTTAAGAAGAGAGAGAGAAATTTGGATTTGTCTTCTAGATTTCTAGTAAAACTTGTATTTTTCTCTCTGTATTTTCTCTCTAGAATTCATATTGAATTCTTGTTCTTCTGTTCTATTTTTACTATGAATTGTAATGTTATTTTGTTTGATTGATTCATTTCTTGAAACAAAGGTTTTTAACTCTTATTCATCTATAGAGTCTATAATTTATCTTTAGTTCTTTAATTATAGAACTAGAAAATTGAATCAATTGGTAACGAATTAGTGATTTTGGCACCTATGGAGGAATCGATTAGAAGTTAACAACCATGGCAAAATAAAGTACGATTTCAAGACAATAGAGAAAGCTATTGCTCATCTATCTAAGGTAATGAATGGTCTCTCTAATAGACGTAGTATTGTCCTTGAAAGGCATGATAACAATATTATTGAGTTGAAAGAACTTGTTAAAGGACTCAAGAGTCTAGTGGTTGAAGAGATGAATAATAACCACGGTAATGGTGTTTGTAACACCCATAAAAACCTTTATTCGTAACGCGACATGTATTAGAATAATTCTATATATATGTATATTAAGAGTAAGTATAATTATCATTTCATCATAAGAAATTAATGCTTGAAATATATGATTTATGTTAAATTAAAGTTATTGTGCTTAAGATTAATGGTTTAATTATTAAAGAAATCAAATATGCAAAATCAGTGTTTTAAGGACTATATTCTGCCCGAGTTTTGTGTGAATTATTTGAGGACTTTAGGGTAATTTTTGGGTCAACCTTAAAGAATGAAAGTTGTTCATCTATGTGTTGAATAGGCCTGTATAACATTTTATAATATTTGGACCTATACATTAAGAGTTATACCAATTATAGTGAGGGTTGTTTCGAAATGCATTCTGCTGGAATTTTGGGAGAAGAATTTGACCGAATCTTGTGAGATTTATTTTATGCTTTTAGATTGATTTTTGAGCAAAACTTAAAGAATAAAAGTTGTTTTTCTATGTGTGTAATAGCTCTCTATAAAATTTCATAATTTTTGGATATATATAGAAAGCGTTATGCACATTTTAGTATAGATGGGTTAGGAGGTAACACTACTGAAATTTTGGAAAAAAAGAAATTTCGAATTTTAAAAATTGAAATTTCTGAATTTTTTTATGAAAGAAATTATGTTTAATTACATGAACCCAGCTTATTAATGTGTTTATTTATCCTAAGTTTTCTTTAGCCACCTAAGCACTTGAATTAAATGCTTGGAAGCCAAATCATCACCTTTGACTTCCAAAACATGCCAGCTTTGCCTTCCAAGCTTCCTCCACTTTACATTTGGCATAGTTAAATTTTAACACTTATGATATAAATAAATGAGAGGATAAAAAGTGAGTATATAAGGGAAAGAGAGGGTTAAATGGCTGCCATTTTTAGGCCAAAAACCGTAGCCATCCATAATTAACAGAGAAGCCAAATTGAAGAGAGGAAAACAGCAAAAAGAGAGAAAAAGAAAAGAGAAAGAGAAAGGGAAAAAGGAAAGAAAAAGAGCTAAATAAATTCTAATCAAACCTAAAAGAGGTAAGTAGGTTTCATTTTTTTGGCTGATTAATGTCTTAAATTTTTTTTTAAAGTTATTTTGTTAGTGTTTATTTCATGGTTTGTAATAATTTTCAATGGTTATATGCTTGATGCTTGGGATAAATCTATGTATGGATGCCTTGTTGTGATGATTTATGATGTTATGATTTTTTGAAAAATGTCCAAGTATGTGGTGATGGGTTGGATTGAACTTAGACTAAATTTAAGTGAACTAAAATATGTTTAAAGTTGGCTTGGAATGAACTAATAAATTAGTGTTGAAAAGGAGTAAATTCTGTCCGAATTTTGGGGTGCATGTTCAAGGATTTTAGGTCGATTTTTGGGTGAAACTTAAAGAATAAAATTTGTTCATCTATGTTTCAAATAACTTTTCTTAAAATTTATTGGTCATTGGATTCGATTACGAAGAGTTATACCCGATTTAGTATGGATAGCTCTAGACAAACTACTACTAGACAGATTGCTCCCTAAGTTTCAAAAATTTATAATTAATTGTGTACTTGGTATTTAGACCTAATTTTTGGATATGTTATAAATAAATATGTCTAGTATCTAAAATAAAATGGGTAAGATTTAATTATGTTCTGAAATTGGAAAATTATTTACTCGATTAGGAGTTACCCGGTAATAAACCATAAAACCAAAGAATTAGACTTGGACAAAATTAATGAGTTTGGAATAAAATAAATGGGCTTGGACTAAATAAAATGGAATTGAATAAAGTCAATGGACTTAGGATAAAGTTAATTGGATTGGATTAAAGTATATGGACTTGGACCTTCTTTTAAATATTAACGAAACTAATTAACAATATTAATGAGCGAGAGGTTGTGTTCCCGCTATGGGTATCATGATTGGTATGTGAGCAATGGATAAATTTCGAGTGTGGGTTGGACCGTGAGTATGGCATGAGAATGAAGGGTTGGTACCCGAATTTGGTTGAATGTGTTAAATATGTCATCTCGTGCATCATGTGCATTGTGGGTGGTTTAAGACAAGTCAATTGATTGAGAAATGATTTATACATCTAGATTTGATAACCTAACTGGAATAAATGGGTATTAGTAGTCCAATACTCTAGGTTGTGTGCCTGCACTATTAGATGATGGATTTTCGCTAATAGTAGTTACAACGAGGGATAATTCCGTTGTAGCGAGAAGATGATCCGAGGATCATCTAGATGAAATCAAGTTGTGTGGTTGCACTTGTTAGACGATGGATTTTCGCTAATAGTAGTTACAACGAGGGATAATTCCACTGTAGTAGAAGGTGATTTGCGGACCACCCGGATGACAAATAGAGTAGATTGGCTAATACCCGTGGTACCCGAGATTAAAATTTATGAGTACTCGTGGGAAGTCAAAACAACATTGCATATCACGTGCATCACCTTGCTTACGAGCTTCGGCTCACCTCGTTATTATCTTTTTTATGTCTTGACGGAAAAAGGACATGTTTGTACGGATGCGGTGGCTCCTTCTAACTGGCTCATGTGAAGCACCATATATTAGTTTTTATTTTGTCTATAAATTTAGGATATAGAGTTCATGAGAAATTGAATATTGTCTATAATGTTTTATTAATGTATTTAATTATGTTATGTAAATTTTATCTTAAGAAATTATATACTTAATGTACTTGTTAAAGTTCTAAAAATATCATAAGAAAACTACTTAGAGTTTAGGGTATGTCAACGTAACGCGCTTCGTCCGAGTACCTTACTTGGGTAGTAGAAATATGATCAGGGCGAGAGCGTTACGGTGTTAATGACAAAAGAATTGAAAATATAGATAGAGAGAGTTTTAGGAGGCTAGAGTATGGGTATTGTATAGAAAATGGCTATGGAAGAGGTAATTTTGGGTATCAATATAACACTAAGTTGTCCAAAGTCAAATTTTCTAAGTTTAATAGAGAATATTTTGACGATTAGCTTTTTAGATGTGAAAAACTCTTCTCTAATGATAAAACTCCATATGAGTCTAAAGTAAATTTAGCAATTATTCATCTAGAGGGAAAGGCTTTAAAGTGGTACCAAGTATATGTTAGGATGAATGAAGCAAATATTATTCTGAATTAGATAGACTATATTGATGCCAAGAGTATTCGGTTTAGAGTTATGGAATTTAGTGATCCTATGATAGAATTTATGTTATTAAGATAGATCGAGGACGTATAATCTCTCCTCAGAAGGTCGTTTTAGTTGTTAATAAGCTAACTTTATCCGAAGATTATAACTATTTTGTAAGTAGTCTTAAAGCTGAATTATAGGCGTTAGTGAGAGTCATGAGGCCTAAAACCTTAAAGAGGTGGTAGCTTTAGCCAAACTATAAGAAACCAACTAAAACATTCCATAATAGTCTAATAGAGTCAACTTCAAGACACCTTCACTATTTTCTCAAAGACCTAATCCAATTTTACCTTAAACACTCAAAAACCTAATGTGACAAACTTTACTAGGACTCCAAATTTTCCAAATCAACAAATTCTAATGAATTCCTACCAAAATATAAACCCTAACTCTAAAAGGCTACTAACTCTACCATCTCGGTTCTAAAGTGGTAACTTTGTGTATAAGGCTAAGAGACTGTCTAGCAATAAAGAACTAGATGAGAGAGGGTTAAATGGGTAGTGTTATTACTCTAATGAGAGATAATTTGCTAAGCATAAATGTAAAGAGAGGCAGATGTTTATGCTAGAGGTAGAGGAAGGTGGAATGGAAGAGTATAAAGGAAAAATAAATGAGGATGGAGTTAATGAGGAATATAACGAGAACATGAGAAACTTAGGTGGTGAACTATACTATATTTCTACCTATTTAGTCATTGAGGAAGGAACAATATCGACTATGAAGATTGTAGGAGAGTTTAAAAAGAAAAGGATGAAGATTTTGATTGACACGAGAAGCAATCATAATTTTGTAAACTTAACATTTGCAAGAAAATATGGTCGTGAATTAATCAAAATTCCACCTATCACTATGGTCGATGGTGGTGCAACTTGCTATAAGTATATTTGTAAGAATTTTACTTAGATGATGCAAGGTAAAGTTTTTGAGACTATTGTTTTTATCATGCAATTAGAGATATATGAGATAATTTTGGATATTGTATGGTTATATACGTTGGGAGATATTACATAATACTTCAAAGATATGTGGATGAAGTTCTTTAAGGAAGGAAACATGTTTAAGTTACAAGGTATTTGTTTGAAGGTGAGTAAAGAAGAAAAAGAAAAAAAAGATTGATAAAATTTTATGCAAGCAATAACACCTAATTGGGTTGCAACTAAATCATATGCTGGATATGGAAGACATAAGAGTGGTGACATATGGTATAGAATTGGAAATTAATCTTCCTCTAGAGATAGAGTTGATTCTATAAGAATTTGAGAATGTCTTTGAGGAACCAAAGGCCTTACCTCTCCACAGGTTTTATGACCATAAAACTATCCGTAAGAAAGGGTCCAAACCTATTCGGATGAAACCATATAGGTACTCTCTTATTCAAAAAGACGAGATCAACATAAACACGTGAGATATTAAGTAATGGAATCATACAATCCAGTATAAGCCTATTTTTTTCTCTAATGATGCTAGTCAAGAAAAAAGACAATACTTAAAGAATGTACGTGAATTATAGAAGGCTAAACCAAATGACTACCAACGATCAATTTTCCATTCCTATTATTGAAGAAATTTTAGATGAATTGTATGGTATTATTATTTTCTCTAAGCTAGACTTGCATGCACGGTACCATCAAATAAGAATGAACATTCAAGACATTTCAAAAACTAATTTTCACACATACAATGGTCATTACAAACATTTGGTAATGCCATTTAGTTTGACCAATGCTTCTAATACTTTTTCAATCATTGATGAATGACATTTTTTAACTTTTTATTCGAAAGTTCATTTTAGTTTTCTTTGATGACATACTCGTTTTCGGGAAAACTTTATTAGAACATTTATAATATTTAAAATTTGTTTTGTATATACCGAGGTATAATATCTTATTTGTAAAGAAATATAAATGTACATATGACACTCTAAAGGCAAAGTATTTGGGATATTATATTTCTACGAGATGGGGTTTAAATAGATTATAAAAAAATTACGGTTGTCCAAAGAATGGCCAACACTAAAGAATTTGAAACAATTGAGAGGTTTTTTGGGATTGACCGATTACTACAAGAGATTTGTCCAAAATTATGGTAAGTTAGCCAAACCTTTTATTAATTTATTGCAAAAGATGGTTTTGTGCGAGTATGACAATTGCATCTACTTTTGAGGAATTGAAGAAGGTAATAGTAACAACTCATTTTCTAACTTTTCCAAATTTAAAAAAGGAATTTACCATTGAGATAGACGCCTTTGGTGTTGGAATTGAGGCTATTTTAATTCAAAGTGGACATCCTATTGCTTATATTAGCAAGTCACTTTCTCTAAGACATTAATCCTTGTCTATATATGAAAATGAGTTATTTGCTATCTTGTTTGTTATGAAAAAATGGTATCAATATCTAGTTGACATACATTTTACAATTCACACGGATCATCAAAGTTTGAAGAATTTATTAGAGCGAGAGAATTCATACAATTAGGCGATTAACTTGGTTAGTAAAATTAATGGGATATTACTATGATATCGTCTACAAAATAGGAAGGGAGAATAAGGTCGATGATGCCTTATATAGATTGGAATTGTCAACTCTAGCCATGACAATAGTTTCTATAAAGTTATTTTCTAGGATTCAATCCTCTTGGATTTTGGATCCTATGATAAAAAAGATCATTGATCAATTATAAACACCTAGAGGTTCATATCTAGATTTCAAGTGGTAGGATCATCAATTACGAGGAAAAGGTAAACTAGTGGTGGGAAGGGATTTGAATTTGAAGAAAGATTTGATTTTCATGTTTCATACTTCAACAATAAAGGGAATTCTAGAATTGTAGTTACCACTATAAGGGTTGCCACTTTAGTGTATTAAGAGGGATTGCACGAGGATGTCTAGGAATTCATTCAAAATTATGGTGTATCTCAGCAATATAAATATAAAAAAATGGTTAATCTAAGTTTGCTTAATCTCTTACCCTTGCCTCGAGCTATATTTACATATATCACTATGGATTTTATTATGGGTTTACCTTTATCTCAAGGCAAATATATGATTTTTGTTGTGGTGGATAGGCTTACAACGTATGCTCACTTTATGCCATTGTTTTATCTTTATATTATTAGTTATATGGCAAAAATGTTCATAGAATGTGTGTTTAAACTCCATGGGTTGCCCCATAACATCATTTCTAATAAAGACCTTATGTTTTTGAGCAAATTTTAGAGATAACTTTTTGCCTATTAGGGTGTTTCTTTGAAATTTTCCACTCGTATATCATCCTCAAACGAGATGGTAAAATAGAGGTGTCAATTGTTGCTTGTAAACTTACCTCCACTTTATGACTTCATCTATTCCTTCTAATTGGAATAAGGGTTATGTTTGGAAGAGTATTGATATAATACCTCTTTTCATTCCACTATCTAATGTTTCCCTTTTGAGGCATTTTTATGGCTATTCTCCTCTTTTACACTTGCCCTATTTTCCTAATGATTGCAAGGTAGAAGTTTTTAACCAATTTTTGATAGAAAAGAAAGACATTATTGAACTGCTAAAAGTTAATTTAACTCGAGCTCGGTAGAATATGAAGACTCAAGCTAATAAAAGGACATCTAACCGCATTTTTGAAATTAAGGATTAGGTATACTTGAAGTTACAATCTTATAGACAATAAATTGTCAATGTTTATAGGAGCTAGAAGTTAGCTCCTAAGCATTTTGCCCTTTTAAGATTCTTGATAAGATTAAGGAGTCAATATACATACTTGAGCTTCCTTTACATTCATTGATTTATCCAACGTTTTATGTTTCCTAGTTAAAACATGCTTATGGTCAATTTCCAATGCAAGGTTCCTTGCCATTCTCTATTCGGACTCCGATGGTTCCAATAGCTATTTTGGATCATAAGATAGTTAAGAGAGGTAATCAAACTACCACCAAACTACCGATTTAATGGTCCGATGGTTCTTTTTTAGATGCTTACTTGAGAATTTTCTTTTGACTTAGAATAATGTTTTTCCTATTTCAACTTTGTGGATAAGGTTTCTTAAGAGGGAGGTATTGATATCGATTGGGAAGTAGCTTCAGTTGTAAGATGAAAAAGCTATGTGATAGTTGAGATGGTTAGCAATATGGGCCATTCATTTTAATAAATAGAGAAATATGAGAAATTCATGTGAGGTGGTTATTAGAGTGACGTGGCTGGTTGTTATCATTTATTGAATTATCGTTAGAGTTGTCTCTAACAAGTTGGTGGATCACAACATAGTTAAGAGAGACAATCAAACTGCCACCAAACTCGCTCATTTAAGGGTCCGATGGTTCTTTTTTAGATGCTACTTGGGAATTTTTTTGAATTAGAACAATGTTTTCCCCATTTCAACCTTATGGATAAGGTTTCTTAAGAGGAAGGTATTGATATCGATTAGGCAAGTAGCTTCAGTTGCGGGATGAAGAAGCTATATGATAGTTGAGATAAATAGTAGCATGGGTCATTCATTTTAATAAAAAGAAAGATGAGAAACACATGTGGGGTGGTTATTAGAGTGATGTGGTTGGTTGTTATCATTTGTTAAATTACTCGTTAGAGATGTCTCTAACGGCTAGTGCATTCAAGAAAGAGAGAGAAGTTTGGATTTGTCTTTTAGATTTACGGCAAGCTTGTATTCTTCTCTCTGCATTTTCTTTCCGGAATTCATTATGAATTCTTCTTTTTATGTTTTGTTTTTACTATGAATTATATTGTTAGTTTGTTTGATTGATTCATTTCTTGAAATAAAGGTTTTCAATTCTCGTTCATATATAGAATCTATAATTTATCTTTAGTTCTTTGATTATAGAATTGAAAAATTACATTAGTTTTGAAATGTAATATTTAGGTGTGTAGGTTTGGAAGGTGGTTGTTTAACTCTGTCACTCACAAGTTACAATTATTGTACATACTTATGAAGGCATGGAAGGCTTAGGGTGTATGAATGGTCATCTTTACTATTTTTCATGGTTGTTGGAAGTGACGAATACGATCAATATTGGGTCATTCTCATAATTTTTTAGGCTTGTAGTCAATATTTATGGGTTTCTAATTTTATTTGACTTCTCTCTCTCTCAACAATGCTAGGCATAACCTAGGTTTGCAATTTGGCATCTTTAGGTTTCTAATTTTGTTTCATATTTTTTTCAATTAATGAAATAAAAAAAAAAAACGAAGAGAAATCGAAGAATTGCTAGAATAGATTGACCTAAAGGAGTATTTTTTTTTTTTTTATATACCAATTCATTTTCTTTTACTTTTATTTTCAACTAAAGTTTTTGATTTATTTTGCTTTTTAAATTTTTTCTATGCGACAATTTAAATTGACATATCATTATACATGTCTTTTTTTTTTTTTTTTTGCGACATGACACATACGACTACATTACAAAAATTTAAGAGATAAAAAAATGCATGAATAAATTTAAAAAATAGAGAGACGAGAATCACCATATTAATCCAAAAATAATGCTAACGTTAACACATGCGGGAATACTCAAAGAATGGATATCATCGAACTATTGTTTATGGGGGTAATCCTGAAGAAAATTTGATAATTTTAGGTAATTTTACTTAATGCCGAACATTGAGAACTTCATTGTATCTAAATGTATAAATTAGGGATTGAGTTGTATTTTGCCCCAAAAATAACTCCATTCCCATCATCTTCTTCTGTTCTTGCCCTTTATCCCCTGCTTTTAGGATAAGCCTTAACTTCTCACTTGATCCTCCACCCACACGCACCAATGGCCGCTACCACTGTAACTCTCTCCTTCCTCTCCCTCCACACCGCCACCACCTCCACTCCCACGACCCGCCTTTCCCTCCTCAAATCCACCACCAAACTTCACCCTTTTTCTTTCTCTCTCTCACCCAAATCTCCTTTTCTATCCCTCCTCTCTTCACACCCCAAAATCATAACAACAATCACAAAAGCCAATTCGAGTGACATTGACACTTCCTTCTTTGACAATGTTAACCCAGAAGAAGAAGTTGTTTTTGACCCACCAACCCCACCTGAAGATTACATTCCTCCACCCTCCTTTGATGAAGGTCCATTGGAAACTGAAGAAGAAATAGCTGCAGCTTATGAGGAACTTTATGGTCCTGCTTATAGTGGAGTTAGTGTTTTAGGCAAAGATATTTATGTAATGGATTCTAAGGTTAAAAAAACAAGTGGGTGGAGTTCAAGATCAAAGAAAGAGAAAATTAAAGATGGGTTTGATGAGAGAGTTGTTCAAGTAAGGAGAGTTACTAAGGTTGTTAAAGGAGGGAAACAATTGCATTTTAGAGCCGTTGTTATTGTTGGAGATAAACAAGGTCAAGTAGGGGTTGGAGTTGGAAAAGCTAAGGAAGTTATTGCTGCTGTCCAAAAATCAGCTATTGATGCTAGAAGAAACATTATTACTGTGCCTATGACAAAGTACTTGACTTTTCCTCATAGGTATGTCTCTTTTCTTGAAAGTTCTAGTTTTTGTTTTGTTTTGTTTTTTTTTTGGTTTTTTTTGGTTTTTTTTTTTTTTTTTTTTTTGGTCGACATTGGCAAGTTTTATGTGGTATTATTGTGTTTACAGATAATGAGAATGTTAATTTTGTAATCTGAGGATTGTAATTTGGTGATAGTTGCATTTTGTTCTGTTTGCATTTTTTTTTTTTTAAGTGTGATGGCTTTGCTTTGCGGTGAATTTTGTTGAATCTTTGGTTTTAAGTTAGTTTTTGGATTTGTAGGTGCAAAGGATTTTAGGGTTTGACTGATTGCGAAATTTAAAATTTTGTATTGGAGAGTTAGGTTTCATTGAGAATATGAAGCTATTTTAGGGTGTTTTGGAGATGGTTAGTTTGTAAAATGTCATTCTATATAGAATGTGGGAAACCAAGCATATGGAGTGTTGTCAAGTCAGTTGTGACATGTTATTCAATTTTCCTCCATGAGTAAGGCTGACTTGATTTGTAGAATTTCTGCAAGAATTGTAGGTGCTTTCTGGCTATTTGGAGATGGGAGCTGTTAGAATGAAGGGTAGATTAACATTTGTTGCAACACGTTAGTGTAATGTTCTGTCCCAAAACCATCCTTTGATGATTATATAGGATTCGGAGTTGCTGTGGAGGGTTTGGAGATTCATTAATCTGCAATATAGGTTTAAGACTAGCTGTACATGAAAAAAATTTGAAATTAGTGTTTTCTGGCTATTCCTTTGATGTATCTTGAGATTGGGTGCCTATGGGAAGCTTATGACATCAACATTGCATATGAAAGTCTAATTTGATTTATTCAAACCACTGCCTTCCATTGTGTTTTAGTGAAAATCAGACATGTTTAGACCTTTTTTTTTTTTTTTTGGTAGAATAAAACTGGGGAGTTTTACTTCTTTCTTGTGTAGAACCTAGTTGCCTAGGAGGTGAAACGTGAATATTATATATCATTTGAAGTTGCTTCGCTCAATATATTAAAGTTATATATGCTCTGAAATATGGATATTCTTGGGAGGTGAAAATGAATATAGTATGTTTCAAGTCAATTGGCTCATATATATTTCAAGTCGTACACTCTCAAGATAGGTTGGATATGGGGGTGTGGTTTGTTATGAGCTAGCATAGAAGACTTGCAGAAAAGCTGAGAGCTGCAACTATGTCACTTTGATCTTTGCAAGATACATGATTCACACAGGTAGAAGAAGTTGCTGTCATTTATCTAGCACTTGGTAATAGGGTGCGAGTGTCAAGGAAAAAACCTTCATCGACTACAAGACTGGGGCATGTCTAGAGCCTTTTTGGTAGATATATGAGCATGAAAAAGATATTGGAGCTTGATAGATGCATAATTCACAAGAATGATCCTGTTTAAACCTGTCCACTGGAGCATGCCTTGCATTTTACTTATTTGGGTTTCATATAACAGAGCAAAACATTTTCAAATTAGCTTATTTAGTAACAACACATTTTTAATAACTGAATGGTAGATCTGAGGGAGATTTTGGGGCAGCAAAGGTGATGCTTAGACCTGCCTCACCTGGTACTGGAGTGATTGCTGGAGGTGCTGTGAGAATTGTTCTCGAAATGGCAGGTGTTGAGAATGCGTTGGGAAAACAACTTCGGAGTAAGAATGCTCTCAATAATGCCAGAGCCACGGTTGTTGCAGTACAAAAAATGAGGCAGTTCAGTGATGTGGCTCGTGACCGCGGGATCCCAATGGAAGAACTGTGGAAATGATGTGTTCGGAAGGAGCTTAACAGATTTTTTTCCTCAGAAGAAACATTATTTTTGTTCCTCCTATGTACATTCTGTACAAGGTAAGTAGTTCAAAATAGCAGAAACAAGAACAAGATTAAGTCATTTGTCTTCCATGTTTCATGCCAAAGTGTGTTCTTTAGTTGTCCTGAATGATATTTTATCCATCTTTCCTTGACTATCTGGCAGTTCAATATTCTTGATCAATCCAAAAGTTGGGGACTAACAAACCTTTTTTTAAGTTGTAATTGGAAACTCAGTAACTGATTAGTTGTTGCTTTACATCAACATGCTACCTCATTGGCTTCTCCAGGTAACAAAATGAAATTATTGAAAATATTCTGGTTTTGCAATGATCAGGTTGTCATTGATTTGAAAACCTGCCATGCATGAAAATCAGGTTCAGTCAAACTACCAGCAGAAGGCTGATATTATAGTAGTTTGAAAGCTCAAATTCTCCCTCAGTAAAGGTAATGCAGGATGTACACGCCATGTACCAAAAGCAAAATTTTCTGCAGTTTTTGTCCCATTTAAACATTTGAATACTTGACTATATATTTGAGCTATACTCTGAGCATATCATAAGATTTCATCTTTATCTGCAATCTATGGAAGAAAAAAAAAAAAAAGAGGTGTATTTTCAGCCATTGCTCTTGACAATTGGACTCTGCTAGCATTGCATGCATGCCTCTGTCTAAAATGGTCGAAGGCATTGTGAAACTATCTATCTGAAAGATGAACCTAATTCAGAAACCTCCATAGGTGGATAGTTTGGCACGAAGAGACAAGCTGGCATTGACGATGCAAATGTATCATTTCCATAGCTTAACACACTGGTCATGGCTAGCTGATGCAATCATCTCATTCTCCACCGAATCTGCAAGCGCAGCAATTAACCCATCATGTGCTGGAGTTGACAATGTTTTACCACCATCAGTTGGACTCCAAAATTCAAGGACCTGTTAACAAACTTAAGCCATTAGATCTTACCAGAGAGGACCTGCAACATAGAAGACCACAACAAAATTGCCGAGACACACGAATGATTCATCTATTGTTAAAATAGCATCTACTGTGAGGTTTTACTAAATATGAGGCTCAGATCCTTTATTGGATGTGCCTCATCTAATATATCACATATGGTTAGAGATAGGATTGCAGGCTGATGATAATGTATAACCCAGAAATGATCCAGAAAACTTTTTTCATTGCTAAGTAAACCTTCCAAAGAGAAACTTAATGCGATGTTGCATGCCAAAATGCATGAAGAAAAAAAACCTCAAAAAAGAGAACCTCAATTTTAGTATTTTGAAGACAATTTTATGTATAGAAAACTTAACTACGGAATGAACACCTCAATGAAGTACATATATATATGTATTCAGATCCAAGTAACACCGATTCCTTTATGTGGTTTATTTCGTAGCTGTCAAGTCAACAAATCTATATTTAGATCATTTGTATATTTTCCAATGAATACATGAAAAGACATGCAGCAACACACGCCTATCCCACTGAATTGCAAAATGCAACCTCTCAGACAAAGAAGCGATAAGGTATTCTTGGAAAAGCAGCCTACCTGGTATCCACCAATGATCAAAAGTAGTGAATACCCAGGATGAAATGCACATGATTGGAACTTGTTGCCATTTGAATGCAGTTTGCCTAGGCAATTTCCACCAACTAGTGACCACACTCGTGCACTGTCCTCACTGACAGATGCAATATACTTTCCACTTGTATCCCAGCAAATAGAAAGTACTTCTTTGGCATGTCCCTTTACAGAAAAAAAAATTCAATCAGTTATAAAGCTGGAAGGAATTGGCTCACGGATGTGGTGCAAATATAATTAGCATCCTACTAAACTACTTGAATGTTTAAATATTACCTTCAAGTTCCACATGAGGTTGCCAACCTCAACATCAATCACATTGATACTGTTTCCCGTGGCTGCAGCCATTAATTTGCCAAATCCAGGCTGGAATCTGACCTGTCTTGTGGCGCCCTAAAGTTAATAGTGAAGAGAGGAAGGTTAGGTTTGACAAAATTCCAGCAGAACCTTGACAACCGAAAATAGTCTTTCAATCAAACGGTCATTCTTTACAGCATAATTATTCTGAAACTTGCAGTATGAGAGGAAAATGACTCAAAAAGTGAAGATAAATTGCAGGTCATGGAATTTTACAGGATATGTTACCATGAAAATTGCTTGCTGACTAAATGAGCTGTGACAGTGCAATTCATTTATTGTACTGTATTCTTTTCAGTAATGGAACTTCATGCTGACAACCTGCTTATATATGCAAATCTAGTGGCACGCTATATAATCACACAAAAACCTGATTTCAAACATTGCACTGAAACTTCGCATAGAATACTTTATGTTGAGAATAAGGCCAAGAAAACATCTGGCTAGTAGGATACTTAGTTACTAGTCTTTAAAAAATTCAAATTTTACTCTGAACACTTCTATGAAAATAAACAATAAAACCAAAAATATGCCATCTCAAAATACTAGTATATTGCACTGCTAGTCAGTTCCAAATTCTATTGAGTGCAAGGATCAAGATCAGACCTTCGAGACACGCATGCATGCACGTTTGTTGACGTTCCATAAACGGATCTCATCATTACCATCACACGAGCAAAGGAGATCTACCTTTCTTGGGTGAAAGTCTAATGACATCACTTGTTCACTGTGACCAAGAAGCTTGAACAGTGATTTGCTTGGCTGCATTCCACGTGAAAAAGATGATGCATTTTATCAGTCACAAACTAATACCAAGAGTGAATCAAAGTGTATGCATTTACGTAAGATACTCTGAAGTATGAAACAGTAAAGAGGAGGGGTCATGATGGGTTTGGAAAGAGAAACCAGCGTGCTAGCCACCTTGTCCAGTCCAAAGTAAGAGTATCAACTTTACTCATGAGAAGTAAAAGAACACATATAGACAGATAGTACTGAATGATTTTTTTGAAAGCAGCGAAGCAAAAATATTCTAATATTATCTCAATCTCCATTTCCAATTCATCTGTTGCTTTGCTTGTAATAATAGAAATACATAACAGATAAGTCAAGTTTCACTAGTTACCTTTTTCTCTAGAAAATAAGACGGAGTTAGTTTAGTAGAATTATATGAAGTGGAAAATTCCACAGTTTCAGGTCTCGTCACTTCATAATTAACATCAAGCCTCCTTTCCAGAAAAAAAGGCCCATTGCGAATCTTATTTCTGTTTTCTACTTCTTCAGTATATAATTCCTACTCTCTTATACAACAAAGATGTTAAGGGAAGATCACATATCAATTAGTGAACACGATAAATATGATTTCTGTTAGGAACCTTAACTTAGAAATACTAGCGTATAGAAACGCAGCTCAAAATTTTTACAATTTGAACATTAAGAAATTCAATCCACTTGTGGTTTTCCAACAATGTTACGAGTAAGCTGGATAAGAATAGCCATGGTTAGTGTTAAATCGAATTTTAGGGTGTTGGCACTTGGCATCATTAAAACAAAAGGAAGATAAAATGTCTGTTTAAAAGACAAGGAAAAGAAAACAAGAAAAGGGGGATTAGAAGTGACAAGCTATATTTTGGTACTCACAAAAATTTGAGAAGGTACTGATTTTCTAAAGGAGAAACCATTATGTATTAACTCAAGTTAGCAAGCAGACAAACTGTGTCCAAGGAAAGTTGCAATAAGTATTCCTTACTTTGGCTGCATCCCATATTCGCACAGTTCTATCAAATGAAGCTGTGGCTAATATAGTTGAACTTGGTCTAAACCGAACATCTGTGACAAGAAGAGAATGTCCTTCAGAAGAATTACTTGCTTTAAAGCTTTCCACATCCCAAATTGAAACCTGCCAATAGAAAATGGACAAACTCAGAATTTGTTGAAACGATGTCAGTGATAAAAGAAATCTAAACGCAAACTTCAAAGATTGATAACCTCAAACTACCTTCTTATCATGTCCAGAACTAGCTAGCATCTTCCCATCAGATGAAAAATGGCAGCACAGCACCTTGGTTTTGCTTGAGCTGAGGCAACCAATCTCTTCAAAAGTGAAGCCTGCAAGTTGTAGCCAAATGTATTGGAACAAAATCATCTACTTCCCAAGTAATCATACTGAAACACTCGCAGCTTCCTTATGCTGTACGTGCATTTCTACATCTGCCAGCTCAACTTTCAACAGAATGAGAATGTTTTTGTGTAAACTACCTAATGCATAATTAATATGTCCGCAAATGACAAATGCCATTGTCCGCTCCACTTTTCATGTCCAGAGAATACGTACAAGTTCATGAACTTTGAAATTAAAATTTAAAAAATGCTTGAGGTTCAAATGAAATACAGACCAACACTTGGAGGAGCAAATTGAATCATGATAGAATCAAGCTCCGAAGCAATGCTATTCCTATTCAACCTTCTTTATTCGAGTAAATTATCATTTTAGTCCCTGTTCTTTTAGCAAAATAATCAATTAGCGCCTTTGGTTTAGAAAAAAAAACAAATATCGAATCCTTATGTTTTTATTTCCTTTTATAACTTAGTTCTTTGTTAATTGTCCATTCATAAATTGTTGAGCTATTACCAATTTATTTATTTCTCTTTCCAAAATTCCCTTTTGACTATATATTAATTGAAAAAAACCTAGGATAGTTTGGTCATATTCAAAAAAACTAACGGAGCTTTTAAAGAATTAACGTTCATAGATGGTCAAGGGATTAAGCTATCGTTTAGGAGGACTAAGTTATTATATTGCTAAAAACACAGGGACTAAATTATTATTTGCTCTATTTATTTATTTATTTTGAGAGAAATTTACGCTATTTATTTTAAATACATTTTAAATACCAATACTC
This sequence comes from Dovyalis caffra, assembly GCA_963924115.1. NCBI lineage: Eukaryota > Viridiplantae > Streptophyta > Magnoliopsida > Malpighiales > Salicaceae > Dovyalis > Dovyalis caffra. The sequence continues at coordinate 10,873,437 of CAWUPB010001184.1, forward strand.
TCTTCATATTACTGTGCTCAGGGAATTTAGTTTCTGTGAAGCTCCAGCAAACGAGAGCTCTAAACAATATTTTCATTAGATAGTTGCATGATGAAATAAATGCGAAGGAACAATGAACCTTTGTTGCTGAAGAGTTTAATTTAACCAATGCATAAAGGTAAAATCAACTAGCTGCAATCTTGTGAATGCATAGGATTTTATTGTGCGCACATTCTTTATGTTTTTGTACCAAAATATTAACTTGGGGTATCTAGTACAGTCTGATGTGCATCATCATTTAGGAGGTTCATCGGCTAAGAGATTTACCTTTATGATCATTGTCACTACAAGCTGTAGAACGACGCTTTAAAGTACTGAAAGAAGTTCCTTTACCATCGCCATGGTCATCGTCGGTGGATAAAAAGGATTCAACATCTTTTGCTGATTTATCTTCCTCAGCATTCACAGAATCCTGTGAATGCACATTCCATAAAGACAGTTACAATTGGAACAAATATTTCATGCTGGCAAAATTAAACATGATGATATTATCTCTCTATCAAACCCTGAAATCGTTTCAATGATAGAAAAGATCCAAAGGAAAAGGTCATCTCATCTGTTTCTAAGGTGTATGACCCACCAAAGTTTGGCCTTCAGCTCTTGAACACAACAGTATCTTTCTCTTTCTGTCATTCTGACACATAGCAGGAATTTTAGAAGAAAGTACCAACAGGAAAAAAAAGGCATTGATAACAAGAACAATGCCTTCCATAAAAATTTAGCATAGAATTAATATCAATTTACCTAATAATATAAATGGTTTAATGGGGATTAGTACCTCTGATAATTGCTGCTCTAAACACTGAGCATGTTGGTTTTGCTTCTCCTGAGATTGTTTAATTTGGATCCTCATCTGGCTTGTTGCAGATAAATATCAGATTGAAAGATAAGTATGGAACTTCAATACAATGGAATGATGGAATCCCTCCCAGTCCAAATTTTTTTTCTAGGAACATTTATTCAGGGCTAATCAAAAGGTTCAAGTTCAATGGTCAACTACAAAATTCTTACATTTTCACCCTTTCTAATCAAAATTCAAGACCATGTTCAAGTAACATGAACTGTAATAGGCCATTTCGTTCCATCAAAACCTAAACCAGTTTACTCCATGACCTTCTTTTCCTCGCACACAACACTGTTACATATTTATATAGAGCTTCCGCTATCCGTCTTCAAAAGAAAGAAAATTTATTGAAGAAAATTGCTTCCTATATAAAAGTAGGTCACATTTGGTTGGTATAAAAAATAAAAAACCAGAAAAGATGCTTCTAAGATGTTCAAGTGAAGGTTTCAGCATATCTTTGTCTTCTTCAATCTTTTCATTCAAGATCAATAGTAAGGAGACCTATAATAGTATGAGTAGATTATTTTATGCCCTTCATGTTGCCCACCCATGTCAACATGAAATTTTTCAGAGGATCTCACATTCTCATCTTGCTCATCAAATTCAGCTCACTAGCTTTACCACAGCTAGAAGTAGTTCTATTCTACTTGGTACAGTTTGTCCATAATGACTTTGTAGGTGCTGTGAATAATTCATTGTCATCTCATTATGAGTATTTCTTCGTGTATATATATAGGCATGGTTTCTACCCCTAGTTATATAACAATACATTGCTACATTTTATGTGTAACGATATACATCTGGAAGTTTTTGTTGTAACCCAGAGGCTTGTGTTGTAGTCTTGTAGACCAACATTGATGGAGTATGAAACCGTAAACTGAAAGGTCCAAAGTGGTTCGCATATACAGATAAATAACACAAGAAAGTTACACAATAGGCACGGTGCACTAGAGCTTCTATGATAACAAATTGGAAAAGAAAATACTCTCCTATTCAAAGGAACAAACCTGACAAGCTATTATTTTTACTAACCTGTGCATCTTTCATATTCAAATTGCTCTCCGGAAGGATCAGATTTTGCCCCTGAAAATTGGTAGAGCTTCCAGGAGAAGCAGACTTCAGGTTTTCAGATGTGAGAGACAGAGCTTGAGCCGAGGGACTTGGTTGATATTGCTGCATCCATAAAGAAAACTGCTGCAGATAACTTGGTGAAAGCCATCCGTCACCCGTCACTGCAAATGTAAAAGTACGGATTACATATGTCGACTAGAAAATTACCATGCCAGTGAATGTTCATTTTTAAGTTTGTAGAACTGTATCACTTCTATCCATGTCCTTACACACGAAACCAACACACAAAATATGCAAGTTCAGTGATTTAATAGAGCTGTATCCTGTATCTTTTGTAACTCAATTGAACCATGAGATCATTAGATAAGATAATCAAGAAAACAATATTTGTCCAGTTGAAACTAATAGGTACTGTTCTCCCATATCCTTTAATTATGGTTGAAAGTAAATTGCATCCTTTTCAAAGAAATTATACAAACAGAAGGTGACTGTAAAAAGTAATAACTCATCTACCCGCAGTTATATCAAAACAAAAACATGAGATGAGCTCCTGGATTTTCCAGAGAACAAAAATATCCGCACAAGGAAATCTAGTTATATATTGGGAATGTACCTGTCTGTGCACCATATGGGTTAGTTCTTAAAGGTCCAACTCTGCTAGTACTAACGCCATCTCCATTGTCCTGCCCATGAGAGAAGTGCCAAATTTTCATTTACATTAGCGATACCATATTCAAATTAGGAGCTTATAAGTTAGACCATACCCTCAGAACCAGTTGTTGAGCTTGCGGAGGCAAATAGCTGAAATACATGAAAGAATGTTAAAGAAAAAGTGCAATTCGATACCTTCTATTATAAAACGATCTCAATTTAGTGATCCATCATGCATTCCTCTTAAACATTAGAAACATGAGTAAAAACGTAAATCTAAGAGCAAGATTCGCAATACTTTTCCTTTGACATTCAAGCAATTTTATTATAAACTGTTCCCTTACCCCCAAAACGTGATCTGCATGGGCACCAGAAGTGGAACCATGGAAGGAAGCCAAAACCAATTGAGTGAAGCATAGTATTAGCGTGACAAAATACCTTGACATGGCTGAAGCCGAATGTGACAGATTCAGTTTATTGACATCAAGTCCTTGTAATTGTGGATCATAATTTCTAACCGGACGACACTGTTCCTCAAACATTCTTGCAGCAATCGAAGAAGCACCCGGTTGCCCCAACACCTTATCAAAGTCGCAACCAAAAGGGAATTGTCCGTGCCTCTGCTTATTTATAGGTAACTGTGGCACAATTTGACATGCATTTCTTTCCTCGTTCTGCGACATTTGTTCAGCCCGAAAATCAAACCAAAAGGATGTCTTAAATGCACCGTGTTAAAATGAAAAGACATGGCCTGAAAATAGCTATCATTCAACAAATCATTACGTTTACAGGGGCTTTCCCTTTGACGTCCTCACGCTTTCTACCTTGCCTATGGACATATGCATCATAAAACATTGTCCACCAATCATATAGAAACCCTTGGGCTGAATCATTGATTGCTGGCAACAAGAAGCAAAACATTATTTCATCCTAATTACAACGCAAAAAATTAAAGCAATCAATTCCAGTATCTTACAAGCTGGATACATTCAATAAATAAATATCTCCATTTTCTTTAATTTCATCTTCTTAAAGAAACATAAAACAATAATAGAAGTTGAAAAAAAATAAATCAAAAGTGCATATCAACTGCTAGTACTTAACATGTTAAATCAAGACATTCATCAATAAACAAGAAGATTTTAATATCCCAAAAAAGCGAAAAATTTAAGAAGACCCAAAAAGAAATAATAAAAAAAATGGTAAAAGAAGAGTGAGTGAGCCAGAAAGAACAACACACACATACATACCAACAGGTTTCGTAGCAACATCGGCTTGCTCCCTAAAAACTGCAGCAGTTTTATGCAACTTCCTTTTGATGAAGTAATCATACAAGTATAGGTCAAGCCTATAACAGCACAAAATATCAAATAAACAGTATACACACACACACTTAAAAAACATAAAAGAAAAGGGGGAAAAAAAAACAAGAAGAAAATAATTAGTACTTGTAAATTGAATACTAACATCTGTTGATCATCCCAGCCTTCAAAAGGAGAAGGCATGTTGATTGATCAACTTCCACAATCAGTAGTGATCACGTCCTTCACTTCAACAACACAAGAGCAAAAATCAAAACAACAAGAACACACCTATACACGATTATAATGGAGTTTTTTTTTCTCAAGTATGTAATAGGAATGATAAAAAGAAGAAGACTCAGGTGATCAGATTAAAACCCACATGGGTTTTTACAGCAAGAAAAGCACGGAGAGTGATGGAGAGAGAAAATGGTGATAACTGAGGTAAAGGTGGGTAGGTAGGTAGCTAGCAAATCAGGGAGGACTGACAGTGCCATGCAAAACAGAATCAGAATAAAAAGAGAGAAACAGACTGGTGGTTTGGCTTTTTATGGGCCAAAAAAAAAACAAGAAAAACAAGAAGAAGGAAGAAAGAAAGAAAGAAAACCCTTCATCCACCAACAAAAACACATAAAAAAGAAAAACCACACACAAAAACAATGGATAGATATATACGATATATCCCTATGGAAAATGTTGCAGGAAGGGCTGAAGCAGGCTGGCTGGCTCCTAAAATGGTGGCTAAGATTTATAGAAGGTATTATTGTACGGACACATTGTGTATGGTGTGGGGGTGTTCTGTCAATGAACCAATCGAATTTTGCCATGTCAGCAATGTCGAGAACTGTTTTCGGGATCTGGTTGAGGTGGGTTTTTACTTTTTACTTTTTACTTCTTACAGTAGGAAAAATCTTTGTTTTCTTGGTGGGTTGAATCTTGAATGTGTGAAATGAAATGTTAATCTTGTATCGTTCGGTGACAGCATGCACTGCGATCTTTGATTTGGTGTCTGGCATCACAAAAAATGGAATTGTTTTTTTTTTTTTTGTTTTTTAAAGCTATTAGGAACATTTGGGATTTAATTAGTTAATAAGTTGCTAATAAAGGAGACGAAACTTTTCTATAAATATGCTTAGGAATCATCAACTTTAATACTTTCAATGATACGACACCAATTAATTTGACGTAACACCGATTTGATGTAACGATAAATGAATTTTCCATAAAAAAACTCACTCATGAAATTGAAAATTCAAATTTTATTTATTATAATTTATAGTTGGTGACATTTGTATATTTTTATGCATAATAATTATTATTTTTGAAAAAAAAATTAAACTTCGATCTCGATATACATACAATAAGAGTTTTTCTTATAAAAAAAAAATTAATATGAAATGATCCAAAGTTCCTTAGTTAGCTATCGTTCTATTTTATAAATAAAAGAAAAACAAACAAATTCATGATATGCCTTTTATGGACCTATCTTAGCCATTAAGTTTTCGGAACTTTTTTTTTTTCCTTGGTGAATGGTTCACTAAGAATCCATGAAAAAGAAAAGTTCGTTGGCCAACTCTACTACTTGAGAGTAAATTATAAATTAGTCCTTCTAGTTTAGAAAAATAAATAAATTAATTTTTTTTTAAAAAAAACTAATCATTTAATCTTTTATATTTTAATTCTTAATAACTTAACCATTTCATCAATTTTTTTTAAAATTAATAATTTTTTTATTTTTTTTAATTTTTGGTTGAAGAGAGAGAGAGAGAGAAAATAGATAAAAGAGAAAAATAAAGGATCACCAAAAAAGGTAATTTTAAAAGAAAATTACTAATCTATCAGGAAACTTATGAAAAACTATGTTATGGATGGAATTAAAATATAAAAAATTAAATTATTGGTTTTCTTAAAAAAAAAATTAATTCGTTTCTCGATACGTGAATAACTAATGTATAGTTTAGTCACTCATTAATGGAAAATTAATCATAAGTATATATAAATAGCTGCCAAATGGTCCATTCTGCGCATTAACGAGTAATGGATCTGACCCAAGTTCAGAATGTACATACAGTAATGGCAGAAACTAGGTTGGTCAGTGACAGTGGAAGACCATTAATCGAATCGAGCAGAGAGCAGAAGTGTTTACTGTTATGGATATGAAAGTGTGCCCTAAAGGGCACCAAAAGGGTGTAGTCAAACAGTCAACGTATGATTGTTCAGGCGAAGGAGATCAGCCAGAGATGTGTTTATTGGTATTGTTACAGAGAAATTAAGAACGACTAATACCAATAATACAGGGCCTCAATTTACACGGTACAAATGCTAATTAATGAAGAACTTGGACCTCACGTTTCATGCAGTTCTGATCTTTCTTTTCTTTTTTTTAAATTGATTTTTTCGGACTAGGTTGTAGTTTTAATTCGAACAATGGAGTTTTTATGGTTTGATCAATAAGACAATGGAAGTCCTTTTATTTATAGTCAACCCAATTTTTTTAAGTTAATTTTGACCATTAAAAGGAAGAAAGGCTCGTCAGCTTTCTATTAATTCTAATTAAAAAAAAATTAAATTCTTTCCCAACCTTTTATATATTTATAGCTAGAAATTTGACTTTTCATTTTTATTTATGTTGGAATTATTTTTTTTACTTTATTTTAAAAGGATGGAAATTAAAAAAAAAAAAAAGATTCATTTTTATTAATTTATGCTTGATTTGTTATTATTTTTCATTTTTATCTAATTTTTCATTTATTTATGATATAAAAGTATTTTTTTAATTTTTAATTTTTTTTTTGTTTTTGTTTTACTTCATCAATGAATGATAAAAATATCGCTTTATTGATGAAACATAATTGATTCAATTTGTGTACTTTTTATAGGCATGATGTTCCAATTTATTTTTTTCATGAAAGTTTTGTTTGTGTTGGAAAATTATTTTTATATCAAATTTATTTATTTCTTAAAGTTTTTCTTTGAATTTTGAAAATAAAATACAGACTCATTTAGAATTTTTTTTTAAAAAAAAATCCTAACATATAAAAACAATCTAGCATAAATTATTGAAAAATTAACATAAATATTTTTAATCATTTGTTTGTCTTTGTAAAAAAAAAAAACTAACATAAATAAAAATAATAATGAAAAATAATTATAGAAATAAATAAATAAAAAGTTGGAAAAGCTTTTTAATAAATTTTTAATTTTTTTGTTGAGTTTTTTATTTTTTATCAAAAAAAATCTAAAATTATAACCAATAGAAAACTGACACATTTCCTCCTCTTTTTTAAAGTTTAAATTAACAGAAAATTAGATTGATTATAGACGAAGATACCTAAGTAATATAACGAAGCAAACTATAAAGGCCCAATTTACCTAAATTAAAACCACAAAAATATCATTTTGTCAAAAATCGATAGCAGAAGGACGCTGGTTTTTTCAAACCGCAGTCTTGCTCTTTCTATTGTTTCCGTCCGTCTCTAGTCCAGGTAGTCTTGAACCTTAAAAACCCATACAAAAATCACAAATAGAATCTAATGGTCCCAGGTTATGTTTCTTCTAAAGTTTTTAGCCTAGTTAACTCAAGTCCTAAAGCAATTGCCATTACCTAGGCACCATAGCTTGAGCCCACAAATTTAACAGAATCACAGAGTATATATCCTATAACCCATCCGAAAAACCTAGTATTTTTGGAGTTGACCCCTAGATTGTTCCATATTTTAGTGGAATCAGAACTGTAACCCCATTCCGAATCTAATTCATGTGCTTTCTTTGGCTGGCAATCTTCTTTGAAGGAAGGCATTACAAAGTAATCCTTCTCTTTCCCCTGATGCAACATCGTCCAAATAAAGAATTACAAGAAACCAATGGCCAATGATATGAAAAGGGGGAGGCTAAGCATCTTTACATCTGTCAAGATACGAATGGCATCCAAAGGGATAATGGATGAATAATATAAAGGTTTAAAAAACAGGGCAGGAGCTCTATCTATTTACACCAGGTTTTCCAAACATTGAAATCACAAAGGAATTTGAAAGAGATGAAGTTCTTGTTTCAGTTGCCATGTTGCTCATGTTTCTGCTTCATCAAGTCCAAAGAAAGCAAACATAAGGAGGAGAAGCAAGATCATCATAGAGCGACAGCAACAACCAGGCCTGACGAGATTGTCCCATGAAAGAATGAGCAGAGACCTATGGTGCTTTGCTTGTTGTTCCTTCAATCTTTTCTTCTCATTTCTCTCTGAATGAATGTATAGAATATTGTAACCATCTTTTCCTTTAGATGGTGATGAAATAAAGAATTAAAGATCCTTTCTTTCCTATGCCTTCACTGCTAATTTGATTAGTGTATTAAGAAAAACATCACGTCTCTTTGTGCTTATCTCCCTGATTTTTTGGCACCAAATCCATTTCTTGCATTTGATGTTCAATTGAAACCAGACCAGTCTGTGAAAGAAACCTGCAGATAAACGAAACAGCTGCTTTAGAAAGCTTACAACTTGAAAATGTCTTATCAGCCATATTTGAGATACGATTTTGCTCATTGGATTGGTTTTTCAAAGAGGAAAGGCAAATCAAATGCATCCCAAAGATGAATTCCATAAAGGTCAATGAAACGAGCATTAATCCAGTGGCTTCCTTTTTTCAATTTTCAAGAATAAAAGTTTTTCCCCATATCTGAGCAGAATCAAATCATGACATGTATAAATGGTAAATGCCCCCATCGACACTTGAGAAGCACCAACCTCAAATCACCCAAGTAAAAATCCTGCTTGCTACTTAGAATGTGCCTGTAACATCCTGGTGTCAAATTAAATGGTGATCTATGCAGCTAAATTATATGGAATCAAGAAATCACCGAAAGCCCATAATGAAACTCAGATAATAAAACTTCTTATTCCAACATGCAAAAATCATCATTTAGATTTCGGACAGATCCACTAACGCATAAGGTGCATAAAAATCTATGCACCATGCAGATGCAAAGCCCCAGCTGCACAGGCATGGAATAGAAAACATCATACCCAAGATTTTGTAGCACAGTTCTAAGGCAGTACAGTTGGGTTACTCAATCAGGGAAAATTGGCAAATACATTTAGTTTTCAATAACTTCTAGAAAGCTACTGCTGTGAGCAGTTTAGACTGCACAGAGGCAGGGCATATAGAATGAATAAACATACTTCCAAGCAAGGAACCAGTAGACCTGACTAAAGACTAATAAATTTCCATTCGTGTGTAACATAGATAAAATTAAGGACTAAAGACTAATAAATTTCCATTCGAGTGTAACATAGATAAAATTAAGTGTTAGATGCCATATGGATTGTTAATGCAAACACAATACTGCACAGATCTTAGGATCCAAATGGCATATCAAGCACCATTTCCTCAGGCCCTAAAGAAGATTGAGAAATGTTTGGGATGTACAGATTTGCAGACCAACTATTGTTCTTAGGCAAGACAAAGCTTTCTGCAGGAAAGAAATGGGGCAACATAAATGCCATGTTGTAAGTTCACGCATTTTAATCTTATACATGTAACCAGCACACATTTATACCCTCTAGCTTAAGATGTGTTCATCATCCCTAATGACACTTTTTCGACAATACCTCGCAGATCCAATACTTAACCATGCCTCAAACAGACCAAGTGGAAAAATGAGATACATTGCATTACCAAAATTATGGTTCCAGAGTCCAACACTAATATTCAGGCAAAACCAATTGTCACAAATTATATAAACTAATAATCCAATAGTTCCTGCCTATTGAAAGATATCCATTAGTGGCATTATCAACAAGTCATTTCGAATGCTCTAACACATAAGGGACCTTGCAACAATTACATTATTTATCTGAAGGATTTAAATTACACGAGAGGTCATATATTTTAATGACCACTATAAAGCATTGTTCAGGAAAATTCTTCTGATGTAATAGAAAAGATATAATACAAATCATTTTATTACTGGTAAAAAAAGAGAGGATAAATTTAAATTAGAATTGTAGGCCTGGTCATACTGACTAGTATCAAGAAGAGAAATAACAAACATAGAAAAAATATTAAAACCTTAAGCAATGATCATTTTTAAGCAATCATATAGAAAAAAAAATCAAACATTATAATGGTCTTACGGGAACTATAAAAAAAAGTCCTAAAATCTAAAGTAAATCAATCAAACAACAATAACCCACGTTTCAATTCAACAAAATTTAGTCAAAGTAAGGATTTTTTTTAAGAAAAGAATTAGATTACCAGCTAAGAAGCAAGAAGAGGGTAGCTGTGATTATTACAAGAAACCCAACATGAAGTACCAAAGAAGAGTCGCTAGAGGAGAAAGCTAAGCCGAGCATCACAGCAAGACACAAACCCAACAAAAAAAATGCTGATTTTAACGTGTTCCATGTTGGACCCTGAAATTTGAACAACAAAAGAAAAAGAAAAAAGAAAAAAAAGATGAATTTCTGGTTAAGAAGATTGCATAGTAATGTAATAATGGTACGATAACAATAACAATAACAAAAATGATGCTTACGTTAACACCAGGTGCTAATGCTCCAAGTAAGACTGCCTGTGCTGATGAGACGTCTATCTGTTTGTCTTTCTCCATTTCGATTGTGGGTTTCTGGGATCTGAGATTTTAATTCTACAGAGTTCAGAGAGATCGTGAGAAGAGGTGACCGGAAAAGATACACGTAGTTGAAAAGTTGAAAGCTTTGAACAGGGCTAAGCCAGGCTATTTGGTTTTGGGTCAAAAAGTTGGGCCAATGCTCTTCCCTCTTAAGCCCGTTTGTTTGTCGGAAAGTATTTTCCTTACTTTCCAATATTTAGCTACCCTTCGGAAAATTTCTCAATATAATTCACCTTCCAGTTAAAGAAAGAAAGAAAAAAAAGCATTTTCGTTTTTAAAAGAGCAAAAAATAATTTTCTTAAAGGATGAATAAATAAAATAATACAAAGCCGAACATTAATATATAATATTATTAGAAAATAATAATCACTAATATATATATAGATATAGAAAATAATATATTAATTTTTATATGAGTGCATACAAATTTTTATTAAAAAATTTTCAATTTATTAAAAATATATTATAATACTCAACATCTTATCATATAGAATAACTATAAATATTAGATCTTTTAAATGTATTGTAAAAATAGAATACCATAGAAAAAAAGTTATTGAAAAATGTCTTCTGGAAATATTTTAAAAAATTAAATAACTTAAAAATTTTATTTTTCTTTCTTTCTTTTTTTACGACACGGTGAAGCATGAAAAAAGGATTTTTAATTTATTTATTTTTCGTAATATAATCAAATATCATAAAGTAATTCATTCTCTTAGAAATCATTTTCTATAAAATTCACTTTTCAAAGGAATTCAAGTACAAGCAAACAAACGGAGCTTTAATCCTACAATCATGAATTTTCAACTTATTTTATATGATACAGACAAATATAAGAAAGTAATTTATTTTTTTTAAAAAAATCATTTTTTAAAATGAAAATCACTTTTCAAACGCATTCGAGTACAAGCGAGCAAACGAAGCTTTAATCCCACGGGCATAAAAGGCCGGCTTTTAACTAGAGTGGAGAGTCGGAGATATAGAGTTAATCTAGATACACCAAAATGATCCCCTAACTACTGATTTAAGCAGTGCTATCCTACAAGTGTGTGTAAAATCAATGCACTTAACGAATAACCTTTGATTTTTTTTTTCCCTATATTAATGGTTAACCAATAATTTTTTCTACTTTAATACCTAATTTATTTATTTATTTATTTTGTGTCTATGGTAACTTAAGAGTATTAATTACTTATGTGTTAAGGATTAATTGTCATATGATAGATCATTTCGGACATCTATCGGGAGACGATGGGTTGTCTCCATTCGGAACTATAATTGCATGAACACTCTTGGCTTACGACTAACCCAACTTATATGCTTAATTTGTCCATAAAAATTAATTAAAATTTTAATTAATTTTGCTATCTATTGATTCATGTTTTTTTTTTTTTAGCAGGAATCCAAGCTAAACAACAATGGAGATGAATGTTGCTCAACATAAGGTTTTGGTCAATGCAAGGATGAACACAAGTATTTTGATAAGACCAATATCTATGCTTTATCATTGAAATGCATTAGAGAGATTAATTTGGTGGATTCAAAGTAAGATCAGCTTAAAAAAATTCAACCATTACTTTTTTTAACGTTTTCTAATAAGTTGAATTAATTTAGTTAGAAAAAAACATAATTTTTCTAACTCAAATCTAGTCATCCAAGCATAGATGACATAATATAATTAGTAATCAAAGATTATCCTATATTTCACTATAATATTAATCTCACATCATTGTGAAGGGTACAAAACTTTTTAATTCTTAACAAAACTTCTAAACACACTATCTTTCAAAACTCTTTCACTTTCATATCAAACAATATTTAAATTTTTATCTATTTGGACTTTGACCACCTATGACTTGTAACTCAACGTATAACTTATTAACATTGCATGTTTCCCCTATTAGATCTTTCAGTGTTTGCATCCATTATACTTAGTTGATTAACTATTATTTCAACAAATCACAACACTAGTTTTATCTATCTTAACTATACCCAAATTAATCTAACAATATCTCATTTACCGATGTTGCCTCCACTCTTATTTTTGGGTAACATTGCTAATTAAATAAGTTGTTGGGGAACATAAATGAAATTACCTCATAGTTGGGGGCCCATTTGAAGCCATCTCTTACATTTTTGCGTTTATGTCAAGTCGCTAATGTTACTGTTTAGCCATACATTTAGACCTTTTTAGAGGGCTTTTCTCTAATATTGAAGTCATAAAAACAGCAGCAAAGCATACCAATACAATCTTCGCAGGTTAGCATTTGAAATGAATTCTCTACTTTCAAAGCCTTCTCTCCACTGCCCAGGATGGTATCTTGCACAGCATATACAATCTGATACCTATACAGCATGTCAATTTTGACAAACTATATATACGATTCCTACAAATGCTGAAATTTTTCCAGAGACTTTCTTGAGCACTTCTTTTGGAGGAATGGCAAAATACATGCATATACATACAAATTAACACATACATGCTAGCAACTAACAAATGAACAGTTACCGCCTATGGATTATTACATGCTGAACGAAGCTCCGACAAGGATATGCAGCTATGTTCAATGCTCATATAGACTGTTTCGTATGACAGTTTCAACTTCCCATTTATGCGGGACCTCTCCACGTTGGATCCTGCTGGAGCAGCCATTCTTTCTCCTTGAGATACTGCAAGAGTGGCTGCGGCTCATTCACAACACCACATCCATAAGGGCTCGGTCTTTGGTAACCATAAAAGAACTTGTTCCTTTGATCATCAGTTTCATAAACAGGGGGAAAACCTGGAAGCAATTGAGGGCTCGCTTCATAAATGTATTGGTCAGAAGCCAAAGGAGTTCCCCACTGGTCAAAAAGACCAGACCTGGATACGTCATGGAAGTTTCCAGTGTTCCCAATGGTGTAAGAATGAACTGGCCATAAGTGATTAGTGCTGCGCTCGTGGTTCTGACTTTCCCTGTATTGACGAAGCCATTCAGAAGAAGTCATTCTACGCACTGGCGTGTATGCATCCATGAAACCTGGAATTCCAGGACCATAATCGAGTGGTTGATGAGAGCCAGTCCAATTTGAATAGCCACTCACTTGAGATGCCTCAAAGAAATTAGAATTCATCCTGTTGATTGTTCCTGAGCTATTGCAGTCGGTGAAAGTAGTTTGACTGCCATTAAGCCAGACAGCATCATCCGGAAGAAATGGGGCAGAAGGCACTGGAGCAGAATAAGGAGGAGGAGAGTAATGTGGGGTCGTAGGTTCATGCCTGGAACTCATTACAGAGTCAGTTTCACTGATACAGAGATCATTCATGGATGCTGAAGCGATTTCCTGAATAGGTGCCAAGTTATGTTCACTCATATCACTTTTACCTTTCACCCTTTCATTGCTCAAACCTCTATTGAGGACCCAAGCATTGAGTGAGGGCGGCCCAGCAGAAATGGAAGTGCTGCGAGAGGGACTCCCGTGAGAGATAGAGGCTTCTGAAAGCAGGTATTCTGCTGAATCCTTTAATAGAGGCTCCTGCTGTTTCATTGGTTTGTCGCACCTGAAATTAGTGAAGTCAGAATTTAATGCTGAAGAATCACCCTGGCCCTGGTTTTGTGCTATTAGTAGTGACGTAGCACGTCGCAAGCATTCATCGGCAGGTACAATTTGGTCCCCAGTGTCTTCTGAAGGTGTTTGATCATTAGAGGTGATAGAGCTATAAAGTGGTGCAGAATTGTATCTTGTGAGAGGCTTGAAAAGAATTACTTCTTCCTCCTCCAAGGAAACAGATTTTCCATTCACAATAGGGCTTGATTTTTCCTCAAAGATCACTTTCTCACTTTTTTCTGTAGATTGGAAAATTTGCTCATTCAACACTTTCTCTTGAACAACAGCATTACCAGACTCCATCATTTCAGATACTTCCCCATCTGGAAATTTATCTGATCCTCCAACAGAAAATTTTCTTCCAGATTTATCATAGAAGATCCACTTGCGATTATTGTTCGATCTGTCTGCAATTTTCATTGCAGCATTAATAATGCGGTTAACACGGTATTTTGTTCCATTTTCGTAACTGTCTCTGTGTCCCCAATGACTTGTAAAATCTAATGGCACCTGTGAATGAGCTAATGGTGCAAAGCCTCTCAACTCATAGTCTTCCCAAAGAGCAGTGCTGGGAGGAGGTTCGACTTCACCACTGTTAATGTCAAATCGCTTCAGAAGTTCACGAAACTCACCAAAAAAGTAAGACATAGCACTTGAACATTTATCATCAGATCCATATATTTCTAGTTCATCAAGAATACTTGCCAACCACTCCACGAAAACAAGTAAAGCTGGTAAAAGTGGGCATGAGTCCAACAATTCTGCCTTCAAACATCTATGAGTAAGGCGTCCCATGAAAATGAATGAAGCAGTCAATGCAGCTTGTGTTAACACGAGCTGCTGTGCTTCAGTTTTATCATGTGAATCTTTTCCACCCAGGCCATTTATTAGATTCTCGATGACAAAGATGAGTATCGAGACAAATTGAAGGGTTCTAAAAGGACCAGTCCTGGCTAAATACATATGCTGATATGATTCCATTGCAGCTTTTAGCTTTCCATCGTCTAGTGCCAGCAACACATCCAGCTCTTTAACAGTAGATGCAAATGTACAAGGAAAGTCCTCAAAACTGCCACAAATTGATAAGCAATTAGTAATGTATACAACCATCTTTTGTAAACCAAGCAGTTCATAAGAGGATAGCTTTAAAAGCAGTTAGCAAAAGTTCAGCTCTGTATGACATATGGTGGAATTGGTACTTGCAGAATGCATATGACAAAAACCTTGAATTAGTAATGTGACCGCATATTTCAGAAGGAAGGATTCCTCATCATTTCGCAGCTAATAATCCATACTATAAAGATGACCTTCAGTTTTTCCGGCCAAAATTCCAAACATAAGCATTAATTCTGTTGGCATGGAGTTTATGGGAATTGCCTGATTCAAAATTCTTACAACTTCTTTTGACATTCTTCGTGAATCCTCAAAAAGATCATTAAATCTTGGAAGCTCAACGTAAAATGAATGTTCAATTTTATAAAAGATGATAACAGAACGATTATCAAGAAGACTACTCCAGATAGTGAATGCCATATCAGTTAGCATATCAAGCATTTTTTTACCAATAGAGTAGTGAAAAGCGCATGCTACATACAACAGACACAAGAAAAAATCATAAAAGATGATTGTGTAAGTAAATCTATATGGGAAACCTAGGACTGTTTAGTAGAAGCAAAATGTGCTTCAAGGAGTACCTGGCTTTTATGAAGAAGAAACTTAATGTTCTAATGATAAGAGGCCACAAATGTGTCTCCCTTGAGCCTGTATCTTCAGCTTTCAAAGGCTTGCAATTCAACAGCTCATTAGTGGATTGTGCTGTAGTCCAGATGGTACTTTCAGATGGTTGTAAAAAATCAAAGCGGGCCTCAATGGAAAGGTAATGCAAATGGGACGACTTATTCTGCAAGACCACAAAACCAACTGAGAACCACCAAAAAAGAAAAATTGGCAGCAACAGCAATCTGAAGGTGATAGCATTCATACACACAAGAAACCAAGAAAAAAAAAGGTTGGAACATGAGCTTGAGTCTTACTCTTTCAAACAGTAAAATAAGGTTATTCCATGCATCAGGGAAAGGATCTTTAACAGCTAAACTTCTAATGCAGTGGTACAGAGCTAGGAATTCATCACCAACATATGTTGCCAACACTGCCAACTGAAAATCAACATAGTCCGTTATATGCATACATATAGAACAAGAATAGAAGCATACAAAGATTTAAAAGCCATTAAGTTCTTAAGACTTGAGGACAATTTACAAGTTTTTCCACCGATATCATATAAGAAAGCAGCGCGATTATACCTGATTTTGAGGGTTTCCACTGTCTGGCCAAATTATTGTTGCTTCCAAGTAATGAGTGACTGCAACTGACCAATTGTGATTCTGTGGGTCAGATTTTTCACATTGTTCTCTGTATCTAGCAAAATCGCCAAGACAAACAAAAAAGCGATGGCATAAAAATTGTAGTTTCTGCATTTTCTTTGGCTCAACAGAAGCAGACTTGCCACCACTGCTATGGAAGGAAAAATCTTCAGGGAGACCATAATATCTTTTGATTTTGAAGATCAGATTTTGGTAAAATTCAATTGCTTCAGACAGAAATGACTTAAATCCATCTAAATGGTTGTCAATCACCCTCTGTGCAGCAACTACACTTTGTGGTGTTGCAAATGTTGCAGTCTCTCCATTAGCAGAATTTCTCTTCATTCTTTTACGAAATTCATCAATATGTCTATAGTGTAGCTTCCACAAAGAATATTCAGTATCTTGAAGGTCCTCCAGTTTGTGATCACTGAGGATTATTTTCTCATAACTCGAACAGATTTTTCGGTACAAGTCTTGAACATTGGAGTACAATAGACCTCTCGTATGGATTAATGCCCACAGCTGTTTTTCTAAATTAGTGACCTAAACCACCACAATTTCAAGAGTGAATACTGGAAGAACATAAATTTCATTGTAAAAGGTTAAGAATCACACACAACTGAAACTGAAAATTTTACCTCAACAAGAAGACTTGGTTTTTCTTTCTGATCCTTAAGAAGTGAATTGGTATCCATGACTGGAGTAGAAAAAAACTTTTCTGACCTGCCATTTATCAGACAACATGGAGGGAAATGCAAGTGAACAAACTAGACCCCAAAATTCCAATTTAAAAGTTGTGATAATATTCCAGATATATTTTCATTTTCATGGATTCTAGTCACTGCAAACAAAATATCAAAGCTCATGATATTTAGCAAGGATAAAGCTCAAGTAAAGGCCCCCAAAGAATCCAAATAACAAGCTCAGCTTCCTAAGTATCGACTATGGAAATATATAATAGAAAGAAACTCCAAGAAAATTATAATGGGAACCAAACTCAAAATGATGGAAGATGAAGATGTCAACACATTGCAAAGATATAACCAAAAAAGGGAATCGCCACAAAAAAGAAAAAAAAATTAATAATAATAAATAAATAATAAAAAAAAAACTCTATAAAAAGCAACGTGGACTTGAACAAAGCAGACATTTATTAAGAATTATGTTCTCCGAAGCATTCAAACTAGCTTGAAAATATGAATTATCTTTCCAAAATTGCACTCAAGTGATCTAATTTCAATAGTCTCTAAAGTCGAATTAAACTCCTGAAGAAAATTTTTGAAACAATTCAAAGTTAAAACATCATGTAACCTGCCTTAAAAGAACTTGAAGAGACATATCATCCCTAAAGATCAACAAGCAATCAAAGTATCAAGTAAACTCTAATAAAATTATAAATTATTAACAGTGCTACCAGAATACAAGTAAAATTCAACCTTTTTAAGCATATAACCCTCCTAGAAAATGATCATCATCTTCAAAATTGAAGTCTGCGAGCAAGCATTACACAAGTCTAAAAGTGAGAATTGCTCAGTTAATTGATGCCAGCAAGTTGTAGGCTTTAAGCAAGCAGTCAATTAAACAAAGAATTTGCCAACAGTAAACTACAAGAGAATTTGCTCAATTAATTGATGCCAACAACAAGTTGTAGACTTTAAGCAATCAGTCAATTAAACAAAGAATTTGCCAACAGTAAACTACAAGAGAATTTTATCTCTCTCTCTCTCTCTCTCCCTCTCATGAATAATTACAGGAGAATTAAAGAGGGAAAAGAACTCAAAAAACAAGAATCAGGGAATTCTATCAAAGAACATACCAAACTCACACAAATCAAAGTAGAACAACAACAGCAGCAAAAACAGTAAGAGAAACCCACTTCAAATTAAGAAACTTGGACAGAAACAAGCATAAAAGTTATGATCTTTAATGATCATAAAAAGAAGGAAAAGAAAAGCACTGAAAATAAAAAAATAAAAAAAAAAAAAAAACAGAGTACCTGAGGAAATTAAAGAGTTAAAAACAAACAAAAGAGAAATTCCATTAAAGTTAGTAAGGAGGAGCCAATGTTTGTAGCAGAAACTGAGACCAAAAGGACACAGCTTCGAGAGAAAGAGATAGAAGGAGAGAAGCGCGGGGATTGGAAGAAGCAAGATGAGTTCAGCCCACCTGTACAGGGTCAGTTGTGAAACAGACAAAGCAAAAGGCTGACTGATTATAAGACTTCACACTTAACTTCTTTTTTATAAAAAAAAAAAAAAAAAGATTATTGGTAATGATTTTCTTTCACGGTGAGAACTATTTTTGAATCATTTTTTTCCACGATTTAATCAATCTTTTCAACATCAAAGACTTGCTGTCCACCCCAAAACAAGTAATACACTTTTATAAAATTATGACCAACTTCCCTTTTATTTTGTGTTTTAACTGTTTTCCGTATAAAAAAAAACTAGCATATATTGGTTTTGAAAAAAACAAAATTATTTTTCATTGATATGAAGATATTTTTATTATCTTAAAATAACGATAAAAAATACATGTAATGAGGTATGAGAGAGTAGAAAAGAGAGGAATAAACAAAAGTGAATGAACGATCATCATCACCCTCATCAGTTTCTCTTGACCAAATAAGGAGGATCCCTTGCAATCCAAGCTAAATCCATCTTTTTGTCTTAGAACTTTGTTAATATATTACTAATATAAAATAAAAGTCATGCTTCATGAGCCACCTTTTTCTCAATAGCTAGTCCACTGAAATACTGAATCCTAGGTTATGCTCATACTCTCCTTTTTCTATTAACGAAAAACTACTCTGCTACATTTATTCAAGTCATTAAGAGAAAACTACGTAAGTTTACGGAATAAATTATCACGAGAAGTTAATAATGTTTCTCATATATTACTGGGTAGTTTTCTTTCTTGACAGAATATTAAGTATTTGCAAGGATCAAATTTGAGTCTGCCAAACAAGAGATCCAGAGTTTGGACTGAAAAGTTTTGACAACATATAAGAAAAATGTAGCTTTATTGAATGGATAAGACACGGGGCTACTTAACATGGTGTGTATATATATATATATTATGTACATGTGTGTGTGTGTGTTTTGGCATGGCTACCCATCTGTGCAATAGCAAAGTGGGTGGTGGGTGGTGGGTGGTGGAGGGGTCATGTTTTGTTGATAGACCAACAAAAGTCAACATTTGTGCTTAGGCATATAAGAACAAAATAGTAAAGAACGAGGCCCGTCGACATTAAAGATTGAGAACAAGCACCTAGAGAATTAGAAAGGTCGAAAAGAGCAAAATTGATTAACCTCACTTCGACATAACACCCCACTGGTAAGTTAGGAGTTGGGACTCAATCATAGGGTCTACCCAGTTCAAAAAAAGAGTTACAGGCTCCATCTGAAAAGAGAAAAATTAATTTTAGAGCAACGTTAAAATTACAAGAAATTACTATACTTATTTAAAGAGAGAAGATACCTTCGTAGTAAAGTCAAGGGAGTAAGGTCTGATGACCCAAAAAATAAGGAACTAGGGTGAGGTAGATTCTCGATTTATAAATATAATAAGACTCAACGATCAAGACTTTTAACTTGCACTTTGGACTTTCGGACGATGGAATTGTAATGTCGCACTTTTCGACTTATTAATAATTAATAAGAGCGACTGTCTAAACATTCTTTTTTCAAAAGTAAGAAACTAATCCCAATCTCAATCACTGTTGTAAATTTAGGAATCTACGTATTATCCTCCATATATAATGAAAGAAAACATTAAGGTTAAATAGAAAACCTCGTAAATATGAGATTCTAAATTTTAATGTTGAAATGTTACTTATGATAAAACACTCACTCGAAAAGCAATTATCTAAACATTATGATTTTTTTTTAAGTAAAAGATATATTTGGATTAACTTATAGGCCAATTGAAAATAAATTCTTATATATATATATATATATATATATATATATATATATATATATTGGGTTCAATATTCAAATTTAAGAAGTAAAAAAACTGAGTAGAGCTACTTAACATGATGTATTTAACGAGATATACCCAATAAATTATAAACATTCGTTATTTCATATACACATATAGAAAAGGATGAATGTAAAATTGGGTTAAAATGGTTTATTTAAAGCGATTTTAATTGCATTATAATTTTATTTTATTTATGATTTCACTTTTTTATAATCAAATTTATATGAATTATCTGTTATTATTATTTTCATTAGATAATACCTTTTGGAAACATGGTCCCTGATTTTCAGATTTTAGTCAAATTAACTCGAACATACCTTAAAACTAGCCATGGAAAAGTGAAAAACCTTATGCTTCCAACATGTGGTCATGCACGTCCCTCTGTCCATCTCAAATTTTGTGATATAGAGACTAATTTGATTAAAATCTGAACCTTGAGGGACCACATGTGTACTTTAACCCACATTTGAGTTCTGCCAAAATACCAGAATGACTTCGAAACACTGCAAAACTGATAATTCCCAGAAAAAAATTATGCAGAAATGAAAAACATTTCAGGAAAAAAAAAAAAAAACAATTGAACTGCCTTGAAAAAATAATGGAAGAATTAAGTTACCATAAACAAACATAAATATATAAATTCATTATTGAATTAAACTAAAGGAATTAATAATTAATTAATGGACAATAGTTTATTCCTTACATGTTCATATGTATCAGATTTCGTTTGAGGTTGCTTGCATGGTAGAATCTCTTTCTTTTTCATAACCTAGGCTTGCTCTTTCTTTCATCTATATCCATCTGCGTATTTTTATAACTATATTTAGGATTAAAAAATACCAAAAGAAATAGACTAGTCAGAGGTCAAGGTCACCTTAGACAACGGGAGCATGTCGTGTACGCATGAATCACGATACACCTGGCACATTACTCGTGGGACCCATTTTTAACCCCCTAAAAATGGACTACTGATGGGAATATCTCAACCGTCAATATGAAAATTAACATGTTTTTTAATTTATTTTTTAGCAGGAAGTGTGTAGAAAGTCAAACAAATCATAGCGGAAATGGGTCTACGTAGTTGTTGTTTGGTTTCGTGATTTGAACCATTTGATGCCAAATTCAAAGATCATTAATTGCTTCACATGGAATTTTTGTTTTATTTATTCGAAGAGATATAATTTGCTGTAAATGGGGGGAAAAAGTGACAATTAAGAGTTGAATTTCAGATGCTGTAATTCCATGTCAGGCTCATTCACTAGTGATCCTCCTAAAATAAAAACATAAGAAGAAAATGAAAAATGATAGGTCCATACCGAAGAACTTGAGGGAAAAAATGTTGTAAAGTTCGAAATCTAAATTCGTATTTGTTAAAAAATGTTTTAAAAAAACTTCCAAGATATTTGTATAAAGCTAATGTTAGGGAGGAAAAAAAGGGAAAACGAGTGAGATATTTATACTACTATTATACTCTGCTGTCGCTTGTCAAATTTGATCAGTCTTTTTTAAGGGTCCATCTCATAATTTTATTGTGAAAATGATGGATATTGATCACGATTGTTTTTAAGCGAATTCAATGTCTAGAAGGAAGAGTAGCCATTGGGGTAGGGCAAACATTTTCTCCAATCGCTCCAAATCGACTACAGTCCAAGAATGACGGTGTTAAAATCCATCTAGCCCAGCCCAACAGGTAGTGGCTCCGACAGTCGAACTATGCTGCAAGTACAAATGTAGAGCAGGTATGATGCTTCCGAAATCCCAACTCCCAAATTTGATAAATTCAAATCAGTAAAATAAAGTTTATACTGTCAATTAAAACTATCTAAATCTCAAATTATTTTTATTTTTTTATTTTTTTGTTATCTCTAACGGCTAAAGTATTGACCATTAGTGAAAATACTTAAAACTAATAATTAAATTATTTTTACTAAATGCATATGTTATACATCATTAACTATTCAATAACAAAAATTAAATCCATAAACAACAAAATCATCCAAGCTTTATTAAAGCTAATTATTATTAAATATTTTTTCAAAATTAATTTTAATTCTAAAAAATTAAAAAAAAAAAATTAATTAATTAATTTTTTTTTACTAAAAAAATCAATTACACATCATTAATTATCCAACAGCAAAAGTTATACCCATAAACAACAAAATTATCTAACTTGTTTTAAAACTAACTATATATTAGTAAATATTATTTTTTGAATTCTCAAATAAAAATGAAATGCTATTAAAACAATGTTATTTTAAATATTTCAATTAACGTTTAACGCTTTGATCGTCAAACATAACGAGAAGAGAATAAAATTTACATAAAAATTTAATAACTTCATATTCAAATAGTCTAAATTGATATTACATGTTTTATTTTGTCCATTAATTAATTATGCTATCAAACCAAATCAAATTGGGTTTGGCCAAAAGAAAGTACAAGGCAAATTTCATGACATAAGAAACAAAACAGGAGACTCCAATTCTTGGCATATAAAGGGAGCACTATTCGATTTGAACCACAAAATAAAATTCAATTTTAGTTCAGTTTTTAGCTTAAAATTAAATAATAATAATATAAAAAAAGCTGAATTTTTTTAGTTTTTAGGTCCAGTTTGGTTTAAACCAAAAGCCCATTTTTTAAAAAGTTTGAAAATAATACAAATAACTAAAAAAATAATACTTTAACATTATTATAAATATATAATGGATTGATGATGTGTTTGGTTTGTGTATATTATTTTAAAAATTAAGAAAAAAATAAAAAATAAAAAGATTTGGTTTAAACTGAAAAAACCAAAAACCAAAATTTTGGTTTTTAAATAAAAAAAATAGCAATTCAGCTTGAATTCATTTTTTGTTTTTATGTATTCAATTAACTGAAAACCGAACAGAAATTATAAAAACTGAATCTAAAATCGAAATGCGTCCCCTATTGCCATATGTTGTCAGCAAATCTTATCTAACCTCCAACATTTGCTAGTTATCCAACAGGCGTCCTGTACTGAAAAATAATATATATATATATATATATATATATAGTTTGTTGAAGGTTATATACAAAATGAAGCACTTCAGAAGTCAACCTTTTTTTTTTCCTTATGTTGTTGGAAGTTTCAATCCAAGGTAGTAATTTAATCGTTTTTGAATCATCCAAAAAATCCTAGTACGTTAATCTTTTTTTATGTATTTAGAATTGTACCTTAATCTACTTGTTTATTCACTGGAGATATTTTCATCAACATCTACCATGCATATATTAGAAATGGAGATGATTACTCTTGGAGGTTTAAGCTTGATTGCTACGTAGGTTTACTCCTTACATTTGTTGAGGGGCAAATTTTTCATAGGTAAATAAGAAAACTATAGAAGGCAATTAATGTATTTTTATTTGAAAATATAATGAAAATTAAAAAAGTATAAGGATTAAAGTGTGAAGTACAAGAAATTAAGAGGGACAATCGTCCTCCTTTCTTAACAAATAACAACTAGTTTTACAAATTTGGATCCTTTTATATTCAACAAAACATGATATATAATTTTCTTTTAATATAACCTTTTCAAAATAAATTAATGGTTAAGATCCTTCTACCAAAGATTTATTGAATTAAACACTAAAATTAAGATTTGGGTTAATACTTAACTTTTATATATACTTTTTAACTTTAGAAAAAAATTACAACTTGAGTATTCAATTTTTGATTTTATTTATGTTTGAGTATCCAATCGATAAATCCTTCTATTTAAGTTTCTAAGGTTGATTTTTTTATTTATTTAATGTTTGCATACCTACAATCACCTGAAATTAGAAAATACTATTATGTCTTAGATTGTTAAAAAAAATATACAATTTGAGTGCCTATCCTTTTATTATTTTTCCATTTGAGTGTCAACATTTTTTTTATTTATTTACCTCAATCATCCAAGACTAGAAAATAATGACATGATCGGGTTCAAGTCGACATGCGATAATTTTTAACCGATATATGATAAAAAATAGATCTTGCTCAAATTTACTAAGAAAAAATAAAACTTTTATACAAGGAAAATAGCTCGCAAGAGTAATAATAATAAATCAAAATTAATTACTATTAACTGAATGAATTCGAATTGTTTAGATGATAAAAAGTTAAAACTTTTAGATTAGGCAAATGAAATTTTTAGATGATAATATCTTAAAAATATTTTAAGAAATTGATTCGTAAACTTGTTAAGTTCATTCGACTAACAATAATTGATTTTTTTATTTTTTTAATTATTTCCATCTATTTCTTTATAAGAAAATTTGTATTTTTTTAATTTTTTCCAAATAAATTCAAGTGAAACTCATTTTTTTGTCATGTCGGTTAAAAACTACTGTGTGTTGGTGGATTTCAAATACGCAAGTATTTTTTAGTTTTAGGTGACTAAAAGAACTCAAAAAAAAAAAAATGTTGGGCACTCAACTGAAAAATAATAAAAAATTAGGCACTCAAATTACTTTTTTTCTATAAAAAATAATTTATTTTTAATAATCCACGTAGATTCAATTTTTACCATGTGCCAGTTAAAACTATCAAATGAGAGTTTATAATGGACATTTTGGCATTTTTCAACTTCAAATAATTGTGGACACTCAAACAAAACGTAAAAAAAAATAAAAAAAAATCGAGACTTGGACACTCAAATAAAATAATTTATCGATTAGGCATTCAAGTAAGAAAAAAAATCAAAATTTGGACCCTCAAATTGCAATTTTCTCTTAACTTTATGATAGAAAATCTAAGAAATTAAAAAGAAACTAAAACATATCCTTCAAAAAATTCTAAGATTCTAATTCTCAACATAAAATTTGTTGCCATATTACTACTAAAAACTATAAATATTTTAGACAATTTTCAAAAATATTCTATGGATACGAGTGTTTATTGAGTTTCGTTGGAAAGTTTTCATTTATCTAGATAACTTTAAAAAAGAACAAAAAATTTATGACTACTAATGCACGGGAAATTTCTCTTCAAATAATGGTTTAAATAATCAAATATAGAAAAGCTTGTTAAGAGTTTGAAATGCTGTACTTTTCTTTCATCATAATTGCCTCCATCATTGTATAGCCTTTTATGATATGTTAATGAAATTCTTGTTTTATATATATACACTGATTATTTGTTTAAAATCCAATCGGTGAAGGATTTAATTATCATACAAAAAAACTAACTATAGGACATCTTTACCGTTGAGGAAGAATAAGAAAAAGAACAGCATCATCTGGTGTTGGCCCGAACTTCATTTAGTTTAGTTGGATAACATCTAATTGAGCAGGGCCACCTTTAACCATAATCAATTAATCAACATGAACATAGCTTCTTTATTATGAAAAGCTTCAAGTTAATACAGGTGAACAACAACTATCTTTATTAATTATAAGTATTGAGATCTAGAGTTTCATTCCAAAAAGTTTAAACAAAATTGCAAAAAATAGGGAAAGTAGCCTGTTCATTTGCGCATATATATATACCAACATAATCGTAATAGATATGAACTAATCGACCCACAGAGAAGCAACCCTCTCAAACATTACCATGAATAGGCAATTGTTCTAGGACGGAAAAAAAAGGGGGTTTTGTGATCCAAATTAGAGATAACAGACAGTTAAAAACAACAAATCTTAGTTTCTAATAAAAGGATTGCCAATAACACAAACCCCAAACTATAGAAAGAACAACCTAAAAAACAACAGATCTTAGCAGAAAAACAAGGAGTAAGAAACGGACACCCCCAAATTCACGTTTAAGTCATAAAACTAATAACCACAAATCTTACCCTTCACCTCCAAGCTCCATCTCTCCCTCCTTTTTATCCCAACAAGTTGAAAATCATCCCATCTTTCCTTTTTGTGTATCCTTCTCTTCCCCTCCTCTATTAGGAAGGGCAGGGCGTTGGCATATTACCGAACCCTCTCTTGTAGTACTACCTACTCATTGTTTGTTCCCATGCCCAAAATGGGTTCTAAGTTTTGGCTGGTTTTGCTCATGTTGGCTACGGCCATGATTGTTGAGTCAGCAGCATCATTGCATGATGACCTCTGGGGCCTAACCACTGTAGGCCATGACAATAATGGATTCGACTTCAGCACCGAAATGATGATGGATTCTGAGATCAACCACAGACTGCTGGCTCAGCAGAAAAGATACATTAGTTATGGAGCCCTAAAGGCTAACTCAGTCCCTTGCAATCGTCGCGGTAGTTCCTACTACAACTGTAACAAGCGGCAAAAGGCTAATCCTTACAAACGTGGATGCACCACCGCCACAAAGTGCTACCGGTACACTCATTAATCAATGAAGAGAATGATCACAGAAGAGAGAGAACCATTACGTGCAAAAGAAAAGGGAAAGGATTGTTGCCCTTTTAAGTATGCATTTATCTGGGATTCTTTGGTCGTCAATTTGTTTGCTACATTTCCTCCTCTAACGCTACGCTGCAGTTTAATATGGTATTTTAATTACGTTTTTTAATTGTTGTTTGTGTTCTTCTTTCGTGTTTGATGTCAAAAGTGTCTCTCATTGTAATTGCATGTCTTGTGATCTCTTCTTCTGATTCTCAACTTTATATGTAACATTTGGAGGAAATGAAAGGGCTAGTATTTTCTATGTAATTTTAATTTAATGAAAGTTTTGATTAGGCTTTTCTCTGCATTTCTCAAACTGCCAGCTATATCATCCATCTAAAATTCTTTGATCATCTCCACATAATAATCCAATAAGAATGCATGTCTAATTGACCGTGCAAAGGAAACAAATGATCAAACTAAAGCGGGCCAATGACTGTTAGATATTTTGCGGCCATGTAGCTCTGTATTCTTATGTATTCAAGTTCTAGCAGATCCTAGCTAGCTAGTCATCTTGGATCAACCTTTGTCCAAATCTAGTTGCATTCATCACCTATTCATATATACGACATTGACAAGCTCTATATACGTAATCAATGTCACAAATTCACACGCAATCTTGCTCCATAGATATCAAATAGATTTGGACACATGTATATGATGATTATCATTAAGAATTTAACTCGAAGGCCCAGGAAGCAAGATGCAAAATGTAGTACTGTCCAAAACAAAAGGGCCTGGCATCTCCATTTTTTTTCTTTTTTCTTTTTCAAATAGTAAGGATTTAATCGGATCAACTTTTACATACTTCAAGACTAATTCCTCTATAAACATGATTACGAAACAATACCAACATATGATTTTAGATATTCTGAGAATAAATTCCCGATGCTGAATACAAAAATCGAATCTTAGACCTCAATAGCAGCTACCTTTCTTGGTCCATTTTTACGCCCCAACCAACTGCCACTAAAATCCACGGATTTTTCACAATCGTTGAATCTGTTGTTAAATTATTTCGAAGGTTTTAATTCTTATTCGAATAGTTTTGCATGTTATTATCGGAAGAGTATTCCTCCAGGAGGGAATAAATAAAATAGTGATTTTTTTGGACAATGTAGTTGACATAATAATTTGATATTTGTCTAAGCAATCTGGAGAAGAAAAAAGACCACCATTTTTTCAAGCTTCAAATTGACATATTATCAGACAAAGTATTTGTTCTCTCATATACCTTTTGGTAGTGGGAATAAACGCATGCCTGTAGTCTTTTCAAGAAATTGTTCTCCATGGACGGCTCATATCAACCGTCGTATTATATGTGAATTTCTTTTCCACATGAACCATTGACATATGTCCATGGAAAGGAACTTCCCCATCAACCATTTTCCACCAAAATGCTTTATCTTAATCTTGTTTGGTTCTCCCTCCCTTTAACCACAACACACCAATTAGACAAATTTATTCTATTCAAATGGAAGTTGAAAAACTTGGCATGCTTTTAATATTAATTAATGTGCCTAGCATTCAACATTTGACCCGTGAATTAATAAAAATCCACTCCACTCCATCGATTGAATTGGAGCATGCCACGTGGAAAAAATGCAATTAGAAGAACAGATTGATAAGGGAAGGAAGAAGAAGAAAAAGACGGCTTTTGATGATGATTGGCAAACAAAGGGCCAAAGAAGGGTCTCTCCACTCCAAACGGCGCACATGAAAGTTTCAAATTTCTCCATTAATGACCCACCAACCGTGAGATGCAGAGTTTCCTAACCAACTTGTCCAAGGAAAGAAACAAATAGCTTACAAGGATAAAACAAAAGAAAACACGAGAGCCCACCCTACGCACCATGTTTTCTGGCTTTTCCCATTACCATCCTTCGTCCTCTTTTTTTTTTTTTTTTCCTTCCTTTCCTTTCATCATCTCAAGTCCCACTACCCGTGCCACCTTCACTTTCTTATGTCCCCATTTACTACAGTTCTGGTCTTCTTCGAGTCAAAAAGGAAGCTTAAAAGCAATCAAGTGCTAGATTCAAAGGAGAAGGAAACTAACTGCCTTTGCATGATTGCTTTTCCAGCAAACTCTAGACTTTTGAATATCAAACTACCCCTCTTAACTTATGAAAACTCAAACGGGCCATTCCTTTCGCACAATTCTTACACACAAAGTGGGCCCCAAAATTAACAGCAATCCCGACAAGACAATCACCTTCTCCGATGGCTGAAATTCTACCCTTCTGGACATTAACACCCACTAAAATTATTGCTTACTTCCTTAACAAGACCCTAACTACAACCCCCCACACCAAAGCAACCAAAAAAAAAAAAAAAAAAAGGCAACCATTTCTTAAAGAACTGCAATAGCTATTTTTTGTACTCAAAATCCTGCTTAAGCACAACTTTTAATGGGACCCATTACATATCCAGAGGTCAGCTCCTTGTCCAAAATGACCTATCATAGTAGATATAAATAACATCATGCGGCAGGATAGAGTAAATAGGTATTTCTAGGCCTAAGTGGAAAATGATCTAGGAGCATTAAAAAACACGTTACAGTGCTTTTAAGACAAGCCCATAGAAAAGCTTGTCTCTCCTGGGCTATCTTTTTCCTCCACTCAAAAAAACTGAAAACAATATGGGGGTCAAGATTCCTTGCCCATTTATCCACTCGTTCTTTGACAGCAAGTCTAAAGTTGCTTTTGCCCATTTGAGATGCAAGAACTTTTCCCATTAATCTCTTCCTGCCTCACTATTCAACTACTGTTCTTACATTGCCTCTGAAAAGAGTTATTGCATTCTGCTGAATTGGGGCATCAGTCCTTTCGTTTTTGCATTTATTGAGAGAATGGAAAAATGGACAGTCAGTGATTGTCGTATTCAAAATTCAAAATTACAGCCATCCTGCATTTACTTGGATATTTCCTTTTCAAAAAAAAAAAAAAAAGGGTTGAGATAGAAAGCTAACCACCAAATGGCTCTTAAATTCGCTAGATACAACATGTGAAGTTGTAACGTAACAAACTAGAAGTTAGATAATTAACCAAATTTAAGTAAATTCCAATTCTAATTGTTTCTAATAATTGGCTTTGCTTTTTAGCAAATTTATTACTACAGGTTTATTGCACATTTAAAAGTTATAGCAGTCAAAATTTGACTCCTTTCCTTTCCTCTTTTCTTTTTTAACTTTATTTTCCTTTTTATCATGCTCAACTTTCCCTTCAACCAAACACTTTAACCCAACAAAAATAAAAGGCCTAAATGAGAAAATATGAACAAAAATAAAACAAGCATCAAAATATACAGTTGAATGAAGCAAAGATCCTCTCATTCTCTTCAAATATCCAAACGCACAAGATTTTTTTTCCTTTTCTTTTCGTTTACTCTCATAATCAGCACCACCTTAATTACCATCAATGCCAGCAACAATATATATAATTATATATAAAAATCTTACACAAAAAGGGAAAAAAATAGAAATGACATTTATTACTATTATTTTTAATTCAAGATGAAGGATTAGCAGAACCTGAAACTCTTGGTGAAGTAACAGGAAATAGAGGCAACAATCGGGGCTCCGTTTCTCTAGGCGTGGATCCTGGTGACGGGTGCAAGTAAAATCCTCTCTCTTTGATCGCTTTCTCCTCAGCATCAGTATCCATTACATCGCCATTAACAACGTTATTCTTGTCGTTGTTACTGTCGTCGTTGCTGTTGTTGTTGTTGTTGTTGTTCATGGGACTAAAACAATTAGCATACTTTGCTGATCCGGATCGGTCAAACGGGTCGGGTATTAAAGGAGTAACCGGGCTTAAAACAAGAGAAGGAAAATCAAGAATGCTTGGAGAGAGAATCTCTGGCTTCCTTGGAGAAAAACCTGAACTGGGTTGGGCAAAAATTGGATTTAAAGGGTTGATCTTGAGGTTCTTGAGTGAGTTCCTACGTTCATAAAGCTTGAACCCAGAAGATTGGTTCCTTTTGGGTATGGATTTAATTGGAGGGATGTTGTGGGTTTTAGGTGATGAGTCTGGCTGCGAGGTGTTGGGAGTAGTCGTGGTGGTGGTGGTGGTGGATGTGGGTTTGGGTGATCCAGTCAACATCTGGACTACTTGTTTGAAGGAAGAAGTGTCAGCTTGGACAAAAGTTGTCGGGTATGGGTTAGTGGATTCGGATCTGGAAATGGGTTTGGGTGATGGAAGTGGTGGATGGTGGTTAATATTGTTGTTGAGTGCGACATTATTTGTTGTGGTGGTGGTAGTGGTGGAGCTGCTGTTGCTGTTGCTATTGCTGCTGCTGCTGCTGCTGTGGCTTGTTGGCGAAGGAAGGAGAGACCGTGTGTTTTGGTTGTCTTGATATCTTGGTGAGGTTTCCATTGATATTCTTCCTGGTGTTTTTCTTGCTTTCTTTCTAGTTGCTCTCTTCTATTTGTAATAGAGAGAGAGAGAGAAATGAAAAGTTTTTCAGAAGGGAAGGGGAAGGAGAAACGCGAGAGAGAGAGAGAGAGAGAGATGGGGGACTTTGTTTACTTTCTTTTAGT
Source organism: Dovyalis caffra (assembly GCA_963924115.1). NCBI lineage: Eukaryota > Viridiplantae > Streptophyta > Magnoliopsida > Malpighiales > Salicaceae > Dovyalis > Dovyalis caffra. Next base: position 10,904,814 of record CAWUPB010001184.1, read on the forward strand.
TTGGTAAGCAATGTTTTGGTGGAGACTCAGGACTTTGAAGTTTCCTCAGTGGTTTTAGTCTCAATGCATTTTTTAGGGCTTTGTGATTCACGCTCCAGTCGAGGACACAAAAGTGGGGTGATTTTTTAATGGGTTGGTTAATTAGGGTTTTTACCTAAAGGTAAAGACTTGTTAGGTCTTAAACATAGCTTCAAAGGAACCACAATCATTTCCATTTGTTCATAAAACAGTCAATGTCTATCTCTAGGATTTAATTGAGATCTTCTAAGTACATTTTTTTCAAATAAAAAATTATTGAAAAATATAGTGATAAAGTCGAGCAATTTACAATCATATAAAAATTAATAATTTTCAAAAGAGTGATCGGTAACTAAGAAGGTTTTTTTTTTTTTTTTTAAACTATGAATGCTATAATTAACTACTAGTCATTCAAATTTACATGCCATTTTAAAAAAAATAATTTAATAATGTTAAAATTAATCAGTTAACTTAATTTAAAAATATCTTAATTATGTATCCGATGTATATTAAACTATATAAAACTCACTACAAATTTGTTTAGCCTTCATTTATGTTGTCCTATATTGTACAACAAAACTATTAAATATTTGATAATAAATTATGATATGGTATTACAAATAAATTTATTCTTGTGATATATAAATTAAAAATGATTATAGAAAATATAAATTTAGTATGATATTTTTAGCAATTATATTGATAAAAAATTATTAACATTATTTTTTTAAAGTTGAAATAAGATTGAAGTAATATAGTTTGGAATATTCTTATAAATATTAAGATAAATATGCATTGTACAAAATTTTGCACTTAAAAAAACAAGGCTATTAAAAATAAGTATTTTTTTTATCTCAAAACGTATTTACTTTCATATTTTTTTGAGACCGAACCTAACATGTATTATAAAATAAAACTACTTTATACTTTTTGAATTTTAAAAATGGAGTATAAAAATATTTACTAAACACTTGTTTGAAATTTTGAAATTATTTATTTTAGAGCAAAGCTATAAAATTTAAAAAATTTAAGGATCAAATATGATTATGCACTTATCATACAATCACAATTAAGATAAAAAAAAAAAAAACACATTCTTAATATTTATAAGAAATACAAAGAGACTGTATCTCATCTATGTTTTTTTCTTTCTTTTCCCTCATAAAACGTTAAAGATTCAAACTAATAGTAATAATTGAGACCATTCAACACGCGCTTCGGTAGAAAGTGGTTCTGTTTTGATGTAAACTCCAGCTGGTAATATGCCATTGGCGGTGTGTAGAATTTTCGACAAAAATGGGTGGGGCCCAGCTGTGACTGAGCCTGAGAGAAATCGTCAAAAAAGAGTTCATTATTTGGCATTGACTTGCAGAGCCCTGGAGTCTGACTATTAAGATAAAAAAACCTAAAACAAATGTTATAATTACTATTCATTCCATTTCACCTGTTCATATACACTGTTCATTTCATAATGCTGTAATTTTTTTTTATGTACCATTATAATCTTTGGTCTATTTTTATATATTTATGATAGTATTATTCTGACTTTTATGATATGAAGTTTTAAAAAATATTAGATTTTTTTAAAAAATTTTGTTTTGATTTTTAATTTTATTTATATCGTATTTTGCTTTTTAGTTGTAAAGAAAAACGAAAAAAGAGTAAGGAATAAAAAGAATACAACGATGAAAATTATTCCGACTACTTTAATTGTCTTTTATGATTTCAATTTATTTATTTTAGATAGAATAATTTATTTATGATGATTTTAAATCATGAAATAGTTGAAGAAAGAAAATTCATAACTCAAAATATTCACTTGAATTTTTGAGAGAGAATATTTTTGAGTTTTTGTATAATAATTAAAAGTAAGAAGTGAAAAAAAAGGAGAGAATTAATTGTTACACATGTGAAACCCCATATACGATGGACCAAACATGTATGGATTAGAAATAAAAATATACTTTAGGAAGAAAAAAATAAAATCAATGTGTTTTTTTTTATATAATCAAAAGATATAGAAAGTAATTTTATAAGTGTTTTTAATTGTAAATTGATTATCCATATACACACAAAACACTTAATATTTATTTATTTTTTTTTGGATATCAATTTTTTCAAAAAAAATAATTAGAATTATGTTAAAAAACAAGTACCATACATTTCAAATAAAATCTTTTTCAAATAATATGTGATTTTTTTCTTTTTATTTCAATATATTTTAGTATACCTACAACATGATATGAACTATTGACTTATAATAAAAATTTTATTTAATTTCACATATTATTTTTGATCTGTAATGTAACACAAACAACAAACTAGTTATAAGCTAAATTATCATAAATGTAACGATTCTACTTATTCCTTGTGAAGCATTTAATCCCCAATAACAACTCATTATTAACCAAGGGATTAAAATATGATCTTGGCTTTATTACTGGTAGTCGTTAATTAGATGACTTCGAGGTCCAAAGTATAACTAATCCAGGGATTAACCTAATGGACAATAGAATGCCTTTTCTTCTCAGTCACGCTACTATTTCAAACTTCATAATTTAATTTTAATTTGGTCGGAAAAATAAACTTAATCTCTCGAAGCTTAGAAGTTTACACAAAGATCGTTTGACCATGAAAGAAAAACAAAGTTCGACTCACAATCCATCTGCATTCTATTCAATTTAACAGCTCAATAATACCCTCGTTTGCATATCGTAATTCCCATTTTGCTTCTCGCACCGGTCCCCAGGGGCATGGATTGATGGACCCATTAGATTATGTCAATCAAGGTAAATGATGAAATCATATGTGATGTTTTGTCCTGTACAAATTATTCAAGTACAGATCAGTCAGACCCTCGTAAGAGTTTATGTCCCCACTCCTCAGTTGATGTCGATCCATTCAGTCTGATTTAGGCAAAATGGACGCTTGACCATTTAATCTCTCCAATAATTTAGAGAGAAATACACATCAATCCATTTGAAAATTATATATGGTCGTCAAGATTATTGCATGCTACAGTCATCAAAACATTTTACAAATCACATATGAATTAGGTCCTCTTCCTTCTCGATTCCCTCAGTGGCAACTCAAGAAAGAGGGACTGAAGCTCGAGTTCGTTTGGAGAATTGCCAAAATATTAAACAACAAGATTTTTTTTTTTTAGAAATATAATGATAGAAAGTTACAATTACAGTTTGTGGACCTAAATCTTCCGCTGTAATTATTCACAATCATTGAAAGTGTCGGTTTGCGTGGTAAGCATAACCCAAAAGGAATTGAAGGTAAAAATTTATCCTTTTTAACACGTTAACTCGAAGACATAGGTGATTTGTTTAAAACAAAATCGAAAAGAAACGAATATTTTAACTTGGAAGTTGTTAAATCTAGAATGGATAAGTTGGTTTGATAAAAAAAGTTAGTCAGCTAACCATTTTGAGTTTGGGTTAAAGATGCAATACGCAAGAAAGTCTATTAAACCTGATCAAATCCAGCTGGTTGAATTGATGGGTCAAGTATTGATCTGGTTTAAAAAAGAAAAAGAAAAGAATGCTTTCTTGAACCGTTGAAACCGAAAGAAAAAGAAAGAAAACTCATGATCGACAATGAACTTTGTGGAAAGTGATAAGAGACTCGAACTTGGTGAAGCATGCGTACATTGAAGCGGATAGTCATCTGCCAGGATCCAAAGCTACAGCGAAATGAAAAAAGTGAAAGTAGGTGAATCCAATTCTCGTTTTCAATGACTTGAAAGAAAGAAAATGCTCTTTAGTAGTATTATGAAGTGAAAAGGACCACAGCTACTCTTTTTAAGTGCACCACTGGGTCTCTCTCTCTCTCTCTTCGTTGTTGTCCTTAAGATGATGCTGTTATGTTAGTCCCAGCATCGAATAGACTCCATTAATAATTATTATGAATTGGAAAATGCTGGATGCACCAACTGAGCATGTTTGCCACTGTGATAGGTATATACCATCTCTCCTAATAATAAAATAAATAAATAAATAAATAAATAATGTCTTTTAAAATTACACCTAAGAGAAACTTGCGAAACAAACAATAAAACAAAATATATGTATACAAAAGTAAGAATAAAACACATACACACAAAAACTAAGAAGTATTATTACACCTAGGAACAATTGGGTAGGAGATAACGAGTGAAAAAAAAAAAAAAAGCTCGAAAGACAACAATTGTTGAATACACGACATTCTTAAACCCAACACATGTTTTTAACATATCGAGTATAGCGAGATGATCGCCCAAATGGTTATGGAGGCTATGAAAAACAACCAAGTCCGCATGATGTTTGTTGCTTTGATGATTGATTAATAGATGCGAGACAAACACCAATCCACTTAAATAAAATCATTAAATATTTGAATTTATAGCATTGTCAAAATTAGATATTGACAATATACGATAAGACTTGTGTGTGTTATACTCTTGTTATAAGATAGTGATAGGAGATCTCACACCTACGACATGGTGATGCCAAAGGAAGTACACATGTGAATAATGTTAGGTAACCTATCACCGAACGTGACTTGTCATGAGAATCCATTTGGTATAGTCTATGAAAATCTCATATGAGATGGGTACAAATAGTCTTTCATTGAAGGATTGGTGTACTTTGATATTCATTACGATGTGCTTAGTAAAGAGCTATAAGTGGGTGCTTCGTTGCATACATAAAGAATCTAAGAGAGATAAGTACATAATTGAGATAGAACATATCATTTCTTATATTTTAAAAGAGTTACCATATTGCACTTCGATGAATGTCCGTTTAAGAATTTGTGGCCACGGTGGAAGTATAACAATAGAGTATGAATAGTTTACTTAAGAGTTAAGACATTCGAAGATCGAAGAAAACTCATGCGATCATAATAGAATAGACACCAAATCAAATTTGAGATCACACTTGTGATAAATTGATATAAAGACTGAATTGTATGAAAATCATACTCCCGAAAGGTCGTTGCGGATTAAGTAGTCCTTCTTGATAATTGAGTAGTTATGATACCTTGTTAGATGTCAATCTTGATTTATGTATCAAGAGATAAAAGAATTTTCTTTTACTTCTCGATACATTGCCGAGCATATCTAAAATTCTAATAACCTACACACTTAAGCTTGACATTGATATGGATAAAGAGAAGCGAAGAATTATAAAAGAAAAATGAAAAATGAAATGATTGATTTCAATTCCTTAGGCACTAAAAGAATTGTAAAAATAGTTTCCTAATTTAAAAATAGTTTCCTAAATTGGATTTTCTATAATTTAAGAAATAGTTTTCTAAATTAAGTTTTCTAAAATGTTAAAAAATAGTTTTCTAATTTAGGTTTCACAATTTTAAAAAATAGTTTTCTAAATTGAACCTCTATAAAATACTTGACCCATCTTATTTTTATGGTCCATTTAATTGTTGAGTCATTGGGGCAAAGGTGTTTAAGCCAACAAGCTTAAGTGAAAGCTCAGTAAAGGATATTTTAAATGGAGGGGTATTTTTTGAAAACTTCGAAAAAGTTCATTAAACCTAACATAGGGCTTTTAAATAGAAAAAGATGCATCAAACCACGGAACCGATAACACAAAGGCTTAGCTAAAATTTCATAAAAGAGAGAGAGAGAGAGGCATATAATCTTCTTTACAAAATGAAAATTACACCCATCTTCCTTATAGAAAGAATTCTTGTAGACGAATTACATAGAAAAAGGAACTTAGAGCTAACACTCTTGATCTTATGTTGTTTCTTTATTTTGGTATCTAAGCTCGAATGGATTTTCATTAGAGATTGGATACATAGACTATTTAATCTACTATCTAGATACTGCACTTCAAGAAGTAATGATCTAAACATATGTTAATATAATTAGTTAATTTAACGATGATCTTTGAACTTTAGATAGAGGAAAAAAATTATTATTTATTTTGCTATTTCGTATGAGGTTGTTCCTTCGATTAGTAGTGGCGCTCCCATTGAATCTTTGATTGCATTATTGTTAATTACAATTAACCATGATCAATTATATTATAGATCTATAATTTTGGTATTTTATAAAAAGGAAAAACCATTTTTTGGAACAAGGAAGAGGAAACATGTGAGGCCGATGCCCAACATCCATGCCGAGCTAGCATTAGGCATTGGCCACATGGTTGTACCAATATGCATGCGAAGCCAAAGTTAGGCATTGGCCAATGTGCATGCCGGGCCAACGATGGGCACTAGCCTATTGCACGTGCAATGCCGGCGCTAATATGTACACGAGGCTAATGTCGTGCATATGTGAGGCCAACGTTAGTAGGCATGCCGAGCCAACTACGGGCGTTGGCTAGTGGGCATGCCTAGGTGGAAGGCTAGGCCTACACTAGGCACGGGGCTAGGCCATAACTTTCCCAAGCCGGCCCGTGGGCCTCAAAAGCCCAAGGCTCGAGGTTTAGAAAAGTAAATTTAAAAAATTTTAATTTTTTTATAAAATGACCAAAAAATCATAGATTTATAATTATCATAAAATAAAAAATGTTTCATTAGTTGTTTGATATTTATCAATGTGATTGAAGCATGTGTGAATACTATGGATGAGTCAACCAGCTTTTTGGAATGTATGCTTGTAATTCTTTAGTTAAATAGGACATGTGTGTCTTGCCTTCTCTCTTGCTCTTATGTATCTTCTTTTCTCATCTCACTCTCCTTGAATGTAAATCAAGATTTCTAATTCAAAATTATAAAAGTAAAAGGTATATTAGTAGAATAAGTACGAAGAAGATGCCAAAAAAGGTGATGAGATTTGAATTTAAATGAATATTTAAAAGTTTATCACCTAGGTTTTAACCCACTAGTCTCCTTATAGCTCATAGAGACTAATTTTAGAAATCCATTACTATTCACCACTCATTGAGTCATGCATGTGTAGTATGCATTATAGCTTTAAATATGAGATTGATGTGATTGAACTCTAGTATGCATGATAGGATTATTTTGATTAATTAAATGATGACACTTAATAAAATAAAATCCTTCAAACAAATATTAAGTTATTTGTTTTTCAATATGATGAGAAAAAAACCCTCTTGATCATTGTTAACTTGTTGAGATAACTCAAGATCACTTTTTCTCGAGTGAATCAAATCATGGGTCATACGATGTCCCCGAATGTTTGTGTTCAACTTAAAGTTAATTGTTGGGTTTATTGAGATAACTCAAAGCCCAACAAATTCATAAGTAAGGATTGGTATTCATATAAGATGTGAGAAGACAAAAAGTTATCATACTAATGTAATTTCATTAATAAGGAGTTTCCTACTTAATCCTTTCACATATGATTTATTGAGATAACTCAAGATTAATACATGATTTGGATGGGATCCTAACCCACTAAGGAAAATAATCGATAAGTTTTTCTTGAGTTTTATATTGAAGGTTGTAGAGCTTAAAGAAAATAATAAAAGCAAACATAGACTTCCATTTCTTAATTTATGCTTTTATTTTAAAATAGAAATCAATCAACCAAATTATATGTTTTTTCTATCCTATTAGGTTATTACACAATATAATTAGCAATACCTTGATTCGATTGAGTATTGACAAAAATAACAACTTCAATGGCATAAACTTTCATTACTTGGGAAATAAATCTAAGGATTGTCCTCCGACATGAGAAGATACTTTATAGGATAGAGAAAAATAAAGATATAGTCCGTTTTTATTGTAACAAAAAGGAGCATTGGAAGAACAATTACGCAAGGAGTACCTAATAGAGGTGTAAAAAAAGAATTATATTAGCACTTCGGATATTTATTCTATTGAAGTTAGTTTTTCTACTTCTAATCCCACTTTATGGGTATTTGATACTTGGATGTGATGCTCACATTTATACAAATATGCAGAGACTTAAAGAATCAAGAAAGATTACTTCGGGAAAGGTTAACTTGCACATAAGCAATGGATCAAGAGTTGTACCATTAGCTATAGACACCTATGAGTTAGCACTCTCATCCGAGTCTATGCTTAAACTTAAAAAGCTGTTATTATATTCCTAATATTACTATAAATATTATTTTTATTGCTTGTTTGGACCAAGATAGTTTTTCATTTAGACTAAGATGTTTTTTCATTTTTATTTACGAATAATAGTTTTTCTTTTTATAAAGACAAAGTTTTATATGAAAATGTTATAGTTAATAATAGTTTGTATGTTTTAAACATAAAAACACCCATATATAACATAATTGCTGAAAAATTATGATCGGAACAAAATATATATGTGGCATTATCAACTTGACCACATAAACAAGATCGCATATCCAAACTTCATAAAAATAGATATCTAGAATTATTTGATTATGAGTCGTATGATATCTACGAATCTTGTTTACTTGATAAGATGATAAAATCCCTTTTTACTAGAAAAGAAGAAAGGGTTGTTAATTTATTAGGCCTTGTACATACCGATGTATGCGGGCCCATGTCCACTCAAACGAGAAGAGGACATGATTATTTCATAACCTTTACTAATGATAAATCATATTTTGATTATATATTTTTAATAAGACACAATATTTTGTGCTTTTTTGAAAAATAATTTTTTTAATATTGATTTCAAAATTCTAACTCAAAAAATTAAAGAACCAAACTCAATTTCTGTGCCAATAAATCTAAAATTAATTGATTTGAATCTTAATTAAGAAGGACTTAACATATCTCCTTAACCGCACCTAGCTTCATTAATCACCACTAGATCTAAAATTATTGATTTGATATACGAATCTTAATTAACAAGGCCTTAACATATCTCCTTAACCATGAAGTTATTCGCTCCCTTTTTCTACATTATATATACATATATATATATATATAATTTTTAAGATTTCTTCCACCTGGTGTTCCTGCACTACTAAGCATACATGGCACAGCGTCACGTGCAAAGTCACAATAACGCCTTTTACCAACTCGCTCCTCTGCTTAATAAATTATCTTTTTTTGTTCTTTTTTATCCATTATCATGAATTGTCTATCGGGATGCATAAAGAAATCAAATGACAGCTTGGCAATATAGATTTAGTTATTTAACAGTTAATATAATCAACATAATGCAAACGTGACAATTTAATAATTACTTCAGCTTCAATATTCTTTGAAAAACATTTTTTTTCATCATCTGCATTTGGTCGAGGAATCTATTTTTGTATTTATTAATGAATTATTTTTGCCTCCTTGCATAAGCTTAATTATTATTATTATTGTCCTGATTGTTTACTTTTCACAAAAACCTAATGCAATAATAGCCCTATTATTCGTCAACGTTTAAACAAACTTCAAAAAAAAAAGCAAGCAACAGAGGGACAGAGCGGAATCCAAAAGAAAGAGAGTTATATACATTGTACAACAAAAATTCAATTTTTTTATTTGACAGATAAGAATAATAAACTAACACAAAAAAATATTAGAAATATTGAGCAAAAAAATAAAAGTTAACTTGTTGGTGTTTACCCTTTTTTCCACCCACAGACGGATCATCTCCACCAACCACCAGTAAAGATAATTTCGTCTAATGGAACATCCATGGTGATGATGCTCGAGTTTTTTGGATTTGTTGAGTTTGAAGTTCATCCTCCTTCAACGGGTATGAATAATGGTTATGGTGTCTTTTTTTTTTGTTGTTGTCCTATATGCATGGAGAAGAAACACTAGAGTTGCAGTTCAGGTGGTGTTCGACGAAGCCATTATGATAGTTAAATCAATGTTTTAAACATGATGTGTGTGTGTGTGTGTGCGCGCGAGAGAGAAGTTTCTCCGAAAAATGTGTCTTTGTGTTTTGTCCTTACGGACTTGTTTAAGGAATTGGTGGAGGAGAAAAAGTGTAACACGAGTACTTTTTTTATTTTTTATTTTTTGAAGTTGTGGTGTCCTTTTTTTTTTTATTATTATTATCATTAGTCCGAAGGAAGGGGATGTGTTTGTAGAGAGAGAGATTTATTTGAAAAAGATGTCTTTGTGTTTTGCCCATACGCACTTGTTTAAGGAATTGACGGAGGAGAAAAAGTGTAGTACGAGTACTCTTCTTTCTTTCTTCTTTTTTTTTTTCTTTTTTAAATGAAGGGAGAGCCTCCGTAATTTTTAGTATGAAATAATGGGTATAAGGTAACATCTTTAAAGCATTGGGTCAAGTGGCTATTAGTAAATATAAGAGTTTGCATACATATGTTTGTGTATGTACAAGTGTCTATATATATATATATATTAGTTATAAGGTAGAGATAACTCGTTAATAACAATGAGATATACATGGAGTTGTAGTTAGAGATATGCATACTTATCCTAACACCCCCCATCAAACCCTTGGTGATTGAGACATGAGCTTGAGTTTGTTAAGAAGTAGCAAGTGGCTTGGTTAGTATGTACGTAACTTGATTATCGGTAGATATGAATACAACCTATATTGTTTCAATAGCTACTAATTCACGTACAAAATGATAGTCAAGTTCGATATGCTTTGTGCGAGCATGAAAGAGTGGGTTTGCCATTAGATAAATAGCTCTAATGTTGTCACATCATAGTTTAGATGGTTGCAAAGAAAGATATCCTAGTTCATCCGGTAATGATCATAGCCAAACTAATTCGCGGCGGTATTTGCTATAGCCTTGTATTCACGTTCAATTGATGATCCGGCAATAGTTGGTCGCTTCTTAGTTGTCCAAAAGATGAGATTTTGACCTAAATAAATAACATAACCATTCATTGATCATATGTCATTTGGGCATCCTCTTTAGTCACTCGTCTAAATAGTAATGTAGTTGCATCGTTGAATCTTTTACACGAAGAGTCCCATAGTCACGGTATCTCGCAAATATTGCATCAATCTTTTTCATGGTTTCTAATGTTCATCGGTTGGGTAGTGTATGAATTGACATAATTTGTTGATTGCAAAGGATAAATTAGGTCGCGTCATTATCAAATGCGAAGTCCTCCTACCAATTGTTGACATGAGTCACCATTGTCTAGTCGGCCACTAGTGTCTTTGACAGTTTTAGGATTGTAGCCATTGGAGTTAAACAACCTTTTGATTCCGCCATAGTGGATTTTTATAGCAAGTCTTCAACATATTTCGTTGAGAAAGTAGCTTTCCAATAGGCAAAGAATGGACTTCTATCCCAAGAAAGTAATGAAGGTTTCCTAAATCATTAATAGAAAACTTCATGCATAGTATTATAATAAGTGTGTCCACCATAGATGAATTTAAACCGAGTAATAATGAGATCATCTACATAAATAAGGATAAAAATTTTATCGGCTATGTCTTTGTAAAATGAATAGAGAGGTGTCTGCTTTGGATTCTTAGAATCCATGCTTGGTGAGGAATGTGCTTAACCTACTCGAACCGGGTCGTAGAGCCTACTTTAGGCCATAGAGGAATTGATTTAGGTGACGGACATACTAAGGCTTTTTCGAATTGATGTGTCCTTATGGTTGGGTCATAAATACCTCTTCCTTAAGATTTTTATATAGAAACGCATTAGATATGTCGAACTAATGAAGAGACCAATTATGTATTGTGGCAATTGAGATCACGAGTACATATTATTATTGATTTGATTACGGGACTTAATATCTATGTGAAGTCTATACCGGATTATTGATTGTAGCCTTTGGTGACCAATCTCGCCTTGTATTGTTCAATGGCACCGGTTAGGGAACGCTTGATATAAAAAACTCATTTGTTGCCTACCACATTCTTGTTAGGCGGTCAAAGGACTAATGTCTAGATGTCAATATTCAATAGTGCATTTATCTCATCACTCATTGTCCGTCTCTATTCGAGTATGTGTTTGGCTTAGAAGTATAGAGTGGGTTTAGTGTGTAGGTAGTTTGGTTTAGATTGAACCAAGTATCTTGTATGAGTTTCTCTACGCTTTAGAGTTGTAGATTTAAGTTGCATGGTATGGGTGAGAGTAGGATCAATGATTTTTCTTTTATAACGATGGATGTAAGGATATTAAGTGAGGTCAACAACAAGATTTAGTCTAGGGGTGATGGAGATAAGGATATTGGTAACACTAAGTTAGTCGGTGTTTGTTTAATAGGTGGATGGGGATTGTTTATTGGTGTTTGTTTATTTATTTAGAGAAAGTATATGGATAGGCTTGTGAAGTTATAGAGGAATAGGAGATCGAGCTAATGAATGGTTGGTTTTAGGTGGATTACTATTTGAATGATGAATAGGAGAATTTAGACGGTGACTTTGTATGGGACTAGGAGAGAAAGTGAAAATAGATGAAGTTACGGGGTATAAGATAATACCTATTTTCATTGGGTCTAAGTGAGCATATGTTGTAGTGGAAATCGTGAGCTAATCTTGATTACCATGATCTTCTTTGTCTATTGGAGTTAGTGTTTTCCTTTTAAGGAAAAAGTTATTCGTTAAGTTTAACATGATAGGTAATGTATATTCTTCCAATGGATAAATCTAGGAATTTGTAGCCATGATGTGTTGGTGATAAACCCAGATTGACACACTCAAGAGTGTGATAGAGAAATTTTTTATTGTTGTATGGTTTGAGGAAGGGTAGATGGCACATTAAAAAATTTTAAGATGTGTAACTATAGGCTTTTTGTTGAATAAGGTAAAAAATGATGAGTTGTTTTTTATAACTGAACTAGGCAACATATTGATTAGGGAGATATTAGTATTAAAGGCATAGTTTTAGAATTTTAATAGGACATTAGCATGAGCTAGGAGGGCGAGACTAGTTTCCAAAAGATGTCAAATTTTCCTCTCGACCACCCCATTTTGTTCATGAGTATATGGACATGCTATTCTATAGATGATGCCAAGATTCTTAATGTGTTTATTGAGTTTTTGATATTCACTTTCCCAATCTGAATGAAATACTAGAATTGATGTGTTACATTGACGTTGAACATAAGCATAAAAGTATTAAAAACTATAATAAACAACACTTTTACTTGTAAGAAAATATACCCAAGTATACCGAGTGAAATCATTTATGAATAAAACACAATATTTATGACCGAGGACGAAACAACTGGGTAGGTCCCCAAACATTAGAACGAACAAGTTCAAATTGCTTGGTGCTCTTATGTTTTACTAAAGCAAAGGGAAGAAGAGCTAGCTTGCCAAGAAGATAAGAAGAACATGTATGAGAGATTAGAGGGGTAGAAGATAGGTGATGGTCTTTAAGAATTATACAAACTATTCAAAGTCGAGGATGATCCATTCGTGCATGCCATTGATCCAAAGAGACAACAATGCAATGATAAGTAAGTTTTGGTTCCACTTGTTCCAACTTTGAGTGGGTACAAGCCATGCTCACTCGAGCCTTCAAAGAGGATTGCCTTGGACACTTGAACCTTAATAAGAAAATGATAGGGCCAAAAGTTAATGAAATAGTGATTGCTAGTGGTAAATTTCTAAATTGAAAGTAATGGTTTTGATATAAGAGGAACATGAAAAATATCATTTAGTAAAAAATGTTTATTGTGTGTGTAGAAGGAGGAAGTTCTTGAGTGAGAGATGTGCAAACCTTGACCATTGGTAACTTACGGTTGATCATTACCCTTGTATTCTTGAGCAACACTCGAGGAACGGATGTATGTGTTATGTGGCAAGATACACCTGTGTTTAGGTGCCATGACTAAGCATATACACTCTGGTTGCGAGAGAAGGAATGAGGCATGCTATATGGTAGTGGATATGATTCATATCCCATAGTGGAAGCATGAGACGAGAGTGCTTATTGAGGCAATATTGGTGTAAACAATATTAGCTTATAAAGGGGTTGGTCACGATTGGTAGCGACGTCTACATCAATCCGTTGTATGGTTGCACATACCATAGATTTGACACAAACCTTTTTATTTTCGATAGCCTACTAAAGGAGAAAAGAAGTAAGGATAAGACATGGATGGTAGTGTAGGCGGTAGTAGCTGGTTTTGCACCCTTTAGATGGTTTATAGGAATCTCGTAGAAGCCTTTCATCATAATTTCATGAGTAACTAGTTGTCCCCATAGTTCATGGAATATGACTAATTTAGGATATAGATTAAGAGATGTTATGTGATTATATTATGATAATCATTACTAATATTTTAGTAGATAATGGCATTAAATTCGGATGTTGTCATCTGTCTTTCATTCTTCGCTAATTCATTGGCTAGTTACTTTGCTTTGTACAAATATGTAATCACGATAATATCATTTTTTTTATGAACTTCTATAATTCTATATGCAGTTGAAGTTGGCGATTATGTGATACGGAACCAAAATCACTTGCTAGGGTTATCCAAACCTCGAGAAAAGAACTAAGGCTAATGACATACGAAAATACATCTTCGATTAAGGAGGAGAGAAGCCATGAGTGGGGCATCCGATCCTTATGGAATTAGGTGAGATAGGTCGAATTGGGAGTAGTTACCGGTGGTTCAATAACAAAGGTGATGGATTGTGGTGGTGCTGGCAATGTGCTATTGATGTAGTCGGTCGGATTATGGTAATTGAAAAGTGAGAGGAACTGTGGTTTCTATGTAAGGTAATTAGTAGTGTTTAGTTTAACGGAAAAGGTATGGTGAGCATGGGTTGGTAAGGATGATGAGGGAGGAACAATTATGATTTAAGAGGAAGATTTTAATGTGGTATCTATCATGGTGAAGATGTGCAACGTATGAGGAAAGGAAAGGAGAAAGAGAAAAGTAAAAAAATAGAGATACGGCGATTAAGCTTTTGTTGGCTCTAATACCATGTAAAATATAAGAGTTTATATATATATAAGATAGAGAAGAATTTGCTAATAACAACTAAATATGCATAGAGCTGTAGCTAGATAAGATAAGAGAGATATGCATGCATCTATAGCTAGAGATATGTGAGAGATATGCATAGAGTCGTAGCTAGAGATATGCATGCTTATCCCGATAGCTATAAGGTCTTAGAGAGAAAACTCATAATAATGTGAGGCCTAAGGTTTAGTGAAATTTATGGGGAAGCCTAAAACTCATGAAAGTGTGAGGGCTTAGCTTTGGTGGAGGTAATGTGTGGGTTTATTTTATACTTTATTGGTCATAAATTATCTTTTTTATGATTTTTTTAAATATTTAAGACTTCTTGTTATTTTATAGGCTTTCGGATGAGTAATTTGGGCTAATTTAAAGAGGTTATCAATTGGAGAAAGTTTATTCCTAGTTAGACTTGGATTTCTAATTCGTTTAGATTAAGCACTTGCTCATTTTTTAGGATATAACTTGAGCTACAAACCTTTAAATGGTGCATTTTTAGACTCTCCGGAAATATAAAAAAATAGACTTACGGATTTTATAAAAAATTCCAACTCTTAACTGAGCTATTTTTGTTATTTCGAAGCTTTTAAAAAGTTCAAAGAATTTAGATTTGAAGTTAAGAAACAAAATGGTAAAAGTATTAAGACATTCAAATCGATCGAGGAGGTGAATACTTAAGCGGTGAATTTTTAAATCACTTAAAAGAGAATTTGATTCTCTCTCAATAGACTCCACTGAAATACCATAAATGAATGGTGTGTTCAAAAAGAGAAATAGGATATTGTTAGACATGATCCGGTCCATGATGAGTCTTACTAATGTCCTCATTTCATTTTGGAGATATGCACTCCTTACTGCAATCTTTATTTTGAACGGGGTTTTAAGGAAATCGTTGATCGGACACCATATAAGATATGAAAAAAAAATCTATCTTTTTTTAAGATTTGGCGCTGTGAAGCATTTGCCAAACGTTTAGACAGAGATAAACCGTAGCCTAAATCTATAAAAAATATAAATTTATCAAATATCTAAAAAAACAAATGGATATTTTTTTCACCAATCATAAGAAAAAAAAAGTGTTCATGGCTAGGCATGCTATATTTCTTGAGAAGGAATTTATATATGCTAGAACCAATGAGAGAAAAGTTGAACTCGATGAGATCCGAGCTAACTTATAAATTAATATTTTTTCTTATAAAACCCCAAGTACATAGAATACAAAGTGTTATAATTATCTCGCAAACAGCTACATAAGAATTTCATAGGTCTAAGTGGATTCGTCAAGAGCTAAAAAGATATGATCTTTTTATCTTTACACATGATGTTATACCTCTTATAAAGGATGATGAACCTAATACTTATGAAAAAGCAATGTTAGACATCGGCTCTAAGAAATGACATAAAGCCATAGAATCCGAAATGGAATCCGTGTACATAACTAGGTATAGACTTTGGTTGATCCACCTGAAAATGTCAAACCTATTGGGTGTAAGTGAGTCTTTAAGAGAAAAGCTGACATAGATTGAAATGTATGTATATGTAAAATCAAGCTGGTGGCAAAAGACTGTCTTCAAAAATAAAAGATTGACTATGATAAGACCTTTTCACCAATAGCTATGGTAAAATCCATTAGAATTGTATTTATAGTTCTTGTATATCATGATCATAAGATATGACGGATGGATGTCAAAAGAATTTTTCTTAATGAAAATTTAGATGAGGATGTGTATATGACCTAGTCGATGGTTTTATCACCAAAGAACATATAAATAAGATTTACAAGTTACAAAGATCCATTTATGGACCTAAGCAAATATCTAAAAGTTAGAATCAATGTTTTGATAAAACGATAAAAAAGTTGAACTTTTTACAAAACAAGGATTAACTTTGAGTATACAAAAAGGTTAATGAAAGCTGAGTAGTATTTATTATTCTATATGTATACGACATACTACTACTCGATAATGACATTATCATATTGCAATTTATAAAAGATTGGCTATCCAAAAATCTCTCTATGAAAAATATGAGAGAGGCAACTTATGTTTTAGAAATCAAAATCTATAGAGATAGATCACGAAGAATAGTAGGACTCTCTTAAAGCACGTATATTGAAAAAGTACTAAAGAGGTTTAATATGAAAGAATCAAAGAGTGGACTTCTTCCAATGTCACACGGCATAAAACTCTCTAAGGCTGAGTGTCCTAAAACATAAAACGAAAGGGAAAAGATGAATTATATTCCTTATGCATCAATGATAAGATTGATCATATATGTTATGCTATGTATGCGACTTGATGTCTCATATGCTTTGAGTATTTGTATTAGATATCAAGTTGATCTAAGTGACATTGGATTGTCTGTAAAGAGCATTCTTAAGTACATAAAAAGAACTAAGGATGTTTTCTTAGTCTATAAAGGAGATGAATTAGTTGTGAAAGTAGATGTTAGTTTTAAATTGAGCATGATGACTTTAAGTCATAATTAGGATTCCTTTTTTCTATTGAATGGTGATGCTATAAGCTAAAAAAGTTCTAAGCAAGGAATAGTATCCGACTCAATAACCGAGGTTGGATACATTATGTCGTAAAAACGGCTAAGGAAGTCTGTATGAATTCATAAGTTTTTATTTGAACTACAAGTGGTTTCAAGCGTTATTAATCCCATAATACTATATGTGACAAAAATGGAGCCATAACATAAGCTAAGAAGTCGAGATCTCATCAACGATCTAAGTATGTCTTGCGACGTTACTATCTAATTAGAGAGACTATCAATTATAAGGATAGAAAAGGTGTACACTAGTGACAACATAATAGATCCCTTGACTAAGTCCTTGTTACGGTAGAAATATAAAACCTTTGTTCGATCTTCGAGCACTAAGGACATAGCTGGTTGGCTCTAGTGTAAGTAGGATATTTTTAGTGTATGTGCTTAAGATTCAATCTGTTTGGATGCTTTAAATATTGTATTGTTGCATATTTATCAATAGAAAAATCTTTTTATTAATTTATTTTATTTATAACTTGATAGAATTAGATAGAAGTCAATATGATGTTTAATATTTTGATGATTGATCAATAGTTTTGAGATAAATACAATATACTTAAATGAAATCATTAAATGTCCCAAGTCATAGCATTGTCAAAATTGGACATTAATAATATTTATTAAGTATGTACTTATGACGTTACTATCTAATTAGAGAGATTATCAATCATGATGATATAAGGATAGAAAAGGTGCATATTGATGACAACAAAGTAGATCCCTTGACTAAATCCTTATCATAGTAAAAACAAGAAACTGTTGTTCGATCTTCAAGCACTAGGGACATGGATGGTTGGCTCGATATAAGTAGGAGATTGTTAGTGTATGTGCTTAAGATTCAACATGTTTGGATGGTTTAAATATTATATTATTGCATATTTATTAATAGAAAAGTCTTTTTATTAATTCATTATATATATAACTTCATAGAATTAGATAGAAGTCCATATGATGTTTAATCTTTTGATGACTGATCAATAGATTTGAGACAAACACCAATATACTTAAATAAAATCATTAAATATCTCAAGTCTTAGCATTGTGAAAATTGGACATTGATAAGATACGATAAAACTTATATGTGTTATGCTCTTGTTATAAAATAGTAGTAAGATATCTCATATATGTGTCCATAGTGATGCCAAAAAAAGTACACGAGTGAATAATATTACGGAATATATCGATAGACGTGACTCATCATGAGAACCCATTTGGTATGGTCTATAAAAATCTTATATGAGATAGGTACAAGTAGTCTTTTAACTTGAAGTTATCATGATTATCTTATTAGAGGATTGATGTACTTTGACATTCATTACAATGAGCTCGGTAAAGAGCTATATGTGGGTGATTCACCGGGTACATCAAGAATCTAAGGAGATAGATGAATAACTAAGAGAGAACATATCATTCCTTATATTCTAAAGGAGTTATCATATTGTAATTCAATAAATGTTTACTCAAGAATTTATGGCCATAGTGAAAGTATAACAATAGAGTATGATTGGTTTACTTAAGGGCTAAGACATTTAGAGATCGAATAAAACTTACATGATCATAATCAAACGGACACCAAACCAAGTTTGAGATTACATTATGATAAATTAACTTAAGGATCTGAATTGTATAGAAACCAAACTCGGTGAAAGGTTGTTACTGATTAAGTAATCTTCTTTGATAATTGGATAGTCATGATGCATTGCTAAAAGCCAATCTTGATTTTATGTATCGAGAGATAAAAAAATTATCTTTTACTTCTCGATACATTACCAACATATCTAAAAGTCTAATGAGTCACACACACAAGCTTAACATTGACACGGATAAAGAGAAACAAAGAATTATAAAAGAAAAAAGGGAATTGAAATGATTAATTTCCATTCCTTTAGTACTAAAAGAATTTTAAAAATATTTTTTTAATTGGGAAATAGTTTCTTAAATAGAAAATAAGTTTCCTAAATTAGATTTTTTATAATTTAAGAAATAGTTTCATAAATTGAGTTTTCTAAAATATGAGGCAATAGTTTCCTAATTTGGATTGCCTAATTTGATAGGGATAATTTAGGTAATTTCTTTCTAAATTGGGCCTCCATAAAATACATGACTCAACTTATTTGTATGGTTTATTTAATTACCGAGTCATTGGGCCAAAGGTGTTTAGGCCAACATGCTTAAATGAAAGCTTGTAAGGGGTATTTTAAGTGAAGGGGCTTTTATTCAAAAATTCAGGTAAAAGCTCATTAAACCTAATGCATGATTTATAAATAGAAAAAGATGCATCAAGTCTGTAGAAATGATAACACAAATGCTTAGCTAAAATTCCCTAAAAGAGAGAGAGGCTCGCAATCTTTTTACGGAAAGAAAGTTACACCATCTTTCTTATAAAAAACATTCTTGTGCATAAACCACATAGTATAAAGAATTTAGAGTTAGCACTCTTGAACTTCTATTGCTTCTTTGTATTGGTGTCAAAATTGTGTGGATTTTCACTAAAGATTGGACACTTAGATGATTCGATCTGCTACTTTAATATTGTGCTTTAAGAGATAATGATCTAAACATCTATTAATATAATTAGCTAATTCAATGATGATCTTGAGATTTAAGATGGAGGTAAAAAAATTTATTATTTATTTCGCTCCTTTAGAGGATATTTTTCCTTCACTCGTTTGCCTATGAAAAATGATTACCTCTTTAACAATTTTAGAAACAAGCTTTTACTACTCTTTAAAGTACCCTTTTTTAATTCTAAGCATAAAATTTATAACAAATCATAGAATTCCTCATTTTTTCAAGGTTGGCCTTCAAGTCACTATAATTGAACTCAACTTTCGTTAGCTAGTTAGGTTACCCGACTATTAAGTATATATGATTGCTCTTCCATGATTGTTTGGCAATTAAGCATTTTAGAAACATAGAAAGCGTCCTAAAAGTAAGGATAAATTTGAAATGAAGGAGAAATATAAAGAATCAAAGAAACAAAAATAAGTGAGCAAGAAAGCAACTTTACAATATTATCACTTAAGTCGGACTACATTTATCGCTATATAATTGCTTAATCACATGGAGGAAAGGCTTGAGATAGAAATTGCAAGGTAGTTTCATAGTTGCTGACTATATGATTGGTTAGTAAATCCCATTAAGGGATAAAAGCCTCACCGATACCTTTACTTCTTTTTTTTGCTAATGAGGGGGATGAAAGAGAGTTTGCAATGGTACGTCGTTGATTTTCTTAACTTTCTATATGTTTTAAGAGTCCCGATCCTTGAACGTTTTTGAATTGAAACCACATAAATGTGATCAATCAAAATAACATGATCGTTAGGATCACACGTTACGTTTTTGTGTACGTGGTGAAAATAGAAGGATCAAACCTCATACCTATAAAAATGTGATCAATATGGAAAGTAGAACAATTACAAGCATGTAAAATCAACAAAAATAAAAAACAAGCGAGCAGGTAGAGAACATAAAACTAGAAAGAAGAAGAAAAAATAAAAATCAAAAGAAATTATACCTTCTCGGCTAGAAGAGCCACATCGATCGATATAAATAATACATGAAGTGCATTTGAAAAATGATTGAATAATCTCAAACACTCTATAATCTGTAAAGAATAGCAAGATTAGAAAAATGAATCTTGCTTCTCTTTTTAATTGATCCTACGATTTTGTTTTCAATCGGAGTCAAAATGGTTTTTTTTTTTTTATTGAAACACTTTGGGACTCTCCACACCAAAGGAAAAGGTAAATCACTATCTAGGTGCTAAATCAAAAAATGGTTGGTTTTCCAAAATTTAATAAACTAGGGTATTCTTCCAAGGTAAACTATCATTTTTCATACCGAGCTTAAAAATAGTAAAATCTAGAAAGGTTTCTCATAGCGATCGCCAATAAAAATGGTGCATGATGCAAAGGAAACAAACTTGACCAAGTTGATGGAGAAAAAAAAAACCAATTAAAAGAAGAGATGCTAAAAATTGAGGGTCGGTTGAGCAATAGTAAGCTTGTATTTAGCTAAAACTACATCATAAAAAGTTGAAGAGGAAAAGAAAGCCCTCCCTTCAAACTCTCTTTATTGAGAAAAAAGTAAGTCATCCTTTGATTCATTATAAGAGCATAATCGTTTAGAATAGGAAAAAAAAAAAGGATTATACCAATTGAATTTCTAAAAACAATAAAAAATTATAGTGTTTTTCAATAAGACACTAAAGATAAAGAAAGATATGATGCTTTCATAAGAAATACTTATAGATTATTTATGGAAAAAGACCTATCACTATCTTCCATACAATTGGAAGAGCAAGAAGGACGATCGAAAGAAATGGAGTAATAACACTTTATAGGTTTTTCATCAATAGTTCTCAAATAAAGAATGGGTTGAACAATAAGATAAACCTTATGGTCCGTAGGAATTCAAAAGAAATCTAGGTTGGCATCAAATGAGTGAATAGGTAGATGAAGGAAGGTTAGGGCCAAAAAAATCAAGATCGAGATCCTCTAAACCTATATGATCATCATGAGAATTGGCCATTTAATAAATGAAGAAGGCAAGAGATAAGTGTCTATGAATTAAAGACGATCACAAAGGAGCAACAAAATCGAGAGCTAAAAATACTAAGTTAAAGAGTCAAAATAATAAAGCCAATGTAATCGAAAGAGAGAGAAGATTACAAAAAAACTAAAACAAAACGAGAAAGTACCTTAGTTTTTTCATTGTTTTTTTTTATATATATTATTCGTTGTAGCCTGGCTTTTTCTCGTCTCTCTCTTTCTCTTGTTGCTTTAAGCTTCTCTTTTGGCTTTTAATAAATTTTACATTTTAGTCCATGTTTTGTAACTTTTTTTAAATTTTAGTCATTAAAATTTTATTATATTTGATTTTTAGTCCTATAATAAATCATTTTTTTCCCTCTTGTTGGATTTTTTAAACTCTTCTTTTGGCTTTTAGTGAATTTTATTTTATTTTAGTCCCTCTTTTGTAAATTTTTTATTTTGATTATTAAAATTTTATTGTATTTTATTTTTATCCCTATAATAAATATTAAAATTTTATTTTATTTTTATTTTAGTCCTTGTTTTGTAAATTTTTTATTTTGATGATTAAAATGTTATTATATTTAATTTTTTGTCCCTATAATAAATATTAAAATTATATTATATTTGATTTTTGTCCTTGTAATAAATATTTTTTTCTTGGCTTTTAGTAACACTATTCATAGTCTTATTGTTTATAAGATTTTTTTTTTTTTTTTTTTTTGCTGTAGTGAAATTTTTTTTTATTATTTATTTTGATCCTTCTTTTATGATATTTACTTTTTTTTTATCATTTAATTTTTATCGTTTGTAATTGTATCTCAATTGTTTTGTCCAAATTCTCGATTTGACAAAGCTTTTTTGTCTTTTTATTTTGGATGGTCTCTCTATCTCATTAACAAATTATAGATAAAAAATATATGATAAAAATTAATCATCTAAAATTCAAAAAACTATTACATCATTATTTTAATTATCGGTTATTATATATATTTCTAATAAAATACATGTTTATATCAAACAATATCTAATTAGCACGATTATATTACTTAACTTTGCGATTTTTTGTTTAGCTAACCCCGTAGTAAAACATGAGATATATGTTTTTTAAAAAATTTTTTATGTGATACTTTTAAATAATTATTTTTAAATTTTGTATTTTATATAAATGAATATATAAGAATGTTGTATAACTCGTCTCGATTTTTTTTTACATAATCATTTTAAATAATTATTTTTAAATTTTAAATTTTATATGAATGAATATATAAGAATATTGTATAATCCATTTCGTAACAATGTCTGAAATATGTGCTAATATAAGCCGAAAGAGGAAAGAAAGAAAGAAAGAAAAATGAAACAAATGAGGATTTTGTAACAAAAAAGCAATAACACAAAATGTAATCATGACGAAGGAAGATAAACGAGATGACCCCTCGTCTTCTCGTTCATCTCCATCACTGACAATACTTGAGCACAACACGTACACCCAAAAGCACATGAGTTGCATGCGCTAAAAAGAAGGAAAACAAAAAAACCAATAACACTTTCCTTTTATCTTATAAACGATCCATCGTTTGAGGAGTGGAACTAATAGTATAGGTATATACCACTATTCCTAATAAAAAGAAAACAATGCCTTTAAAAATGACACTTAGAATAAATTTAGGGAATAGGCAATAAGAAAAAGATATATAAAAATAAAAATTAGATAGTACATACATATAAAAATAAAAATGTATGATTATTCTGTAGAAGAGTAATAACTTGACCGTTGGAGGGGACTAATTGAAAACCCACCTTCTATATGTCCTTGTAATTGACGACTTAAAGAGGATCGAATTCAATGAGGAAGGCATAAACAACCACGAATTGGGATCTCCATAAATTTACCTGCAACTAGCAATTGTGTTGTAGCTATAAATGTGCCTTATGCCATTTCAAATTCAAACAGTGAAGGATTAAGATTCTTCAACTAGCAATTGAGTTGGTATTACATCTTGTTTGTATCTTCAAATAGTTAATTTCTTGTGCAAACTGTTTTTCTAAGAATATTTTAAAAATAGATTTGAAATGATTATTAAATCTTATTAAATATTTTACCTTCATGAAATGTTTTGTAGCAATTCGGGTAGCAACTAAATTGCTAATGATTCTTGATCTTGAAACAACTTTTCACAAAACATTACCATAAGTTTAGGTAATTCTTCAATAACTCAACATTCCTTCAATGTATGACTATAAAACGAGGGATAATATATATTACTATAAACCTTGATTAGAAGTTGGGGATCTAATAATTACTTGATAACTTTTAAGAACGAAAATGATTGACGCACTATGATGACGAGATACTATTTTCAAAAATAAAAAGTTTTTAAGGGTAAATTTGAAAAGTGAAAAAGTTAAATAACATAATACGCCTTGAAATAAAGTACCTAACTTTTTTCCTCCCTTGTATCCTTTCAAAAAAATACTACCTTTATAAAATTAAGGTAACTTTTTTTGACACTACTGGTGTCATGTAACACTACTCTTTTAAGAACTACATTTCTTTCGAGAGATGTTTTCTCATAACAAAACCTATCATAAGACCATGAATTTGAAAGTAGGATAATAACTCTTTAGGATATTGATATAATCAATAATCAAAGTTTTGAGTAATTATGAAATATTATCTTTTTCTTATTTTAGTTTTTCTAGTAAAATAAAATTCGAATCTAAGTGATTCCATTTTTTTCTTTTTATGATTATACAATTAGAATGACTACTCCTAGAAAGGCCCATAGGCTTTTAATAAAAAATAAAATAAAATTGAAAGATATATTTGATAATAATTTCGTCACAAAAATTTCCTTACCTTTATGTCACATTTTAAAATAGTCTCTTGATTAAATGAACCATGAATTAAAATCAATAATTGTAACTTTTTCTTGAAACAAAGACACAAAACATGCAAGTGATTTATAAATTAAAATTTGACTAAATATTAAACATTAGTTTTAACTTCCAACCCAAGACTTCTATGGATTTTTCTTTCAACCAATATTCTAACTTAACAAAACCAACCTCTCCTTCAATAAAATCTTATCCTTCCTTCTAAAGCAAATGAACCAAATTTTGTTTGATTTAACCTCCATCTTATAAAGGGAAAGAGGGGGAGATATTCTTATCATGACCCACTTCACACATCGTTTACTCATACTAACTAAATCAAACTAAGTGGTTGGCTTGAAATGGGTAGACACCAAGAAAATCGGTGGTTGTGGTACTCCTACTATATGTAGTTTGGTTTGACTCCCGAAATGAAACCATTGCTAGATAATTTGAGTTAGCTCACTTAGAATGAACCTCTGACTTGCATGTTTCAACCACAAAGATGTCTCCACCAAATGCTAGATAATTCGTTCATTTTTTAAAAACAAAAACTTAACTAAAATGAGATGCCATATGTGGATTCTGGGCACCAGCTTCGTTGCCGAGCAATGCTGAAGATTTGAGGTACGTAAATGTTTCATAGCTAATTTTGCCTTTGTCCAAGAGGGTCTTCGTCTATCAAGTGTAACGAACTATTCGGCTCGTGTGCGACAAGAAAATTAATATAGCATACAATTCTGTCTAAGATAGTCAAAAGTTTCGGCTGTTTAATAAAGACAAGAAATTTGGCATAAGCTAGAAAATGCATTGTAATGTCATTTTCAGTGCATTAATGGACAGCTGAAGATATTTTCTTTTTCAATGTTGCTAACTAACAGTTGAAGATTTTTTTGCATTCAATCCTCAGGGTATTATTTTTCTTATCCGGAAGTACCTGGCAAATAACATACCTCAATATGAACACATATTCCTATCCTTTGTCTATGTAAGAGACAGAACACACTAATATGCTTATTCATACTTCGTATAAAACATTTAGATTGAAAAAAGTTCACTAATATCATGATATATTCTGGTAGTAACACATTGCAATTCTGTAACATTATAATATAAAGATTAGTATTGGACATCTAATGATTTATTAAGTTTTATTTTTTTGTCAAGAATATTCAACTAAGATACTTACTAAACATGGGTAATCAAATTAAATATTAAAATAAAGTTATTATATTATGTATTTTATATTATATTTTGACATTTGATTGCATTTATTTTTTTATCATATAATCAAACTAATTTTATTTTAAAATAAAAATGTCAATTTTTTGTCATTTAATTATTAAAACAACGATTCACGTAGATTATAGTGAAAAATGAAGCTTTTTTTTTTTTTTTAAATGCTATGCGGAAGAAAGACATGAGATTTTAATTTAATAAACATTCGGATTTATCATTCTACTATTAGATATTGACAAATAAGTTTTATATTTGTAATTTTTTTAGTGAAATTAAAAATTATTTAATATTTTTTAAAAGGAGAAAAGTATTAAGTTATAAATCACCAAACTTTATACAATCTTTTTAAATATCAATATTTTAATTTAATTAACATTCTAATTTTTGAAAAATAAAAACATTCAAATTTGTTTACTGAAAAGAAATACCAAAACAATCTATTTCATTACCGGAAGCCAAAGTCTTCGAGGTCCAGTTCTGTCTTACCATGCTAGTACTTAAAAAAAAAACAAAGAAAAAAACTAACTAACTAACTGAAATAGAATGATTATTAACTATTCACTAATTCTATTTAAAATACTCTTCACTTAGATTCATTTGCATTATTCATCAAGATTTATGTATATTATTTCTTTTACTATCCAACGGTGTTTTCATAATTTTTTTAGTTTTTTTAAGCATTCATATGCAAATTTAATATTATATTCTATTTTGATTCATGATATTTTCAAAAAATACTTTTGGTTGCTAAATGCTAAATGACCAGGTACACATGCTTTTTTTTTCTCACAATTTATTTTAATTTTTTATTATTAAATTGTATGTGAAAATTATGAAAAACTAATTATTATTTATTTTGGTCCTTAGGTACTTGTGCAGCACACATGCTTGCCTCTTTTGTTTTTTTTTTTTTTGCTTTTTTCGAGCAATTTATTTTTATTTTTTTATTATTGAATTGGATGTGCAAATTATGAAAAAGAATTATTATTTTGTTTGATTTTTCATATAGGCTGATTATAAAATATATACATTATGTTTTCATATTTCGGAATGAACATACATATCGGATAATATTACTCTTATTATATAAAATTAACTTTTCAATTTGTCGTTTCTTGTAAAAATTATTATCAAATTAACCATGCATCTACACAAATAACACCAACTATTTGTTATTAATTTTTTTTAATATTTTAAAATAACCACTTAATAATTCAAATACATTTTTTACACTAATATTATTGATTATTTTCTATATATATATATAAAGTTATTCTTCTCATCGGCATTAAAAAAGAATTAAAAAAATATTCATTTGTTAACCTTTATACAAATTTTTATATTAATTGTTGCTTTATTTGTTCAATACAATCTTATGAAAAAAATTTTAAAATATTTTTAAAATTTTATATTTAGATTATTACAGGTTTTATTTAAGAATGAATGCATAAAAAAAAATTAGTCATGTTTTTTTTCTTTAACTACAAAATTCATGTAGAAATAAAGAAAAATAAATTAAATAAAAATATTTGATGAAAAAATATGAAATTAATTTTATAATGTTAAAAAAAATAATAGTAAATGGTTGGTGTTATGTGAGTAGATGCATAGTTAATTTCAATAAAATTATGCATAGTAAATTTTCAATAAAATCAATAATATATATATATATATCATGACTATACTTATTAGGTCGGAGTGTGGTGTGTGGCATAAATTGAAAAATATTTTATAAGGGATATATTGAAGTTAGTAGACTCGTAATAAAAATAACTACAAAATTGATTTTGATATATTTTAATTATATAAAAAATAAAATACGTGAATTCTATTTTTTAATTTATTATTTATTTAAAAAAATTCATTAGAAAATCTGTACATAGAGAAAAATAAATTATATTTTTTAACAAATCAAATTATATAACAAACGAATAAACGAGTTAATTTGACGAGAATTTTCATAAAAAATGACAAATTAAAGAGATCAATTTTAAATAATAAAAATTATACTTTTTTAATTACAAAATTTATAAAAAAATATATAATTTTTAATTAAAAATTATGAAATTAGATAAAAAAAATTTATTTTTTATTTTATATATTTTAATTAACTAACGCATAGTATAAGCTATTCAATTGGAAAAAAGAATTGCTCGACTCGCGACGTAGCAAGGAAACAAACTAGTTGTTAACTACGGAAAGTAGTTATTTACGAAAACATTCATCGGCCAATTAACTAAAAAGCTAAAGAAAAATCATCGATTACTCGTAGTATTACTATTTGAAGTACTTTTCATGCTCTCACAATTTGTTATCCACCATCTCACATTTCACTATGCGTTTCATTATTCATTTTTTTTTATACTTTAGTCCTTGATATTTTTGAAAGCATATTTCGATCCACATGTTCATTTGCTTATCCATTTTAGTCCCTCGGTGAAGAGAGAAGGCTGAGAGGAAGAGAAAGGTTGGAAGAGAGAGAGATCGTCGGCCAACCTTATTTAGGCCATTCTAGTCGGTGAAAATCTAATAGATTTCTTTATCTTTGAGAGATGAGTTTGTCCATCATGTTTTTAAGTCATTAAACAATTAGAGGAGGTGGATCGGAGCAAAAACAAAAAAGAAAAAAATTTGATTTGATTTTGTATTTTTCTTTGTTTTTGTGTGTATTAAAATAATTTTTAGGGTATTAGATGTGTTAATTGGCTTTATTTTGGTCATTTAGAGTTGTTGGGGGGAAAAATGATGCCGAAATTCAATTTTTAAGGATCCGAAAGTTGACCTTCGATTTTTCGATGAACTTCCGACGACCTCGAGTTCATCAAAAGTTGCGGGTTTGTTTGTTTTTTTTTTTTTTTTTTTTTTGCCTCGGGCGACCAAGCCGGATGTGCGGGCTCGCAATGGCGAGCCTAAGCGCGCCGGCCTACTCGCATGAGCCAACCACACTAGCCTCCCTTATTCTTTTTTTAAAAAAAATATTATGTGCGACACAGTTGCACAAGCCAATTAGGCGTCTATCCCGGTTGGCTTGTAACCGGGCACTTCTCTCCCCTTATATATATGTATATAATACAATAATTTTTTTTTTTTTTGGCTTTTTAAATGAGTTTTTAATTTTTTTTTAAACACACACACACACACACACACATAGACATATATATATATATATATATATATATATATATATATATATATATATATATATATATATATATATATATATATATATATATATATATATATATATATATATAGAGAGAGAGAGAGAGAGAGAGAGAGAGAGAGAGAGAGAGAGAGAGAGAGAGAGAGTATATATATATCTAATTATATTAATTTTATTGTGATTTAACCCATTTGTTTTAATTTTTTATTATTTTTCTTATTTTAAATCTATAACTTTAATTTTCTATTTTTTTTAAAATTCTCATCCAATTAATTTGAAATTACATTTAATGATAGTTTTCATTTCTTTTAATATTATTCATTCTTATCTCATCCAATTAATTTAAAATTATATGGTCCTCAATTTTTTTATACAATATTTTTTTTTAATTTCAAACTTTAATTATATTGTAATTTGATCCCATTTTATTTTAGTGTTTTTTGTTGATTTTTTTTATTATTTAAAATTACTACTTTAATTTATTATTTTTAAAAAATTCTCATCCATTTAATTTCAAATTACATTAACAAATTTTAAATATTTTTTTCATCTTTTATTCCATATATTTTTATACATTCACATCATAAAACATACAATCAAATTGATTTTTCTAAATAACTCTATATATTTGATCCTACTCGTAGTGTAGCGCAAACAAAAAATCTAGTTGGGAAACCTAAAGAAATATGACAATAGAAAACGGGTCAACTCCAATATGGTTAATGGGTGCCGCCTAAATGAGTAGGCCGAGAAAATAATAGTTGAGATACTTTGAACTCGCTTTTCTTCTTGTTGAGTCGCACCTTCGTTCTTGTTCCTATACTTCGGCAATTATAAGTAAATTATACAAAATTTTATATTTTGATATATGATGTTTTCAAGAATTTTATTTTGATCAATAATTTCATTTGCATTTTGGTCGTCGAGTGCAAGGAGGAGTGATAAAAAAAGAAAAGAGAAAAGGAAGGAGAGAGAGAGAGAGTGTCGAACATGCTTATGTTGACCACTTTAGTCGGCAATATTCTATTTAATTTGTTTATCTTAAAGAGTTGAGTTCATTTATTATGGTTTTAAGATATAAAATGATTGGAAAGGCAAATTGAGAACTCAAATTTTTATGAATTTTTGAATTTAATTTGATTTTTTTTATATGCATTATAATCAATTTTAAGATTCCAAATATGTTTTTTTTTAACCTCATTTCGATGTTTTAAAAGTGTTTTGAAGCAAAAATGATGCACAAGTTGAGTTTTAAAATCGAAAACCCCAAAAAATTATAACGGACGAAGTGACGTCTGCTGTAAGGATGACAATTTACCATGTCGCAACAAGGCCCCACCCCGTCTTACCTCGATCAACGCGAGGATTTTTGAGTTGATTGGGAAATAGGTCGGGACGACATTGATTTTGAATGAGGATGGGGCAAAAATGGTATTTGCCGACCCCGCCTCGCCTCTTCCTTTCTTTTAGAAATTACAATTATACGCTACATACATATAAATTCTAAGAGTACAAACTAGTCTCCGAGTATAATGAGTGAACTTTGATGATTTCCAAGCGGTAAAGACATGTAAGGATTTATTTTTTTTAATTACATTTGTGATATTAATAGTTGTGATATTTAATTAACTTAATTAAATATGTTATTTATTCGATTGAAAATAATTTAATATATTATAAGTTATATTGTAAATTTGTAGTTGAATATGATGCAAAATAATTTTCTTTCTTAATTGTATTTTTTATATAGACTATTATCTTTTTGCTATAGTTTGAAATTTGGTATAAGATGATATAAGGTAAAATGGAATGAGGTTGGTGCAAAAACATTAAACGAACACTTGGTACCCGGGAGGATTCCCGCTTCGTTAGGGATAAGGATATTAGGAGAAATATTACCCCGCACTAGTTATAGGACAAGGACGGGGCGAGCTTGTTAGGAGTGAGATAGGGCGGGGCGGGGGCGGGAGCCGGGATGCCCCATTACCATTCCTAGTCCGATGCTCTACTTTCTACATGTATATTGTGTGTACGCGGGCCAACTCGGGCCAATCGAGGCTTGCTTTTGCGAGCTCGCGTTGGCCTTGTAGACCTAGAGGTGCATGCCTAGTTTTTTTTTTCTTTTATATTTTTCAGTTTTTTTGGTGTGTTTTTATTGATTTTGTGCTAAATTTTTTAAACAAATAAATTTTTTTCATGTAGCCTAACGATGAAGAAATATGATTTATTCAATTTCTTATTTTTGATTTTTTTACTTTCGAGTTTAAGATGATTTTTGATTTTTTCGATTTGTCATGTTTTATGGAAACATCCAAATAATTTCTTAAATTTTTTATTTTTTAAAAATATGAGTTGTTTTTCTCTATGTTTGGATTTTTTAATAAAATTTTAGAATGCGATTTTTTTTCTTTTTTTAATGCATTAATATAATTTATATAATAAATTTATATGATTTTTAAATTAAATAACAAATTATGTTTTTTTTTCAATTGAAAGTTTTTGAAAATCATAAGGAATAATCAATTAAATACAAGATTTTGATGAAAAAATTATTTTTGATTCGATACATCTTAGTAGATCTATAATATAACGTGGGCTATTAAATTAAAATAGTTTAGTTATGTTTGATATGCACCATAGCGCGAACAAAAATTACTAACAAAATCAAACTAAGTGGTTGGCTTGAAATGAGTAGACACCGAGGATGGCAATGGGTTGGGTACAAAATGGGTACCCTATCCGAGCTCGATCCATTAATTACTCTTTTAAAATACGTAATAGGTAATGGGCTAAATATGGGTATCATAATATTACCCATTTATGCTAATGGATAATTTATTCATAAATATGGATACTCTCTTTTTATTCTATTAATACCCATCTTTTACCCATTAATATAAAAAATACTAAAACATAAAATTTTAAAATAAACAAAAGAAAGGGAAAAAAAGTATGTTGCTGTGTTTTTGGTAGTCGGAATGTCTCAAAAACCATTTTTAATAGTTGTTAGTTGTCCTTGTTTACTTTCTTCGGACAAAAATTTAAAACAAACAAATTTTCTCAGTTTTTATTTTCAAGAATTTGAAAAAGAAAACTACAAATAATACAAAAAAAAAGAAGCCATGTAAACATAGTGAAGCAAAATTTACATGAAGGAACAAATTTTCTTAGTTTTTGTTTTTGTATATTTTAAAGCATCAATCTGCTAGAGAAAAGCTCTCTATTTGTACATGGAGGAACAATAAAAATTAACAGAGAGTCCAATTCATGATTAGGACTTCATTCAGAAATGCAACCACTTAAACAAAAAGATAATTCAAGAAGTGTTGCTTTCATACGAAAAAGGAGGTTGATAAAACGCCATAGAATAGGTTCAACAGCATGCACAATGTTTACGTGGCTTGGCTTAAATATTTGATGGTCGGTTTGGTGAGCCGGCAATACTTAGAAGTAAACAAAATAATATTACCCAAATTGT
This sequence comes from Dovyalis caffra, assembly GCA_963924115.1. NCBI lineage: Eukaryota > Viridiplantae > Streptophyta > Magnoliopsida > Malpighiales > Salicaceae > Dovyalis > Dovyalis caffra. The sequence goes on from CAWUPB010001184.1 coordinate 10,937,467, forward strand.
TATTTTAAATTGATTTGTAGGAAATAAAAAAATATAATAATTATTCAACTTAGTACATATTTATTTATGATAATAAAAATAATAATTTTTATTTTGTAATCTAATAAAAATCTTAATATATAAAGAGTCTAGGCAAAAAGAGTTTGTAAAAAAAATATCAATAAAAAAATTGAAAAAAAAGTTTTCAATTTAAAGAAAAAAATGAGCAGGTAAATGGGTATGGACAATATATGATATAATAGATATATACTGAATAAAAAAATGAACAAATAATTTTTAATGAATAATGAATAGGATAATGAATATAATATTTTTTAATGAATAAGGTAAAGAATTAGCTTAATGGGCTGGATACCTAGCCCATTACCTAGCCTATTGCCATTCCTAATAGACACTAAGAAAATCGGTGGTTGTGGTAGTACTATCTATAGTTTGGTTTGACTCCTAAAATGAAACCATTGCTAGATAATTTGAGTTAGCATATTTAAAATGAACCTTTGACTTGCATGCTTCAACCACAAAGATATCTCCTCCAAATGCTACATAATTCGTTCATTTTTTGAAACAAAAACTTAACCAATTTGAGATGCCATATATGGATTCTGAGCACCAGCTTGGCGGCTGAGCAATGCTACATATTTGAGGTATGTAAATGTTTCATAGCTAATTTTGTCATCGTCCAAGAGGATCTTCCTCTATCATATACAACGAACTACATTGCTCGTGTGCGACAAGAAAATTAATTCGGCATAGAATTCTGTCCAAGATGGTCAAAAGTTTCGGCTGTTTAATAAAGACAAGAAATTGGGCATCAGCTAGAAAATGCGTTGCAATGTCGTTTTTAGTGCATTAATGGATAGTTGAAGATATTTTCTTTTTCAATTTTGTTAACGGTTGAAGATTTTTTTCCTCAAGGCATTATTTTTTCTAATCTGGAAAGTACCTGGCAAATAACATTCCTCAATATGAACACACATTCCTATCCCATCTACGTCAGAAAGATAACTCACCTGATAATTTCTCAACTCATGATCTCAACCAATAGATGAGGTGATAAAAGATGATTGTTTTTTAACGTATTAGTTCGATGGTGCGTTTTTCAAGAATCATCTTAAGAGAAAATGTGTTTCTTCTTTTCTTAAAAAAATCGTCTGTATTTTTATTTACATATGTTCTAAAAAGGATTATTTATATTTATTTCAAAATATTTTTTTTTCAAAACTTTAAGCAGCTTATTTTTTTTCATAACACCTCTAATTAAAATTTATTTTGTAAAAAATTCTCGCCAACAGTTTATATATATATATATGAACTTTATAAACGACATAATACTAAGCCCAATGCAACATCAATAAAAAGAAAAATGAAAAGGATTTAAAACTTAGGGAAGCCTGTTGGGGTAGAAAACTAAATCCATTCACAGAAAACGTGTCAAATCCAATATGCTTTAATGGTTGCAGTCTAAACGGGCCAGAAGATCATAGTTGAGATACTCCGAACCTGCTTTACTTCTTGTTGGGCTGCACCTTCGTTTCTGTTCCTTTACTTGGGCCCTGTCCATATAGGTGATACCACATTTAGCCCTACCAACCAAGATATGCACAACCAATTTTATCTTCTTTGTTAGTATTATTATTATTTTTTTAATAAAGCTGTTTGCATGTAAAATAACTTATTTATCTATGTTAATAAAAACGACTTGAAAGTAATTGCTTAGTGTTTGATATGTTTGTAAAAATAAATATCAAGTAGGAAAATATAAGAATTAATAAGCGACCGGATTCAAGATTTAATGACAAAAGTAGTTTGGTAAATTATTTTGATCTCTTTTTTCTTTTTCTTTTTCTTTTTTTAATATTTTTTTAACTCACACATACACCCAAGCGCCAAGGCTTCTAACAAAACTATTTCCACTGGAGTACAAGTTTTTTGGTAAAATATTTTGATTTCTAGACATGCTTAAGCTGTTTAGCATTGTTTTAAGTTTAATTTTCCTTGACCAAGTTTTTAAAGATTGAAATGTTCTAGATCAAGTGTCTATGTGGAAATAATAATTTGGAACCATGGACTAAATAGAACTTTTTAATAGTTATAGACTTATAGGGAAGAATAAGTTGATACGAGGTCCAAAATGTAAAACCAAGACAAACTTAGCTGACATGACAAAAATTCCCGTTAGCGTGATAAAATTTCAAGCAAGAAAAACCTGTGAATAGGTAATTTGAATTGGTAAAAAGTTTATTTAAAAGAAAAAAAGAAAAAGAAGAAGGGATGTAAGTATGTTTCAAAAGGCAAGGACAGCAATGATTGTCCAGTGGGCTCTTTATTTCTCGGGCAGCCGCGTGCAACAGAAGAGGTCGTATTTGCTCCATATTGATTTGTCGTATGGAATGTGATGATAATAATTGATTCTCCTTGGATTCAAACTATGTCTTTTTCAAACTTTCTTGGGTCTTGACAAATATGCTTAAGTGGGTTAATCAAGCTTTTAGTTGCTTATGATCGAGAAAGAGATAGGTCTAACATTAACCAAATAGAAACACCACGACCTTGTTGCTTTGCTTTGGTGTCATTCATGTTTTTAACCCAGGTGTGGGAGCCAAAAAGAAGTAAAAAGAGGTATCCTAAGAATCCTCATCGGTTTCTTTTAATCAGGTCCGCTACTCAACCAAATAAAAATAACATAAAAAATATGTCAAGAGGGTATAGACAAAAGCATATGGTAAATTATAAATTAGTTGTTCTAGTCTTGAAAAAAAGAATTAATTAGTCTCTTTTATTTTAAAAAAATAGAAAAATAAATAATTAAAATATATGAAACGATTGACGAGAAAAAAAATGATATTTTATAGTATAAAATAATATTAAATTAAATATGATGAATATTGATTAAAAGATTAAATAATTAATTTAAAAAAACTAATTAATTTATTTTTTTTAAAAAAAGTGACTAATTTATAATTTACTCAAAAACAATATATATATATATATATAATTTTTTATTCTTTTTTTTTCTCCTTTATATTGAACGGATCCTATACTTAAAAGACAAGAAACTACGTCAAAATTATGAATCAAGGGTGATATAAAGAATCTGTCTGGCCTCCAACCTTTACAACGTTTACTGATTTCTTTAAATTAAATAATTAAAAAATACCAAAAAATAAAATATTTGTTTGCAATATCAATGAACAATAATTTTAGTATCTTGGTTATATAAATGATTTTAAATTTGAAATGAGAGATTTGAAATAAATTATTCGTTCATTCATGTAAAATATAAATTAAACAATATGATAGAAAAATATCATAATATATTCAACAAAAATAACACAAAATTCAAATAAATATATATAGATATAAATCAGATTCTGCACAACGCACGTATTAAACACTAGTTTAACCTAAAACAATATTTATTGAGCAAGACCCACTAAATTTGATTATCGGACTTTCAAATATCATATATACAATAAGACCAAATAAGCCAAAACTTTTTTGAATTAAAAATCATTTGAAATTGAGTTTTTAAACTTCAATTTTGATTTCTGAAATTTCTAAATTTTTATTTTTTTAAGATTTAGTTCATCCTTTAGTTTTCTGTCATTTATTTCAAAAAATAACAATCATATAAAGAGTTTCATGATAAAAATCATCCAAGTAAAATTTACATAGAGCTCTTAAAAAAATTGAAATTATTCTGAGTTATTTTTTATTTTTCTAATTTTTTATATTGTTAATATTCAATAAATAAACAAATATACTTTACAATTTTGCATAATTCTGAATTTTTTTTTTATAAAATAGATTGAACTTTTATCAACAAGTATGAAAATTTCGGTTCAAAATACAAAAAATTAATTTTTTTAGAAGAGGAAGTAATAGTTAAAAATCATTAGTTAGACTAAATGTCAAAAAAAAAAAATCAGAAATTTCAAAAAGTAAATTTAAAGTTTTAAAAATCAATTTTAAGTAAATTAAGATTAAGAGGAGGATTGATTCTTTTAACCATGCTGCTTCAGAAGACCCATTCGCCACAACAAAATAGTAAAAAGTTAAAAACTAAACAAAACAAAAGAATCCGACGGAAGAGCAGCCAAATCCCAAGTTCATCTTTCTTACATCAAGCCTTCTTTGGAGTTTGGACTTTGGATGTTGTGCCGAAACCCACCATTACTGATTTGAAGTAACCATATCGTTGTGACTTCATTACCTAATCTGAAGTAAAAACACACATTTTTCCAAGACAAACTTTTTGTTTTTACATACAAAATTCATGGAGAGAAATTTTATGCTACCAGGCATTTCCCTTTTGTTTGATGACTTGTTGCTACAAATTAGAGGCCAAGACAAGGATGAATTCTCCAACAAGAAAGGAAAAGAAAAGAAAAATTCAAATAATGCGTAGTGGGCGTAATAAGACTTACTAGAAGAATCATTAAAATATTAGATGTGAGGATCGGTAACAAAATAGGCATTTTTACTTGTACAGAACCCCAACTTTACAAGTTGAATAGTTGCCTCGCAGCAAATGGACCATCTTGCTGTTGATACTGATATTGGTAAATCTATAAAGATAATTCAAATGGATCATCTTGCTGTTGATATTGGTAAATCTATAAAGATAGTTTTCAATTACTCAAATCATCTTGCTATTGATTGATTCAACTAAACTAAATTTTTTATAGAATAAGTTTATTTACATACTCCAATGAAATAGTACGTACTATTAGATTTACCTCTTTTTTTTTTTTTTTTTTTGATAGAGAGAGCATGCAGGTAGTACTTAGTGCCAATCTAATAATTATGGTAAAAAAGTTGACACCTAAAATGAAAGGCAAATGCTTACTTATTGCTAATAATTACGATATAAATTATTTTCACTCAAACGGCACACTGATGACGAATAACAGGAAGTAAGAAATCGGCATTACACAACCCAAAAGAAACACTAATTAAAGAGCGTCATAATTGCTAGAAATCAGTAGCAGCAAGTAACCCAAATTATGGGAGGGCCATCAACGATGGCATTTGGGCTCAAAAGCAAAAGGGCCAACACTGAAGAGAGCAAATTCATGCTTCTTTTCATCAACGTAAGGCTTCTTCTCAGGCCTCAACATAGCACCAGTCAGTCCACCATGGAGATCAGTTATCTTGCTGCATGCGGTGTTTGGTGCTGAGACTAACCACACCTTGCACTTATGGGCTCCGTAGTTGGTGATGGTCCCCGGTGCTTTCACGAGGAAGTAACCATTCTTGTCAGTTGTAGCCTTCACCTCTTGTGGGTACTTGGTATTATTGCACTGTAGTTTCACAGTAGCCCCTGCCATGACGATTTAATCCTTAAAGACACTTGATTGGGTCAAAAAAACAATAGTGAACATCACTTTACTTTTCTTTCCTTTTTGCCTATTTTTTTGATAAACAAATGTTTCGAAAAGTAGTAGCTATTTTAGGAACTCTAGGCCAAGATGCCATAGACAATGCTGGACTCGGGCAATTGATGTTACTTATGTACCTAGAATAAAGAGCTATTACTTTGAAAAAGTAAAGCTGCTTCTGCCCATACCCTTGTTAGCTAATTGATGTTACATGGACATAGAAAACTGAGCAGGGACCCCTTCTCTCTCTCTCTCTCTCTCAATTCAAAACTTGAATAAAAACACACTGTGTCCATGTAGTAGACAGAGAGAGGGCAAGGAAAGCTGGCACAATGCGTATGAAAATGTACAAAAGTGCAAAATGCATTAGCATACGTACGTGAATCAACAAAATAGATAACTAGTCTCTAATCAGAAAATTTTAAAATGACAATTGATTAGTTTCTTCCTATTAAGCTAAGTGATGAATGGCTGAGAGATTATCAACATTATTTCCACCCATATTATTAAATACACAGTAATTCTTTATAATCCATGCAATCTAACAAGCAAAATATGATGTTGGATCGCTTAAAAAAGTAAAAAATTATTAACTTTTTGAACTAAATTAGCCAGAATCTACGTTATTATTGTTATCAATTTATTATAAATCCTACGTATTTATACATGCTCACACATTACATAAACTTCCAAGATAAACAAAAAAGAAAGAACATTTTCATACGTAAACTAGCTAGTTAGGCAATATTTTTGTTTTTTAGCTCGTAAGATGAAGCTATAACTGAACTTGAACATGCAAAGCAGTCGAGATCATCAAAAAGAGAAGTAACTTTTTCTTTTCTTTTTTTTACTTAAATATATTGTTAGATTAACTAGATATTGTTTTTTAACAGACAAAATGTTAAAGCGGGAGGGTTTAGAAAGTCTGAACAAGTTACCGAGAACTGGTTTTGCTCCCAAGAGGGTATCAACCCCAGAATAGTTGCAAGATTTGCAGAAAACAACACCTTGAACTGCTACAAGCATCCTAGGGAAGGGATGCATCGGTGGGTGCGGGTGAGAGCTCTTGGGAGGGGGTGCTGGTACTGGTGGGGGAGAGTGAGGCTTTGGTGGGTGCATTGGTGCATGTGCTGGAGTGTGAACAGGTGCAGGAGCTGGTGCATGACCATGATGGTGGTGGTGGTGGTGTGGGGTAGGTGCTTGGCTAGGCGCTTGGTTAGGTGCATGGGTCGGTGCGTGACCGTGGTGGTGGTGGTGGTGGTGCTGAGTTGGTGGCGCACTTACTGGTGCTGCTGTTGGGTTGTAATGGGAAGAGCCATGGTGAAGAGGTGCCTCAGCCTTTTCACTAGAAACAGTGCAGCAAAGCAGTGAAAGAACGAGTGGCACAAGAGCTTTAGCTGTAAGAAAACCCATCTCTCTGAGAACCTGGACAGTGGAAGAGAAAGTGTGAGAGAGACTAGGGAGTGATGGTGAAGTAAGTTTTCAAAGGAGGGGTTTTATAGGACTTTTAAGCCGTGATTCGCTGCGATTTTGCTGAAAAATATCTTCTTTTTTTTCCCCTTAAACACTAGAGGGATAGCTATAAGACTCTTCTGAGGGTTCTAGACTGTTGTATATAGGGAGGTATGTGTACAGGGAGGGATGTATATAGGGTAATTAGGGTTAGTTTATTTTCTAAATTTAAGTGCTTCCCATTTTAATAAACCTTTAGAAAATTTACCAGAAAAGATAAACTTTAGTAGATCTTATGAACAAATGTTAAGAATGTAACTTGCCCCATATGTATATGACGTGTCTCGTTGTTTTGAGCTGTTGTTTGCTTTTGAACTAGCTTGTGTCGGTCTTTTGCTTTACAAATTACGTTATCCTGTGTTTGTCTGGCAACATCGTGGATTATTTTCCTAGCTTTATATGTTTGCTTTAATTAAAAAAAAAAAGTAAAAAGTGAAAAGTTTCATTTCTAAGTTTTTTACTGTGGAAATATTAGGGAAATTTTGAAGATTTATCCTGCAACCCTACCATATCCAAAGAAATCATGACTTTCAAACCAAGTGATTCTGCTACTATTATAACACCATTTCCCATTTACCATGTCCAAATATATAGTAGTATGTGGTTGGATCTCTGGGGAGGCATTTTACTAGACCTTACGATTTTTTTTTTTTTTTTTTTTTTTTTTTTATCTTTACAAAATGAGGTAGGGGAAAACATACAAATTCAGTCCTTGGTCCATTTTCTGTTTGGATTTTATTCGTTGGAAACAGCCCTTATGTTTTTCCCCTCGATACAAGTAATAATTAGTGACATGTATAATAATTACTTTATAGATTCACTTTGAAGAGAGAGATAAATACATTGAATTACATCCGGATCCACAAAAAATAATACGAAGATTTCCACTCGCTCAATTTTTTTTTAATTCTCTCTCTCATGTTTCTCTTTTTTTTTGTATTTATCTCTCTCGTCAAAATGAGTCTATGAAGTAATTACTCGTATATGTCATGTCACTAATTGCTTTTTGTGTATTATAAGATTTCTTAATTTGTAATGAAATTTTCACAAGACGTGTCAATGACCATTAAATGTGAAACAATTGTGGTTAGAGAAGCACTTAGAGCATCTCTAATGGTGTTCTCTACTTTTAGTTAGCATTTTTAATGTAAATAGAGAACACCATTAATTATATAAATTGAAGATCAATGTCCTCTCCAATGTTATTCTCTACTTTAATTTTTTATTTTGAAAAAATCTATAAAACATTTAATTTTGACAAATAATTCGGAGAGACTATTGGTGAAGAGACCGAGTGGAATAGGAAATAGCAATTTTCATTAATAAAATATAGGATAAAGAGTCATCCTGGACTCCGTAGTATTAGAGAGTTAAAAACACTTTGTATCTCACTTTTAAAGATAGAGATTGTAATAAATAGAGCATTGGAGATGAAATTTTGGTTAAACCTCTTTATTATAAAGAAAAATCTTAATATAAAGAGAGTATTGGAGATGCTCTTGAATTATTAGTAATAGAAAAATAGGTCATAAACAAATTAGGGATACAAGGATTATGCTTTTTATGCGTTCAATGGTGGACAAACAATGTTAAAAAAACAAAAATGTGGACAAGTGACACAGAGGTTCTGGATTCGTTCACTTATTGCAAGGCAAAGTGGAAGTTTCCAATGTGCTTCGATTTTTGTGACCCTTTTACTTTGTTTTTTAGTACTCTCTTTAGTTCATCGATTAGGGTAATTCTCTCCAATCCAATTATTCTTGCATAAATTTGGTTGAAAGTTGAAACTACTCAACTAGCAAGAGTAAGGCAAAGGATTCAAAGAGTTGGGCAAAAATGGCGACAATATCTTCCTTTTGGATTTAGAAGCCGTTACTCATTATTTATGTTTTACCATTACTGCGACTGTGCATCTATAGAGAGTTGTTTTTGAATTTATTACCATTGAACTTGCACTGTAAAAGTTAATTGTACTATGGATATGGTGGCAATGCTCCTGGTAGAAAAAGACATGGACAAGCTGACGAATATCTGGGTTGGCCCAGACACAATATGCGCTTCCAAAACTTCTCTCTTCAAATTTCATCCATTTTAAATTATTTTGGCACTTCTTTTCTGTTCTTAATGATTTTTCGTAAAGGACCAATGAAAATAAGCTGGAAAAGCAAGGATATCGATGGTAATTGACAGGTAGTATTAGTTCACCAATATTCATTAAATTTTGTAAACACGAAGATGTTACCGCCACATGAATAATTGAATATGGAAATAGACTATACTTTCATCTTCGTAAATGTAACAGTATTCTATCTCAGTTTCTATAGTTTAAAGTTTTTTCAATATCATCCGTAATGTTTTTCAAAATTTCCAATCCGACTCCTAACTTTTAAATAACAAATGGTGGATCCCCGTTTTGAAATACTACCTTCGTTCCATAATCCACATAAGTACTCTTCCTTCTTTATTTCCTAACCCAAATTGCTATTGCCATAAAGTTTATTTTACCTAATTAGTATTTAGTGTGTATTTGTTAATGCGATACAACTGTTTTTATAAAAATATGTTTGGATAAAAAAAAAAATCAATTCGATACTTTTCAGATACTTTTTGGTATTTTGAACATCAAGATATCAAAATCATGCAAAAACACTTAAAAAAATCATCTAATTGATTTGTTTTTTGTTTTTTTTTTTTTTCAGACCAAACGAACTTTAAAAAGCATTTTCAAATGCAATGGAAACGCATTATCAGACACAATCTAATTTGTTTCTAAGTTCTCAAGAAAAATTAAATTAAAATACGTTATCTTTCATTGCATTCAATTTGACAATCAATTCAATAAAAATAGGTAAATGATCTAGCACCACATTTACTAATTTTCAACGAGGCAAATGGAAGAGTTTTTTTTTTTTTTTTTTACATATAATTATTTTGTGGGGATATTATCAAATGTATTAAAATTTGAAAGGAAAAGGTAAGAGAAGAATACGAAAATAAAGAAATAAATGAAAGAAAAAGTAGGCATGGCATGGTTCCGTTAGTTGTTTAAAAGGTAGGAATCGCATTGAAATTTTTTTCTGAACATCAAGATTCAGATTGAAAAATGAAATGATAGAAACCGAGGTAAAACATTGTTAAACCTACAGTAGAAGCTAAATAAGAGTAATAGTTTACTTTTGAATGTATTTCATCTCTCAAGGAAAGTCACTGCGTATAGCCCTTTTTTTTTTTTTTTTTTTTTTTTGAGGGTGGAAACTGCTTCCGTAATTGCTTCCACTTCAATGGCATAGAATGAAGAAAGGTCCTTCTGGTTCTCGTAAAATTCTTCCAAAATGCTGTAATCGCAGTAGTCACTAATGTGTCATTTGCCACTTCTTTTTAAAACCCTTAACAGTAAGGACCATATATGTGACATTATTTGGCTTTAAAAATGAAAGGTCCATCTTAATACAGGGTCAATAATGCGAGTGCCAATGCGCTCAACGTCAAGCCATAAATTGCAGCATTAAAAATACTTCCTCCATTTTACTTGTAAATTACTACTCTTTAATATTGATTACAGTACGTAGATCCCAATGATTTTTCTCGTGCTTGGGGATTTGATATCCTAAGATTCTTCAATAGCCAACTTTGAACGCAATTAATCCACCAGCTGTTTTGCTTTAATTCTAGAAATTATTAGTATTAGACAGGGTTACGTCAATGAATACCAAAGGGTAGAACCGGATAAACAAATGATTTTTACCAAGGGCAATTCCGATTATAGTCAAGCATGCCACCACCAGCATCATGGATTGTTGTTGTGATGTTGCGTATGGTCAAACGAGTGACCCACCAAGTAATGTCAATACTATTTAGAAGAAAAAAGATAACCACAAACAAGTAATTTAAATAAATTGTAAGTGTAGAATTGTGAAGTGGACAAGTCCCATCATTTAATGATTTAAAATTCTTTGTAATGTTTTTTTCCCCTTGTAAAATAGTGACAAACCACCGACAGTTTGTGCAAGAGTTGGTCTTAGTAGCGATCTCAACCATCTAACTATAAGATACACTACAGTTGATGAAAAAAAAAACACAATAATGATAGGCTACAAGGTTCAAGAGCCATCATCTTACTATCCATATATGCAGTTCTCACCCACGGTTAGGTCGCATGGCTACGGATCAATGTGTATTATTACATCATCGATGCTCCTCCTGAGCACCCGTCCATGTTCTTCGGTACATAACTTGGCTTTGAATTGAAGTTAAAAAAAGAGATGTAGTTTTCGAGTAACTTATAAAATGCTGTGGCCGTACATTCCAATACCTCTAATCAATTTTATATATTTATTTTTGTTGACTCATCAAAGAAACAAGGGGAAAAAAAATACTGAGGGAATATGAGTTTAAATGACAACAGACCTCCAACGTTCAATTCTGTGGTTCACAGCTGTATTGGTTTCTTGAAGAGTCGAAGACATGAGAATGAAAGGACTTTCGAAGTTACAGAATGGACCCATTTGTCGCGTCAAGGAACGAGCAATCTCTCAAACAACGGTCATGTTGCTATCTAGGATTTGAACTTCAAGACCTAGTGACGGTGGGGATTCTGAACGTTAACAGCTTAAGATACTACTGAATCCCAAACTGTGATTACTGATTACTAATTCTCATAGAAACAACATCAATCAAGGGAGTTCGCAATTGGGAAATCTAAGGATTTATTTGCATTGTGAGATTTCACAATCACACGATAGGGCAAAATTCTCCCCTGCATCCGATAAATGGCATCCAGATCACACTTATCCCTCCTATAGGATAAACGATAGGCCTTTGAGTTGCTGCTATTGCGTCGGAGCTCAAGTTACTACCGCATCCTAAACTGTGATTACTGTTTAAGTTTGCATAAGCATGTAATCTTGGAGTTCCTGGTCAGAACTCGATTGTGATTTCAAATTTGAGTTTAATTGATTTTGCCTTATTATTGTTTACATTCACAAACAGGGAACAAAGAAACTCAAACCAGACCAATTTTTTGCCTTCATTAAGCATCGAAGTTCCCAAATGATATATAATTTTATTTCCAGTCAAACAAAAAATCCAGAACAACTACAAATTTGGTACAGCTAAGTCTCAAAAAAAGCAAGCACCTAATGCTTGGACCATCTTTGTGATCAAATAGCAACAGTTGTGTGCAAATTGAAAAACACAAACTGAAAAATAAACAAAATATATAAGGAGTACTGCCTGGACCACAATCCTCGAGGGCGCAAATATGCTCAACATGCAAATTTTGACCAGCAACTTTGTTCGCAGCAAAACAAAACCAAGATCGATCTGCATGATCCAATTTAGGAGCAATTAGCAAACCGAGCCAATAATTGCAAAATGGTAGGCATGTAAGGTATAGAAATTACCACAGTTCAATAAAGATAGGAGATGAGCTATAAACTTGTTCAAGTATCTTCATGACACTAGAGAAGAGACACCTTCCAAAACTAGAAATTAAATATTGTAGAAACAAGAATGAAAAACCTATCACCTACACAAAAGAATTTGACACCAAAAGACAATTTATAATGTATATATGAAAAAAAGCGCAGATGTAATGGCTGGTGAATATCACGATTCTTTTCTGACAACAAAAAATCATTAATAGACAATACTGAGAATGTTTGGCTAGGTTTTGAAGAGGAGCTGCTGGAGACGTCACTTCAAAGTTGACAATAAGAAAGAGTAGAAGATGGTAGTTTTTAATGAACTTCTTTTGTAAACAAGGGTAACAAAATTAATTAAAAACAATACTGTATATAAGATTACCATTTTTTCCCATGGAAACAACAGTATTATCACCAAAAAGGTAGACAATCTTGCAAAACACGGAAGGGGAAAGTGCAAAAATGATGAATTGAGATGAAATATGCAAGTTACATGGTAAGCTACTTATTTGAATATATTCTCTTAAGTCCACCATCCAAATCAACAAAGGTTACTCTAGAGAAATATGTTGGAAAATTTTCAAACAAATAAAACCCAATTGTACCATTTCCAGTCTTCAGTCAATTGAAATCAGGAACATATGACAAGGAAGATAAATTTATGAACACTAGAAAGTGACCTTGACTTTATTACAATGTGGCAATAAGTTAAAGATGAGTTAACCTTTCATCATTTTATTTACTCATATTTAGCAGCTTCTCAACAAGAAGGGGTGAAGAAAATTAGAGACAAAATTAAATATCTCTGACTGCTACCCCCTCTTTCTTTCTTATTCGAATAAGTTAGAAAAGAGAAAGAATAAAAGTGGATTCAAACCTAGTGAAACTCAGAACTGGGTTCAAGCTTCAAGTAAATTTACTTTAATTAAATATGAGAACAAAGGTGGAAATGCAGAATAGGAAAGAAAAAAAATGAATTATATAAGCTTTATCAAAGTAGAACAATCAACCAATGTCGAAAATTCAATTAAGAAAATGAACAAAAGATATGCATGAAAGCATTAAAAACAAACACCTACAAACATACATAGGATCAGAAACTCAAACTAGGAGCAGTGTGAGAATGCTATAGATTGTAGAATAGATCTGTTAGCTCAATCAAACATTTCAGAAACATTACTTTTAGCGGTAGGTGAGGTTGAGCTTCTATGAAAATTCAACTTAAAACTTTTGAGTTTTCTTTCCCATCATTCTACACACAAAGTATTAACAAGAAGGAAATCAGTTTTCACACAAATTAATTATAAAATATGTCTCATATCAAAATCATAAAAATGAATGATGGTGAGAATGCTGCAAATGTGTGGATTACAATATTGACATTAAACTTCAAAGATGACTTTTAATTCATTCAGCCCCAGACTATGTAGACTTTAAGATGCCATAATTACAGCCAAATCATTATGCATTCAAATAATGGATCTCCAAGGGGTAAACTACAACTCACAAGTTATAACAAAAATTGGAAAAAGGCTTGTGGGATACTGTTGACAGAGAGTCTGAAAAATGCTTTGAAAACTAAAAGCTTATTGTTAGCAAACCATTCACTTCATGCAGAAAGGAAAATGAAAATGATAGGGACAAATTCTCATTGACAGAATAGAAATTACGACAGCTACTAGCTCTGACAACAAAAGTTTCATATCTTGCGGAAATAGCAAATTAAAAGATGCTACCTTTTGGGCCAATCTATCATAGTTTCACATATTTTAATTGAATGAATCTATAGAACAACTATTTCTTGGTGCATGCCTATGAGTACATCAGAGCTTGACTCCAATCATGACTTAATCTACAATAGTGTAGGATATTAATTCAGCCTCTCTCATGCAAAGGAACTTCAGAGACCGCTTGACAAACTGACCATGTAACATTGATGACATCATGATAAAAATTGAATACCACCTATAAGTTTAAGCATAATTTCTACAGAACATCATCATCATATTCACGTGAAATGTCAAGTGCTGGTATACTGAACTAATCATAAAAAAAGATCATCTTAGTCAATTAAGAAAACTAAAGCATTACCTTCAAGCTTGAGCATCAATCTCTTTATCTTCCACATCATTTGTAACACCATTTGCCTCCGCATTCTCAGTATTCTCCTCAAGAGGCTGAACTTGTTCATCCTCGGGCAAAGGCTCCTCCACATAATCATTCTCAAATGCATCAGCAGGAACCTCGTAAATCCTCACTTGTGGCTTAGACGGGTCTTTCACCAACACATACTTACCCTCATTCAATTTCATACACAAGTCAACAATACTCTTCACAATACCCCACATGTTGGAGGTATTCAAATTAATCTGAGTAGCAAAGTCTCTAGGCTTATATCCAACAACAGCCAAAATCACATGATTAAAATGATCCCTCGGATGAACCCTAGAAACATACCCTAACTTCATCATATCTGCATTAGCTAACAAAGCTTGAGCAGTCCATTTAGCCAATTTATTAGCATTATTCTTCAATTCAGTAGCCAAAACAGCACCCCTTTGAGTCTCCAACTTCTGCCTCCAATCAACACCAGAATACTTAGAATCAAACTCATTAAGCGCATTCAATGTCAAGAACGACCTTCGCTTATTAACCTCAACAACACTCTGCACTTCACACCTAGCAACAAGATGCATATCATCAGCCAACTTCCACCTCCTATACCTATAAGCCACAGATGCAACCTCCTCGCCTTCATTGGCAAAGGGATTGGGCTCATCAAATGTGACCTTATTCCCATCCCTAATCAAAACTTGCTGCGAAAAGTTCTGATTAATATAAGCAGCCTCAACACTCAATGAATATGCCGAATTTATATCATCCTTAGACTCTGGCAAAGGCTCCTGTGACGTCTCGTGAACCGACAACAAATCAAGCTGAGACCCATCTCTTTTATCAAAAAACAACTTATTTCCCACCCTTTGAACCACAATATCCCACGAATAAACAGACCGGGGTGCACACATTAATGTAGCTAAAATATTATCAGTTGCAAAAACAGTAGCTTTATCTTCATTAGCTAATCTTCTAATAACAGGATCATCAGTAGTAGTTACCTTAAAGAAATTCCTATTCTTAAACCTTTCCAACCTCCGTTCCGCTTTCGGTGTAATCCTATCAAAACTCTTATCATAATACTCTAGCCCACCACATAAAATCAAATCCTCAGGTTCCGGAACCGAGAAGGACAGTTTCGTAAATGTACTAAACGGAATCTGATCAAGCATATTCCATTCAGGCTGGATCTCGACAGAACTCTTAAACACCGCCGCTTCCCTACGTGTCTGATGCTGATTGGACCGGTTAAGATTATAAAGGCGATCCCTACGAGCCCTCTCTTTCTCCGCCTCGCGCTTCTTCGCCTCCACTTCCTCATCGCGACGCTGCGGCAGCTGTGTGCGGTGGTGCTGGTTGAACCGCCACTTAGGTCCAAACTTCGGCCGCGGAGGAGGCTTCCCGTCAACGAGACGGAAGGAAGAATCATTGTCAGCGGCGGAGGGGAAGGAATCGTCGGCAGTGAAGTCAAAGACGGAATCAGATGCAGCGTTTTTGCGCCCACCAGCGCCTTGGCCAGAGCCTTGGTTAAGATTGCGAGTGAAATCAGCGATTCGGCCGAGCTTTTCGGAGCGAGAGAAGGGAGCAAAGGGAACGTTGAGAGGGAGTGTGGAGGTGGTGGTAGTGTTGACTGCAGCGTCCGGTGGACCCCAACCGTCGGGATTGAAAGGGACGCCACCTACTTCGAAACCGCCTACCATTGGATTGGAGATTTTGAGGTTGATTTGAGTGAAAACAGAAAAACCCTAGACGATGGGGTCTTTTGGTAGAGGTTGAAGAAACCCTAGCTGTTAGTGAGGGTGTATTTATTCTGTTAGTGGAATTACGGTTTCGGCCTTGCGAGTGATTATTAACTGCGAATTTGCATACCAAGACTGGGCTTGTCACTTGCGAGTAAGAGATTGAATTTTCATAAGCCCATAGACAATGAGACTAGAGCTTTGTACCTATAAACATAAAAGGAATCAATTTTTTTTTTTTAAAAAAAAAAAAAGGAAAAAAAGAAAAGAAAAGAAAAGAAAAGAAGAAGAGCATAAATAGGAATAACTAAAGAACTCAAATCTTACTATACATATTAATACATAAATCAATTTTACTATATATATTAATACATAAATCTATCTTTAGGATTCTATTTCTTATTTTTTTATAATTCTTCCGTATAGCCATTTGGCCAAAAATAATTTTCTTTTTTATTTTTCTTTTCATTGGATTTTTACCGAGACTCCGATCAGGTCAAATGACCTGATCGGAGTCTCGATAAAAATCCAATGACAAAAAAATTATATATATATATATATATATATATATATATAGAATAAATCGATTGGAATCTCAATAAAAATTCAATGAAAAGAAGAAAGAAAATCATTTTTGGTGAAGTAGCTATACGTAAGAAATATAAAATATAAGAAATAGAATCCTAAAGATAGAATTATGTATTAAGTTGATATGGATGATAAATTTTTAAAAATTGTATAAAGAGAAAGCCCCATCTCAATTAACATAGAAATTAATTTTAGATTATCCGACCGTTGAAATTAAAAATAAAATAAAATAAAATAAAAAAATAAAAATGAAAATTGTGGGTGGGCTACTAGGGGAGTTTGAATGAAATATTTACAAGGCTAAATGTTCTATGATGAAATTTTCATAAGTGCCACCTAAGGTCATGGGACTTCAGTGCTTCCAATTAAATAAGGCAATAGAAAGAGCTCTTTTTTTTTTTTTCCTTTATTATCTTTGGATAGAGCATTTTTCTAAGAAAACTAATAACCAATGCCTCGATAAATCATTCAAAAGGATTATTATTATTATTATTATTATTAGGAAAAGAAAGAAAGAAAGAAAGAAAGAGTCTTAAATAAACCTAACACGCATAGGAAAACTATAAGAAATTTTATAATATTTAAGGAGTAATTAGTATAAATTACTTCATAAAAAAAGATAGATATAAATAGGACAGAGAAAATTAAAAAAAAATTGAGTTAATGTAAAAATTTTATTATCACTTTTGGTGGATGCACATGTGATTCTTTTTTTTTTTAATTTTTATTTCTCTTTTGAAAAATGAGCTTATAAAATAACTATTGTACATGACTATTTCTCTTTTTAATGGATCCATATGTAATTGTCTTTTTTTATGTGTTTATTTTTTAATTGAAAAATGAATCCATATATTATCTATTATATATATACACTAGTTACTTATTAAGTATTATAAAATTTATTGGAAAACTCTCACAACTACGTCTTACCAAAAAGACTTAAGGGCAACTCGAATAGCATCCTTGTTACAACTCCCTTGAAACTAAAGATTTTTTTTAACATATAGATATAAACTAATTATCAAAACGAGAAAAAACATCCTCTCCCGTCAAAGATTAAGATGGCAAGAAGGAGAGACCAAGAAGAACATTCTTGTAGTCTTCAAGATAGTGATTTCCCATGTTGTATTTTAGGAGAAATCCCGGTAAGACTTCCCTTAAAATCCATGTTCAAGTTTCAAGTTCGTGTTCAAACGCCGGGTTTTTTTTTTATTTTTTTTTCGATTTATGCTTCGCTCGTTTTTATGCAACCCGAGTCAATAATGACTCATCATCATCCGGTTCTTGTCCGTGGGTCCTTTTGTTTGGCTAGTCAAAGAAGGTTTCTCGATTTAATAGAATAATTGACCGTATTGCTTTCAATCCAGGATTCCTCGAAGTATCTTCTTTAGGATTTTCGTTTTCGTTTCTTCCTAACCAAGCAGGACATTACCCCGTCCAAGTTATTCCCTATAATGGCATTCTTCATTGGACTAAGCCTTTAAGTAGAAAAATCATTGCATATGATCCTAATAGAATTCCCAACCACTTTTGTTTGATTGACTTTCCCAAGGATACAAAATCCAAACCGCACAACCTCACAACTAGCTATGGTCATCTATGCTTTCTGAAGACGATTCTTACTAACTATGACAGATCGAAGAATGGTATTTGAAGCACACAAGTAAACAAAGCGATATATGGTCAATTGATGATCGGCTTAATGAAATTCTCGGGAAGGATCATAGGTTTTTATGTTAGCATTGGGCAATGTGTTAACACATATATAGCATGAATGACATACATGTAATTGGCTAATTAGTTCGCTTAATCATCAGCTAGTTGTTAAAGGGTAGTCGATTAAGAAGTTAGTTAGACTAAGCCTAACGTAATGGGTAACTGGTATATAAACAATGTTGATATGTGTTACGTAGCACTCGAAAAAACATATTAAGAAGTTTGCTTCGATTCATCTTCTTCTCTCTCTTGATTTTCCTCCGAAATCATTTCTTCACATGGTATCGTAGCATAATTGATCAATCAAGAAATCTCTTCAAAACTAATTCAGCTCATGACAAATGCAAACGAGAATGTACTTCCAAAGAATGGCATCGAATGCTCTACAATTAACGAGCTCGTATATACTCGGAATGGTCCTCGTCAATCAGCCATTGATAGGAGCCTCTAATTATATTCCATGGCACGAGTCAATGGAGATCGCTCTTGTCTACATGTACAAACTAGGTTTTGTTAATGGTGATATTCCAAAACCAAGAAAAGGATGTTTAAATCTTCCACAATGGGAGCAGTGAATAATATGGTGATCTCATGGTTGCTCAGTGCCATTTCTAAAAAATAGGAAGGTCTATACTCCATGGCAGTATTACGACGATTATATGGTCAAACCTCAAGAAATTTTTCTCCAACAAGTCGTTGGTACAATGATCTATGGATTACGTAAGGCAATCTTCTCCCGCACTTAAGAGAATATGAGTATTGAAATGTATTACACAAAATCGAAGCAACTATGGGATGAAATCGAGGCTATGACTCACATTCCTTTGTGCACAATAAATGCTCACTATGAAGTAGCAAAAGCCCGGGAAGAGCAAGCAGGATGAACATAAACTAATGCAATTTTTGATGGGATTAAATGACGTTTTTAAACTTGTTAGAGGCCAAATTTTGTTAATGAAGCCTCCGCCATATGTGGAGATGCATATTCAATAGTTCAACAGAAAAAAATAAATGGAAGCTTCGTATTTCATACCTATGAAAGATGTCATAGCTGTCTTAATGACTAGGAACAATAGTCACAATCAAGGAAGTCGGATGTGAAATGCCAATACCGAAGGCATTTGTGGTGTGAGCATTGTCAAATGCCAAGGCATGTAAAGGCAAAGTGCTTTCAACTCCATAATTATCCACCTAACTATAAAATGAAAGGAAGAAGGAATGTAGTGATCGTGAAGAATGTAGTGAATGCTCCAAGAACTTTGTAGAGAATCCAGAGTAACAATGTTGAAAGCACCGACCAATTGAAATCCGGAAATTTACCTAGTAGCTTGCATCCGCAGGGATTAATGGTCGGTGTTCCAATGCTCGGTGTTTCTTTAATGTCTACGTACACAAATGCCAATATGACTTCCCATTCCAATTTTCAATTCACTCCCGATCAAATAGCCTAAATTCTTTAACTTCTTGCTCAACAACCTACCTCCAATATGAATCAAATTCACCATCTAAGTAGGTATCGACTCACTTTCTATCGCATCTCACAAAATAGATGACTAGATTATTGATAGTGGTGCCATCGACCATATCACACGTTGTTTTTCCTTACTACAATCACCTACAAAACTCCATAATCCACACTTGGTTCACTTACTAGATGGCCCAACTTCATACGTCACATACATAGGCACCGTCACTATTCATCCGAACATTATTTTTCATGATGTCTTATACGTTTTCGCTTATAAGCATAATCTTTTATCCATCGTAGAAATCATTAATGATACTCGCTTGCACCATTACTTTCACCAAAAATTCTTGCCACATGCAGGACTACGTGCGTAAGATAGCCGTGGAACTTGGTAGACAAATGGATAGATTATATTATATGTCTCCCGTTCTTAAATTTCATGTGTCAAAATTTTCTTACTCGGCTCAAAATGTTAACAGCTTCGCCACTATAGATAGTACTCGTTATGGCATCATAGACTTAGTCATGTTTCTTTAAGCAAACTTAGACATCTTGTTTTTGTAATTCCGTACTTATGTGAAGTCAAACCTCCGAATTGTATCGTATGTCCACTTGCCAAACAATCCAGCATTACCTTTTAATAAGAGTGACACTTCTTCTACTCGTTGCTTTCCATCTTATTCATCGTGATGTTCGAGGGCCTTCTAAAGTCCTAACACACCATTTTTTTTATTTTTCCTCATAATTATTGATGATTTTACTCGTAACACTTGGACTTATCTCATGATTTCCAAGGGTGAAGTCCCCTTTCTATTATAGTTATTTTAAACTAGTCCAAACTCAATTTCATAAATCCATCCAAACTTACTTGAACCGACAATGGTTCTGAATTTGTCAATCAAACCTTACAATCCTTTTTCCTTGCTAATGGCATTCTTCATCAAACTAGTTGCATACATACTCCATAAGAAAATGGCATCCCCGAACACATAAACATATCCTTAAAATAGCTAGAGCTTTAAGATTTCAAGCTTCATTACTTATCCAATTTTGGAGGGAATGTGTTTTGACTACTACTCACATCATCAACAAATTACCTTCTTCCGTCCTTCATAATAAATCACTATTTGAACTCTTTTTTAATTCTCCCCCTAGTTATCATCATTTGAAAATTTTTGGATGTTTGTGTTTTATTTCAACCATTGCCCATAATAGAGATAAGTTTGCTCCTAGAGTTGGCTCTCGTGTCTTCATTAGTTATCCTTATGGTAAAAAAGGTTACAAAGTATTTGATTTGGAGTCTCACAAAATCTTTGTCGGTTATGATGTTCACTTCATTGAATCTGTCTTTCCTTTTGCCTCACCGCTCGCATCTTCGCCTACTCGTCGTGCCTTTCCTTTCCGATTTAGTGAGTTTTCCACCTATTCCGAGTCTTGTGATGCTCCACCTTTGACTTTACCTTATCCAATTCAACATTCCAATCCTAATTCTCTCCCTCCATCTTTCTCTAGTCCGGACATTGCATTTGTCATTCCTCTTCCATCTCGCAAGTCGAAAGACCAAGAGTCCTTCCTACTCGGAAAAAAGACTATATTTGTTTATCTATTATGTCTACCAAACCATATTTCCTACCTCTTGACTCGCACATCATTCTTGCATGTATCTCATGTCTTAGTTCACCTCTTTACATTCTCGCTTCTACTTCATATCACCACTTTGCATTTAATGTCACCACACACATTGAACCCACATCCTATTTACAAGCCTATTAGAACCTAAAATGGAAAGAATCCATGGCATTAGAAATTAAGGCATCGAAGGATAATCAAACTTGGATCATCACTAATTTACCTCTTGGCAAGCAAACAGATGGTCGTAAGTAGGTGTATAAGGTGAAATACAAGGCTAATGGCTCGTGAAACGATACAAGTCACATCTAGTGACGAAGGGTTATACTTAAATTAAGTGGCCTTGATTATTAAGACACTTTTGCACTCGTGGCAAAAATGGCTACTGATCGTAACATTGTTAGTCAGTAGCACTGCTAGGGGTTGGTTTTTAGCCCAATCGGATGTTAACAATGCCTTTTTATGTGGGGAATTGAATGAAGAAGTTTATATGTAGCTTCCTCCCGGTTTTGTTATTTCGGGTATTGGGAAAAGGCCCGTTTGTAGGTTGATGAAGTCCTTGTATGGACCGAAACAGCCTCTAGGTAATGGTTTTCAAAGTTCTCTTCTACTCGATTGAGGCAGTGCTTTCTTCAATCTCAATGTGACCATTCATTGTTCACTCGCATTGATAGGCCTCACATCACCGCCTTGTTGGTTTATGTTAATGATTTAGTGCTTATAGGGATTGACCAAGCGACTTCATTGATTTAAAGAGCATGCTCGGATCAAAAATCCAAGATCAAAGACCTTGGGCGATTAAGTTACTTCCTAGCCATCGACGTTCTTTGAAATCGGGATGGGCTCTATCTCACTCAAAGGAAGTATGCTCGGGACATTCTTACCGATGCTAGCCTCTCGGTGCAAAACCTAGTTCCATTCCCATGGACCAAAATCACGAGCTTAATGCCTCTAATGGGGAGAGTTTGAGTGATCCTTTACCCTATCAATGACTTGTTGGTCGACCGGTTTATCTCATAATTTTTAGACTCGATCTTACTTACCCCGTCTACATTTTAATTCAGTTCATGTCTAATCCCATAACTCCTCATATGCTCATGGCTCAAAAGGTTCTCAAACACGTTAAAGAAACCTCGGGACAATGCCTTTTCTTTCTAGTAGGTCGGGATTTAAAGTTAATGGATTTTTACGATGTTGATTGGGCTGCGTGTCCAATGACCGGATGGTCTATCACTAGTTACCGCATTCAGTTGGGAGGAGCTCTCATCTCTTGAAAAAAAAAAAGCAATATACCATCTCCAAGTCTTCGATCAAGTCTAAATATAGAGCTATGGCATTTGTTTGTTATAAAATAACTTGGCTCTCGAACCTCTTAAAAGACTTACAGCATTTCTAATTTAACTCCAGCTCCCTTAGCTCGTGATAATCAAGCAGCCTTGCATATTGCCTCTAACCCGAGTTTATCATGAATGTACGAAGCACATTGAAATCGATTGCTATTTGGTTAGAGAAAAGCTACGATCAAGCCCGATATCTCCTCATCATCTTCCTAGTTCCTTGCGGGTCGCGGATTTGTTTACCAAATCCCTCGGTCAAACTCAATTGTAGTTTTCCTCGCAAGTTGGCAGCTTCAATCGTTGTAAACTTCAACTTGAGGGAGGATGTTAACACATATATAGCGTGAATGACATACATGTAATTAGCTAACAAATAAATGATAGTTAGCTAATTAGTTAAGTTAATCATCGACTAGTTGTTAAAGGGTAGTCGATTAGGAAGTTAGTTAGACTAAGCCTAACGTAATGGGTAGTTGGTATATAAACAATGTTGATATGTGTTGCAGAGCATTGAAAAAACATATTAAGAAGCTTGCTTCGATTCATCTTCTTCTCTCTCTTGATTTTCCTCTCGAAATCATTTCTTCACACAATGCATCCTTTTGATTTGGACACAGTTTATGGAAGATGTTATCGTTACGGTTTAATTTCATATAATTTTCAAACATGAAAGTTGGAAAGAGTGCATTATCATTCTCCAATCATTCGTTTTCAAGCTTGTGTGCTCTCACCATGGCCAACGTTGATTCCTCAACCAACATGGTAGCAATCTAATTAACAATAACATAGCACGAATATTGCCTCTTTTTACTTTTTTTATAATAGCAAGATCCATTTAGTTTGTGTTTCTAGACGATTGAGATTTGAATCTCGAATTTTTTGGAACATGAAATTTGATGTTAAGATAACTTTCCGGAGATTGGATTGATACTAAGGATATATTTGATCATAAATTTCGTCATGAATGTGAGTTTTTTTTTGGTTGGATAAAGTGTTTTGTTTTTTTTTATGAGAAAGTTGGATAAAGTGGAGTAAATTATAAACTAGTCCCTCTCTTTTTTTTTAAAAAAAATTTAATCTTTCTAGTTTCACAATCTAATTATTTAATCATTTTAACCAAGTGTTATCAAAATTAATTTAATATATATATTTTTATTTTATAAAATGTATGCTCTTCTTATCAATTTTTCTATAATTTTTTACTTATTTTTCTTCCTTTTTATTTCTTAGGACAAAAATAAAAAAATAAAAAAATTAGTAAAAAGAATTAAATGATCGAATTTTTAAATTAGAATGACTAATTAATTCATTTCTTGAAACAAAAAGGACTCGATTTATAATTTACTCGATAAAGTGTTTGTATGAGTTATTTTTTAGCTTGGATCATACATGTTAGGTACATCTTTGGATCTCTTATCTCATGCTTCATCTTCATGCATGAAAAAATGTTAGAGTTATTTGATTCATTCAACCACCCGAAGCTTTTTAATTTGACTTGGAAAATTAAAGTTCAATTCGAAAATAAGTTAGCATAAAATAAAATACTTTAGGAGATGAATTTAGGACCAAACTAAACGTGGTACCTTTCTTATTGAAGGGCGTCTTTGGATGATCAATATCTTCCCAAAGTATAACCAACTCTTTATCCAATAATCTTTGCATCGATACTTTATTTTTAGCTTTTTAGTTCCTTTAATACTAGGTAACGACTCCAAACTCATAATAACTTACATCCTCAAAATAACTCACAAATGCGATACAAAATCTTTGAAAACCTAGAATTTTTTGAGAATCCCGTTCGACATCATATAGCGACACAACCAATCGGAGCTTCTCGATGCCTTGTTAGAAAATCCAAGTTTCTAAAATTGATGAACTAAGCTATATAATTTTTTTTCCCTTGATGAATAAGCTATATGTTGTTAAATTTTCCCGCTCATTGTTTATTTTCAAAGCTGGCATATTTTTGGATTGACGTATTTATCTATCCTCTCTCACAAGCCATTATATATTGATATTCTTTCTCGGTTATCCTTGCTATCTCTCTCGCATATCATTTCCCTACTTTCAATAACAAAAAAAATCAAATCAAATCAAAATTAAAAAAAAAAACAGCTAATTTTCTAAACCTTTACAAAACTTGAAAAAACCTAGAACATAGAAAAAAATGAACAAAAACTTAAAAAATTGGGAAATCTATAAACTTAAAAAATTGAAATGTAAAAAATATTGGTATAGCTAATGAAAGTTTTGAAAAACCCAAACAAATGTATTTCGTTGTAGACATATTTCTATTAATAGGTTTTATGGACATGATTTCTTAATTTTTTTTTCTTTTTACAAGTTGTTATTATTATTATTATTATTTAGGTTTTCAATTTGTATTTCCCCCTTTTTTTAATGTTTCGTGGATTTTTTCTAGGCTTTTTCATATTTCTTGAAAAAAAAATTAAAGTTAACTTCTTTTTTTATATATAAATATAATTTTTTTTTCTTTTAGTGGTTGTAGGATATTTTCATTCAAAAGTGATAGAAGGACACATAAAAAAATATAAATATATAATAGGGTATGTGAAATAGAAAAATTATTAAATAAACATATGAAAGAATACACCTAATATATTAAAATAGATTAATCAATTTACCCTATATTTTGGGAATAAAAGGTAGAAACATGCATGTGCGCATCTAATTTTCAGACATAAACTTTAGTTTGGAGTCTTCCACTGTTGGGTACAATGATGCATTCGTTTCCTGCAATTTCAATTATTGCTTCAGTACGAGCCATAAGCTTATCAATCAACTCCAAATGCAATTTCCTTTGTTATTTTCTTCGAGGATAAATTACAATAATCTCTTTAAGTTATTGTAAAATTATATAAATTATCTCAAGTTTGAATATTTGACGAAAACTCCCTCCATGTTGAAGAAAATATTCTAAAAAAAAAAAAATCATTTTGAGCCATATTATACCCATAATGTCCATAATTACTATTTAAAAAAAAAAACCAATTAAGAACTTAAGAGATAAATAATATAAAAAAAAATGAGACATGACTTTTTTATTGCATAAACAATATTAATTTCACTATTTGATTTCGTTTAATTTTTTTTTTAGTTTACTTTTTAATATATTTTCCGTATTTTTTTAAATTTAATTTAACTATTGATTTTTTAGTTGTAATTAAGGGTATTTTGAATATAATAGGTTCAAAAGGAGGTTTGTATAATAGTTTTTTAAAACGTGGAGTGTGGTTTTGTTAAATGTTCAAACTTTTGAGTGGTTCTTATAATTTTACAATATCTCAAGATGTTATTTTAATTTATCATTTCTTCGAATATACCTAATCAATTAGAACTAGATACACCAAAAGCCTCGTTTGGCTTTTTTCGTGTCGTGACTCACATGTTGTGTTGTGAGATTAATTATTATTATACTATAAACTAAAGAAAAATAGTTTTTCAATGTAGCAATGAAGAATTTTAATCATTGTTCATTGCTACGAGTACTTTGGGTTTTTTTTTTAATTTTCACTTTTTTTGGCCAACGCCGGCCTTCTTTCTCCTTTTTTTTCTCGTTTACTCGTTCAAATGAACGAGTAAATGGCCGGCCCCTCCTTTTTTTTTTTCCCTAAAAATTGAACTTTTTTTTTTAATTTTCATTTCTTAATAATGTTAGGTATTAAAATTTTAAAGGAACCAACAATTGATTGGGCGTTAAAATTTTAAAAAAACCAATAATTTATTTTCTTTATTATTATTTCTAAAATTTAAAAACACAAACAAGAAATAGTTAAATAAAAAATTTTTGATTAAAAATTATAATTACTTTTTACCATAAAACAGATTATTAAACTCGAAATAAGTTTTTTAAATGATTTTATATATTCCAAACTCGCAGCAGTAGCACGAGTAAAAAATCTAGTATTAAACTATTTGGTAAAGAAATAATGTGTTGTATTGTGTGTAAAATCAATGAAGTGTTTGACAATCCATTGTGATGTTATTTGAACTAAAATTACTATTAAGGCATAACTTTAGGATTTTTATCAAATAAATTAACTAAAAAATTACTTGAAGACATAAAAATACTTTAATTTTTAAAATCAAAAGTCAAGAGTAATATGAGTTGGGGAAAAAAACAAGAATCAAAACATCATATAATAAATACTAGTATAAAACTATATATTTAAGGTAAAATATATAATATTCGCAATTTTGTAATTTAAAATTTGTTAATGTTGTTTTTATCTTTTAAATAAAATAAGTAGCTTTCATCTTGAAACGCATCACTTTCCATTTTTTTTGGAGGAGAAGCTTATACATTTTTAAACCTATTTTTATAAAAATCACCTTCCACCCTCAAAAGTCGAGGAAGTACTTTTAATTACTTTGCTTTAAAGCAAAGCGGTAAAAGCTAGAACAGCAAGTGTCAACTAGGCCCTAAGTGTGAAATTTTCAAGGGCAAACCTAAAAAAAATCTCCAACACTATTTTTCATCTCAAGTAAGTCCTCAATTCATTAATTGGTGGAATTAGCTTTGACAAGAGAAGACCAAGTAGCCTTGCTATACTAAAGGAATGGATTTCACTCTATAAGGAGGGCGCTAAGGATAAGTGTAATATTCGTGACCTAAAACCCTTATAAAATGTAAATGTATAGTAAAAGTATTTTATTTAATTAATAAAAATATATTTATTAAACGTGAAGAATAAATTTTAAACTTTAATTAAGAATAAATTAAACACAATTATGATTGAAAGGAAATATCAATGGAATAAGGAAAGATTGAATTAGAGATTGGTATCATAAATTGTTATGGTTATGCTTTGACATAGATATATAATTGCAAAGATTAAAAGTTTAGGTCCTTGATTAAATGATTAAGAAACATTAAGGACTTGAATATCTTTGAAATAGGCCTAGGATTAGGGCCAAATTGATGGTCATTGTGAAGTTATGGACCAAAATTGGAAGGCCCTATTGCAAAGATGAAAAATTTAAGGATTAAAGTGTTAAAGGGTGACACTTTGAGTGACCTATTAAATTGATTTTAGGAGACAAATTTTAGCTAGAGAATTTTGGAAAATTTGAAAAAAGAAGAAGGACGAAGCGACGAAAGAGGGAAGAAAAAGAAGAAAAAAATCAAGCAAAAATCTAAGAAAAAAGGAGAAAGAAAAGAAAAAAATCAAGAAAAATCTAGAGAAGCCATTAATAACCAAGCTTAAGATTAATCCAAGTGTGATACACTTAGCTTAAGCCTAAGGAAAAAAATTGGCTATAAATATGGAAGAAGAAGATGGAAGGAAAGGTTGAAAAATTGGAGGAAACAAGCCACACCAAAGAGAGAGGAGTTCAACCAAGAGAGAATATATCAAACCATCTTAGACAACCTTGAAACGCCCCAAAATCACCCAAAAATCAATTTGGTAAAACAAGAAAAGGAGGTGGAGAGAACTCCATCTTGGTCGAAAGTTTTAGGTGGAAGGAGGAGGAAGAAATCCAAGGAGGAAAAGTTGAAGATTAACCAAACTTTGAGTGACGTAAGTGTAATCCTCACTACACCATAAGAAAATTATATTTTTAATGTATAATTGATGTTAAATTGAAGTTATATTGCTTGAGGTTTAATGGTTTAATTGTTGGTGAAACTATGTTGTTTGATTTTGGTGATTGTATTGGTGGATATGAAATTGTGTGGTTTGAATTATGATGATTTGATTTTTAATTGGATTAAATGATTGGGTTTTGAGGTTTTGCTTGTTCTTAGGCAAAGTTGGTGAACATCCTTAAACATGATTAAATTTGTGGTTTTAAGACCTAATATTTGCGAAGTGTTTGTTGAAATGCTTAAGGGATGTTAATGATGTTGGTTTGAAAAAGTGGCCATTGAGTCCCTTTATGGACAATTTTGGCCAAAGAAGAAGTTGATATTGAATGATTAACATAACCTATTTGATGTTAAAATGATGAAAAACATATTAGGTTAAGAGGTTAGAGGTGAAAAATTGAGGTAAAAGGAAGAAATGGAAGTTGTCCTTACCATTAGTCAATCTCGGCCGGGAATTAAAATCAAAGGCGAGAAGATGGTTATTTGAGGTTAATGAAATTTTGAGGTTTAGAGGTATAAATTAGTATGAAAAATGATTGTAATCATGTGAAAAATGAATGAATTATGTTGCTTAAACATTCGACCAAATTGTGTATTTAAGGCATGAATTGTGTTTATTGTTTGTTCATGTTTGCATGCATACTTTTTTATATGAAACATGTATTTCATGTATGATTATGTTACATGTTATTGAGGATTTGAAAGTATGCATGTTGAGGTTTATGTTAAATGCATTGCATTTTATTTAAATGCACTTATACATCATAATCATGAAAGAGGTTTTACATTTATGATTTGATGAAAGAAAAAAGGAAAAGAAAGGTTTTCATAAAAGAATGACTTGGGTACCTTCTGGGGTTATGGAGGAGCAATGATCACCCTTTCTTGAGGAAAAAAAGCATGCTTTGTATGTTGAGATTATAGGAAGTACTTAGTGCTTTTTTTTGATTTTTTACAAATTGCATGTTTTAACAAAGGACTCGATTATATACAAAATCGATAGGATGCTCTTGAAGAGGAACATGAATTTCAAAAGGTGTGAAAAGGCTTTTAGAAAAGTTGCATCACATATATCACATGCATTGCATGGATTACGCTTACCGAGCATTACTCGTCTTTGTTTCTTATGGTGTAGAAGAGAAGAAGGATAATTAAGGACTCGTCGTCGAGATAACTTTAAGACTTACCCTTCCTTGTGTGTTTAGTATGTTAATGGTGATGAACTTTACTTTTGCTTAAATTCATTTTGGTATGTGTATTTGATAATAAGTTAAGCAAATTTTGGTATGTAATAATGAATGGTATGGTTTAGATGAAAAACTTGATATTGTGTTAGAGATTGTTAGTTATATGACTTGACTAATCAATATGGTTAAATGATTATGGAAAAAGAGATGAATTAAAGGTATAATGCAAGCGATGCTTAGAAAATTACTTGATTTAATAAATAATGAGTTAAGGATAAAAAAGGAATTAAAAAGGGGATGACAAAAGGGGTACTAAAGTTAAGACTTAGAAGGAAATTAATGATTAGGGAATAAGGGCATTTAACGAGTTAGTTTTAAATAAATTAGGAATCAAAGTTCCTCAAGTCCAAAAAATATTTTAAATGGAAAAAATATTAGTTAAAGGTCTAAATGAATTTATTAAATGCTTAATTGAATTTTTGGAATGAATTCCTAGTCTATGGAATTTTTATAAAATTAATGACATTAAATCTTGGTTTAATAGTCACTATTCATGGATTACTTTCTAATTGAAAGTAATACATGATAATTAAATTATTTTTAAAATAAAATCAATATCAAATAAAACTACCATATTGTATGGAATATTTGAAAATGAAATAATCCTAAATAAATTTTTATATGAATTTCTAAAAGGAATTTAAGAAAAATAAGAGACATGGTTCAATTGAATTTAATGTAAGGTATTTTATTAAAATAATTAATTTGGATTTAAAGGATATGGATTTTTTTTACCAAAATAGGGTATTTAATATTTCTATAATTAGGGTGAGAATATTAATTAATGTTAGTTGAATTTTTGAAATAGTTTATACCAATGTTTTATTTAATTTGGACCTATTATTTCACATTTATCCTTCGTACGAGAATTGCTCACTTTACTAATAAAATAAAAATGTTAAAGGAGGGGACTTGTTAGCTTACGTTCATTGCACTTTAAATGTAAGTCAATGTTGATAATATCCTCAACTTATTTAAGTCCTAGGTCGGGAGTGTTACATAGTGGTATCGGAGCGGGTTTACCCTCGTTATCTAATGTAGGATGACCAATTAAGCACACATAAGTCAAGTCTCAACGACAAGTAAGGATCAAAGGTATGTAATGCTCAGTAAATGTATGCTTGTATGGTATGTTTATTTGATATTATGTGAATGTTATCTAGACTCGTAATGTTTGAATGTGAATATTAATGTATTATTAACCGAATTATTAATAAGCAACAAAAGGAGAGGAAAGAAAATAGGTGTGTGATTATGGCTGAATTATTTACAAGTACTTAGAGGAAGGTTGAATAGTTTGCCATGTGGTTAAAAGTGTAAATGCAATTGAATGTAAAAAGAGAATAATAAAAATAGTGATAACAATAATAATACTAATAATAGTGGTAATGGGTCCAAATAGAGGGACTCCAAATTGAGAGGAATCATCGACAATGTTGTTAAAATCATGAAAAAAGTAATGAACAATAATAAATATAGAGTTTGAAGGAAAAGCAATAGAAAAATTCGATTATGGTGAAGTAGCCATAATGAATTGACATAAATTAAAGACCTTAAAAAATTTAATCCAAAAAATTTTGAAGATAAACCGAGATATCATGGCTATTGAAGAAGGGTAAACATAGGTATCATACACGTTTATTATTGTTATTGGAGAGGTTAGGTGTGATACCTAAACTATTAGAAATAATATGAGGTGACTCTTGCAATAGGAGAGTCAATTAAGTTCTAACATATGGTTAGAAACTATGAAGTACAAATTGGTGATAATGTTTTACATGTGGACTTAGTAGTTTTAAGGATTCAAGACTTGATATCATTTTGGGTATGGATCGCCTATCTAGGAATTGTGCATCCATTACTATTTAACAAGAAAGATAGTGTTTCCAAGGCCAAGCCTTTGAGTTGCTAGTCAAGACTAAGGTTGCATCAATAAATATCATCTCGACAATGATGGCTTGGAAGTTAATAAAAGGATATGTTCGGGATACTTGGTAAATATGATTGATAATATTAGGAAGAGTAGTCCGAAATTTGAAGTTATTGAAGTAGTAAGGGACTTCCCGATATTTTTTCCGATAGATTATCGGGATTGCTCCTAAAAGAGAGATTGATTTTGAAATTGAATTAGAATTGAGAATAGTGCTAATATCTAAGGCATCATATAAAATGGCTTTAGTAAAACTAGAAGAGTTAAAAACTCGATTATGGGAGTCGCTAGATAAAGAATATATTCAGCTTAGTCGTTCAATGTGGGGAACATCGATATTATTTGTAAGGAAAAATGATGGGTTGTTATGATTATACATAGATTATCAAGACCTAAATCAAGTGACCATTAGGAATAAATATCCACTTTCTCGTATTGATGATTTGTTTAACCAATTAACATAAAGTTCAATGTTCTCTAAGATTGATTTACGATCGAATATCATCGGTTAAGAAGTAAGGAAGATGATATTAAGAAGAAAGCCTTCGTAACTCAATATGGTCATTATGAGTTCTTGATAATGCCATTCGAGTTAACCAAGTACACCAGCTTGTATTTATAAACTTGATAAATCGACTATTCCATGAATACTTGGATGATTTAATCGGTCTTTATTGATGATATTCTCATATATTCTAAAAGTCATGATTAACGAGTTCACCAAGGCACTACGGACCTTACGAGAGCATAAATTATATGATAAACTTAAAAAATATTCATTTTGGCTCAAGCAATTAGCATTCTTTGGACATGTCATTTCCAAGGACGGGTTATGGTCGATCTTAGTAAGGTACAATTAGTGAATGAATGGAAACAACCCATGAATGTATCAAATAAGAGGAGCTTCCTTAGTATGATAAGATATTATAAGAAATTTGTAGAAGGATTCTCTAAAATAGCTACTCCACCGACTAAATTGACAAGAAAGAATGATAAGTTGGAGTGGAATAATGATTTGAAAGTAGTTTTTCGTAGCTGAAATTCATGTTAACCACAACACCTACTTCTCTACCCAAGGATAATGAAGACTTAATAGTCTATATTGACACATAAAAGATTAGATTTGGTGCAGTCTTGATGCAGCATGGTTGAGTTATTGCCTATACACCTATACAATTAAAAGATTATGAAAAGAACTATCCCACTTATGTTTGGAATTAGCTTTCATGATTTTTGTCTCAAAGATTTGGAGGCATTACTTATATGGTGTCAATTGTGAAATCTATACCCGACCATAAGAGCCTTCAATATATCTTCATCCATAAGGAATTAAAGATGAAGCAAAGAAGGTGGCTTGAAGTGTTAAATGATCATGATATTGCTTTTATTACCATCCAAGTCAAGCAAATGTTGTGACGGATGCTTTAAGTTGAAAGACATTAGTAGCTATGGTAGTGTAAATTGTAAAAGTTATGGAAAGATTATAGTTGGAGGTTATACCAAGAAAGAGCAATGAAATGATGCTCGGGTGCAATCTTGTTGCAACCTAACATAAGGCAAATGATTAAGGATAGTCAACTACATGACCTAGGCTTGGTTAAAGTTTAAAAAGATATAGCTGAAGGAAAAGTTATAAAATATGTGATAGATAACGAAGACATTTGGTGCTATCAAGGAAGGATATGTATTCTCATAAATAAGGAGCTTCAATAGGATATAATGAGAAAAGCTCATACTACACCTTATTCCATTCATCCGAGAGGTACTAAAATGTTTTGAGACTTGAAAAGAAACTATTGATGGAAAGGGATGAAACGAGACATTGCTAACTTTGTAGCAAGATGCTTAATGTATTAACAAGTCAAGATTAAACATCAAAGGCCATCAAGATTATTAAGACCATTTAACACACTCAAATAGAAATAGGAGTACATCATTATGGACTTCATACTCAAATTACCTCGATCCGTGAAAGGAGCCGAAATTATATGGGTCATTGTTAATAAACCGACAAAATTAGCTTACCTTTTAGTAGTAAAGTCCATATACTCCATGCTGTAGTATATAGAACTATACTTAAATGAGGTTGTAAAATTGCATGGTATTCCAATTTTGATTGTTTCAAATCAAGACCCTCAATTCGCATCACGATTTTGAAAGAGTTTACACTAGGTGATGGGAACCAATCTAAATTTCAACATGGCATTTCCCCTCGGACCGATGGATAGACGAAATGGGTGAATTAGATTTTGGAGGACATATTAAGAGTTTGTATCTTAGATCGTTAGATGGAAAAGACATTTACCACTAGCAGAATTCACTTACAATAACAACTATCATACTAGTATTAGAATGGCACCATATAAAGCCTTATAAGGATGAAGGTGTCGATCTCATATACACCTGGATGATGTTAGTGAGCGAAAGCTACTAGGACCAAAAATGTTTCAACAAATAAGAAAAGTGGTTAAGTAGATCATATTAAGAATGAAAATAGCTCAAAACAGGCAGTAAGAGCTATACCGATGTTAGAAGGAAAGACTTGGAATTTGAGATCGGTGATAAGGTGTTCCTATGAGTGACACTAATCCTTATCATCGAGAAAAGGAGTAATGAGGTTTAAAAAGAAATAAAAATTAAATTCAAGATATATTGGATCATTTGAAGTATTAGAAATGATTGGGGACCATGCTTACAGAGTTAGCTTTACCTTCATCTCTCTCGTTTAGTACATAATGTATTTCACGTATCGATGTTATGAAAATACATAGAGGACCCGAGCCATATCTTAAGGGATGAATCACTAGACCCCAACTCGGTTTAAGTTATTAGGAAGGATTTGTTCAAATTCTAGATTGAGATATGAAACAATTAAGGAACAAACATGTACTTCTCATGAAAGTGTTATGAGAAAACCATAATATAGAGGAAGTGACATGAGAACGAGAGGAAGAAATGAAAATGAAATACCTTGAATTATTTAGTTAAGGAATTTTGAGGATAGAATTTTTATAAGGAAAGGATGACGTAATATCCGTGACCTAAAACCATCATAGAATGCAAATGTATTGTAAAAATGTTTTATTTAATTAATAAAAGTATATTTATTAAATGAGATAAATAAATTTTAAACTTTAATGAAGAGTAAAGTAAACACAATTATGATTGAAAGGAAATATCAATGGAATGAGGAAAGATTGAATTAGAGAATTGTATCATAAATTGTTATGGTTATGCTTTGACATATGGGCATAATCACAAAGATTAAAAATTTAGATTCTTTATTGAAATAATTAAAAAAATTTAGAGACTTAAGTTATATTTGAAATAGGCCTAGGATGAGGACCAAGTTGATGGAAATTGTGAAGTTACAAACCAAAATTTTAGGGTCCGATTACAAAGATTAAAGGTTTAGGGACTAAAGTGTAAAAAGGTAACACTTTGAGGGATCTATTAATTGATTTTAAGGGAAATATTTTAGGTAGAGAGTTTTGGAAAATTTGAGAAAAAAGGAAGGAAAGATGCAACAAAGAAGGGAAGAAAAGGAAGAGAAAAATCAAGTAAAAATCTAAGAAAAAAGGGAAAGAAAAGAGAAAAATCAAGAAAAATCTAGAGAAGCCATTAACAACCAACCTTAAGATTAATCCAAGTGCGACACGCTTGGCTGAATCATAAGGAAAAACCATGGCTACAAGTATGGAAGAAGAAGGAGGAAGGAGAGGTAGGAAAATTGGAGGAAACAAGTCAAACCAAAGAGAAAAGAGTTCAACCAAGAGAAAAACTACCAAAAAAATACACCAAACCATCCTAGGGAATCTTAAAACACTAAAAAATTATGCTAAAATTATTTTGGAAAAACAAGAAAAGGAGGTGGAGAAAACTCCATCTTGCTCGAAAGTTTGAGGTGGAAGGATAAGGAAGAAATCCGGGAAGGAAAAGTGGAAGATTGACCAAACTTTAAGTGAGATAATTATAATCCTCACTTCACCATAAGAAAATAGTATTTTTAATGTATACTTGATGTTAAATTGAAGTTAAATTGCTTGAGTTTTAATGGTTTAATTGTTGGTGAAACTATGTTGTTGTTTGATTTTGGTGGTTGTATTGGTGGATATAAAATTATGTGGTTTGAATTATGATGATTTGATGTTTAATTAGATTAAATGATTGAGTTTTGAGGTTGTGCTTGTTTTTAGGAAAATTTGGTTGAATATCCTTAAACATAATTAAATTTGTGGTTTTAAGACCTAAGTGTTTGTTGAAATGCTTAAAGGATGTTAATGGTGTTGGTTTGAAAAAGTGGCCATTAAGTCCCTTTATGGACAATTTTAGTGAAAGAAGAAGTTGATATTGAGTGATTAACTTAGCATATTTGATGTTAAAATGATAAAAAAAACATCTTATGTTAAGAGGTTAGAGGTGAAAAATTGAGGTAAAAGGAAGAAATGAAAGTTGTCCTACCATTAGTCAATCTCGACCAAGAATGAAAATCAAAGGCCAAAGAAGTTTATTTGAGGTTAACGAAATTTTTGACATTTAGAGTATACATTGGTATGAAAAATGATTGTAATCATGTGAAAAATGGATGAATTATGTTGCTTAAACATTCAGCCAAAATGTGTATTTAAGGCATGAATTGTGTTTATTGTTTGTTCATGTTTGCATCCATACTTGTTTTATACGGAACATGTATTTGAAGTATGATTATGTTTTATGTTCTTAAGGATTTGAAAGTATACATATTGAGGTTTATGTTAAATGCATTGCATTTTATTTAAATGAACTTGCACATCATAATCATGAAAGAGATTTTACATTCATGATTTTCATGAAAGGAAAAGAAAAAAGAAATGACTTGGAACCTTTTTGAGGTTATGGGAGAGGAATGATCACCTTCGTTGAAGAAAAGAGGCACGCTTAGCGTGTTGAGGTTATGAAAAGGTACGTAGTGCTTTTTGTAATTTTTTCACAAATTACATTTTTTAAAAGAGGACCGATTATATACACAATGGTAGGATGCGCCCAAAGAGAAAAATGAATTTCAAAAGGCACGAAAAGGTTTTTAAAAAAGTTGCATTACATGCATCACATGCATCGCATGGATTAGACTTACTAGGAATTTCTCACCTTTGTTTCTTATGATTTAAGAGAAAAGAAAGATATTTAAGAATCATCGTCAAGATAACTTGAAGACTCTTCCTTCCTTGTGTGCTTAGTATGTTAAAGGGTGATGAACTTTACTTTTTCTTAACTTCATTTTGGTATGTGTATTTCATAATAAGTTAAGAAAATTTTCATATGTAATAATGAATGGTATGGTTTAGATGAAAAACTTGATATTATGTTAGAAATTGTTAGTTATATGACTTGACTAATCAATATGGTTAAATGAATTAAATGATTATGAAAAAAAGGATGAATTAAAGGTATAATGCAAGTGATGCTTAGAGAATTACATGAGTCAAGGATAAAAAAGTATGGAATTACAATGGAGATGACAAAAGGTTACTAAAGTTAAGACTTAGAAGGAAATTAATGGTTAGGGAATAAAGGCATTTAATGAGTTAGTTTTAACTAAATTAGGAATCAAAGTTTCTTAAGTCCAAAAAATGTTTTAAATAGCCTAAATATTAGTTAAAGGTCTAAATGAATATATTAAATGCTTAATTGAATTTTTGGAGTTAATTCCTAGTCTATGGAATTTTTATAAAAATAATGGCATTAAATTTTGGTTTAATAGTCACTATTCATGGATTATTTTCTAATTGAATGTAATACATGATAATTAAATTATCTTTGAAATAAAATCAATATAAAATAATACTACCATATTGTATGGAATATTTGAAAATGAAATAATCCTAAATAATTTTTTATATGAATTTTTAAAAGGAATTGAAGAAAAATAAGAGACATGGTTCAATTTAATTTAATGTAAGGTATTTTGTTAAAATGATTAATTTGGATTTCAAGGATATAGGATTTTTTTTTACTATAATAGGATATTTAATATTTCTATACATAGTGTAGGAATATTAATTGATGTTAGTTGAATTTTTGAAAAATTTTATACCAAAGTTTTATTTTTTGTCGACCTATTATTTCACATTTATTAAGAATTGCCAACTTTACTAATAAATTGAAAATGATACGGGAGGAGGCTTGTTGGCTTGTGTTTATTATACATCAAACGCAAGTCAACACCTTTAATATTCTCGATCTATTTAGCTCCTAGATCGGGAGCGTTACGATATGGGTGATCAAACAGTTATTCGGTTTGGTTTTTGATAATTTTTGTTCAGTTTTTGGTTAATCAAATAATGAGAACAAAAAACCAAACTGAATCGAACTTAAACTTGATATTTTGGTTAAGGAACCAAAATTTTAGTTTTGATTAAAACCAATTTTTTTATTGGGCTTTTGCCTTTGGGCGTCTATCCATCGGTTTTCTTTTCGGACTTGCTCATCCCGTCATTCTTAGCCCTTCCCCTTTCATCCTAGCTAGCCTCCATTTGGGTTAGCCCAAAATGGCAAAACCATTGTTTCATCCCTACAATTAGAAATTTAACCTCTTATTCAATTTATGCAACAATGTTAATTGCTTCATATCGATTAGTGGGCATTGCCCATTGGAGAATAAGGTGTAGCATTGCCTTAATGCCTTATTCAAATGAAAATTCATAGCTAGATTCACAATTTATAACTAAAATATATAGGATACTAGAATTATAGATATTGACGTATTGTTTCTCTTGAGCATCATAAATTTATAATTAAAATAAAATTCATTAACTCAAATAAAAAAAACATTAAAATATTAAAAACATCATCAAAATACATAATTAAATTTGGATTCCATTTACTTTCAAATCTTGGCAATGACATTCCCTATAAAGAAAAAAAACATAATTAATCCATCAAATATTAATAGTATGAAAAATTATTATACCATGCAAATAAAAATTAGAAACTTACCCATGACACTTAAAAAGCCAAAACATCATCAATCCATTAAATATTCATGATAGTGACTACTCGTTAAATCTGAAAAAATGTATAAGATAAAAAAAGAAACACTTTAACGTTGTTAAGTTATTATATAGGAAACAAATAAAAAATAAAAAGATAAGAGTTAAAAAATTATTAGCTTCACTTTTTAAACCAATCTTAAGCATATATGAGAGATTGTACTCGTGGTAGGAGATAAAGAACTCCTAAAGACATCAAAAAATCTTCCTCTAATGCTAAATGCTGATTCCGAAGGAATAGTAAAAATAGAAACTGTCGTTGCATCATGAGCCCTTTGCAAAAGAATAGGAAATCAAGGAGAATTTTTTTTCTACCACTCTAAAATATTAAAATTAGCATTATCATTTTTAGAATCTTCACCAAGATGCCTATCCAACTTCAATATATTTTCTCCACCTTCAATTTCATGCTTGAATTTTTTAAAATGCATCCTTATCTCCAGCTTCATGCTCACCTCCCCTTACTCAACTATTTTTTCATTTGCATTTGACACTTCTATTCTCTCACTCGCTTTGACCAATTTGAGCTTTAGGTTTTGGGAATTGGCAATAAAAATCATAAATCATATATAGATTCTTTCATAATATTTGTTATATTTTCACCATGCAAATTACCATACAATTCTTTGATTGAAAATTCAACAAATTCAAGTTTATACCTAACTTTAAGTATGGTCGCAATATAAATCAGCTTGTTCATTTTCTTAATATCCCTCTAATAAATGTCAAAATTTTCTTTCATTTTACTAGGCAATGAAAAATCATCTAAATCTTAATTTCATTGCCATTTTCCCAAAACATGTTCAACCAAAAATTCAAAGTAAGTATTAGAAGTTACATACAAAGAACCCGAAATAAGTAAAGTAAGGTTATAAAAAACTTTCAACATGCCCATCATCTTTCTACAAGCCTTCCAATTATAAAAATTAGATGGCCCAACAACATTATCACCACGATTTCTATTAAATTCACTCTTATATAAAGGATCAATTTACTCATATCTCTTAAAAGCTCTCCTAAACTTTTGAGCTACATCTAACATCAAATATGTTGAATCTCACCTAGTTGCAACATCTAATTGTAACAAAATCTTAGAATTAATCTTTTTAAGTTCAATGCATTCCTTAAATTTTGATAACCTAGCTAGAGGTTGTCTCACATACCTAATTGCCAATTGAATACGAATGATCGAAGAATTAAAATGTTTCAACCCATTAACAATAAAAAGATTTAAAGTATGTGCCATACACATCATATGAAGGAATTCATCTAAGATGCTATGCTCCTAATTCTTTATAATATCTTTTAAG